>VBSM01003204.1:51345683-51394693 GCA_008086735.1 Cheirogaleus medius | reverse complement strand
CCGCCGCCCACCAATCCTGCTGCCAAAAAAAAAAAAATCAGAGATAAATACTAGAATTATTCCCATTTTACAGTAGAGAAACCGAGGGTCAAGAAGATAATATAAAGTGCCCAAGAACACACAACTGATGACAAAAATCAAGCTTGGAGGCCCACTCACCCAACCATGGCCACTTACTCTTAACCCATCAGCTTCAATCCATTTTACTACAAATGTCTACATTTATAAAAGGGCAGAAAAACCTCACCCAGCCTACTGAACTAAGATGAAAGTTATATTAGGGTTTTTAATTCTTATTAATGTAGTTAGAAAACAAACTGTGCAATGAGCCCAAGTTTAAAGTAGTCTAATTAATTAACTTGCACAAGCTCAACCAGGTTTCATTTTGTGGTTCATAGCATTCATTTGTGTGGTAAAGCTAATTAGCAAGTGTTGTTTGGGTCATTAGTGCACCAACCATGCCAATTCGCTCAAGACAGAGGGGTTTCTCAGGACGCCAGACTTTCACTTTTAAAACTAGGACAGTCCCAGGCAAACTAGTCATCCTTTATCATGTGAAGGTTATTGAGCATAAGTATAATCTGGCTCTTTCTCTTATTTCAAATTTGTTATATCATCTAGCAAATATGAGTTATGTTTCTCCTTGGACTTTATTGTTATTTTTTTCCCAGACCCCTCGTCATAAAATTAACATACTATTATCACTCTCCAGATACACAATATGAGGAGACGTAAGCCACCATCGAAACTTCTGATCTTCAAACAGGGATTCTCAGCCTGTGGTTTGGGAGTTCCTCGGGGCTGCACACAACGACCAGAGGAAGGAATGGGCCCGTGGGAAGTAGACGATGTAGGACTGAAAAGGCTCAAACACTGAAAAGGGGAACCTGGAGAAAGAAGAGAAGAACGAAGAAAGGTGGACTAGAAAGGGAAGCCTGGAAAGAGACCTTGGTACCTCAAAATGACTGAGAGACTCATCAGCGCATGGGCAAGGGAGAAAAGGCGCTTCTGAATGAGGAGCCTCCAAGCAAATCGTCCATGGCTCACCCCAGGAAAACGAGTTGAGAATCCCTGATGTGACGGTCAGTTCCTGAAGAAGTGCCCTTTGCTGCGCTCAATTCCTGGACGTGTCTTTTGTATGACTGAGAGTCCCAGTGTTGCGACAGTATTTATTGTTTCTATTTATTTTGAGCCTATGGAATCTTCTTGTGATGTGAGGGTGTTGGTGAATGATTTCCTTTGAAGATATATTGTAGTGGATGTTAACATTTTGTCACCAAACTAGGCTTGTTGCTTAACGACTTGCTTGCGTCCAGTAAATTATAAAGTATTTAGAAGGTGCTTGGTACCCTCTGTAACCATAAGTACAAATAGGAAGCACAGAGAACAAACCATTGGTTTGCATAGGATCTTACTTTATTTAGCCCCCTGGTACTTGACTTGAATAATCTTATTCTCAGACCACAAGTGTCTGTTGCAGCATCTGTTTCTTTTAAATATCAGCTTTACAATCATGTGGAAACCTACACCCATAACCTCATTTCATCCCTGTAACAACCCTGTTGTGATAACCGCTATTTTTACACTCATTTTACAGCCCAGGAAACAGAAAGATTCAATAACTTGCCCAAACCAGTAAATAGCAGACCTCAGATTTCCACACTGTCACCCATTGTCCTTTTAGACTATAATTTACAGCAATTTTACTTTAAGCAATTAATTTATTCAAAAGCTATTTATTAAGTGCCCTTGCAATATCAATCACTGTGCCAGGTATTGAGTCTGCAGATGTAAACAAGACAAAGTACCTGCCCTCTAGGAGCTCAGAGTTTAACAAGGAGCTTGGTAAAAAAAATTTATTATCACAATTTAGCATCATGTCATAGCATAAGGTGTTGGAGGAGAATGATGGTGTGAAAGAGAAAGTCTAGCAATATTGCCATGAGGAAGAGTAGGCCAGTCAATGTGTTCTGGGACAGTTGGACACACTTAAACATTTTAATAATCAAAACAATTTTAGTTTACAAGGAGAAGACAATAATTTAAAGAACTGTGGGAAATAACTCTTGAATTCCTGCTCTAGCATTATATTGATCCCTGATTTATTTGCCTTCACCATACAATCTGATGCTTGTGTGTATAGTGTCTGGTATTGTTTAACAGTTCTTTTTCTTCTATTTAAGTGCTATTGAATTTTGAATCCATACCCTTCCATGATTCAAAATTCAAACAATCTCAATAGGAGACAATTAAAAAAAAATCTTCATTCCATCCTCCTAGCCTTCTAAGTTCCCTTTCTAGAAGCAACCACTGCTGACTTTTGTACATGTATTCTTTTAAAGACAGTCTATATAGGGAAATGTATGTTAAAAGTACATATTTTTAAAAATGTTTTACTGAATGGTAACATTATGCATCTGCTGTGCAGTTTGCTATTTTTGTTCAATATATTATTTCTTATGTAGCAGCTTGAACAACTTTGAAGTTCTAAGTGGTCAGGAACTGTGTCTATTTTGTTTCTAGGTCATTTTTCCCATATCCTTTCAGTATCTTTCGTATGATTTGGTACCTGCTAAATCTGTACCACATATGTGTTTAGACAACCAGCATTTGTTGAGTACTTGCTCTGTGACTGAATTCGGATTTGGTTTGTTTTATGTTTGGTCAAAGGAGACCCATGAGTTCTCCAGGGTATACTGAGTCAACCTACTGAACCTAAAGGGCAACTTTATTATTAACTCTCTATGACAGGATCATGTCTGGAACTTTTTATGTCATTTTCTCTTGGGTATAAACTTCATTTAGATGCTGATTTGCAAAATTACATGTTCTTTCTGGAAATTCCAGCAGTGTACCTTGACTGTTGGCTGCCCTAGACCCTCATCTGTGCCAGAAAAGGCTCATTAGCTGTGCTTGAACTTTTGAATGCCATGAGCTCTCATCACTACCTCCCTAAGTGTTGCTTTTCACATGCTGTGAGGACCAGATGCCTCTCGGGAGGTCCAGGAGTTTTCCCTCCTTCTTGGCCATTTACTGGGATCAATGAAAAGGAAAGCCTCTGTTTCGCCATAGTCAAGCCTGAAGAAACAGAATCTGCAACAGAACTCCTTCTGTCATGTGTCTGTACATGTTCATTTGCACAATAATTTGTATGACACCATCCTTTGTGTGGGGTACAAGAGAGGATTCTGGCTGAGCAAGGCCACGCACTCCATTCCTAAACCTTCCTGTGGTGGTATATTTGTAAAGCACTTTATCGCTTTGTCTTATGTTTCATTGTAAATGACATAGGCAGAGGTGATACCTAACTCCACATTTGATTGTCACTTTTTATACTTGCATTAATTTAATAAAATATTTATTTTGTTCCTGAGTACACCAGCATGTCCAAATTCTTGTTTCTTTTGTATTTTATAAAACTACTCTGGTTTAACATCCCAGAGGAGAAAATTACTTGGAATATCTGCAGCCTTCTTCCTAGGTCTGTTTTTCATAGCTTCTGTGTTTATACAGCATGCTCTTGAATCCTGCATGATGGAAACGTATCAAAAGAATTTACTTTTTTAAAAACAATTATTGAAAATTTTCATTCTCTCTCACTTGGCAGCTTCTTTTACGACAATACCAAGAAAGAGTCAAAATTCTTTCTTCTAAATTGAAGACCTGAGGGAACGAGGGTGGGGGAGAAGGAGTAGAACTTGGAAGAACTGTAGGGAAATGAAGGGACTTTCCTCTAAGAGGGTATCTTCTCAGATCTGTAAACATAGATGTGCAAGCCAGCGCATATGATGCTGGATATGTTTCAGTCTTCATGTTCTGGAAAGGAAGTGAGAAACCTAGAACTAAGCCATGTTGAGGGTTAAGGCCTAGAACTGGTTAGGACCATAGGAAAATGGGTGGTTTTAAAACAAACATGACAACACTTGTCATTCAAGGAAGTATAGATCTCCAGTTTGACCTTAGTCATAAAATCCAGTTTAAAGAGACTTTTGATCATTCCTCTGAATTAGACATGCTCAAAGGATGATAATGGCTATTTCTAAGAATATATGTCAGACTCTAGATGTTTTTAAAGGAAGAATATCAATATCTTTGTAGTAATGATGATGCACTATTTTTGCCAGCCCCTGGGTCATCAAAGCAATAAAAATGGATACTGGGCATCAATATGTCTCAACTTCCTGATCAGGGAAGGACATACAGAACCAGTCTACCTAGCTGGCTTTGGTAGTCATGGTTTCAGCTGGAATTTTGTCATTAAACTTTTATTCTAGTCCCTTTTACAAGCATGTGACTGTCTGCCACAAATGAGCCAAATATATATATACACACACACACATATATATACATACACATGTATAGTTTTAGTTTATTTTTAATTAACATATAATAACTGATGCATAAATTTATGGGGTACAGTGCAATGTTTCCATACATGTGTACATTGTGTAATGATCAAATCAAGGTATTTAGCACATCCATCACCTCAAACATTTATCATTTCTTTGTCATGAGAATATTCCATATCCTCTCTTCTAGTTATTTTGCAATATGCAATATAATATTGTTAACTATCATTACCCTCCTGTACAATAGAACACCAGAACTTATTTCTTCTATCTAACTACAATTTTGTAAACATTGACAAATCCCTTCCCACCCCTGTCTCCCTTCTCCCCTCCCCAACCTCTGGTAACCACTGTTCTACTCTCTACATCTGAGAGATTTTCAGATTCCACAGATGAGTAGATCATGTGGTATTTGTCTTTCTGTGCCTGGCTTATTTCACTTAACATAATATCCCCCAGGTTCATCCGTGTTGCTGCAAATAGCAGGATTTCATTTTTTATGGCTGAATAGTATTTCATTGTACATGTATACCACATTTTCTTTATTTGTTCACCTGTTGATGGACACTTAGGTTGATTCCTTAACTTAGCAATTGTGAATAGTGCTGCAATAAACATGGGAGTGCCTATATCTCTTGACATATCTGATTTCATTTCCTTTGGATAAAAACCCAGTAGTGGCCATTGCTGGATCATAGAATAGTTATATTTTTAATATTTTGAGGAGCCTCCATACTGTTTTCCATAACGGCTACACTAATTTACATTCCCACCAACTGTGTATAAGGGCCCTCATCTCTCTACATCCACACTAGCATTTGCTACTTTTTGTCTTTTCAATAATAACCATTCTAATTAGGGTGAGGTGATATCTCCTTGTAGTTTTGATTTACATTTCCCTGATGATTAGCATTGCTGAGCATTTTTTCATACACCTGTTGGCCATTTGTATGTCTTCTTTTAAGAAATGTCTATTCAAGTCTTTGAGTCTTTTGCTTATTTTTAAATTTAATTATTGTTTTGCTATTGAGTTGTTTTAGTTCCTTATATTCTAGATATTAACTCCTTGTTAGATGCAGAATTTGCAAATATTTTTCTTCCATTTGGTGGACTGTCTTTTCACTCGGTTCATTTTTTGTTATTGTTTTTGTGCAGAAACGTTTTACTTTGATGCAATCTCATTTGCCTAGTTTTGCTTTTGTTGCCTGTGCTTTTGAGTTCTTACTCAAAAGCCCTTAAATATTTTAGAAAACATATAGATTGTTACTATTTTAAAACTGAAATTCAAAATTAACTTTTGCACTATTAATATCCCTGGCCAAATTTGTGAAGACAGCTACATCCTATTTTTATTTAATAGAATTTTTCCCTATCCAAGGTTTCCAAAGTTTCAAGAAAATTGATATACTAAACAAACTTACTCCTATTAGAATTTAAACATTTCCAGAATTGTTCACATATTAAATAAAAGAAGTTAAAGTTTAACCAAATGAAGCAACTGTTAGTAGTGTTGTTTTATCATTAATTTATGATAATTACCATTTATTGAGCATGTAAGACACTGGGATTACATAAATTATCTTATTTAATGCCATGTGCTGTCAATAAGATGTACCAGTTAAAGGCACCATGCTCACCTGGAGAGCTGCCAAATCAGGAAAGTTCAGGAAAATCAGAGCATTAAAATGGCAAAAATAACCAAACAAAAAAAATTATATTACTGGAAAGCTTTAAAAAACAAAAGTTTTTATTGCAATTCTTAATGATAATTTACTTAGATCTTTCCCTCAACAGAAAAATATAAAATGGCCATTTACAGGTGATACATACAAGACTATAACATTAATTTTGAATGGAGAACAAGTGGCCAAAAATTGGCTGAAATATACATATCTCAGTTTCTTAACTATTGTGAAGCTATCATATTTTGGCTCCAGTTTCCACTGATTTAGGATCTAATTGCAGATCCTAAAGTAGAAAATTGTAGTTGGATGGACAGGATGTTTATAATATGTTTCCATTTGGGGGGCACTACCAGTAAACATAGATTCCTGACCTCCTCCTTCCAGTGAGCGTGACCTCTGTAGGAGATCTCTTCCTGCACAAGCTGAGAGCAGCTAACACTATCTCGCCAAGGAGAAGGTCACATTGAGGAGTTGGTCAGCAGGCAATGGCATGGTGTGAAATCTCACCTATAGCCCCAGGACTCAATCCCACATTACAGCCTTTCAGGCCAGGAGAAAAACCAGGGGATGACCCAGAGGGGGTGAGGAGGCCAGAAATGTTCTGACCCTGGCCCCTCCTCCCACAGGGATAGGCCTGAGAAAGCGGGGAGCAGCATCCTGGTTGAAGGAGTGGGGACGGGGAGGTGAAGATCTACCCAATCTCTAAACTTGCATAATCTCTAGGCTGGAGACCAGGCCAAAGGATCACACACTCTCACATTCAATGCATTGAGACTCTGGGCATGACTATGACACTGGTGAAATGGAATTAGGACAGTGTTCCAGTGCCAACATTTTGGGGGAGGAAAATCCTCAAGATAGTAAATGGGTTTTTACCAGAAGAAAGTTTTGTGGCAGGATTGTGGCATATCTCAACATATCACTCTGATTTTTCTCTATGTGTTTCCTTCTACCTCTCTGCTCTCCCTCTTTGTAGCCTGAGGGTCAATTTCCTAGTCCATGCCAAAGCTCAGACAGAAAGTACCACTTTAATACCTGAAGTACACTTACATTTCCCACCACAAACATCTCAATGAGTCACAATTACACATTGGCTATCTTCTACAGGCATTTTACTTGGCATTTTACTGGGCATTGTGAGGGATTCAAAGAAATATTCAGTGTAGTTCATGCCCTCATGGAGTTTACAATCTAATTGAGAAGACAATATATAAGTTCATGAAAAATTAAGGAATAATTCAAGTGTTAGAGAACAGGAGAGTTTAGGAAAATGTATGGAGACAGTGAGAAGAAAGGACAGCAAGTACTGTGAAGTGTAGAAAGGAGATAATCCCCAAAACTAGAAGCCATCACAAAGGAAACCAGACTCTACGTGGACTCTGTTCAATGGAGATGGTGCTCACCTCTGATGGTGTGCAGAGTAGCTTCTTTCCTTTTCAGAAAGGATAAATTTAACAATCAAAAAAAAAAAATCTGTGATCCCTTACATTGCCAGTGGGAATGTAAATTGGTACAACCTTTGGGGAGTTGAGGAGGATAATCTGGCAACATGTATCAAAATTATAAATGACCCAGCAATTCCACTTCTAGAAAATTGACCCTACAGCCATATTCTCTTACGTGCAAAATGACATATATATAAGAATATTTGTTGCACCTTTGTTCATATAGAAAACACTGGGAAAAACCCAAATGTCCCTCAATAGGGAACTGGTTAAAAAAAATGTTGTGGTGCACCCAAACAATACAATACCCTGGTAGACAGCCACAGAAACAAATAAGGAATTCTTCCGTACTAATGTTAAGTAAAAGAGGAAGATACAGAACAAGGAGTACAGTATGCTACACTTTATACATTCTATTGATTATATACAGAACATTCATACTATGAACACTTATTTTGCATACTGGGTGCATAGTATGAATACTACATACACTTGATTTGCATGTTATGTATCTTTCCAGATACAAATTTTGCTATTTTTTGAAAGGGAAAAACTATAGGTGCATATTTGCTTGTATATGTAAAAAATATATATTTTTAGAAGGATGCATGAGAAACTGATAACATTTCTTGCCTCTGGTATGGCAAATTGGGCTCCTAGTGAGGGAATTTTACTCCATAACATTTTGCACCTTTTGATTTTTGAAACATGTAAACATATTACCTATTCCAAATAAATAAATTATAATTTTTAAAAGCCTGAGCTTAACGATTTGCCTTCCAAGGACCTTCATGCACTTTTAAGGAAACGATAACTCTCATTAATGTATGAATCCAAATACAAAAGTCAAAGGTTAGGGAGTTTAAACAGCTAAATTCAACCACCCCTGGATTTCCATCTGGGCCTGAACCTGACTAAATCAAATTATTTTCTTTTGTTTAATTTTTCCCTATTTTTGACTAGTCTCTCTCTTATCACAGGCTCTAATATGTGGGAGTGAAATCAGTTTATTTATGGCCTCTAATTAAGCAGCTGTGGATTTGGATATGCATGATGATAAATGATACTATTATAAAAGAACGAATAGACCAAATCAACACTCATTGTTTATGCTTCCATAAACATGAAATAACCAAGACATTTGGACCTTGAGAAAGCTTGCGAGAAAAATCCCAACTTGTATTTATTCAGTCAGAGAACTGAGTTTAACATACCCTTGCAAGAGAAGTTTTTGTCTAAGAGAGGTGGGGCTTTTGGTCAGCATTTTGGGGGCTATTGGTGACTATCAAAATTCCCTCCAACCTAGGCTTCCCTTCTTAGCATCTTGGCTTTTTCATAGGAGACTTTAGCTGCTTGCCTTAACATTAAACATCTAGCCTTGTACAAGACACAAAAAGCTGTTTTTGTCTCAGTGCTCTGCAGTGGAGAAAAATGAACAGAGAAAGTTTACGGAGAAGTTACTCAATAGACAATATAATTTATATAACTGAAACTGATTAGAAGAACTTTTTTGTTTTTTGTGAGAATAGAAGAAAATGCCATGTCAAGCTTAAATAATGAAAAAACTGATATCAGCAACAGCAAATAAATGGCTGAGAGCAGGTTTCATCTGTCAAACATCTCTTCTTTCTGGACACAGACAATTTAGCAAGCTTAGGGCAAGTTGTGAATGCTAATATATATGAAATCAAATAAAATCGTCAGCTACTAAGGGTATTTGGAGACTTAAAAACTTGACTGAAATCATTCAGGCATCTAGGAGAAAACTGCATAAACACACACACAAAAAAAAAAAATCTCAGAAAAGATCTATTTGTATATACCAGAAAATTCACTGCTTGAAAAGTGGCTTCACTCCAGGTTACTATGAAAGAAAAAATGTCTAGCTATATAGAATTGAGAAATGTACGTGTATTTGGGAAGAATAGGAAACTGCATTAAAAACTTGGAATCAGTCACACCCAAATTCCAGTCTTTTTAGCAGTATAACCTTAGATATGTACTTTAACTTCACTGAGCCTGCTTCCTTGTAGGTAAGATGGAGTGAGGACTAAATAAAGCAGCATATCTAAAGTGCTTAGCACAATGCCTGGTCCTTAGGAAGGGTGCGATAAATTTGTGTATTGCTATTATCAATGCCAAAAACTGGTTTATTAAATTATTTTTAGGTCCAAGAGCTATGAATCCAACCAGACTATTATCATTATATATAACTTTAAATTTTTTAATTAAAAATTTTATTTATTGTTAAATTTTATTTATCCATATTGTTAAAAATTAAAAATATTTTAAAAATTAAAGTGTGTAATTTTTCTATCTTAAAATACAAAATAACTGTCAATTAAAGTTGTGCCAGTTTGAAGATCTAAATTGACAGACTTAATAATTTTGGAATTTTTCATAATATCCAAGTTAACTAGAATTTCTTTTCTTTTTCAACTTCCACATTTAAAATGTTGGCATCTATTCCTTTTTGAGTCATCTAGGTCCCTCATGTCAATAAATATCGAGCTACTGTAAGGCTAAAGTTACTTACATAGAATAACATAACTTATTTAGAGGCAATTTATAAATATTTTAGATGAACCATATTTTATCTTGTTTTGTTTTTTAAAAAGATGCCTCATTCTTCACCAATTTAAGAACAAACATCTTTCTAGTGGAAAGCAATTCCTCTTTTTATAACTCAAGTTAAATATTTCTGTCTATTCTTTAGTCAGACTGAAAGCAAAACATAACAATGACCTACCTTGGTTTCTAACTGAACACTATGTGATAGCTTATCCTCTTTATTAAACATTCATTGAGTGCCTACTCTATCCACTAGGCATTATGGAGGATACAGAGATGACTCAGATATCGATCTTACCCTTAAAAACATGAATATTGAAACATACTATCATAACTTATGGCATAGCTCCTCCTCCAAAAAAAATAAGACAGAAAACACAAATAAACAACTGTGTTTGTCAGAAATACAGACACAAACCATCAAATTATGGCAGTTTGAACTCAATCTTTACACTCTTCAGCCACTTGAGTTATACTTTATCAAACCTTTGTTAAGTTAGTTCAAGTATTAATATTTTGGTGCCTCATTGATTCTAATCCAAGTATGGTATTTTTGTAGTTCCATCTGTTCTAGTGCTATATAACAGCACTAGAACACATGTAAGAGATTTAATAACTAGTATTAACAATTATTTTTTTTAGTATTTACTGCATGCCAGACAACGTTCTGAGTGCTTTATGTGTATTAACTCATCAGTGTTCTTAATAACCCTATGAGGAAAGGACTGTTGTTATCATCTCCTGTTGACAGATGAAGAAATGGAGGCATAGTAAGTTCAGGAAGCTTGGCCATGTGAACACAGTTTGACTACAGAGCCAACTTAAACCATACACTATGCCACATCTAAATAATTTTATGAGTCATGTTAATGAAGGGATTTCAAAGTTTGATACTATTGGAACAGTATAATATGCAGATATATCTCCCTGGGTTGCACAACTGCAGAAGCAGCCTGATGTTTGCTTGCCTGTATATTTTTGCTTTTCTAGGCAATGAGGGCTAATCTGACTAGTGCTGCTATAGATATTCTAGTATGCGTCTTTCAATTAATCTTTGAACTCATTTTCTGTTCAGTATACACCTGGTAGTACAATTGCTAAATCATTGGTGTATATTAATACAAAAGAGTAGAATTTCTGGAGCATAGTATAAAATTGCTGGAAAATGTACCAATTTGCATTCCCACCAGCAGTGTGTGGGAGTTCCAGTTGCTCCACACTCTTACCAACACTTTATGTTTCTTTCATTTTAGGTGTTCTGAAAGGTATGTAGTGATACCACATTATGGTTTTAATTTGCATTATCCTGATAACTAATGAAGTCGAGCTCCTTCTTATATGTTTATTGGCCATTTGGCAATAGTGTTATGAAGTATTTTTTCAAGCGTTTTGCTCATTTTTCCAAATTAGGTTGTCTGTCTTTTTGATTTTGTAAGAATTCCTAACAGATTCTAGATACAAGTCATTTATCAGATACATAAATTTAAAATATCTTCTCCCATTCTGTGAGTTGCCTTTTCCCACTCTTAAAGTCTTTTGATGAACAGAAGTTCTTGATTTGACATAGTTCAATTAACCACATTTTTACTCAAGACTAATACTTTTTTGTGTACTGTTTTAAGCAAACTTTGCCTATTCCAATCATGAAGATTTCTTCGCTGTTTTCTTCTAAGTCCCTCTTGTTTTATCTTTCACATTTAGATCTGTTATTTTGGAATTAATTTTTTGCATATGGTGTGAATAGTGGTTAAAATACATTTTTTAATATGGATATCCAATTGTCCCTACACCATTTATTGAAAAGATCACCCTTTCTCCTACTATACTGCATGTTACCTTTATCATAAACCAGGTAATTATATTTATGTTTATGTCTACCTACCTACCTATTTATCTAGCTGTCTCGATTTGTTTATGAACTCTGTTCTATATTGATCAGCTCGTTTGTTTTCTGTGTCTAGAAAATTTGGTTAAAGCAGTTTTAATAAGTTTGAATATTGCCTCTTGGGGCTATAACAATGCTTGAGGTTGTGATTTTTCACCAGCAGCCCCAGCTATACCATGGCATCCACTGAGGCATCCCTCCTGTGGAATTTATGCCATGCAAAAGACCCTCCCTCCCTTTCTCCCACTCTTTTCCCTTCCCACCCTCACCCCCGGTCTTTATTCAGTTCTTTCTTTATGAATGTTTATCTATTTTTCCTTAAGTACAAAAGAATACTTTTGTCATTTATTTTATTTATTGTATATCTTCTCTTCCTTGTACATTATTTTAAAAGCAGCTGAATAAAGAATTTGTCATATTTTTTAAAAAATAAAAGAGCAATTAAATTACACTTAATGTAGCCTTCAATCAATTTTCTTCTACTATAAATTCAATGGCTTTTGATTCTCCAAAAAGATTTTCCACTCTTACTCTAAAATTGTGTGGGTATTTGAAGTCTAGAAGGAGATGATTTTATTCCAATCTGACAGTTGCTATAAAACAATATGTCTTTTCTACTGTAATTTATACATCTGTAATAAAAAAACAATATTGTACATAACTGTGCCTTCCTAGAATGTTTGCCCACAGCTACAGTGTTGTAGGAGCTCATACTATTTCATAGTCACATGTTGGGAGTAGAGCCATGTAGCAATATCCAAAGCAGACCCCCTGTTGGGATATCTTTTGGCCTCAGACTGGCTCACTTACTGGACAAAGACTTGCCTAAAAGAGAGACTATGGGCCATCCCCATCATTTCCCCATTTCTATTAATGGCTTTTCAAATTCCCAGTCATCAGAGCTAAAATGTCAAGATCATTTTTGACTCCTCTCTCTCCTACATTGTACAGCTTTAATATTCCCTTAAACCCCTTTTACAGAATAGGTTGTTCTAGTTCCTTCTTTTGTGAAGTCTTTGTTACTGCTCTCTCTCAAGCTTTTTATTAGGATGTTCATACTGGCTTAAGAAACTAGAAAGATCATTATAGCATAAAACAAGAAATACACAGGTAGAATGGCTCTGTCCCTGCTGCTCTGCAATTCTCTCGGCCCCACCCTATTGGTTGATCTGTACCCAATATAGTGGTGGCAGTTCCAGGTTATACCCAGCAGACCACACCTCATGGCTCATTGGCCAGAATCAGGTTACATACCCACCCCTGAAACAGTTTTTGACAAGGATTTACCCTGGAGCCAGGGATGAGATCATCTTCGCCTAGGTCACATAGAGAAGGATACCTGAAAAAAATCAGTCTTGTCACCATAGGAGATGGGGGCTGAATGATAGTAGATAACAATAGTGTTCTCCCAGTCCTTAGCTGCCTCATTTAGAATAATTGCAGCCACCTCCTAAGTGTGGTCCCTGCCTCCTGTTTTTAGCCCCATTTTCTCAACATTTATAACAAAGCCAGTACCATCCTCCTTAAACACTCTTCCATCATCATAGCACTTTCTTGGTCAGGGGGCTCAGGTGGCTTCACTCTGACTAATGGAGAAAGTCCAAACACCCTGAGCACCCCATTCAAGATCCCCTCAGTCAGACTCCAACCTATCCCTTATCGTTCCTTCTGCCTAGTCCCTTATGACAGGGGTGAGCAAACCTCTTCCGTAAAGGGCCAGACAATAAATATTTCAGGCTTTGCAGGCCATGTAGTCTCTGTCACAATTACAGTAGTCCCCCCAGCATCTGTGGTTTACTTTCCATGGTTTCAGTTACCTGCAGTCAACCACAGTTTGAAAATAGGTGAGGACAGCACAATAAGATATTTTGAGAGAGAGCATGAGAGGGACCATATTCATGTAACTTTTATTGTAGTATATTTTTATAATTGTTTATTTTATTACTAGTTATTGTTGTTACTCTCTTACTGTGCCTAATTTATATATTAAACTTTATCATAGGTATTTATGTATAGGAAAAAACGTAGTATGCACAGGGTTCAGTACTTTACTTAGTTTTAGGGATCCATTGGGGGCCTTGGAATGTATCCCCCATGGATAAGGGGGGACTATTGTACTCAAACTCTGCCCTTGTAGTGCAAAAGCAACCATACACAATACAGCACATAATAAATTAGTGTGGCTGTGTTCCAATAAAACTTTATTTATAGAAACAAGCAGTAAACCAGATTGTTCCCACAGACTACACTTCAACACCCCCTGCTTTCGTAAGAACCCCCTTGCTTCACTGGGCCTTAAAATGGTATAATCCACATCCCACTGGAGCCACGAATATGACAAGGTGATGGTATGGGGCAGTCCCAGGTATGCAGGATGTCTGGTAGGGTCCAGGCTTCATATCTGATATATCATCAAAAGTTACTATGGCAGTGAGACTGTTTTTTGCAAATTTATTAATTGAGTTAGATCATTTGACTGACTCAAAGGTCAAGAGATCCTTTAGGGCTGTGTTTCCTGACCTTTTTTAGGCTGTGGTACATGGATTTCTTAGGCTAACTAAGACAAATAAATGGATTTATTTCTTCACCGTGAAGATAATATCTTGGCAAGTCATCAATTCAAGCTTTCTTTTCTCACCCTTGTCCCCAGATATACACCCCACTCATATAATCTTATCACTGTCCCCATCTCCCTATTTTAAAAAAACCTGATGAAACAAAAGGAAGAAACCCAGCGACAGTAATACTCAAGATTACACCGATAGGCCTACATAGCACTGGTTGAGAAATAATGTCTAATGACGCAAGATAATCCACACCAAATGTCAAAAGATTTCATATGGTCCTAGGAAACAAACATGTTGGAAAAGTCTAAAATTTGGTCTATTTATTTAGTTGTTTTGTACCTACATCAACAAAGAGTTTAACAAAACTATTAGAGAAATAGAATAGCAGAGTGATTGAGAATATGAACTTTAGAGTTAGTCTGTCTGGGTTTGAATTCTGCTTCTGCTCCTTCCTGTTTATCTGACTGTGGGCAAGTTACTTAACTTCTCTGTTTCTCTATTTCTTTATCTATGTAATGAAACCAATGATAGTATCTTGACCCAGAGAATAGGATAAACATATGAGTTAATATGTGTGAAGAATTTAAAACAGGGCCTATCACATTGTTAACAGCACATACGAGTTGGTAAAAGAATATATATGCTCTGTCTTAGGCATGGAGTAGAATTCATACAAACAAAAGGACAGAGTCAATATCCATTTAGGCAGGCAGTCTGCTCCCTGTACTTACTCAGGGACTCAGAGAGACAAAGGCTCTGCTATCTTCAACACTTACATGGATTTCAAGTTTTTCCCTGGAGGTGTCCACACAGCTAATGGACTAGGAAAGCACAGAAAATCTCACTTGGAGATTTTTAGGAGCGAGGTTTGGAAATGGTACACATAATATCCTCTCACATTCCATTAATTAGAATTTATTCACATGACTATATCTAATTGTAAGAGAGGCTGGGAAACGTAATCTAGCTGCCCAGAAGAAGGGGAGTATATGGATTGGGAGGAAGACAGACATGGTTGTAACTGAGCATCCAGACAGCACTTTATTATATTGGTATCCTAGCAAGAAAAGAGTACATTGAATTGCAATATCTATAATGTCATTAGCCTTTCTTCAGATTATTTTAATAAAAAAACTTTTTGAAACTGGTTGTTAATTATAGTCCAAGAATACTGACAGGAACCCTTTGTTTCATTATATAGCGTGCTTTCTAAAGAACACTAGGGAAGATTTCACTTTGATCTTAATGCCAAAATAATCGTTTCCCCAAGTGACAAGTTACTTTGCTCTGTCTCCAACCCCCATCAATCTTGGGACTATTATTAATTGTTTAACTACCCAAGGTTGGCTTAGAAAGCTTAGAGCCAATCCTATTCTTTCACTCAACTAATTTACTGAGTATCTGCTACACATCAAGCTTCAAGCTAGATATTGAGGATTCAAGAGGGAACAAAACAGACATGGTTCTTGCCCTCATGGAACTCACATTCTAGTTGGGAGTCAGGGGATGGGTGCAGAACTATATAATAAACAAACAAATGACCATATGAGTGCAATAATACTAATCAATGAGAGGCCAAGCTAAATGATTACAGAGTTAGGAATCAACTTTAAATAGGATGGGTGGGCTAGGCACAGTGTCTCACACCTGTGATTCCAGCAGTTTGGGAGGTCAAGGAAGAACAATTTCTTGAGGTCAGGAGCTTGAGACCAGCCTGGGCATCACAACATCTCTACAAAAAATTAAAAATTAGCCAGGTGTGGTGGTGTGTATCCGCAGTCCTAGCTACTCGGGAGGCTGAGGTGGGAGGATCACTTGAGCCTAGGAGTTTGAGGTTGCATTGAGCTATGATGCCACCACTGCTCTCCAGCCTGGGAAACAGAGTGAGACCCGGTCTTGAAAAAATAAAAAAATAAATAAATAAAATAAAGTAGGGTAGATGGGACAGGAGCTTCTTCGAAAAAGTGACATTTAAACGAAGCTAGCCTAGCCTTACAAAATGTGGTGTACCCCTAGCAGGATGTACAATGTACAGAGAAACTTTGGGGTGGGATTAAGTTCAGGGAGTTCAAGGAATATAGAAAGCAGGCCAGGGAGACCAGAGTGGTGAGCACGGCGAGAGGGCACAAGACGAGATTGGAAGCTCTGCATGCAGGCCCGGGATGACTGTGATAAAGAGTCTGGATTCTGTTCTAAATGCAACGGGAAATGGTTGCAGGCTTTGAGGAGGGGAAGGATTGATCCACCTTGTGCTAGGAGATCACTTTTGGGGGCAGTGTGGAGGGAGGATAGGAGCAGGGAGAACAGTAGGGAGCAGGGAGCAGGGAGAACCAGGCATGGAGCAGGGAGAACAGCTGGTGATGGGTGCCCTAAGCCTGGAAAACGCCAATGGTAATACAAGCAGGTCAAGGCCAAGGACCCTGACAGCCAGCACACCTTCCTGGCTTGCGCCCAGGCAGAGGAAGAGAGGGTACTCCCAGCTCCATTCTTATTTCCCTCCCCTTTCTAGTCCCACTTCTCATCTGTTTCTTTTGTTATATGTTGTAGACCCTTGTAAATAGCATTAAATCCTTTCTGGATATCCTAGAATCCTTGAATATGGATTCTTTCTTTGTTCCAAAAATGATTTCATTATATCACTTGGAAAGAAGAAATGTCCTTATTGTTTCTCAAGAAGGTTGGTGTTTCTGGGTAGGTTGATTAATAGGATTAAAAGTTGTGAAGACTGCTGGGACTTTTAGAGAAAGTGGATCTAGAAAACCCAAATCGCTACTAAGAAATATTGATAAATGTAGGTCATGGAATTCCAAAGAAGTTTCTCTATTTTTCCTGGATTATGTGAATTATGGATTATGGAAAATTCTGTGGCCAGAGTCAGGAAAGCCTCGAGTTTGGTGGCTATGAAGGGAGGTGCTGCCACTGGGGAATTGAAGGGAGGATGTGGAGAGGGTGAAGTAAGACCAGAGGCTACTTCCTCAAAGGTCAGGACCATTATGGGAATGCTCTGGTTTGAACTTCACGATGTTCCAGGAAATGAGTAAGTACATACACGTGTGTGTGTGCCTGCACCCCCACACACGCATGTCTATCAAAAAGCAGCAAACATCTTTTGTGAGTGAGCTTGTGTCAAGTTAAAGCACCATAATCATCCTTAAAGTCTCTTGCTAGGGGAGAAGGGGCGTTGACTGCCCAGTGTGCGTGTGGACAGGGAGTGAATATCCTGGCCGTTGTACCCATAATGGAAATGTACCATACGCCTCTCGAGACCAGCCCTCCCGGCCACACCAGGCTCCTTCCTATCCACTGCACAAGGGCTTGCTGACTCCAATCTTTGGTCACTCCCCAAATCATCCCATTCTCTTCATTCTCCGTATATCGCATTGTGACTCAGGCCCCTTGCCTGGACCCCTTGAAGTCTCAGATATCTCATGTGACCCAACTGTTTTCCTGTTTTTTGAGCAGTATATATCCATAATGACCTTCGATACACACATTGTATGGAGTAAAATGTTTGTTAAATTGGACAACTTAATATGTTTAGAAAATTAATAGTCTGTGAAGACAAATTGTGTATGTATGATACATTCGCACACATATATACACACATAGAGAATGTCTGCATGCAAGGGAGATTATTAGTGTGTATGTCTGTTGGATACAAAGCAGTTACAGCCTGTGGAGGAGGGACAGAAGAAACAGGGAGGGATAGCTATAGGAACTAGAGTTGACAAAGAGTAAAAGCAAAAACGCCCCCATCCATCCTACTTTCAAAGCAAAGTTTGTCAGTGTCAGATACCATCACAAATCGCCTAGCTAGAATCCCATTTTTCTGTGTCTGAAAGATGCCTTTCTCCTTCCTGACCCCAGGCCTGGTGGGGCTCCAATTCAATCCTCCTTTGTTTAATCAGCTTTTGGCCACTCTTAAGTTGCTTCACTTTGCTCAACCAGCTCAAGATTGATCCCATTAGTTTCTCTAGAGTTATCCCTGATGATATATTTTTATTTTTTTGATGATATATATATATTTTTTTTTCTGTTTGTCTTAGGAGTGTCTAGTTAAAGATAGAATCACAGATGTCCATTATTACATGTACTATCATAACAATAAAGAGGAGCGAGAGTAAATAAAGAAACGTGGAGCCAGATTATGGAGGTTAAATCTGTTCTCCCATTTACTTGATGTGAGAACTTCAGCAAATGGCCTATCCTCTCTTTGCCTCAGTTTCCCTATTTATAAAAGGGGAACAATGAGAGTACCTACCTCCTCGGGTGGTTGTGAGTGTTACATGGGTTAACACACATAAAGCACTTGGAATCGCTCTGGCAATATTTAGACTTCTGTGAATGGTAACTCGTATCACTGCTTTTCCCTTCAGTTAGGAATTACTAAAAGTAGTAGCAGAATGCACATTCCATTGACCCTTCCTGGTGACTCCTCACCTACCCCACGCCTGTGTGATAGGATGTTCCAACCCAGAACCACATCTGAGGTGGTCAGGAAGGGAGACTGGAGGGAAATGTGTAGACTGGATGACCTCTGGTTTGGGTTGGGGGCCCAGGAGTTTCCTTCCCTTCCTCCACCCACGAGAGGAGCCAGCCCACTGGTCGAGCCTTAGTGCAGTCCGGCCAGTGGCCATTTCCTTCCCCCCCCACTCATCTTTTACTACTGTCCAGCCAACAAAAGCTGGTGGGTCCTTTGGCCACCACTCTTGTTTGTTGCCTCACATTCCAGCTTTATTCACTAAGGAAAATGCTCAGGATTACTGCCAGGGTGATAAGGAAAGTTTGGGGCCTGAAAAAATCTGCCCTAAGCCTGCTTGGAACAAAATACCCTTGGACATTATGCCGTCAGAAGGTTCCTCAAAATTACGTGACATTTTTCAGCCAATTGAACTTCCCTAACCCGACTTCCTAGAAAAGCCAGAAATTCAGAGAAATTGTAGGGCACTGGCGGTCTAACAAAGAAGTCAGTAAATTCTCCCATAGAGTTCCCTCTCAGTCCCCACAGAGACCTGAAAAATGTCTGAAATCTGTGACTAGGGACGGCATTCAAAATTTGCCATCCCACACACTAGCTATCAGCCTGGTTGCCCTCCCACAGCTTGGTCCTGAGTTGCTGCAAAAGCCACAGCCACTTACTTAGGTCCTGGCAAACCAGCTGACAAGCTAATTGACTGTCCAGCAATGAGTTACTCTCCTGGAACATGTGTTCCTTGGGTGTATACACTTTGATCCACTTACAGCAAGTTGTCTGAAGGAAATAATCAGAAACGGGTCCAGAGCTGACTGTGCAGAGTCATTCATGATGGCATCATTTTGTAATATCAACACTTACTGGAAACAGTCCAAATGGCCATCACAAGGGAATGACGTAAACAACTTATGCCATGCCCATACAATGACATACTTATCAGTCTTTACAAATAATCATGGGATCTGTTATTATTGACATGGGAAAATGCCCATGATATCTTTGATGAGTGATAAAAGCAGTTCATTGAACTGCATTCTGATATAATGGCACTTATTAAAATTACATTCATATAGATGTGTCCAGAGAGCTATAAAGAATTATGTTCACCAAAATACTAACAGCAATTTTCTCTGGGGTTGGATATTTGGGTAATCTTTACTTTCTTCTTTATTTATTTATTTGGCATTTTAACTTACAATGATACAGTGTGTTATTTTTTACTCTGGAAAAACTAAACTTTTAAAATTTTAATTCTGAAGGGAAAAATGAGCTAAGTTAATCATGTTTTGGGAATGAGATCTTGGGTCAGCCACACCAACTGGGTAATAGCATAGGAAAAAATAATTAACATTTATTGAGCAGGTACTATGGGCCAGCAGGCTCGGCTCTAAATACACTTTCCATGTATGAACTCATTTAATATGTGCAACAACTCTATGAGGCAAGTCTTTTATGATCCCCATTTTACAGATAACGAAACAGGCACCAAGAGAGGAAGTCATTTGTTTAAGGTCTCAGGGCTGGTAAGGGGTGAAACAGACATTTGGACAGAAGTCTGCTTCCAAAGCCTCTGTACTGCTGGCCACACGGCTCCCCTGCTCCTCATCTGCAGGGAAGCGGGGGAAGGTGCTGAGGTCTCAGGAGCGAAGGGGTGACAAGACAGAGGTGGCTGCTGCCAACAGGGACCAGGACTCTGCGCTCTTCCCCCTGCTGTTCCCAAAGACTCTTGAGTCTCCCACTGGCCACTTGTTTACTTAACCCCTCTAAGCTTCTGTTTCCTCTTTTGTTAAACCAGGGAGCCTTCCTAAGCCAGTCAACTTAGAATTAGTCCTCTCTCATGCTAGATACAGATCTATAATAGTAGCCCCTTCTATTGTGGCGCAAATACTGCCCCATCACCACCACCGATGTCCCACTTCAGGCTGAGAGACAAAGGCCCCAGTGTCCCCCAGTGGGCAAGTGTCAGAGCAGGCTGGAAGAGAACTGGGCATTCTCTGTCTCAGCACTTAACCATCTGTATAATGATCCTGTTCCTTTGTCATTCTCCACACCGCACACGAGCCCCTCGAGGCAGAGACAATGTCTCGTGCACCTTTGCATGCCCAGTACCTGAACATAACATTGCTCAATAAATAAGCATCCTCGGTTGAGTGAATAACTGGAAATTATAGCCATGGGGCTCTACCATTCCAGAGTAATCGGTAGGGAAAGCAACACTTGCATATTGATTTCTTTATCTGTTGTTTCTGTTTTCTACCTTACCTGACATGGAGTTCAGAGTGAGTGTGGTCATTAAATAAAGAAGTCACTAATTTTTAATGTGCCACTTAAGCAAAAGGGTCCAGGAGGTCCTATTTTATATCAATTACCTAATTCAAGAAATTCTAAGCATTCTATAAAAATTATAAAATATAATTCACAAAACTCTGACTCTTAGTTCAGGCATTTTACAGCGAAGGCTCGGAGCGGTCAAGCCGCACAGCTAGTAAAAAGTGACACCTTCCAGCGTCTCTGCTCTCCACGTCAACTGCTCTTTCTACTTTCCACATAGCTCGACCCCTCTAACCAGTTACCGTGGTTTCTAAAGGCAGACCTGCCATTAACTGTCACCTTAGTGGAGAACAACTTATACTGAGTGCTTCCACCACCCCACCCTGCCATTGGTAAATCGAGGCTGGTGATATCAGCTCTTCTTAGTGAAAGAAAATCTAAGCACGGACAGACGTAAGCCGCATCTTGACACAGCTACAACTCATCTTTGGGTTCTCACCTTCTTTTCTCCCTCTTGCTCACTTCCCTTCAATGATTGCTGTCACCAGTGTCATCAAACCCAGGGATTCCCTAATGCTAATCCAATTACAGTAGGACTGGCTACTTCAGAACCACCTGATAAGTTTTGAAAAATGCAGATTCCTATATCCACCCCTGGAGATTTTGAACCACGAGGTCTGGGGTAGTGCCTGGGCACCCCTATGTTTTTCAAGTTCCCCAGGGGATTCTGATGTGCACCCAGGTTTGGGAACCACTAATGACCCCCAAACATGAATCAGCTGTCTCCTCCCTCACTCTTGAGTGTATTTAAAGAGATGAATCATCATTTCACTTTCTTTTTTTTTTTTTAAACTGAGCTGAAACCAAAGAGTCATTGTGAAAACCCCTGATTTCCTTTACCTACGTTTGAGTTCAGATGTCTCCTCTGTTTGGTCTAAGAACTTCCTCTGCTTCTACAGGTCTTAGGGCCAGAGGACGTTGGCCCAGACTTCAAGAGATAGATTCTCTCCTCAGTTTAGTCCTGAGAATACACTGTAGCCCTCATCAGCCCTGGTTAGAGAGTCCCCGTGGGGACTGGTGGCTCTGGTGGTCCCTCAGTGCAGAGATGCTGGGGCCACGCCAGGTTCATCTTACAGCATGTGTAGGTGTGGGGGTCCAATAGTCTTGCTTCCTCCAGCTTCTCAGCACCGGAAGCAGGAAGAAGAGAAGACTCTGGGATATCAACTTCAAGCGGCTGAGTCAGCCATTTAGATTCCCAAGATGGAGGTGGGAAGGCCGGACACTGAAGGGCAGGAAGTTGCTAGAATCCACGATGGGCCAGGTCTTGTGTTAAGGCAGCAGAAATTCTGAGAAAGCAGAGGCCATGAGGAAGAGAAAAAAGATTCAGAGTGGAGGGAAAGACTGAGGAAATCATCAGGAGAGGTGAGATGTGCAGATTCAAGCTGAGGGAGAGAGACTCCGTGAAGCACTCGTGCGAGGTGAGCAAAGAAAGTGGTTGGTGCTGCAGTTGCCTGGCCTCTGATGGTTTTACATCCTGCCCACATGATCTCCATGCAATTTACCCAATGATAGCCTACCTTGCAATGGTTTTTGGCGTATGCACAAAGATGTGCAACCAATACTTCGATCAATTCTAAAACATTTCATTGTTCTGAAATAAAATCTCATACCTTCTCGCAATCATTCCCCGACTCCCTCTTATTTCTCCCAGCCTCCAGCCACCATTAATTATTTTCTGTCTCTATGAATTTGCCTATTCTAGACATTTCATGTAAATAGAATCATACAATATACGGTCTTTTGTGACTGGCTTCTTTTATATAGCATAATGTTCCCAAGGTTCATCTACATCGTATCATGTATCAATACTGCATTCCTTTCCGAAGCTGAATTGTATCCCACGGTATGGACGTACTGCATTTTACTGGCCTGTTCATCAGTTTCTGGACATTTGGGTCGTGTCCACTTTGGGGCTATTATGAATAATATTGTTATGACATCTTTGCATGCACAGATATTTTCTTTTCTCTCAGTATATACCTAGGAGTAGAATATGGGTCATACTGTAACTCTATGTTTAACATTTTGAGGAACTGACAGAGTTGGTCTCAATTAAAATTCCAACCCCCTATCTTTTTAAAATCTCTCTCCTTCTCCCAAAACAGGCTAAACTTGTGGCCCTGCCATCTTGGAGTCAGAGAGAGAAATGTCCCTGGTCTTAGCCTGGGTCAGTCTTATGGTAGTGGCCTCTGATGAGGGCCCAGGCCTCCCGTGCCTCCAACCTCCCTCCCTCCTGCACCACCAGAAGCCACGGTAACAGGTCTTTGGTGATCCCTGAGGGCTCAGGGTTCTGGGATGTAGAGTCCCCCCATTTTCTTCAATCCTGAAAACAACCTTACAGCCCTTCACACTCCCCGCCTGGGCATAAGATATCCAGTGAACCTCCCACCTTCTGAAACTTCAGGCAAGAAGCAGGTGTTAATCTCTACGTAAGACACTCTCAAACTTTAGGGATGTATGTCCAGCACCCCTTCCTCTCCCCAAGAATGAAAGGGGAAGATGACAGTACATACGCCCTCTAGGGTCTCAGAACCTTCTTCCTGCTTCTTGAGTCCCCCTCTTTTACTTGTCATCGTTAAAGGCCAGTGGACTAGTTCAACCTCTCCCATCCCCCTCTGTTCTCTACCTTCATTTCTTGCCCCACCTCTGCACCTGAAAGACTCTCTTAAATTTTTTTCTTACCATATTAACTGATATTAAATGATTTTTATTTTTTTTACTCCCTGTAAGATTTTGTCCATATGTACCTGTTTATTAATTTTTAATTGATACATTATAATTGTACCTATTTATGGGGAACAGTGTAGTCTTTTTTGCCTAGTCATGTACAGCTCTTTTTGTCCATATGTACCTGTTTATTATTTTTTAATTGATACATTATCATTGTACCTATTTATGGGGGACGGTGTAGTCATTTTTGCCTAGTCATGTACAGCTCTTTTATTTTCCTTTTGTATTCTTATTTTTAATTAACACATAATAATTCTACGGATTTATGGGGTATAGTATGATACTTCAATACATGTATATAATGTGTAGTAATCAAATGAGGGGAATTAGCATATCCATCACTTAACACATTTATTATTTATTTGTGTTGAAACTCCTCTCTTCTAACTATTTGAAAGTATTTGAAAATATTGAATAAATTATTTTTAATTTTTAATTATAATCACCCTCCAGTGCTACAGAGGCAGGTCTTACTTAAGTTTGACCTCATAATTTTTTCTCAACAGGAGCCATCTCCCCAGTTATTTCTTCACTATTCAGTAAGATGGGGTGGGACAGAAAGCTGAGGCAGGAAAACTTCCTAATCCATTACACTTACAATAAATTTCCCTTTATTTTGAAAAGCTCCTTTCGGTGAATGAGCCAAGCCTAGACCTCTGTCCTTCCAAGAACAAACAAGCATCTCAGTTGCTCTGGCCATAACATCGATCCTCACCTTTTCTTCCCTCCACCTGAGATCAGGCCTTCCCTAGCAGGCAGGGGTCAGGTGGGATTCCAAGCCAAGTACGTGAGCTGGAGTATGATGACCAGGGACTGACCTCTAGTCCCTGGGCCGACCATGACACAAGGGAGGCTGGCCCCATGTGTACTCCTCCCTCCTCCTCTCTCTGTCCCCAGCTGCCTATGACCTTCTCTCCACCCATGAGTCCCTGTCCCCATTCTCAAGAGAGGAGGCTAGGCTCCACTCCCTCTCATCACATTCCAGATAGACTTGCATCAGAACCTTGGTTCCTGACTTTGGAAATGTTGCTAAGGCTGGTTCTAGATAAACTGTTGGCTCTTCGCAGTTCTTGCCCCTTCCTTAGCTCTTGCTCTTTGCTCATTTCCCCCAAATTCAGATGCATTTCTTTCTCATCCT
Source organism: Cheirogaleus medius (assembly GCA_008086735.1). NCBI lineage: Eukaryota > Metazoa > Chordata > Mammalia > Primates > Cheirogaleidae > Cheirogaleus > Cheirogaleus medius. The sequence goes on along the minus strand of VBSM01003204.1, from coordinate 51,369,518 downwards.
CAGGCTGTGTTCTTTTTTTTCCCTATAAGGCCAACCAGAGTAAGAAAGACTGGACTTATTTTTTTGGACCTGAAATACTTAACATTGATTTGGCACCTGCTCTGTGGCAAGCATTGTTCTAGGTGCTTTACATGAACATTTACATCATATCACATTATATCACATACATACGTTGCTTTGCATCACATTGTATTGCAATGCATTACATTTACATTACATTGCATTTGGGGGAAAATATCTTGGGAAGAAAAGACAGAAATGGTTGTAACATTTCTTCCCCAATCTGCTCTGCACTCACAGGGTGACCGTGGTTAAGCTCTGTAATCTCTTGTTGTCTCAACTTTCCCTTCTACCAAATGGAAGGGGCCTCATACACTAGTTGTGTACACTGGTGAGATGATTATACTTATTACAGTGCAATATTGTATGACCTAAATTCTAGTTTTCCATTACCAACTATCAATGCAATGTTGGGGAGTCTGATTCTACACACACAGGATTTAGCTATGCCTCTCGGGGATATTCTATTATATAGGGAACACGGCTAAATTAAATAAATTAGAAATGCACACAGCCCTTTGCTAAGTTCTTAAAATTTTTTCTTATTGTTATTGTTTAGCAATCTAACTATACTTTCCGCTACTGCTTTTTTTAAAATTATCGCTGTCTTTACAAAAGTAATTTGTGTTCATGGTAGGCTATTTAGAAAGAAAATGTAAGCAAAAAAAGAAAAAAGAAGAAGAAGGAGGAGGAAGGAACTAAAAATTATCTACAAGTCTTCCACCCAGAAATGCCCTCGTTAAGACTTTGGTATATTCCCCTCCAGTACTTTTTTTTATACGCTCATAGATTTATGAGGCAGGCTAACTTGCTAAGATATTAGTTTGATATTAGCCCTGTCGTGAAAACACCTGGGCTTTCCCTTGCTTTTAGATGGGAGAAACAGAGCTGAGCTGCCCACGGGAAAGAGTGGAGAGGGTGGGGTGGGCCTAGACAGGAGGAAGGTTACCCCAGATAGAGGATGGGGAGGGTACCTCATTCCTAAAGAGGGATGGGCACTCTGGTGGGTGGTGTGTGGATTCCATAGATATTGAACTCTCAGAGCCATGCAGGAGAAATCTGTCCATTCCTCAGCCAGTCACTACAGGGAGGCAGGGTCAGGTGAGGGCGTGGCAACTTCTACAGAAACCACAAGTCTAGAGCCGTAGGTGGAGAAGCAGGTCCCCAGAGGTAGGACAGCTCTCAAAGACGCAGCCCCCATTCTTGTGGTCCAGGCAGCCACTCCCATTTGTAGCTACTATTATAGAAAGCTTCTTTCTTGTTTAAGGGATGGAGTAAAAAGGGGATACAGAACAAGAAGGAGGAAAGGAGAGCCTTGCTTTTACAGAAGAAAAACAAAGAGGCAGGGAAGGCATAGAGAGGAGCCAAGGAGAGAGGACAAGACAACATTAGAGAAATATGACCAAGAAAACACACTGAGTGTCAGACCCCATCTCTACTGAGATGAGCCCAAGGAAAATGGGGGGTAGGAGGTAGGAAGGGGGTTGATCATCCAGACCTACACTCAATTTGGCCTTTTCCAGCCACCTGGTTTTAATTTCACCATGAAGCTTTCAGGGTGGCCACCAAGGCGTGAGTTCAAATTCAGCTGTGCAACTAAGAAAACATTGCTTGATCTTGACTCTGTTTTCTCATGTGTACAATGAGTCTAACAGCATCTAGACTCCAAGTTGCTCTGAGAATGAAAAGAGATACAATAGTGGGTTGACTAGCATTCCCCCAAAATTCACGTCTACCTCGGACCTCGGAATGCAACGTTATTTGGAAATAGGGTCTTTGCAGATGTAACGAGTTTAGATGAGGTCATACTGGATGAGGGTGGGCACTAATCCAAAAGCTGGTGTCCTTCTGTGAAGAGGACATACAGAGATACACACAGAGAAGAATGCCATGTGAAGATGGAAGCAGAGACTGGAGTGACATGACGCAGCGACAAGCCAGGGATTGCGGGAGCCACTGGAAGAGGAAGCTAGGAAGAGGCAAGGAAGCCTTCTTGCCCTAGAACCTTCAGAGAGGGTATGGTCCTTTGACACCTTGATTTCAGACTTTCTGCTTGCAGAACTATGAGAGAATAAGTGTCTGCTGTTTTAAGCCACCCAGTTTGAGGTAATCTGTTACGAGAGCCCTAGGATACTGAAAACAATACCTATGCAAAGTTCCTGGCACATAGCTAGGACATGCTAGTATTCTTTCCCTCCCTTTCCCCTACTCCTAAACGTGCATCCCCAGGGACGCTGCTCAAGGGCTGCTCGACAAACAATGCTGAAAGTAAAACCAAAACTTCCCAATAGACTGTGCTTCCGTCAGTTCCTCAGACCCAGTTCTGGTTTGAATTACTCTCATGCTACAGCCAAGCTTGAGCTGGATGGACGTGACCACATCTTTTCTTCTCTTCCTTAATATATCTTCACCCCAATTCTGACTGCTTTTTTGTTGTCCATCCTCAAATGTCCCAGCTAGAAAGAATCCTGGGTTGGAGATACTGCATGTTGATGATTTTGATTTTGGTTATGGCTGTTTGTTTTGTTGGCGTCCATAAGGGAATCTGACACAAACAGCAACTGTTGCTTTTTTTTTTTTTTTTTTTTTTTTTTTTTTTTTTTTTTTTTTGCGTCTTTGTCTGAGGAGCTGTGCCAAGTCCTCATGTGAGTATCGAGTGGGTTGAGATTGTCTCCTACTTTGTGAGTTTATAGTGTAAATCATGATGAGGCTGCCACGGTGGGGGAAATGCATGCCTTCTCTCCACTTCATATGAAGCAGGAGAAACTCCGCCTCAGAAATTGTACTCAGGGGCACAAACAAGCTAATTTCTTCCTGTCCAAAATGGTAGGATTTCTCTCACTTGTTTCTATGCTTACTATTCTTATTCGGCAATTTTAGGAAGTGAGATATTTTCTGTACCAAAAATGTGCACTGTAGAAAAATGTTACTGTGCTTGAGATTGCCTCTCAGAGTTTTTGGAGGGTTAATGGTGAATAACTTAAAACTCTGCTTTCCTACATCTGTTTGTGATTATGCCCTTGGCAGGCAGTCATCATTCCAGGCTGGCCTGTGTTTACAAGTTTTGCTCTAAGAGTAAGCTGTTAGGGAAAAAAATTATTATTTTATTAATTTATTAAGGTACCATTATTTAACAAAAGCATGATTTGGGGCCTACAAGAGGCTTATTTTTGCATATAAAATGATCATAGAAAAAGTAGCAAAATTAACGCATTGACTGCCATGTGAGTTGTATTGAACTCAGGCTAGTTTAGACCCTGGGGCCTTGTGAAGCAAAACTCTGCAGTTGGTTCGTCAAAATCTTGATGTTCTTATTGTTACAATTAAATTTGACAATTTAATTCTCAAAACATGGATTGCATTGCCTACAACTCACACACAGAAAACAATAAAAATTAACAAATTAGAAAGGATTGTTTTGTTTTAATAAAACACCATGGCCCCAGGGAAAATTTTTTTTTTCTAGTGTGGCAGTCAATGTGTTAAAGAAAACTGCAACTATTGCTATGGATTGCTCACCACCTGGGCACAAAAAGAAGAGAGATGGCAATGGGTTCATGCGGACAGGTAAAGCTAGAGTAAGATCACCTACTAATCAGGACTTCTTCTAGTCCTGAAATTCTATGGTTCTGTAGGGAATGATAGACACAAACTGACAAATGCAAAGTAAAAATATTCAGTGTGAGCAGTAATCAGACAGTTGTATATCAAGAGTCCAATACTGATTGACCTCAATGTCCTCCTAGCTCTTTTCCCAGCCCAAGATTCCATGAGTGGAGGAGCAATATTGCTCTTGCTGCTTTTGCATTGGAAACCTAGTCTATTTGCCTTCATTACCCCGGCTCTCACCATCAGCAGGCTGTTCCTACTCTGCTGTTTTAACGCGTCTTCTCAGATTCCTCCCATGAGCCCTTTCATTGAACTGGAGCTCCTCGTAGGCAAGGACCACACCTTTTTAAGGTTTTCTGAGCCCCAAGTGTCTAACACAGTGCCTGGCATTACACATAGGGTACTTGTTGAATTGGGTACTTGTTGAATGGTTGAATTCATTTATCTGATGAAATGTCATGAGAATCACCAGAAATGAAATATTTGTGTAATATACAGTTGAGGTTGGTTTGAAAGGAGATGGTGGAAATGTCCTCAAAGACAGATCATGCTTCAGACTTGATTTGCTTTGCAATGCACTGGACAGCGACCCATAGATTGCTGTGTGCCATTTTTATTCCACTCGCCAATGTCTGAATCTGCCATGTGCCTGCTTGTTGCATGCTTGGGTTACCCTGTAAGGAGGCATCTGCAGTTTCATTTCCTCATGTTGCACCCTGCTCCACTGTGGCTGGACTCCCTTATCTTCCCATCAACTCACAGAAATCCAGGATAGATAAGGAATCTGAAAGGTCATCTAGCCCCAGTCACCTCTAATGCCTTCTAGCTGTCTCTAACAACTCTAGACGGATTCCCAGTTGTTATTCTTCACATAGCTCTCTATTATTAGCCACCCCTGCTTTGGGGGATTTCCCCCCACTGGCTGGGAGACACTGCTGTGGGAGCTTCTCATACTCTTCTGGCCACCTTGTCTCTGACTTCTTCTCTGGTCCTCTGCTCCCCCTCTCCAAATTTTGGAGCATTCCTCAGTTCAGACTTTTTCTTTTTAATCTCCCTCTTTATATTATCCCCCTCAGACAGTTCATTCTTTCCCCAATATCAACTTATATTTCCATATTAGAAATAACTTCTTTATCTTTATTTCTAGCCCTAAATTATATCCCAAACTCTGGACCTACAGTTTTCTTGAATGCTTTGCATTACCCCATGACTCATACTGAACTCATTGTCTATACTCTAAAATTAGTTCCTGACCTATTATTTCCCCCTACCAATCCCCCATGACTCCAATATCATCTTCATAGTCTAGCCTTACACCCATAGTCAACCATGTTGCTTCTCTTTCTTCTCCTGTATGGCTGATCAGTTGTCAATTATTTTGTCAACTGCCTTGTAGTAAGTTTCTTTTCCCCCTCTCTTGCTTCCCTTTTCTGACCCTAAGTCAGGAACTTATTACCAAATATCTAGATAAATATAATGACCTTCTAATTGAATGGCTGGCTGTCAATTCTACCCACTCTCAATTCTATACTGAAAAAAAAATTAGATTTAACCTTTTTCAAACATTTCCCTGGTGTTGTCACTCAGTGTTTGAGAGACTGTCACTATCTCTCCATTAGCAGCTCTGCATGGTACTAAGCCCTTAACATTCTCATCTCAACTTAAACTTCCAGCCAAGTCAGTCTGCTCATTGTCCCCTGAGCAAGTCTGTGCATCTGCACCTCTGAGACCTTGCCTCTGAGCCATCTGCAGTGCCCTCTAGAATAACTTCAACTCCAAATCTTACCAGTGTTTCAAAGGTCCAGTTCAAATCCCACCCCTCTGGGAAGTCTCCCTTCCCAGGGTTTTTGCAATTTTATCACTCCTTTTACACAATTCTTACCATTTTTCATGGGTATGAGTTTTAATCTTCTATGTTATAATGTTTTTAAGAGCAGGGGCCCTTTCTTAGAAGAACCCTTCTATGAATTCTACACACTAATATAAAGACTTGCAAAAAAATGGGAACTCAACATTTATTGACTAAAAAATTGAGATTCAACTTGAGCTTAAGAGCCCCATTAAAATGAGTAGAATATAATCTTAAGACTAGGGTAGTCTAGGCCACGGATGGTTTAGAGATCAAATAATTACTCATCCACCTATGAAAGCAGAGCCCTGGCTCTAAGATCCCCTAAAAACCCAAATGCCTGTAGGGACTGGCAAGTAACAAAACTCTGTGAGTCCAGCTAGGTATAATACATGGGAGAGTGGTAGGACCGGGGGCTATCTCTGCATCACTTGCCCAAAGGCATCCAAATTCAAATTATTTTAAAACATTGCTAATTACAATCATTGTCTTAGACCCTTGGCTTCAAAAACAGTAGTTAATTCAGGTATTTCAATATAATCGAGTGTGTATTTATCTAGGTCTTCATGGATACACAGGGCTCTGCTAGACACTTACGGAGAGGGAGGAGCCAAAGGAGATGAGACTGACCATGTTCAGCAAAGAGTCAAGCGTTACACAAACATGATCCTTTATGCTGGCTATTGTTGCATAAAGGAATTATTTGCTAGGATTCTTGAGATATTTCCATAGAGTGTCTATGCCTTTGGTTATTCTACAGACCAGAGAATTCCTTGAAAGCACTGGCTATATCTTATTCACCTCTGTATACTAGAGCATGGCTCATAGTAAATACCAAGTAAATGTTTTGAATAAAAGAAAGGAAGGAAGGAAGAGGGAAGGAGGAAAGGAGGGAAGAAGAAAGAAAGAAAGAAAGAAGGAAAGAAAGAAAGAAAGAAAGAAAGAAAGAAAGAAAGAAAGAAAGAAAAGAGCAAGCTAAAGCGTCAGCACCATGAATTTCATTTCATCTATCAGTTTGCAAATAGATTTCAACAGACAGCAGAAATGGCAAAAAACTTGGCTTATAGCAACCAAGAAGTGAAACTGCTAGAACCTACTATGATTTTTGATCCTCTTGCAAGTTTTACTTAGAAAATATCTCCTCATTTTTTGCTTACAAACCTGTCCTCAGAATTTATAGAAGTTTTCTTGATTTCTCTGGAAAGATACAACTAATGCTATTGCATAAATGATATGAGTACTTCCTATGGAGAATATACAGAATAAACTGGGCACGGTGGCACATGCCTGTAGTCCCAGCTACTTGGAAGGCTGAGGTGGGAGTATTACTTGAGTCCAGGAGTTGGAGGCTGCAGTGATCTATGATCCATAGTGCCCGTGAATAGCCATTGCACTCCAACCTGGGCAAAAAGCAAGACCCTGTCTTGGGGAGGTGGTGAGGGTGGGGAAAAAGACTAAGAGCTAAAATTGGACTAGGGAAAAAGTTGAGTATAAACATAAACTATTAAAACAAGGCAGACAAAAAATATCCTGAGAGGTACAACTGTTCTGCAAACATTTGCTTGGGAGGCTCAGGGAAGGATTTATGAAAAAGGTAGCCCCAAGTGAGTTTTAAAGACTGCGTAGACTTTTTCCAGGTGAGATCTTAGTGGAGTTAGTGAAAGGAGTGGTCATATAGGAATTCTTGGGATTTTTAGACCAAAGATCACCACTCACCCTTGTAAGTGATAATGACAATGAATCTGAAGAATGCTTTACCATTGACAAAGTATTTTTTCACATACCTTATCCAAAGACCCACAAGCATTTCTGTTCACTACTTGTGGTTGGGTCGAGAGAACTCAATGTTGGAGAACTTGATGATTTCCAGTTTCTACCCCCTCCCAATACATTTAAATGAAAATGGACAGCCATGTAAGAATAGACAATATGATATTAAGTAAATTTTAAAAGGGGAGACTAAAGAGGTGGCATGGTTGTTTAAACATGTTCATTTTGTCTCCTGGGGAAAAGTCATCCAATGCTCATTCATCAGACTAAAGGAGTGCCTTCCACGTGGATGTTCTGTAGATGACGTGATGAGTTAATTACTTTTGGCCATGCATTCCCTAAGTTCTCTAAAGAAACTCTTTTGGGCCTTGCCTGCCTAAGGATAAAGGAGTGCATGCATCCCTAACTTTAAAGACTCTAAGAACCTACTCTTTCAGAAAACATGGTTCGCCTAACGAACCCAGACGATGGGGGTCTTATACAGATTGACAAGCGTTTTGCGAGAAATTGGTGAGGGGCCTGAGACACCTGTGAAAACATTCTTCTGGGTGACAAGCTTATAAACAATCTTACTATTGAAAAGGGATCACCTTCCACCTCTTATGGAAACCCTTGCTTTGACATGGACCCTTTGACAATAAGGCTAATGACTTCCCTGCCCCATTAGCACTCCATTCTACTGTGAGTGGCTCTAATTGAGGGGGAGCTCTTTCTTAGGCTGGGTCAAAAGAAAGAAATTAAGATTTCTGTTTTTCCAATGGAGGAAGGAGCCAACTGGGAGCCTCAGATTCCTGAGTGTGATGCTAAATTGCCATGCATGCACCTACTCATTTCTTTGTTCTTTCAGCAAACATTATGAGAACTCAGTTAAGCACAAAGAGCTCTTGTTCTAGCACAGGAAGACAGAAGTGTAACAATTTAACATACCAGAAATGAGTTAAGTGCTAACACTAGAGGGTAAGTTGTGGATACAATTGAAGCAGAAGGGGCTACAGCCTAAGGCAGTTAGGAAAGGCTTGTGTTGAATGTAGAAGAATGTAAGGCCACTTATGAGAGATATATGATGCAATATAATTTTTTAAAGCTCATGAAGGAATTGAGGTAGAGGAAAAATAAGATTAGAAGAAATAAAATGAGATGAGAATTCTTAAAGCAGCTTTGAGGTCCTCTTGATAGAATGCACGTGTATTTCCATGCGGCCGAGGCAGGAGGGGCCAGATCAGGGAATGTTTTGCAGGCCACGTTAAGGAGAACTTTACTTTGTAAATAATGGGAGCTAGTAAAGTCTTTTAAATGAGTGACATGCCCAAATTTGATTATTTGGGAGGTTATTCTGCCTGCTATGTAAAGGGATAATTCATTCAACAAATATTAACTGTATGTGTATTTAGTGTTACAGGGCTAAAGGCATAGCAGTAAGCAACACCCTCACCATCTTAGTACTTATAATCTTATGGAAGATGATAGGGAATAATCAAATAAAGTTAAGGATTGTTGGGAATGCTGGGGTGGGGGTGGGGCTGCTCTTGCAATTTTAGATAAGGCCGTCTCAGCAGAAACAGCCATGAAAGTATCTGGGCATAGGGATGTGCACACTGGCAGTAAGCTCCTCCCTTGAGAGTTGGATCTGGGGAAGAACCCACACAGACCTAAGCAGGTTTAGGGCCATTCAGACAGGGAATTCCAGTGTTCCAAGGACCCAGATTGTGATGGGTGGAGGTAAGAAGGTCAAGGGCTCTAGAAGACACCTCTCAGCCCTGAAAACACCTTACCCTGGCGGGAGGAGCATAGCCACAGCGGGGTCCTCTAAACCATGGGGCGAAGACAGAGATGCCTCTTGCCTGGACTATTGGAAGGAATGGATTTTACCCCGTGTGACATGTTGAGCCATCAGAAGGTTTTGAGAAGACATATTTGACTTATAGTTTTAAAGAATCACCCTGGCTGCTGTGTTGAGAATCAACTGTAGGAAGAAGGCAAGATCAGAATCACAGAGTCCAGTTATCGGACTATTTGCAGAAATCACATGAGAGATGATAATGGCTCTGACTGATATGGAAGCAGGGGAAGTGGATGGAAATGGTCAGGTTATTGATGTGTTTAAAGGAAGGGACTATAGGATTTGTTGATGAGTCAGATGCAAGGTGAGAGAAGAAAGGAGTTAAGATGATTCCATAGTTTGTGTCCTCCACCTCAACAAATGGAGGGTGGAGCAGAGGGAAGAAAGAGGAGAAGGTAAAAAATAGCAGTGAGGAGGCTCTGCTGTGGTATAAGGAGAAATGACAAGAAGCTGAATTAAGGTGATGGCAGGAGAGTGGAAGAAAGGAGAGGTATCATCCACGAAGTAGGAGGTAGAATGAACAAGACTAGGAGACACACTGATGAGATGAGAAATGTGTAGGTGTAAGATGACCCTCAAGGTTGTGACTTGAGGTGGGTGTTATTAGCATTATAGGAAAATACAGCAAAAAGAGTTCTCATAAATCGTCCGAGGTGTTGGAGGCTAATAATTTGTAGAAGCAGGATTTGAACCCAAATGTGTCTGATTTCAGAGCCTGAGCTCTTAATCATTGCATGGACCATATTTTCCCTGGAAGAAAGATGATCGGGAAAGGAGGCTGGTGGTTGGAAAGTACCTTAATAACAGTGTCTGTCTCTCAGTTTGCTCAAGGAGGCAGTGTGCTAGGAAAGTCCCCTGGGAAGGATAAGGAAAAAAGAGAAGTTTAAGCCAGTTGTGGGTGATCCAGGAGTCTTTTCTGTCTTTTCATGCCATCCTTTCATGTTCTAAAAATAAGAAAGCTGGCAAGGCCTGTTGGCGCAGCTTAAGATGATACCTTTTCTAGATAAATTTGCATTTTGATAAGAAAGAATATCTTCAGGTCCAGCTAAGGTGTGCCATTACATTTCCCTGTGGGAAGCTCTTGATTCTGTTCCCAGTTGTTACCTGCTGTAAGAGCTCTGGCCCTCAAATAAAAACAATAATACACCTGACAGATGAACTCATGTTTTCCTCTAGCTATTTTCTCATTTCCCTTCTCCCTTTTACAGCACTTTTCTCTAAAGACTTACCTATATTCATCTCCACATCTTTACCTCCCATTTTCTCTTGAACCCATTCAGGCTTTCATCTGTACCACATTCACTGATCCTGTGTTTTTAGGGATCATCCATGACCTCCTTACTGCTAAATCCAACCCTTAGGAGCATTTGGGTTGGATTTAGAAGTAAAATTACTGCTACTCATTACTCCTTCTTTGTAGCACTGTGTTTTAAAATATAGATTTTATTATTATTTAGGTATGGTCAGGCCAACAGATCAGGAGATTATTGCCACTGAAGAGATAGTATGTTATACTCACAGATCCCCAAAGAAGAGGGCCCACCATGCCACAGGGGGCCATACCAGCAAGCACTGTGGTCATCCACGTAGGGGGGAGAGGGGAGACTGGGCAAGAGCCTTTATTGTGGTCTCCACAGGAAGGAATGGGTGATGCAAGGTAAACAGATTTAGGATTAGCTAATATGAAGAATTTCGGCAGGCTCTGGGGCATAGGGGCTGTCCCTAGCTTTCTGGTACCTGGCCCTGCAGTGATTAGGGCAAGTGGATAGTGGCTGGGAATGTGAAAGCTCCCAGTGAAGGAGGTAGTTGGGGCTGTGGGCTCTGTTTACTTGCATTTGAAAGGTGTGCTAGTGGGCAAGTTGTTTACCATCTCTTGGAACTGGCTAACCCCCCGGGGAGTGGAAGTCCCTTCAGCATCAGCAAGTCCCAGAATGTCAAAACATCAGAATACAGAAAATAAAATACATGGTTAATACACACTCTCATTTGCTACTTTACCCTTCCTCTCTTTTTTGCTGGTGTTCTCTCCTCACAAAGATCTAGAGATGTTGGAATGCCCCACGGGCAGTCTCAGTCCTTGGTCACTTTCTCTTCCTCCTGTCTCTCTGTAGGTGATATCATGCAGCCTATCGCTTTAAATAACACTTGTACATTGATGACTCCCAAATTTATATCTCTACCCCAAACTCTGAACCATCTGTTACCCAACTGCCTGCTAAACACCTCCACTGGGATATCTAATAGGCATCTCAAACCAAACCTACACCAAACACAACTCTTAGTTTCCCTTCCCTCATCTGCTTCTCCCGTAGTCTTCTCCATTTTAATAAAATAGCACCTCCATTGCCCTAGTGATGCAAGCTCCGAACCTAGGAATTTTCTTGGATTTCTCTGTTTTTCTCAAACTCTATATCCAACCTGTCAGCAATTCCCTTCAGGTCTTCTTTTAAAATACAGAAGACCTAACTGAATGGAAAGATGCTGTATTCATGAATTAGAAGACTTAATGTTATTAAGACGGTTATATTCCCCAAATAGATCTATAGATTCAATGTAATCCCTACCAAAATTCCAGTTGCCCTTTTTTTTTTTTTTTTTTTTTTTTGCAGAAATGAACAATCTGATCCTAAAGTTCATATGGAAATGTAAGGGAGCCAGAATAGATCAAAAATATCTTGAAAAAGAAGAGCAAAATTGGAGGATTCACATTTCCTGATTTCAAAACTTACTGCAACATTACGGTAACCAACACTGTGTGGTACTGACACAGGATAGACATATAGTTCAATGAAATAGAAAAGAGAGTCCAGAAATAAGCCCATATATCTATGATCAATTGATTTTTTTTCAAGCATGTCAAGACAATTCAATAGAAAAAAATAGTTTTATCAACAAATTGTATAAGGACAACTGGATGTCCATATGCAAATGAATGAATTTGGAGCCTTACTTCATACTATACACAAAAATTAACTCTAAATGGATCAAAAACCTAAGCACTGAACATTTTTAGTTCATAGAAGAAAATGCAGTTATAAATTTTTGTAACCTTGGACTAAGCAATGGCTTCTTACATATGACACCTAAGGTACAAACAATACAAGAAAAACTACATAAATTGGACTTCATCAAAATTAAATTAATTTGCACTTCAAAATTAAATAAAGTTTATATTAATTTTATACCTCTCAGGATTCTATTAAGAAATTGAAAAGACAATGGCAGAATGGGAGATTGTATTTGCAAATTATATATTTGATAAACAGATTGGCAGTTCCTCAAAAAATTAAATATAGAGTTACCATTTGACAAAACAATTCTGCTGCCACATATGTGCCCAAGAGATTTGAAAGCATATGTACACAAACTTGAAGATGAGTGTTCATAGCAGCATTATTCATAATAGCCAACAAGCAGAAACAATGCGAATATCCATCAACTGTTGAATGGATAAACAAAATGTAGTATATCATGCAAGGGAATATTATTTAGTCACAAAAAAGGAATGCAGTACTGATATTTGCTATAATACAGATGAACTTTGACACCACTATGCTCAGTGGAAGAAGCCAGTCACAAAAGGCTACATATTGTATGATTCCATTTATATGAAATATCCAGAATTAGCAATTGATAAAGACAGAAAGTAGATTCATAGTGTCCAGGAGATAGGGGGAGAGGGAAGGGGAAATGGAAAGTTTCTGCTAATAAGTAAAGGGTTCCTTTTTAGGGTAATGAAAATGTTCCAAAATTAGATAGTGGTGTTGGTTACACAACTCTGTAAATGTACTAAAAACCATTGAATTGTATACTTTAAAAATATGTGTTTTAAATACACACACACACACACACACATATAACCCTATTTTATACATCAATTATAATTCAATAAAGTGGTTGAAAATTTTTAAAAATAATTTTAAAGGACAAAGAAAGAAATCTATAAAATCTCCAATAGACCACTTCTCACTTCTGCTAGCCCCACCACCCTAACTTGAGCTATCATCATTTTTGCAAAGACATTCCTTACTTACTTTACTGCTTCTGATCTTGCCAACCAACTCTCCCTCCCCACAACAGCCTACTGCCTACACCAAAGCTGGGTCCTCTTTTAAAAGTGTAAATGAGGTTATGTCATTCTCCTGATCCAAACTCTCCGCTGGCTTTCTGTCACACTCAGAGCAGCTCTGCTTGTACCTGATCTAGATGTATGGCTCCAGCAGATTTCCCTTGAAGAAATGATTCCATGGCTAATAAAAGTTTAAAAGCCTCTTTGAGGGCACAACAGCTGAGAGTGATGTGCCCTGTCTCTTTTGCCTTCAACCATGAGAAGTCCATGGATGAAGAAAGCAAAGGAAAAAGGTAGAGCAGGACCAAGGTGGGGCACCCTCTTCAGAGCCAGTTTCCTGCTCTCCCTGTCTAAACCTCTTAGTAAAAGGTAGTTCAAGTGATGGGCATACTCAATCGCAACACTCCAGAGAGCTTGAGTACTTTGCCTGCTCAGTCAACTAGTAAGTATTTATTGAGAATGTACTTCTCTTCTACTGAGCCCTGTGTTTGAGTACCTGATTCCCAGACTTCCAATCCAGGTAAAGAAAATTTTGTGCATTATTCATTTGACAAACAAGATCAGGGGGTCAAGGGCCTGCTGCTGAGAAAACTGTGGAAGGTTTCACAAGAGAGACAAAGAGTGCAGATAACATCAGTGTGTGTGATGCAAGAGGACTGGTTCATTTTCCAAAAAGGCCATTAGAAAAGGAAGAAAAGCTTCTCATTTGGATTGATAAAGAGTGCCTCACTTCCTCTTCTCCCTGCCATCAACCTGTATCTTCTCTTCCCAGCTCTTCTCCACCCAAAAGATTTGTTATTTCTCTGTTTTCCAGAGTGAGCAAGCAACAAAGTAATGAGACCCCAGCAAAGTTGCATAAGTCCCTGAGACTTTCAATTATCTATTTCAGATCAAGTACAGAACATGTTTTTCCTCCTGCTGATGTTGAGCCTGGGATTGCAGCTTCATCAGACAGCAGGTAAGAAAGGACAAAGAGGAGCCTGAGAAAGAGGAGCAGGTAGTGGCCATTAGCCAAAGCCAATAATGAGAATGTGGTCCTCAGGCTAACGGCTTTCTTTGAGAGGAAGTGTGATTTCTGGCTGTTACAAGCACCACAGAATGGTGCCCAGGGTGGCTTGTACATGCCAATGTCTCTGTCTTACAGAAATGGGGCATGAAAATATCGAACCATCTGTCCCCACTATCCAATGAGGGCAATGACAGGAAATAGGACTACTCAGACCATGTACATCTGAACTGATACAAGAGAGCAGGGGTTGAGTTTCCTCAAAAGCGAGATGTCCCCTTTCCTTCTGGCAGGAGGAGTAAGGAGACATTGGCAGGGGACTCTGTTACTCTAAAGATAATGTCTTGCAAACATTCTGTCTATTATTAGATGTTCATATGAGTTCCTCTTCTAAAAAACAGCAGTCATTGATCATTCATACCTCAATGTGGATTACTTGAATAGAAAACTCGGAGTCTTCCTAAAGTCCAAATGAAAAATGAACTTTAATACTATGTCTTTGGACTTAAAGGGAAGACTTCTATTGGAGGTTGTGGGCGAGCAGGAAGGAAAGCACTTTCAGAGTTGGTTGTTCTCCTGGGGAAGGTAGTTCAGACCATTGGAGGGTGCAATCAGGACCATGAGTGCATTATTTTGGATGAACACCAGGAGGTAAAAGAGTAAGACAGAGGCAGGGACAGGGGATTAGGTCCTAATGATAACAGTCCAGACTTCGCAAGGAATCATCTAATATTCTGCCCTTGATTGAGAAATAATGACTCCTTTGGCACTTGATTACCTTTTAAAGAGCTTTCTACTCCCTTCTAGCTGGTCCAAGACTGATCTTTTCCCAGTCACATTCCTCTCCCTCCCTTGGGCTGCCCAGCCCGGTCTAGCACTAGAAATATACGGTAAAATTTATTCTTTTTTGTAAAAATGTCTATCAGTTTTGATAAATGCCTAGTCATATAACCACTACCACAATGAAGATCCAGAACACCTCTATCTCTTGCCAAACAAACAAAAACCCTCTCCCAACTCTTAAGCCTAAGCACCTACTGATCTATTTTCTGTTCTTATACTTTTAACTTTTCCAGAATATATAGAAATGAGATCAGTCATTAGATACTCTTTTTTGTCTGGCTTCTTTCATTAAGCATAATGAATTTGAGATTCATCCATATTGTTGTATGTTATCAATAGTTCATTTATTTTTGTTGTTGAGTATATTCCATTGTATATATACTACATTTTGTTTATCCATTCCCCAGTTAGGGGACATTTAGGGTTTTTCCATTTTTGTTGATTACAAATAAAGTTGCTATAAACATTTGCATGTGGTTTTTTTTGTGTTTACATAGATTTTTATTTCATTTATTGGTAAATACCTAGGAGTAGGATTGCTAGGTCATATGGTTAAGTATATGGGTTAACTTTATAAAAAACTGTCAAACCTTTCCATGGTGGCTGTAGCATTTTTGCATTCCCACCAGCCGTGTATAGAGTTCCAATTGTTCCTCATCTTCTCCAGCACTTGATATTCTTTTCTGTTTTTAAGTCATTCTAATAGGTGTGTAGAATTATCTCATTGTGGTTTTAATTTGCACTTTCCTAATGGCTAATGATATTAAGTATATTTTTATGTACTTATTGGTCACCTGTATATCTTCTTTGTTGAAATGTGTATTCAAATCATTTAACTGATCGCTTCTCGGCCTTTTGGCTAAGATCAAGTGTAGTATCAAATCATTTAACTGTTTTTGATTGGGGTGTTTATTTTCTCACTGTGAAGTTTTGAGAGTTCTTTATTCCAGATACAAGTCTTTTATCAGATATGTGATTTGCAAATATTTGCCCCCAGTCTGTGGCTTGTCTTTTCATTCTCTTAACTATGTATTTTGCAGAGCAACTATTTTAATTTTGATGAAGTCCAATTTATCAATTTTTTCTTTTATGGGCCAGGCTTATAGTGTCATATATAAGAACTCTTTGCCTAACCCAAGATCTAAAAGATTTTCTTCTGCATTTTCTTCCACACATTTTATAGTTGTACATTTTATATTTAGGTTATGATCCATTTTGAGTTAATTTTTGTATAAGGTGTGAGGTATAGGTTGAGGCTCATTTTATTTTTGCATATGGATGTTCAGTTGCTCCAGCCCGATTTGTTGATAAAAGTGTCCTTTCTTCATTGGATAGACTTTGAATCTTTGTCAAAAATCAATGAGTCATCTTATGTGGGTCTACTCTGTTCCATTATTCTATGTGTATATCCTTTTGCCAATATCATACTTTCTTGATTAGTACAGCTTTATTGTTTATTTTTTCTTATATTTTTATTTCCAGACCTAAGGACATCTTGTAACCCAGAAATATATTTTATACCTTGTCATGTGTGGTAGGAAAGAGCAAGTCCAATCTTCCTTTTCTCAGTGATGTTTCTTACTCTCCTCCTGCTCTAGAGGTGGATGAAAACCAGAGGACACATGACCATGGTGATGCTTGAGGTCACTCTGGGGCAGAGCCAATGGCCCGAGTCACTGTACTCAGCCCATCTTCAGCTCCGAAATGACTTGTGCTGAGTTATACAAAGGAAAAGAATCAGGTTGGGGGAAGGATTTCTAAGCTAAGACATGTCTCCATGCAGTGCTCCTGCATTGAGCAGACCATGAGTCAGGTGCACAGAGCAGGATTTTGTCCTAAACCAGAAACTTCAGAGTTTTTTGAAGATTGTGGCTGTGTAAAGCAGCCCCCACCCTGTGCTCACCTCTCCAGTACATTGTGTAGGAGTCTGAACAAACATAAGCTTCTGTTGTGAAATGGGAGGAAATGGGCTTTAAGAAGAAGCTATCTTGGGAGGCAACGCAAATGATTTGTTTTGTGTTTCCTGGAGATGTCACAGGTGCGGATTCCCATTGATGTCAGGTTGCAAATAAAATGCAAAGTTCCACTGAGAATGTTCAAAAAGGCTCCAGCATTACTCAAGTTAGCTGCTTTAATCTGGCTAAAGGCCCTGCATGTACAAGCTTTTTATGTTTTTGTCAAGTCCTTTGCCCTTTAGTTTTAATTAAGGGCCCCAAATGAATGGAAAAATCTGTCTTGTCTGCATAATTTTGTAGTTTGGAAACTTTCCTATTTTCTCCTTTGTCTGATAACTTCAGGTGTTCAAAGCTAGGTTGAAGCTTAATAACCATGCGGCACATAATATAGAAAACAAATGTCTTTTCCTTAGCATTAAGCTAAAAAAAGAAGTTTATCTCATTAATGGATGTAGTGTACACATGCTAGTTGATATATAGTCATATCTGTAGAGTTATTAGGAGCACAAAGATGAAGGTGCATTGGGGCCAGAGAGATGAAATTGAATTCTAATTCCATGAGCTGCCACTCTTTGACCTTGGTCAAGTTGGTGTTACTTCTTTAAGCCTCAGTTTCCCCATCTGTAAAATGTAGATAGTAACTTCTACCTTGCAGAGTTGTTGGGAGCATTAAATGAGATGATAATATAAGAGTTATCCCAGTGTCTGACTTATTGCAAGTGTCCAAGAAATGTTAACTATTACTCCACTTCCCAATAATAGTCCAAATGAAGACTGGTATTATAAATCTGCTTCTCAAACTGTAATGTGCATGCAAATCACTCTGACCTTGTTAAAATGCAGATCTGATTCTCTAGGTCCGGGGCAGGCCTGAGATTCTGCATTCTACCTAGCTCCCAGGTGAAGCTGAGGACAACACTTTGAATGGCAAGATGGTAAAAGATGTTTGCAAGTGCAGATGTTAATTTGTCTAACTAATGGTGCTCAATACTGTCTGCACATTAGAAGCTCCCAGGAAAAATTATTTTTTAATTTTTGCTGGCCTCACCCCCAAAATAATTTAATTTTACCAGATCCAAAGTGGGGTCTGGGCATTAGTACTTTTGCCTCCCAGGTGATTCCATTGTCAACCAAGATTGAGGCCCTCTGTTTAGTGAATTCACACAGAATTGTCTGCAAGAGTGTTTTGATTTCCTCTGTAATTTACAACCACTAAGAATGTTTTAGGATTTCAAAAGTGTTTTACATTTCCTAAAACCCTTGATTTATATGGGGTAATCAAGCTCAAAGCTTTGCATGTCTTAGAAGCTTTCACTGGGGCAAAATTAGACCAAACAACAATGAATCTTCTAGCTATTCTGAGCTACTCAGATACATGACTCATGTTTGCTAACTGCTCTTTTCTCTTATAAATATTAGCCAGAAAATGTCACCTGTCTAGAGGTAGCATGCTTTATGCCTACCACCCCTAGAACCTGCTTTGAACAAGGCAAAGAGGAAAAACAGGCAGAAAATGGACTTTTATCAAAGGCCCAGGCAGCAAAGAGGGGAGTTCTGCTGTATGCTAAGGGGAGTTCCAGAGGAAGTTACAGGCCTTCCCTCTTTCATGAGAAAAAAGCGTGTTGTGGTAAATAAATTTGCTAAAGAGAGTCAATAGCGTCTCTACCCAAAGTCTTCTATTTAATTACTGTTTTCACTCAGACTCAGCAACTTACCTTCCTTGCAAACCCCGTTTCCTTCCCTGTTCGCTGTTTTATCATGTGTAATAAAAGAAATATTATGAGAAAAGTATGAATAGTAGTAAATTCTTTCTTTTTTCCCACAAGTTTTCTCAGTATGAAAGTAGTAAGTTCTTGAACTCAGCACAGAGAGATGGTTAATGCATTTTTGATGAATGAATGAATAAATTTTCTTCCAGGGAAGTGTGGTTTCAGGTGGCTCTTTCTTAGGCATAACAGACGTAATAACTCAAGTATTTAGAGATGGTTTTCATCATAAAGGGATCTGCCCTTCAGAAGGTCCTATTATAGAGACCCTGAGGTGTGAGTTACCACAAGTGTACAGCAGATTCTGAAAGATGGAATCATGTAGAAAATCCAGTTTCACAAGTATTATCTCAGGGTCTTCTCAACCTGACCCAGCAGGTGCAGGTGTGATTAGCGTTGTTTATGCAGAAGTACTCCCTTATAGCCCTGTTGCTGCTCTTATCCTGCACAAAAGAATGCTGGGCTGATGTGAACTCCTCCCTGTACCATAGATCTCCGTAGAAAGGCACATGAATGTTCTATCAGTGGTTAAAAGAGGGGTGGAGGCCAGATATAAACTTGTCAGTCATTTCTGATAAATCTCAAGTTTGTGCGTGTCACTCTCAAGTGTGTCACTTGGCAATTATTAATAAGAAAGCCAAATTGTGTGATCTCAGGCAAGTCACAGTTTGATGAAAGGAAAACAGAAGTCAGTATGGCTCATCAGGCTCATCCTTTCTTTCTCCCTCTCTCTTCCCGTCATTTATTTGCCAAACTCTTAACTGGAACTTAGTATGTGCTAGGTACTGGAGATATCAAAGCACACTCAACCTGGTCATTGACTTCAAAGACTTGCAGGTTAGTGGGAAGAAAAACTTGAATCAGAAGAGAATTGCAACATGAACCATTCAAGCAGCAGAAAAAAATTACTCATATTGTGAAATCTGGTCAGGGAGTGGACTGTCCTTCCTGGCTAATAAAGGATGACCACACATTCCATACATGCATGACCACTTTCCCAAGCATTAAAACACGGTACAAAAGAAAGGAGCAAACATTTTCTGAGTGCCCACTACCTGCAAACCTCAGCCCTTCACATCTACCACCTCATCCAGTTTTCACCGCAATACTGAGAGATAGCTACCAGCCTTGTTTTGCAGACAAAGAGGCTGATGAGACTCACAGACGTTAAATGACAGGCTCACAGTCAAAGGACTCCTTAACTTAATACAGTCAGGATTTTAACCCAGGCTCATCTGTCACTAAATCCTGTGCTCTTCTAATACCACGTTTTATACTGAAACAACCTCTTGAATAACTAGTGCTTACAGGAATCCCCCAAATATTTGTTGGAAGGATGATTTGATTGAATAAATGAACAAATTAAGCAAGCTCTACTGAACATAATTTAATCTAATCTGTTATAATTTGGAAACTACTTCAAGATCTTTCCATATCTGCGTTATAATGAATTAATCCATCATTAATGATGGAAATAATACAATTTTGTACAATTTCTCATGCCTTATTCATGCACACACCACCTTCGCTATTTTTGGCATGTTTGGCCATTCCTTATGCTATTATTTTTTATAGAATAATAAAATTGATTTAAATCAACTCAGGTTTTAATTTTTTCAACAAAGCAGGATAGCCTTGTGGTAGATGGAAAATCGATATCACTTGTCCTGGTAAATAGAGGATAGGAACCAAAATAAATGCAAAGAAAATAAAGCAGTGCTACCCAATTATTATTAGGTATTACTATCTGCCTAGAAGCTTCTTGTTTTATTAAAAGGAAAAATAACCAGTGTTAGAGGTGTGGGAGTCTAGTTGCAAATTATATGTAATTGAGGGATTGAAAGAGAATTAAAAAGGGAATAAATTCCTCTCTGAATAATTCAACTTCCTTTAGGCCTTGATTCTTCCCCATTTAAAATCATCTTACATACTTCTGATGGTATGTGCCTCACAGTTTGGGAAATACTGTTTGAGTGGAAATGACAGATTTTGAAGTCAAACATCTGACCGGCTCTGAATTTTAAGTTTATTAACTATATGTACTGAAGTGAACTTCTTTGAGCCAGTTTCCTCAACTATAAAATCGTACTGACAATACATATCTCATAGTCATATTTTCAGTATTAAATGAGTGGCTAGCACAGTGCCTGGCATGGCACATAGTAGGTACACATTAAATATCAGTTCCATTTTTCCTTTCCCTTTGACATGTACAGGGTGCTTGTATGATGTGATGGTTAACAGCATTTGACACTTTAAAAAGCCTGGTCTGATCCTGTCTGTGTGATCTTGGGCAAGTTGCTTAACCTTTCTGTGCCTCAGTTTCATATTTTAAAAAGAGGATAGCAGTATTGCCTACCTTACTGGCTTCCTGGGAAGACTAAACGAGATAACATATTAGCAGAGTGTCTAACACATAGTAAGAACTCAACAAATAATAGTTGTTATTATTGCTGTCACTGGTGAGAGAAAGTGACATCTGGCAAGGAAAGATATAAATTAGTGCATATGGACTGAAGAAAATGAACCCACCTAATAGGATCTGAAGGCAATTAAGGAAAAGGGGATCAGATCTTGATGGTAGGGGAGTCATAGGAGACATTTTGTTGTCACGTAAGGGATGATCTGGAGTGACTGCAGGGCTGTCGGGGAGGAGGTGGGAGAGGTTCCCGAGAGCAAGTAGTGCTGTGGACCGGAAGCACTTGCTGGGTGCCTAGGGAGGCACAGGAGGGCGGTCAGCTGCAGAGGTGGGAGTGTTTAGAGGAGAGAATGATCTCAGAGCCGCAGGTCAAGAATTCACTCTTGACCAGGCAGATGGGGTAAAAGAGAGGAAGAATCCCAAGGGAATGCCCAGGTAATAAGAGGCATCTCCTGGAAACTGGGGGTGGATAGGTCTCAGCTCCCAGTTTGTAAGAACTGGAATGTAAAGTAAAGGCAGACAATGGCAAAATGTTTTATTTTCTTTTCAGCTTTATTCACAGTGACAGTCCCTAAGGAGTTGTACACAGTAGACTACGGCAGCAATGTGACCCTGCAGTGTGATTTTGACACTGGAGGTCATGTGAAACCTGAAGCAATAAAAGCCACTTTGCAAAAGGTAGAAAATGATACATCCTTGCCTGCTGAAAGAGCCACTTTGCTGGAGGAGCCGCTGCCCCTGGGGAAGGCCTTATTCCACATCCCTCAAGTCCAGGTGAGGGACGAAGGGCAGTACCGCTGTGTGATCATCTGTGGGGCCTCCTGGGACTACAAGTACCTGACTCTGAAAGTCAGAGGTGAGTGGTTTCCAGGCCTAGAATGCACAGAGGCATCTCTCCAACAGAGAACCTGCATTAGCTGCAGTAGCAGAAACTCACTAAAAGTCGCTCAAGCAAAAGCTGGGAGGATGGTTCTAAGGAGACAAACCTATTTCAGAGAAAACAAAAGTACCTGCTCAGAAATATTTTTTGGCATCTGAGTATAAATCAGCTGAAGTAAAGATTAATGAGGGTAGGAGTCAGAGGAATAAAATGGAGCTAGAGGAAGCCAGGAACATGAGTCCCTGAAAGGTCAGAAATTGCTAAAGATAAGCTTTGCCTAGTTCACAGTTTTCCCAGGGAACACCTCTGACTTGATGATTAAGCTACTCTTTTTCAGTATTTTATTTCTCTAGTCCAGAGTTTTCTAAACCATGGTTGCAACCCATTAATGGATTAAAATATCAGTTTAATGAGTAGCAACCAGATGGATGTTCTTTCCCAAAAAATGAATGAATCAAATAGACTAGATCAGAGGATATTACACAGTAGAGCTGGGTGTTGTTTTGTAAAACTCTTGTTCCAGAGGGGAGTGTGTGTGTGTGTGTGTGTGTGTGCATGTGTGTTTGTGTGTTGGGTCATGGTGTAAAATTTGATTTCTTACTCTGGTTCATAAAAAGTTAAAAGTCTGGGAAGCACTGCTCAAGACCAAGCCCTATCTCTAGCCGATGAAGTAGTAGAAGTCCATAGAAGTGAAGTAGGTGGCCCGAGAGAGCCACTTAAGTCAATAGCTGTCCCATTCCTCTGGATTCAGGGCTCTCTCCACCCCAACACAAGCCAAGCATCTAAATCTGAAGAGAATCTTCACATTCTTGTTTGTTCTGGGAAAGGTCATATAACAACTACAAAAGAATCGATTTAGCTTGTTCATTGGCTTATACTTTCCAGGCTTCATTGAGTGTTCTGAGTTAAAATTATGCCAATATTTCTCTGGCCCCTCCCTATTCCACTCTTTAGGCCTAAGAAGGTCTGTACTGTCTTCTAGATTGCAGTGGTCCCCAGCCTTTGTGGCACCAGGGACTGGTTTCCTGGAAGACAATTTTTCCATGGACGGCACAGGGGCGGGAGATGTGGTGGAGCTCTGCCTAACAGGCCTGGGGGGTTGGGCACCGCAGTTCTAGAAGGTCTGTGGATTTTGGCCTGCAGAGACCATTAACCATGGCAGCAACGGCGTGACTTTATGATCTGCTACAAAGAAGGACAAACTAGAAGGATTAGACACAAGGGTGAATGTTGTTTTCATCTGGGTCCTTGGGCAGGTTATTTCACCTTTTATAACCTTACATTTTTTATTTGTAAAAGGAAGGCAATAGTATCAATAGTGCCTACCACATAGGATTTTGTAAAGGTTAAGAGAGATAATGAACATAAAGAACTGAGGATGGTGACTGGCATATGGTAAAGGCCCAGAGATTTGGCTGAAAGATCCTCAGTTGCTACAGGGACAGTGACCTCCTCACACCTCAACCATCAGTGAGTCACCAGGAAAGCCATTAGCCTCAATGCAACTGTTTTCTATCTCCATGGCATTCCCTACATCCAAGCATCAGCTAGGAGAAACTCGAGAACACTGAAGTTAGTCTGAGTTCAATTCACGTAAGGAAAGAAAGCTGTATGTTCTCAGGATCGCCTAATGTACTCAGGTATCTGCACCCCTAAATCACCACCCCTGTATTTATCCATCTCTCTCTCTGAATGCTGTACCGGGGGCCAGCCATCCCACTCTGAGGACTGCCTCTCATTCCTGGAAGGCACCCTGCCCACTTACTCAC
>VBSM01003204.1:51309798-51325307 GCA_008086735.1 Cheirogaleus medius | reverse complement strand
AAAAAGAATTAAGTGAATACATTTGCAAAATGATTCCTTTTTTGTTTTTAATGAACCAGAGGGAAATCATACAATTTCCTATATAGTAACCCCCTTCTCTAATTCACTCGTATTCAGATCTGCTTTGTCTCATAGGAGATACATGGATGCATGTGTAGAAATGTGTCTGCCATGCACAGAAATTTATGTGCTGTGGAAAAGGGTTGAGAACTGCTTGTACTGCGCCTAGAGCTTTAAACCAGGGTCAGAGGGCTAGATTTGGACCTGGTGTTGCCATTCCTTTATGACCTTGTATGAATCACCTAACTGCTTGGAGATGGTCTTTCTATCTGTAAAATGGGAAGCAGCAATTGAATTAACATTTCACAGCTTATGGATCCAACTTCACTGCCACTGCTGTAGTCCAACCTGTACTGCAGCTGAATCCTCCTAACTGATCCTCCTAACTGGTCTCCCTACACCCACTCCTGCCACCTCCAATATGGTCTATTCTCACCATATTAGCTAAACAGGCTTTTAAAATCACGAATCTACCATGTCTCCTTTGTCCAGACCTCTGCCATGGCTTCCCATTGCTCATTAGATGAAGTTCCAACAAGCCCCGAGAATTTTGACTCATGCCTCCACCTCTCACTGCATCACCATCACCTTCATTGTCCAAGCTCTAGCTATACAAGATTTTCCAGTCTTCAAAAGCAGCTGACTCTTTCAATTCTGAGTTTTCTCATATAATATTCTCTCTTCTAAAAATGCTTTCTTCTTCTTGTCCATGTGAGTTGGAGTCAACTTTAAATCTCAGCTAAGCTGTCACCTCATCAAGCGTCCCCTGACTCTGTCCACCCTCACCACACCCATTACATAAAATCCCCTTGTTATATGCTTCCATAGCACCTACTTCTTTCAATACACTCAGCACACAATTACATGTCTAGGACCTATTTTAATAGCTTGGACTACAAATGCAATTGCATCCCTTTTAATTTTCCAGCTAATTCCTCAAGCACCTACTTGCCCATCTTAGCAAGAAGTCCAATATTTCCCTCTTACAACCGGTACTTCCTCACCTCCCACAAACTGTCAGGAGGCTACTGAGGAGTGAGGTTACAAGAGGCCCTGGTTTTGATATTGCTGTTTCTGTTCCTGCCATGCAAAAATCTCTGTTCCTTCCAGGTGTCTCCTGCCACTATGCAAAGGTACCCTTGCTAGTCCAGATCCATCCCCCAAATGGCCACAGATAATATTACAAGATAATATTACAACTTTTATGGCTCTCCCAACATGCTGCATTGGTCCTAAAGCAGGACCTCCATGGGCTGATGAGACAGGAAGGGATTCCTTCCTTGGCCACAGCTGTGCACAGCCAGCCTCTCCCACTCTAGGCCCTTATGTTGAGCCTGGGACACAGTCCTAACTTCCTTCTCTAGAGTTCCTCTTAGGACCTCTGTTGTCCTCAGCATCTTAGGCCATTGGAGAGTCAAGTAAAGAGGTAGCAATCTAGGTCCCTTTCATTCCAGAAGACTCCTTGCTTCCTAAACAGATTTACCCACCTATGCTCAGTGACTAGCTCTACACACTAAGATACATTGAGAGGGGAGCCATTGTTGGTCCACAAAAGGTCCTGTTTACCATCTGTTTACCATTTTCCCCTAAGAGGAGCTATTCTATAGTTCAGGGCTCTGGGGTGACCTGCTGATTTCCAGAGAAGAAGTTGGCAACTTCTGTTATAAAAATAATGTCAAATTCTGCTTTATCTGTGAGTCTTCAAGTTTTATGAGTACAAGGAATGTGTTTCTCTCATTCATCAATGTATGCCCAGTGCCTGGCATATAATAGATGTTCAGTAAACTTTTAAGCATTGAACCTACTATATGCAAGTGAGTATGCTAGACCTGTTTTGTTCAATATAATAGCTATCTGTGGCTATTTAAATTTAATGTAAATAAAAATTCAATTCATCAGTCACATTTTAGGAGCTCACACTCTGTAAGTGCTCCAAAGCCACATGCAGCTAGTAGCTACCAAATTGGACAGTGCACATGTATTATGCAACATTTCCATCATTTCAGAAAGGTCTATTGAATATCACTGTGCTAGACTCTTTACAAACTTCTTTTCATGTAATTTACAAAATTGTTTGAGGCAGGGAGTAGTATCTTTATTTTGCAGATGAAGAAACTGATGCTCAGAAAATCTATATGACTTTCTAAAGTCATATAGCTGGGATTTGAATACAGATCTGTCTGACTCACAAACTTTTGTGTTAGAAAAGTATTTAATAAAAATTGGCCAGATCTAAATAGTATTGTCTTCAGGCAATGGAAGGAGAAAGCAAATGTCAACCCAGAAGACTTGAGTGACTTGTTCATTGACTTGCTGGGCCAATGGCAAAGCCTAGTTGGAGTCTAGTAGGAATCACCAGCTATAGTATCTAGATCTCTTGACAGGTCTCCAGATTTTGAGAATAGTATTTCTCAAACTCTCCGGTGAAGGACCAATTTTTTAAATTTCCAATATGTTGGCATCAATACATTTTATACACTATAATGAATCACTAAAAAATGTAATGGAAAGTACAAAGGCATAAAACAATAAGCTCGATATCAGATTCAATAAATATCATTTTACATTTCAATAAATATAATCAGAAAAATCATAACATAGTAAAAGAATTACTAAAGTTTCTAAACATTTACACTTAATTTCTCTACTTATCTCATCAAGAACTGGTAACAAATGTACCAGCAGCAGAGCATAGACCAGACTTTGAGTGCTACTTCTCTAGAAGACTGAGCTAGAACTTTATAGGAATTTAAATCAAAGGTCAAATATGCTGGTTTATGATTGCCTAAGGCCCACAGAGAATGGAAGCACTGAGCTCAGGCATTAAAGTAGTCTCCACTGAAATGCCAACATTTGAGAGCAATCCCTGTGGGTTAACCACTGGGTTCCTTTCAAATGCAAACCCTCTTGGAGACTACACTGCTGAAATTCCAGGCCAAGGTCAGGCTGGTCATGAGGGGAATTACTGAAAACCTGGTGTACAGAGCAAAAGCAGAATTAAGGATAGACTGAGTTTAGGAACACAGGCAATGGCAGGGCCTGGACATCAAGTACTGAAAGAGAATCAAAGTGGGAGGGAACATGTGAAATCAGGGGTTAAGAATGAAATGAAGCCAAGGAAACTTAGTGGTAAGTAGCATCCCATTATATGAACTTTGCTTCTGCCCCAAGATACGTGGAACATCATTGTCATTTCACTTTAGTGCAGATTAATTGACCAGATCTTTTGCTTTGTGCCAGGGCAGGAAGACAGGAAGTAGCCATCAAGGGTAAAGCAGAAAAGAGAAACTTTTGGAGATATCTCCTGGGTTGAATACCCAAATTCTACCCCTCAGCTTTTGAGTGACTGGGGGCCAGGGACAGACAAAGGAATGGGAAGTAGGGGCCTTCTTTGTTCACAATCTTTGCCTAGGGACCAGATTTTACATTCAATATTACCCAGCCTGAGGTCTCAAGCCACAGTGAACATTTAAACTTCTATAGATGGATTTTTTTTTTTTTTTTGAGGTAGGGTCTCTTTCTATTGTCCAGGCTAGAGTGGCATGCTCATAGCTCCCTGTAACCTTGACCTCCTGGGCTCAAGCAATCCTGCTGCCTCAGCCTCCCAAAGTGCTGGCATTGCAGGCATGAACCACCACACCCAGCCTATATGTGGATTTGTCTGGATTTGCTTTTTGTTCTTCCATATTTTAGTCTGTGAACAGAACAATTTTCTCATTAATTTTATTCTAATTGTGGGATTTTTCTTTTTCAGACAAAACAATAAGATCTGTCACCACAATACAGAGGGAAGTGAATAGAGCTGTGAGTAAGCAGGATTTTACTTTTCTTTTTTACCTCCTTTATTCTCCTAGCTTGAATTAAGAAACAACCACTGTTCTATTAATTCACAAAAGCAACTGAATAGTTCCAACTTAAACAGAATCTTCCTGTTCGGTGGCATTCCAGCTAAGGCTTGTTCTTCAATTCTGTGTTTTTCCAGATCTTTCTTAGGGAGCAAAGATGGTGTCTGTTGCACAGCAACAGAATGATCATGCTGTCTTTCGCTAGTCTATGTTCCTGAGCACCCCTAGGCAATACTGCACAGGACCTCTGGGCTCACATGGTTAGAAACATGGTTAAAATTTAACAGCAAGGAGGAGGTATTCAACTGTAATGCAATCAACAGCTGAAATGTTTTTGCAACCAACAATGATTGAGAAGTATATTATTAGGGGCTGTGAGGCAAGGAGTATTGGGCAAACAGAAACTCCTCATGAGATGAACAGGCTTGGAACTGGAATTTGTAGAAAAGGAAGGATGTGCTATGGAGGTCAGAAGAAATGGGTTGCTGAAATCAGTCAGGCTGATTGTATGGAAAGCTTAGACTCTGTGGAAGCACAGTGTTTTGGGTTCAGACAGGCCTAGGTCATGCCAGAAAATGGATATTTCTAGCTTTCTTGGGAAAACTGCCTTTCCTTTTGTAATCTAGAAATCATATGATGTGACATGTGAGTTTGTAAGTTTACCAAAATGATCAACGGCAAATCATAGAAGTTTCTAAATAAGGTTGCATCAGCCACTCAAAATATTCAGAACTACTCATGTGGAATTCTGCTGAATAGAGCACCAGAATTCCAGAGGAATCAACTATGAAAACAACCCTAGAAAACCTTCCTCAAATTCCAGGGTCTGTGTCCCGCTCATAGACGTGGCAGTCATAAACATAAAATATGACTGAAAGGAATGAAATTGGCCTCTGGACCCTTTTTATCTCCCATTCCTGGCCTGAAAGCTATTCTTGAAAATACATCTTGTCACGGTATGCTCACATCCTAGGCACAGAACCGGGGAACAGATGCAGCTTAGGGCAGGACCCATACTTAGGTCCAGTCACACTGAGCTTCTCTGAATCAGCAATGATATTTTCTTGACTCAGAAAAATTTCATGTCAACACTAGCAGGCCTGATTAAAACTTTCATTGCTTAAGAAAAAAAAAAAAATCCTGTATTCCTATAAAATGGTCTACTTGGCTTAGAGATGAGTTTCCAGAAGAGGCACCAGTGTTTTTCTAAGTTTCATGAGCTTAGAGTCTTTGTATAAGTGACTCCTTCAACTGCTCAGTATAGAAGAGAAACGTTGAAAGGCCTGAGAACAGAGGTAGTAAACCCAGATACCCAGGACCTGGTGTAACCAGATAGGGAGAGGTGAGACTGCAACATACCAGACAACACATGGCCCAGTCAGCTCAGCACTGGCCTATCATTGCCAGAAAAGATGGAGATTCAAATGTTCATATAAAATCTCCTAGTTTTTAAATGCTAGCTGAAAAGATTTTAAATACTGAACAAGCCAAATTAAATATACTCAGAGGCTTGCAACCTCTGTCCTAGAGAGAAAATACTATCAGAAAAAGCTTAGGATCTGAGTAATCAGGGCAGAAACATCTATTTCAGGAATCGAGGAACGCTCAAAGCCTTGTTAAATGTCCTTTGCAGAAAGATACAGACATTACAATACCAATTATAGAGAGTTTAAAAATGTGCAAACAATCCCTTAGTAGTGTTTATGGAAACATTCATATGAACTAAAAGTACAAAACCAGCATGGAAATAAAAAATACCAAATTCAACCTTTTAAACTGGGTGGTAGGTATACAAGTGTCCACTGTATTATTCTCTATATTTTGTTTTATGCCTGAAATGTTTATTTTTATAAAAAAGAGGTCAGGACTCAAATTCAGGAGATTTAGATTCAAGATTTTTTTGTGAGATAGCTACATAATCATAGGTAAGATCTGTCACCTCTCTAGGTTTCAGTTTTGTCATCTGTAAATTGATAAGACTAGACCAAATCCAGAAGAGCAAATAGGCCTCATTGCATGCCCAGGGATGCCTGGGGCATAGATAAGAATGTCTTGGTAGACCATTTCTGGGGGAGGAGTGTGGTGATTGATGAATGATGTTACCTTTGATATGGGATAAGGCATAGGCCCTGTCCATATATTTATCAAATGTGGAGTAGATGCTCTTTTTAAAAAATAATTATGTTGTTTATTTGTCAGTATTTCCATTCATCTTTGTCATGTACATACATATTTTAATACTTATAATGGTGATGTATTATTTTGTGCCCTACATGTTTCAGTTGCATTCAAAATTCTTTCCTGATTGATCCAAATCTTTTTAATCATGTTTAGAGCTGCATGAAATGTAGCAATTCACTAGTGATCAACAGTAATGGAAAAAAATGGCCCATATTTATTCAGCATAATGTTTTATGGTTTTGTCAAGACAAATATCAATGCATTAGATTTTAGTAGATGTATTTTAAGTTCCTCCTTATTAAGTTACTCAGCAGTTATTAATTCTTTAGCAAGAACTAATTTAACATTTTGGTTAATATCTCCTGAGAAGGATGGGGAGCAGGACATGAAGATATTGATTTTTGGAATGGAGAGAGGATCAGTCTGGGCCCCAGTATTTGGACAGTCAGGAAAACTAGTTTCTGTTGCTGGGGGTAAGAGGTACTGTATCAGTCAGGCTTCTCCAGAGAAACAGAGCCAATGGTGGTGGAGGGGCAGGAAGAGAAAGAGAGAGAGAGAGAGATAGAGAGAGAGACAGAGACATATTCAATGATTTAATCTCATTTACAATAGCTACCAAAAAAATACCTAGGAATAAATTGAACCAAGGAGGTGAAAGATCTCTACAAGGTACAAGGAAAACCACAAGCCACTGATGAAAGAAATTGAAGAGAACACAAACAAATGGAAAGACATTCCATGCTCACAGATTGGGAGAATATTGTTAAAATAACCATACCACCCAAAGCAATCTGCAGATTCCATGAAATCCCTATCGAAATACCATTGTCATTTTTCACATATGTATTAATAGAAAAACCAGTCCTGAAATTTGTATGGAACCAAAAAAGAGCCTGAACAGTCAACACAATCCTGAGCAAAAAGAACAAAGCTGAAGGCATCATACTATATAACTTTAAAATATTAATATATTACAAGACTATAGAAACCAAAACAGCATGGTATTTGCATAAAAACAGACACATAGACCAATGGAACAGAATAGAGAACCCAGAAATAAATTCATGTATTTACAGCCAACTGATCTTTGGCATAGTCACCAAGAATATACATTGGGGAAAGGACACCCTCTTCAATAAATGGTAATAGAAAAATTGGATATCTGTGTACAAAAGAATAAGACTAGACCCCTATCTCTCACCATATACAAAAATCAACTCAAAATGGATTAAAGACTCAAAGGTCAGACCCAAAACTACTAGAAGAAAACTTAGGGAAAACACTTTAGGACATTGGTCAAGGCAAAGACTTTATGGCCAAGTCCTCAAAAGCTCAGGCAACAAAACCAAAAATAGACACATGGGACTATATTAAACTAAAAAGCTCTTCACAAAAAAGGAAACTATCAACAGACTGAAGAGACAACCTCTTGAATAGGAAAAAATATTTGCAAACTATTCATCCAACCTAGGACTAATATCCAAAATATACACAGAACTCAAACAACTGAACAATAGAAAAAAATTAATAATCTCATTATAAAATGGGCAAAACACAAGAATAGACATTTCTCAAAAGAAGACATACAAATGGCCAACATATATATAGACAAAATGCTCAACATCCCACTAATCATCAGGGAAATGCAAATCAAAACCACAATGAGATATCATCTTACCCCAGTTTGAATGGCTATTATTAACAAGACAATAAATAACAGATGCTGGTGAGGATGCAGTGAAAACAGAACTCTCATACACTGTTGGTGGGAATGTAAATTAGTACAGCTACTATGGAAAATAGTATGGAGATTTCTCAAAAAGCTAAAAACATTACTACCACATGCAGCAATCCCAGTACTGGATATTTATCCAAAGGAAAAGAAATCACTACATCAAAGGGATACTTGCACTCACGTTCATTGCCGAACTATTCACAAATGAGATATATACGCCACCCCCATTTTATAGATGAAGAAACTAAATATGAGAAGGTTAAAAAACTTGCCCAAGGTCATATGGCTAATATTAATAAATACAAGAGCCAGTAAATTGATCCAGGTATCCAAGTCCAGAGTCCACACCTATACACTATATGTCCTTTGCTTAATCTGTAGGAATCTCTCCCAAAACTCATGCCTCTTCATTTTTCCTCTACATTATACACACCATCTATACCACATTTTATTTGTTTATACCCCAAGTGGATAAAAGATATATCACTCTCAAGCACATGATTATAGCATTATTTTCTGGCTGCTTCTGTTTCTATATTTTATGTCTACCTGGTCAATGTAATGAAGTGAGATATTAGAGTTAATGTAACTATTCAGTATTTGATGTTTGCCATGTCCATTTGTCTAGGCTTCTTGTAGTTTATTCTGTGATAAATTTAAAAGAATATGACTGATTTTGACCAAACCTGGCTCACTACTAAGAAAGAAATATCAATATAAATTTTGTTTATTTGAGTCTACCAGCTCAAAAGGAATAACTTATAATAATTTTGAGAATATTTTTTAAGTTACTTATTTTTTTCTGAGTATAAAAATAAAATGTATAAAGAAAATTTTAAAAATTTGTGATTCATTTCCCAGTAATTATCATTGTTAATTTTTTTTTGTAAGAAACAGAGCCTCACTCTATCTCTAGTCACCCAGGCTGGAGTGCAGTGGTATGATCACAGCTCACTGCAACCTCCAACTCCTGGGCTCAGCCTCCTGAGTAGCTAGGACTATAGGCATGCACCACTACACATGGCTAATTTTTAAAATTTTTGTAGATATGGGGTCTTGCTATGTTATCCAGGTTTGTCTCAAACTCCTGGCCTCAAGTGATCTCCCACCTCAGACTCCCAAAGTACTGAGATTACAGGCATGAGCCACCATGCCTGGCCCATGGTTAATATCTTAATATTGCTTAGGCCCAGCCAGCTCAGGGCTCTCATTCTCTCATGCCCATTCTCTGCCATCCTAGCTCTACCTCACCCTGAAACCACCCACTGTGAGGAAAGTGTCCAGTTCTAGGCTGCCCAGGAGCCATCCTGCACCCTCATATTCTGACTCAGCATCACCTTGAGAGATAGCATCTTGGGACTTGGCCTGGGCATGCCATTGCATGTACTTCTGACAAGACTTTTATTCAGATGAATGTTCTCCCTTCCCACATAAGAAGGGAAGGGTTTGCTAGTTTTGCTTCACTAACCAGCAACTGAAGCAAGATCTGATTATTGTGAAAGTACCTGGAAGGGCTCAGTATTTTGAGCAACAGCTGCTCAGAGCTGGGTTTTCCACTCCATGTCTCTGCCCCTAGACAGTTCTTATTCTTAGCAAATCTATATTCCTATCTCCCCAGATGGGCCGTCAAAGCCTTAACTTTAATATTGTAAAATAAAAATACTCAAATAAAACTAAATGTGGTCAAAGAGATAGCTCATTCCCATCCTTCTGCAGGGTGGATGTGGTGGTCATTAGTGTTGTTTCACCATTTCTGGGATCTCTTGCCTTGGTGCACATGATAGGATTGCACTTCTCTGCAATTAATTTGTAGTTAAGTGTGGTCATGAAATTTGCTTTGGTCAATTAAATGTAAGAATAAGTGATGTGTGTTAGTTCTGGGTAGAAGATGTAAGAGCTAGCATGTGCTTTGCCATGTTTTCTTTTTCCATCTGGTATGGTGACCAGAAACATTCTAGGTAGTGATTTCTACATCAGCCTTGGTCTCTGAGTAACTAAAATTAACAGAGCCCCCTGCTAACCCTCAACGTACATGGAACATGAGCAAAAATAAACCTTTGCTTATTATATTGATTTGTTACTGCAGCATAACCTAGTCTACTCTGGCTGATACAACAGGGGAAAAATTAGAACCTATACTCAATAGATTATATGTTGTCATTGAAACTTCCATTTCTGAGGAATAATGATGTAGGGAAATGTTTTCTATATAATAAAAAATAAGAAAAAATAGTAAGATATAAAAATACACTTACCATATCATTCATCTTCTATTAAAAATGTGTTTTTTATGGCCAGGCGCAGTGGCTCATGTCTGTAATCCTAGCACTCTGGGAGGCTGAGGTAGGAGGATCCCTTGAGACCAGGAGATTGAGGTTGCTGTGAGCTAGGCTGACACCATGGCACTCTAGCCCAGGCAACAGAGTGAGACTCTATCTAAAAAAACAAAAAACAACAACAACAACAACAAAATGTTTTTTATATAACCGCCACACCCCTCTTCTTCAGAGAAATAGAAGTAAAAACATAAAAATGCTCAGAATCATTGTATTTGGGTTATGGAAACTTACAATGTTTTTTGCTTTTGTTTCCTGAATTTTTTGTGTACTTTATTACATTTTTAAGTGCCTCAGTATATTATTTTTAAGCACCCTGGGCTGCCTGTCAGATGAAGAGCAATGGTTGCTGAAGCTCTTTTAACCACCCCACTCACCTCTCTAGATCCCAGTAGCCAATGCATTATATGGGACTTTTCATCACCCTTTAGGGAAGACAACACTATACCTTCTTTAAAGATCCCCTACCCAAGTCTTAGTTGTTCTTCAAAGATTCCTAGCCCAGCCAAGCTATAAAAGATAGCTACACTCCAAGGATTTAAGACATGAGGTGACTTACATAAAGTCATCTCATAACTTAGTGGTAGAATTGGAACTAGAACTCAGGCCCAAGACAGTCCCTGGCACACTGCCCTTTCTATTTGAGGAAATCATTCTTGTGTCTAACCTTACTTGCACTGCTCTTTGGGCCCCCATGCCTTCTTGTTCTTATGCAGACTCAGCCAGTAAAACTTTAGGAGCAGATTCTGATACCATAAATATGTATCAGGCTTCCTTTAAAAAAAAGAGTTATTCTAATTATTCAAGCCATGGTTTGTAAGGGCTCACAGACCACATAGCCTAGCTTCATCATTTTAGAGATGGTAATATTGTGGCTAAGAGACATTAAGTGTCTCTTAGTGAGATACTTCATTAAGTGAAACTTGGCAGAACCCCCCCCAACAAAGTCTTGTGATTCCCAGTACAGTGCTATTCATTTATTCATTTATCCACTCACAAATGTGTAGTAAGTGTCTGCTATTTGTAAGACTCTGTGTCAGGCCATCAGGGAATTATAAGGATGAATTAAATATAGTATCAGTCATCCAAGCATCTTAACAATCATGTATTAGAGATAAGTACTCAAAAACTTTTCTTATTAGCATAATTTGGGTTAAAATTAAAAGAGGCCAACTTTCCATATACCCTCTAGAAATGGGTCCTCTCTGTTTTGTTTCGTTTGTTTTCGTTAGTATCCTGTCTTCCTCCTAAGAACTTCCACCTGAGCCCTGACCACAGCCTCAGCATTCCACCATGGGTGTGTTTCCTTTCCCCTTTCCTATTCCACTGGTTTCCAATGTTTTTCTTTTACCATTATAGCCCTTTGAAATATTAGACAGAACTCCTATATATAAAGCAGACTAAAACAGTGGTGGAATTAGAATGAAGGATATAAACACCCTACTATAGGTCCCTGCAAAGGTCTCTAATGTACCTTGCACTTCTTGGAACATATTTGGAAAATCATGTAACTCTCAAATTATTCCTTTATTGTAAAGCCCACCTTATCTATCTATCCTCAGAGTCCCCAGAAATGCCCACCCCATGTCAGGTGACTTCAAGCTTTCTTTCTGCATAGAGCCGGCTGTCTCAGAGAGGGAGCAGGATGCTGCAGGGGGAGTCATTAACAGCATCCCTCACCTGGGCTTACAAATTTATAATGGTGTGAGAAGTTTGTATATTTTTTATGGTTCTCTACAGCTTATACAAGAGATACAAATAATACACAGAAGTTCAGAGATAGTGAAAAATGTCACTTTAGGCTGGGGATAATCAAGGGAGAGAAAAGATTTCATGGAAGAGATGACATTTGGACCAGACAGAAGAGGAAATAACAGATTCTTCTATCTAGAGGGAATATCCAGAGAAAAGGCAAAGAGGCAAGAAGGCATGGAGCATCTGCAGAGAAGACCATGTGATACTGTTTGGAAAGAAATCCAGGTGTGAGATAAGGTGGAAAGACTTTTGGGGGCCACAGCCTTTAACAGACAAAGTCAACCTGCAACCTGTCTGGGTGGTTGTTGAGGAAGCGATACCCCAGCCTCACTCTTTATTCCCTGCAACCTTCTTTGTCCCCTAGACTGAGCTCAGTCAAAGCCAGAGGGAAGAGCCCAGTGATGCAGTCCACAATCTTCCTGGGACGTGAACAGGACGCAGCAGGGTGGAGAATGAACTAATAATAGAAATATCCAACACAATAGGGAACTACGAAAGGGTTTGAATGCGTGAGCCCCATGAAATGTGCTCCAGTATTAGTGAGCTATCTGCAGCCCAAAAAATGGAGGGGGGAAGTCTGAGGAGAGAGGTTGAAGATTTGGACTAGGGCAATGGTAGGAAGCAGGGAAAGAAAGGTTTTAAACCATGCTGCCTCCAGATAGATGAGCTTTTTTAAAAAGTAGTTTCTCATTCCATTCTATATTGATGAGGTTATATATTTTCTAATCAGCAAAAATGATTTTTCTTATTTGTGGACTTTTCTTCCCAGATCTGAACCTGTGGTATTGGGAGCTGGGGTGACCTGATGGGACATCGTCAAGAGGCTTCTGGACTCTGAACAAGGATTCTTTGGCCTGCAGAGCTTACGATTTTCACATTCCAAGTGCCTCTGGATGAGCCAGCACTTTAATCTGGAGCCTGCAATAAGACGGGGCAGTGCCTGGCCCATGGTGTGCTGAGAAGTCAAGGAGCCTGCCCCTTCATTGATGCCGGCTGTCACTTCTGCAACTTGTGGCCCGGAGCAAGCACTATTGCACTTTAGAAAATTACCCCGCTGGATCCTGGACGCCAGCAAGTGTCTGGAGGCTCCTTCTTGCTGCCAGACTAAAACCAAAGGGAATTCTTTCCCCCTGAATTTCCAACGTGATTTCCAGAAGCAGAAATATGTGGAAATTTCCAGTTACAGAAACAAGCAAGTTGTCAATAGTTATTTTTAATCTATAATTTCCTCTGTATACTAGAAGAGCGTATTGAGACTATGAGCCCACAGACAGGGCTTTGTACAAACTCAAGCCATAACTGACATGTCTTATGGCTTGCTGGAAATCTTGGTAGCATCTGAAGTTGTTCTAATTAACAAAAAGTGTTTACACACTAAGTGCACAAATTGTGGAGTAAACACATCATGCATTTTGTTGTTGCTGTTGTTGTTGAGGTATACATCACAAAGCATTTGTTTTAGCCTGGATCGGCACCATGTTTAATAATATTTTTCTTTTTTTACATTTTTCTTTCTTTACATCTTTCCTTTAAAAAATTCTTATTTTTTAACCTTATCTAATCAATGATATATAGTCAAAAATATTTGGCATGCTAGTATGCTGTGCCTGCAGAGATTTCAGATGAGCAGCTACAATGGTCAAAGCCCCAAACTAAGGCTCCTTTTCTGGTTCTGTAAATAACTTTAAACTTAACCTTTCCATGCCTCAGTTTCCACATCTGTGATATGGTGATGCTGACTAGCCAAAGCTTTTGATAATTGGCAGTATGGAAATCCTGCAAGATCCCACTGCCTGTGTGTCAAGGGAGAGGGTAACTAGGCTACAGCAACAGGTTGTATTAAATTTGCTCTTTATACTGGGGCAATAAAGCTCGACCCTTGATCTATTCAGTACATTAGCTAGTATAACAGACTCAGGTTAGTGGGCCAAAAGCAAGCTCTTTAACTAGTATTCCAACTGAGTAGAATTTGGGGTTAATGGGAATGGAGGAGTGTGAAAGTGAGTAATGGATAAATCACACATCATCTCAGTTTCTCAATTCTCTGTCTATACAAATCAGAAAATTCTTTTGAAATATAAAACTCAACTGTTTATTCTTCAAAATTCTTCAGATGTTCTACTTCTGGCGAAGTGGTTTCCTGAGGGCTCTTTCAAGTCAGTAAGTTTCATATTCTATCATTCCATTTGGCTCCCAAAGGTTTGAGAGCCTTTGAGGCAAACTTGGATGCCCTTTTTAGCAGGGGGGGGCCCCAGGGATGCTTACCAGATCCTGTGTCTTGATCCAGGCTCCCCGCTGGAGGAGCAGCACTTCCTAATGCCACAGAGAGCAGGGCGGTCAGACATTCCTCCTGCCCTGGGAAGCAAGCCCACAGTGTTGCCCCCAGCCTGGCCCCAGATGGGTGACTGGCATGCTGAATCCTTGGGTGGTTGTGTTTAACTTTCTTAGGAACCCAGTGGCATAATGGCCTCTGTCAAAATATTTCCATCTTTGTTCCTAGATTGAGGCTATGTTCTAGACTACCAAACAGGGAGAGGGCTACTCAGCTCCAGTATCCTGAAATCTGGGTTTTGTTGGGGGGAAGACAGTAAGACATTATGTCTTAGAGCTTGAGAAATGTTCTATATTACAGCATGCACTCTTAACACTTAACATTTATCAAGTACTTACTCTATGCCCAGTATTGTTAACCTTTTTATACATACTATTGAAATTTGTAATGAATCCTCTGAAAAAGACACTACTAATGTCTCCATTATACAGATAAGAAAACTGAGGCACAGAGAAGTTAAGTAATTTGGTTAAGGTTGCCTGTTCAGTTTGAAAGCGGTAAAGTTAGGGCAACAAACCCATATTCATCACACACCATAATGTGTCCTGCTTTCCTACCAGATAGGACTTTAAGGTAAGACTCAATGGGTTACATACACCCTGTGGTCTCTTTGCTGCTCAAGGATTAATTTTATTCTCACTATTTCTGGGGAAGGTGCTTTAGGAGGGTATGTGGAGTAACCATGTATGGGTTACACAACTTTGGATATATCAGTTGACCTCTCTAAGCAGCAGTTTCTTTACCTAAAAAATGAATGATATAAAAAAGGTGTTATTAATAATACTTAGCACTTTCCTTTATCAAGCCCTTAGCATGCGTGGCACACGGTAAATGCCTGATAAATATCAAGTGTCACTGTTAATCCCCCTGTGTACCAGCCACTATCCCTTGCAAAACAGGGAGTGCCCAGGACATTATCAAGCTGATCTATCTAGAGAAGATTTCTCCTAGGGGAGCCGTGAAGTGCGCACTCCGAGAAATTTCTAGCCTAATTATATCAAATGGGTTTTTTGTCCCATGGCTCTCCTATACATGCCACATCCTCCTGCAAAGTCAAAATGCTCACCAGTCCTCAAGTATGCTTTATACTGACCCCTCCACCCAGAATACCTCCTGTCTGGGACCCCAATTCTCCCTGGCAAAATCCTGTCCATCCTCCAGACACCAGCTCTGCCGGTGAATATTTTTTTATTTTCTCCAACTGAGTATGAGCTCTTTTTCCTTTGGGCACAGCAGTGCTTTCTTTGTCCCTCTCTGAAAGCAGT
>VBSM01003204.1:51284180-51309698 GCA_008086735.1 Cheirogaleus medius | reverse complement strand
GTGCCCTAAGTGACATATCATACTACTTCAGATAAAGCATGTCTTTTTACACCTAATTTTGCTAGGATGGATACCTGAAAAGGGAATTATTATGGAATCAAAGAGCAGAGACACTTTTCAGGCTCTTGAATCACATCGTCAACTTGCTTTTAAAAAGGATCTATTTGCTACTAGCACATCTTTCCAGCTTTGCATTTTTTTAAATGCAATTGTACTAATTCAACAATTTTTTTGGAAATGGTACTTTATGGTAATTTAAGTTTTCATGGCTTGGATTACTCTCAAGTTTGCTTCTAAATCATAGTTCTTCCTGTGCCCATTCTTTGGATTTTGTCTGTGTTTAAATTTGCTCCTCCCTCCCCACTTACTCTCTGGTTATGTGATCTATTTACTTAGTAATTTAATCTTTTAAACAGATTATTTAACTTTTTTAAGCCTCAGTGTCTTCATCTGTATATAATAATAATACTTTTCTCACAGGATTATTGGGAGAAGTAAATGAAAATAAACACCTAGCACATAAAAATCATCCAAGAAACATGAATTCCTTTCTCCTTAATAAATGTGTTGAGTTCAATTAATAAATCATGTCAATTTTGTGACAAAAATTGTGTCAATTTTCTTTCAAGTTAATGTTGAAACTTACCTCATAAAATACTATTACAGATGACCTAGAAAAATCATAACAATAAAATTTAGACTTCTGTGGCATGTTAAATTTTGCTGTATGTACCTCTTGTATTATCCTGGAGCCCATTCTACTAAATGAAATATCCCAAGAATGGAAAAACAAGCACCATATGTACTCACCATCAAATTGGTATTAACTGATCAACACTTATGTGCACATAGGGAAGCAACATTCACCAGGTGTCGGGCAGGTGGGAGGGGGGAAGAGGGGATGGTTATATTTATTCACACCTAATGGGTGTGGTGTGCACTGTCTTGGGGATGGGCACACTTGAAGCTCTGACTTGGGTGGGGCAAAGGCAATATATGTAACCTAAACATTTGTGCTCCCATAATATGCTGAAATAAAAAACTTTTTTTGCTGTATGGTTCAAAACTGGAAATAACCTGTCAAACAAAATGGAAGTGAGTCAGTAATAGTACTTAGGAATTTGCTTTATAGACTACTATCTGGCCATAAAGTGGCAGTTATAAAGATTAGATAGAAATATAATATAACTGTTATGGTATCATTTTTAAATGAAAAAATAGTTTCTATATATGAGCTTGGAACATAATTTACATACATTATCTGTTTTCCTCCTCACAGAACCCTATGGGCAGGGAGCATGTTATCCTCATTGTACAGCTGAGAAAATGGAGACCAAGTTGCTTAGTAATTTTTCCAAATTCACACGGTAGTAGAGTCAGGATTCAAATCCAAATTAACTGATATAAAAGCCATTTCCCCTTATCCAAGATTCTATAAAAGCCCTATCCCCCAGAAGATAATAAACAAAGGGTGTGTGTGTGTGTGTGTAGAAAGAGAGAGAAAATATTAGTGGAGCAATAAAGTGGGTGTTACAATTGCATTAGTATCCTTTCAATTACAATGTTGAGTCAAAATAAATGAAAGATACCAAATAAATAAGAAAAAACTGAGAATGGGATAAAGGCTAGAAAGAAGTATACCAAAATATTAATAGGTTTTTGTTAAAATGGTGGGGTTGTATGTGATTTCCCTCTTTTCTCTATTTTATAAGATTTGTTGTAATGTTTTATAGTACTTTAGCAAAATACTATTTTAAATATTTTTCCTCTGTGGAGACCAGAGCTCTGTAACTTATTGACCTTTGAAACACTGTGGTGTTCAGAAACAGCAGGGACACTTCTGGCAATATGTGTTATTAGGAATCTGAATACCTGTCCTTTCTTTCCAAAATTTGGGGAAATTCCTCCACAGAATTTTTTTTTTAAAGTTTGAGACTAAAATCTAAAAGCTCATTTTCCTTCCTTTTTTTCCTTCCTTCCTCTTCTTCGCTTTCCCAACTGTAAAACTAGAATAGTAATACCAGTGACTATCTTTGTCAGTGTCATGAGGCTATGAGCAATTTTTGTTTTCTTGATATTTTTCCCATATTTGAAAGGTTTAAAAAATATTTAACAATTTTAATTTGAAAAGTAATATTCAAACATCAGGTTTCTTGAAATACTGTAAAATTTTAGAAATGTCAGTGTCTGCCTGTCGCAGATCAAATGGTCACACCCATGCTAGCCATAATGGGGTTTTTGGCAGAATTTTTTATATGCACAACTTGTGTTTTTTCCTTGATGTCAGCTGCAAACTTTCACCTACATTTTTACGAGAATCTAAAGAGAAACTAAAAGAAAAGTGTGTACTAAGTGAAAGTTTGGTTGCCAGCATCCTGTCTGCCTCATGAAACGTCGGACGGGCCAACACGCAAGGCATGACCGGGCTGCGGCAGAGCATAGGAAGGGCATGTGATAGAGCGAGCTGCCGCCAGTCTTTTCCGACTAATGCTCTGGGGAGTTGTCTCTTGACAACTGTCCTGAAGGTAGAAAACTCAAGGGTGGTGAGAGGGGTCTTTCCAAAACACAGAAACATTTCGGAGTGTTCTCAAAATGAAGAGAACGGAAGAACAGCTTCTGTGAGTGTGTAGTGGTGGCATGTGACATTTGAAAGCTGTCAGGGAAAATGCCAGCCTGATGGGCCCCAGCTGTATCCCCTGAGAAGTAAAATGAAAAGTTCAAACCCAGGTTAACCAGAGCCTCTATTTTCTGATTGTTCATCAGTGAGACAGGGTGATTCATTGGGCTACTACCCCGACAGCATCCCCTCCCTTTCAGGGCCATGTGGAGCAAAGGCAGCTCCCCCAGTCCCCAGGGTCTAGCAAATTTTGTCTTGGGACTTTGAACCCCCGGCCAGTGCTGTGCACTGTGAGGGATGTAAAGTATGTATTAGATGTGCTCTATGTTGGGGACTTCATAGTAAGATGGAGAAATACATCACACACAGAGTGAGTGGGAACTCCCCCTTGGGAGGCAGCAGGGAGGGAATGAAAAAATGCACTGAGCCTGGAAGATCTCCCGTGATGGGTGGGGATTAGGTAAGCGATGAGGGCAGGGCTGATACTCAAATAAATTTACCAACCTGCCCAGTAGCACTGGCCAGTCAGAATGGATACTGGCCCAAATGCTAGAGAAGCATCCTGGAAGCTCCTTGTTGAACCAGGAGTTACTCCTTTGGTTGTTAGAGTGTGGGGGCATCTGAGGGTCCTGAAGAAGAAGCGGGTCCTAGGGGATGGCCAGGGTGGTGGTAGGGCATTAAGGGTGCTTGGGACAATGGGTATTGTCCATCCAGTTCTAACTGCTATAATGATGCAGCCATGCCAATGAGTACCTGCTGAAAATCAGCCCTGAATGAGGGTAAATGGTACAGTAAAAAAAATGTAAAACTTGCTTTTATATATAGTATTTCATTTGATCTACCCATCTGTCTATCTATCGACCTGCCTAACTATCCATCCATCTGTCTCTCTGTCTGTCTGCCTTTTTGTCTGTCTATCTACAAGAGAATAATATATAGGCAAAGGCACAGAAGAAGGAATGAAGGTGGTCTTTGTCTTTCATTCATTCAGTCAGTCATCCTTCTAAGAAACTCGGTATCCTGAGTGCTAGACACTCAGCTGGGCACCTTTGAAGGCTTTGAGTTGAGAGGTAGAATTGTCACATGGGAATTGAGCCTCATTGTAAGTCCTGATATGTGGCCAGGTTAGAAACTGCAAATGGCAATAGGAGGAAACAAGTAGCATAATCTGGCTGTAACTCCATGCCAGGCTTTGGAGGAGGCAGGTCCGACAAGAAGGTCAAGGCAGATCAGAAACCCAGTCACAAGGTCGAGTCAAGAACTGATGGGCTCTCAGGCATAGCGAACAGGAGTAAGAAGGAAGCAAGTAAAGCCAAAACTAATCTCACTCAACATTAATAACAGATCACAACAATAAAATTTAGATGTCTGTGGCATGTTAAATTTTGCAAAGCATTTTCAAATGTCTTGTTATACTAGTAGAGAACTTGAGTAACTTGATCAACTTATCTCATTTCTTTTTAAGTAGTTACCAGTTTGGTAGCTCAGGGAGATGCCATAGACACAGACTGTCTTGATTTTTATCACAGCTCATAACAAAGTGTTGCATTTGTATGTTTGTGAATAAGTTAATATGGTTGAAAAGAAGAGGTTAGGCTGACAAAACAACTATTTAAAAAATTATCTTCTCTTTGTTTACCTCCCTCCTATCAGCAACTTGGATGAAGACATAGAAGACAAGCTTATAACATCAGATGATTAATAAAGCAGGGAGAGATAGTCAGTTGAATAGAAGAAGTTCTAATTTAAAATCCCAGGTTTTAAATCTTTAGGTCAAAACTAAAGAGGTAGAACGTAAAGTCCTGCTTTCGATCCACACACTTCAGATGGAAAAAGCTTGGTTTGTTAGCAGTTAATATAAAAAATCTCTGGAGACTTAATATAAAATAATATAAACAGTGTCATACTCATAAACTAAAAATGTGCCATAACTACAAATACAGGTTGAATTAAAATCCAATTGCCAAAAAAACTAAGGAGAACTTCAGCAGCACTGATAGTAGGACATTGTTCAGAACTGGGAACAAATAGTCCTGCAGTAACTTCTATGTCTAGATTAGCCTACCTCTGTTTGTTCTATTCTGAGACCCACTTATTCATTAGGACATTAATAAATGAGAGTAGATCTGAAGAGAGGCACTCAAGATGGCATTGGGGCTGGAAACGTCCCTAAAGTAGGAATACCTGAAGAAGTGGGTGCTATTTCTCTCAGAGAAGAATTATCAAGGGATGACATGAGACAAGGCCAGTGGGTGCAAGTTACACTGAAGCAGAATTTGGCCCAGAACTGGAAAGAACTCACTAACAACTAGAGCTATTCATCAAAGATTAATCTCCTGATTCCTGGAAATATCCATACAGCCTGAAACTGCCATTCTTCAGGATAATCTAGAAGGTGTTCTTCCCTTAGGTGGTCAACTTATAAGATCTTCTTCTTACCCTAAGATCTCGTGATTCTTCAAACTAGTCAGTTTATTTCTCTAAGCCTCAGTTTTCTGAGAGGGTTGAAATGAAATGGTTCATAAATTCTCTTCTAGCTCTACT
The DNA here is from genome assembly GCA_008086735.1 of Cheirogaleus medius. NCBI lineage: Eukaryota > Metazoa > Chordata > Mammalia > Primates > Cheirogaleidae > Cheirogaleus > Cheirogaleus medius. Next base: position 51,304,537 of record VBSM01003204.1, on the reverse strand, counting down.
CTTCTATGAAGTACCTTGTCCTAAAGGGTAGCTTCACAGAGATACCAGAGGCAGGAATCTTTGATCTTCAACTTAATTCTCAATATCTGATCCTCAAGTGAACTTTCCATATGAACTGAAACAAGTCCTTAAAATCTTTAGTCAATGAATCATCAAATGAGCCAAGTTTTCAAACCTCATTTGTATGATTCCTTGGTAACTATGTTAACTTGCCATATTCCTCTCTGAATAGTATTCTCTTTTTAACTCTTTTTTTTTTTTTTTGACCCAAACACTCCTGTTGTCAACCCTCTTTGTATCTAAAGACAGAATGAGGCTGGTGACATAGATGAGAAATTTGTAAAGCATAACAAATTGGGCCATTTACCTGCCTTTTACCTGGTGGATAATGTCAGGATTAGAAGGATTGATGTGAAATTCTGGGCTTGGTTTTAGGGCAGTAACTAGGTGTAGTATTGTTTTAAAGCATCACCTCCAGACAGGACCAGTCACTGCAGGCAAAGGAAGTGACTGCATCTACGTGTGTTAGGAGGTGTGCTGGTAAGTCCCTGTCCTTCCCCTACACACGCACTTCCCCCATTCTTCATCGTTCTGCTCCAACACTCACTTTTGGCGATAATTTCTTTTAGACTTCAAAGGCTTTTTAGACTTTAAGAAGTTCTTTAGTTGCTGTTTATTAGCTCAACTAGGACAGTGTACCAGGACTTGGGGGAAAGGGCCATTTCTATGGAGGTAGGGTCCAAGGCTATCCTGGAAAAGCACCATCATGGGAAAACCAACCTATTGTTCTTTTTCATTTATTTTGCCATTCAGTCAGTGCTCAACACTGTACTAAGCACCAGGGACACAGAGATAGAAAAACATCATCCCTGTCCTCAAAGGACTTGCAGATCACAGAAGCCCTCTCTCTTTAACCTTTTACATAGGTGATAGCCTATAGAAAAAGAAGAGATGTCACCGGACGACTAAAATGGTCAAAGCAGCTGGGGTATGAGTGTGGTTGGGGCAGCCCATTGCAGAGCCTTTATCCTGGTGATGGTGCTGACTCTTTTAGTCACTAAGGGGAGTCACAAGCACCTGCTGGTTTGGTCAATGGGGGCACCAAACCCAGGGAGGAAAAAGTGATCCTATAAGGACTAGAAGGAAGTCAAACAGAATGCCTCAGCCAAGTGCCATAAATTTTTGCTATAAGGTTCTATGCTTTTTGTAGGTAATTTACAGAATTAAGTAGGAGTCATCCTGGGCAATACTGGTAAGGGTACAAGGCTAGAATTTCTCAGAGTTTTCTTTTGGAGCCTCAGACAGAGAAAGGCAGACAGGAGAAGTAGTAGTACGTTGGGGTGGTTCTCAGACTCTTTACAACCCCAAAACACTAAAGGACAATTCCACACTCTCCTATTCAGTATCAATGGCTGAATTCTGCAAAGATTCACAACCATTAGGGGTATGTATTAGAATATTGTGGGAAAGTGTGAAGTGGAGAGCAGTTTCATAAAGCTTCCTAGTTGAGTCTAATATAACCCTTTCTCATCTGGCTTGAGAACAATGGTTTTAGGAGTGAGTTGAATTCCAATCTGCTGTCAACCAGCTACTTGACCATAGAAATGTGACTCTCTCTGAGTGCTCAGGTTATGCCCTACACAAGGGCCCCTGGCCAAGGAGGCAAAAAGGGGCTAAATCGTATATTCTCATATATAAAATAATAAATCTTATCTGGCAGCATTATTGAGAGGATTAAAGAATCTACTAAAGAAACTATAGCAGTTAGTTTATAGCCATATAGCCAGATTATAATGAACAATTAGCTACTAGTATATAATTTGTTTTAAAAGCTATATTGTGAAATAGCAGAGTCTGTTCAGCCAGCCTTTATGCAACAGTGAAAATCCTGGCTGAAGGGGAGGTACTCCTCCTATGGGGTAAGGGTAGGGGATGTTCGGGAGGGCCCAGTTTGGTATTTTTGTTGTCTGCATTGTTATTTCTTCTGTTTATTCCCACATCTCCTACAATAAAATTTTGTTAAATGTTACAATCTGTTCTCTGCTTTGGGAAATTACAAGATGGACTCTTAATGGAGTCCCAGGCAGTTGGTGGTAAGAATTCCTGGGAATTTCCAGAAATTCTTGGGAAGGAGAAATCAGAGCCTGACTTTGCAGCTGCATAAGGGGATGAGGCTCAGAGTTATTTGGTCATTAATTAGAAGTGTGGTCTCTTGAAGGCTGGAGAAATCTGGACATCTCTGTTACACATGGGGCACAGTGTCCTGAACCAGCTGACTTGAATGGACTTCAGATTGCCAATCCCAGGCTACGTCCTTTCATTCCTCTCTTTGCCTTCCCTATTTATTGAGCATCTTTCTCTAATGCTCTCTTGGGCCCTGATTCCCAAACAATAGTGATGAAGACATTAACACATGTGGAATGCTAAATACTGTGTGGGGTGTTCTGCATAAATTATTTCACTTAACCCCTTACAACAACTTGGCAAGATAGGTAGGATTATCCCCTTTCACTGATGAGAAATGAAAATTGAGAGTCCTATCTCTGAAATAACACAATAAGAAAATAGATAAGAGTCCTGGCCTCCAAATACAGGTTTATCTAACTTCAAAGTTCTTTACACCATACCACAAAGGAAAATGTATTTTAGGATTCTTCTAAGCAAAAACATAATTAAGAAGAAAAATGTATTGGGAGAAATGCTTACTGTTTCTAAGCAAACGTTAAGTGATTGCCTATCAGTGGACTCCAACCTCCAGCTGTAACTGAAACCGGAGCTTCAGGGGGCTCAAATTCAAACACTTCCTCTCAACTTAGGAAACTGCCACAAAGGAAAAGGAAGACACAGTGAAAGGCAATTTTAACCAAATCTTGGCAAAACCAGCTAAACCTTCTTGAATGATAGGAGTAGAAGGGGCAATATCTATCTGTCCTGGGGAATCAAAAAGTTGTCTAGAAGGTTAACACATATCTGAGGTTTCAAACACAACTTGTTTTTTACATCTGGGCTCAACAGTTTAAGCTTACAAAATAGCCTCCACTCATCCAAAATCATGCTTACATACAAAGGCACATCTGTGGCCCACAGTTGGATAACTCACAGCCCTTCTGTGAAGCATCATCCATGGTAAGGAGTCAACCACGCAGATGGAGTCCCCTTAGTGTTGTACAGTGACATGGCCCTGAGAGCAACCACTGATACCAGCACAATCTACACCGGTGCTTCTGAAACAGACTGTGGCAAAGAACTGTTGTTATTTTGTTTTTCAATCTCCAATCCTACACAGACTAATACTTTTATAAACTATAACAAAAATAAATTAGCAGAATAAATGAAGTAAAGACATATCAAATAGAAGCCTCAATCTTTTAAATCATTAAATTCAATAGACATAAATTACCCTGTTAAATGGCTCTAAAAGTTTCCAAACACTCTCAGTTTCTATACTTACAACTTTGCAGACCAGTAACAGTTTGTGGAGGGGCACAAACACACAGATCACACTTTGACAAACACTGATATTGCTTCACTTTCAGTTACAACAGCGTTACCACGGGTTCCTTCTGAGGTCAATTTAATCACTCGAACCTCAATGTGGTCTCCACTTATCAATTAATTACAAATTATTTCTTTCCTCTTTCTTTTTTTTTTTTTTTTAACTCAAGCAATCCACAGGCCTGCTTAAAGCTGTTTTTAATTACTGAAGACTTTCCAAAGGAAATAAGAGAGATTTGGAGATCTAGATTATATTTCTTTCCCATGATTGCTGTTTAACTCTGAGTAAGACTGTTATTTTTTTTATCAGCTCAAAGATTAAAATCACCTCTGACGGCACTAGGGTAAACCTCAATGTTTGCATGTTTCTTCCCTAATTTTCCCCTTTCCCTGAGCTTATACGAAGAACCAATACTAGTAGGAAAGAAGTAGAGAGAATACGTAAGCACAGCTACCAAGTTGTGGTAAGCATTCAAATTGTTTTTTGTGAGGTCTTATTGTAGAATTTGATTTAAAAACAAAACCAGACATCACCATATCTCCCCTCTATACATTTCCTTTCATATGCAGTAACATGATTTTCTATCTTTAATTAATGATACAATTACAACCTTATGGGTTTTCTATGCTGATTTCCTAGAAACTGGTAATAGTGTTATTTCTCTTTTGCTTCTTTTCCCCCAAAGGTCTCCTCTGTGCACCTCCAACTTATTCTTCAACCTAATCTTCTTTGAGGGAAATTAGTCAATGGTTTGTAGGGATACACCTAAGCTCTGACCTTAGTGATCCACCAAAATCAGAGCCAGTCCCTCACTCAGTCAAGTCCAATAACAGTCTTCCACAGGTGCTAAAGCCCCACTTGAACCTGAATTTTTTTTCTCCCTTACTATTCTGGTTGGAGAAAAAGACTCAGAGAAGCCCATATGCAGAGGGCTAAGCAGAGAACAGAAACTCTTGAGCCTTCCAATGTCAACTGTTCCTAATGTTCTGATGAGCCCTCTGGGGCCAGGGAGGGAGAAGATCTAGTATAGGAAAGATAGTGGCTTATAGGGGTTTTTGGAAAGGGCCAGGGTTTCTTAGAAGATAAGAAAGTGCATAGGAAGCCCTGGAGTTACTAGGAAAATGTAGATATCAATGCCTGACAAACAGTAGATGTTTAATATATACATTACATAATTGAATGGTTGGGTGAATGAATGGGCAAAAGAAAAAAAGCATAAAAGATGAGAGCGAAGCCAGGCTGAGTAGAGATGACATTCAGCTTTCTTTCTTCCTCGGGTCTTTATTAAGGTTGTTTCCATTTTTTTCTCCAGCTGCCACAGGGTGATTACCTGACACCACCTCCAGGCTGAAGGCTTCTTGGTCATTCCTCCTCCCACCCTTAGTGATTGCTAGACTAGAGTGCTACACTTCCCAGGTGGACATTCAGGGTGAGCCTGGGTAATAAGAAAAAAGAGAGAAAAGGAAAGTAGAGGAGTCTGTGTCCTCTTCCTTCTGTTTTAATTTGCTGGTGTTATGGACAAATTAAATTCTTCATGTCTCTGCTTTTCATAAGTGGAAATTATAGTTAATATTACTAATGCACCCTGAAGGTAATCTGCTGATGACAGATCTATGAAAGCATAAAGGGAAATATGGTGTTTGGCAATTTCTAAAGATTATGCATCAAAGGAAACCTTTGGTTCTTGTGAGCTCTCATCTAAACCAGTACCTTAATGTGTACATGAATCACCCAGAGATCTTGTTAAAATGTAGGTGCTGAGGTCGGTAGGTCTTGAGTGGGGCTCAAGATTCTGTAATTCTAACAAGTTGCTTGGTGATACAGAAGCTGTCCTGAGGAGGATGACACTTTGAGTGGACAGGACCTAGAGTCTATGTCCTAAATCATTGCTATAGTGTCTTCTAGCTTCAATTCTTGCCATGTCGCTCCCACCCTCATCCCTCCACTCTGGGGATGGCACTCTGGCCATCACTAGTGACTTGCAAAGTCCCAAACAATCCATGCTCTTTCACATACGTGTGGCTTTGTACATCTTCCCTTTGCCCTCCACTCCCCTCTCCCCTTCACTGGGCGAGCTCCTTCATGTCTCAGCTCATGTGTAACCTCTGCTATGAAACCTCCCCTGGCTCTCCATCCTACCAGGCAGTCAGGTTCCCTCTCTTCTGTGCTCATCCCAGTGTACTCTAACATGCTGTTTCCATGTCTGGGGCCATGGCATAGGGTTGCTCAGGTTATGCCCTACAAAGGCCCCTGGCCACGGAGGCAAGAAGGGGCTGAAATCCACCCTGCTCTCCACTTACCAAGCCTGAGCCCTGATGCAGAGCTGCCCCCACCAGGAGGAAGGGTGAGTTTTTCTAATTCACACAAAGGCACCATATGGGCTAGTTCACTGTCTTTTCTACCAGATGTAAGGTCTTTGAGGAAGAAATCAAGTCCCATTCATTTTTACCTTTCTATCTCCTAGTACAGTGCCTGTCGAAGTAGTCAATGCAATGTTTGTTCAATGAGTAAATGATGAGAGAAGGAAATAGATACTAAGAGGAATACACAGAAAATAATTTCATTTGGGCTTAAGAAAAATCAAGTGAACTGTAAGCAAGCAATCAGGGATCAGCTAATGTACAGCTGAAAAGGCAAAGTTCCGACAACCCTATTTTGTTAAAAGAATTGTAATGGGTATTGGTGAAAAGAAGTGTAAAGGCTACAGTTCAGTATTTTTGGAAGACTCATAACCAGCATAGAAATAAGCTGCCCGGAACTGACACCAAATTTTCATATCTCTTCAGATCTAGGGGAAGATGAAGAGACTCTAAGGATATTATTTTGGTCATAGGATTTAGAGGGTACTGAAAGTAGGAATTCTATAGCAAAAATATCCTGAGAACAAGGAGCAAGAAAGAAGAGGTGGTGAAGACAAAACCATGAATTTATCTAGAGGAGCTGTGTGACATAATAAGAAATACATGTTTGGTTTCTGCCCCTAGTTCCTGAGGCAGAGTTCCTAAAACCCTTGTAATTTCCTGAATGTTAGAAATCATAGGAGCATCTTACACAGAACTCCTAAATCCCTTATAATTTCCCGAGTATAGGAGCAGCTTTCATTCTAATAAGGCGACTCTTTGTAAGCTCCTGGATAGCTTCAGGATAGGACCTGGTCACCAGAAAGACCCAGCCATGATTAGAAGCTTGAACTTTCAGCCCCACCCCAACCTCTGAGGAAGGGAGGGGGCTGGAGACTGCGTTAGTAATCTATCTTGCCTATGTGATAAAGCCTCCATAAAAATCCGTAAACTATGGGGCCTGGACAGCTTCTGAGTTGGTGAAGACACCCACATGCCGGGAGGGTGACACACCCCAACTCCACGGGGACAAAATCTCCTGTGCTTGGGACATGTCCAGACCTTATGCCATGTACCTGTTCATCTGTTCATCTGTAATCTTTATAATAACCTTTATGTTATCATAAACCAGTAAATGTAAGGGAAGCATTTGCCTGAGTTCTGTAAGCCATTATAGAAAATTATTGAATGTAAGGAAGGGGTCCCCAGAACCCCTGATAGCCAAGTCGAACTTAAGTGTGGGTAACATGGGAAGTCACTATTTGTGATTGACATCTGACATGAGGGCAGTCTTGTGGAACTGAGCCCTTAACCTGTGGGGTTTGATGCTAATCCCAGGTGGATAATGTCAGAAGCGAACTGAGTGGTAGGTACCTAGTTGGTGTCTGGAGAGTTGGAGAATTGGTTGTTGGTGTGGAAAAACACCACCTATTTGGCGTCAGAAGTGTGCGTAGAGTAAAACAGTGTTTCTTTTAGGCTGAATTGAAGACAACACAGAGAATGTGTTGGATTGTGATAAGTGAAGTTCCCCAACTGCTAAAATCCTTGGCTTTGTAGAGACAGGCACAGCCCAGATGAATAAGCACCTTAATACAATCTTTTATTTTATTCTGTTTCAAGACAGGGTCTCACTCTGTTGCTCTAGCTAGAGTGCAGGGCCTCTTCATAGCTTACTGCAGCCTCAAACTCCTGGGCTCAAGCGATCCTCCTGCCTCAGCCTCCTGAGTAGCTGAGACTACAGGTGTGTACCACCATACCTGGCTAATTTTTCTATTTTTAGTAGAGGTGGGGTCTTGCTCTTGTTCAGGCTGGTCTCAAACTCCTGACACAGGAGTTTGAGAGATCCTCTTAAGGATCTCTCCTTAAGAGATCCTCCCATCTTGGCCTCCCAGCATGCTAGCATTACAGGCGTGAGCCACTGTGCCCAGCTGATACAATCTTTTAAATGGAATTTATGTGATCTGCTTTGCAAGAGTTCCTCAGTGGTTTCCATGTCAGTGTCTCTCTGTCAAGATTGTAAGCTTTCAGAAGTTGGGACCAAGATTTAGACACTTGCATCTTCCTGGGACTGTGAAATGCTCTGTGAAATGCAATAGTTACTGGATTTGCAGGGAGTTTACAGCTGTCCATGACGCTGATAAAATAAGGAAGTACATAGGGTTGATAATCCTTGGCCAAAATATCCAGAATTTCACTTTGGGACTGTGAAAGAGATTTCTCTGAGAAACGTGTTAATATCTCGCAAAACCCCAGCCTGGGCTTTGCCTTCTTACATCATCTTGTTCTCATTACGGTCATTTCTGAAGGCACAACTGTAGTTCTGCAGTAAGGGGAATTGAGAGTCTTAAATACTGTATGTTATCATATGACTTCAGGATAAAAGATTATTCAAAACAAAACCTAAATCAAGCACATTCCCACACATAGACAAAACAAAACCTAAGTTAACACATTGACACACCAAGAAAGGAAAGTATGGTAAAGTATCCAAATTTCCATTTTTCTCTTTCCAGCATTTAATCCCAGATCTCCATAGCCTCAGGGCCAGTGCAGCAAATGGGAAGCTGTTTGACAGACTTTGGACCTACTGTCTAGGATCTTTTCATCTAAGGGATTTTCTAGTCTACTTATCTCAGACCAGACTTGTGATCAGGGTGATGTAGAATCATTACTGAAAAGAGTAAAGGTCTTTCTGACACATTCCCATCATGAAATTTAACACTAATGATGACCCAAGAACCAGTGCTGGAGTCAAGAATTGGATAATTGCAAGGTTTCTTCTTTTTAAGACAATAAAAAGTACTGATTTTGTATACTTATTCTGTAGGTCATTTCTAGAAGGCCAGAAAGCTAATTTCTTTTTTTATTTAAGAAAATAAGCCAGGCCGGGCATAGTGGCTCACGCCTGTAATCCTAGCACTCTGGGAGGCCCAGGCGAGAGGATCGTTTGAGCTCAGTCTGAGCAAGAGCAAGACCCCGTTTCTACTAAAAAAAAATAGAAAGAAATTAGCTGGACAACTAAAAAATATATATATAAAAAACAAAAATTAGCCGGGCATGGTGGCACATGCCTGTAGTCCCAGCTACTCAGGAGGCTGAGGCAGGAGGATTGCCTGAGCCCAGGAGTTTGAGGTTGCTGTGAGCTAGGCTGACGCCACGGCACTCTAGCCCGGGCAACAGAGCGAGACTCTTGTCTAAAGAAAAAAAAAAGAAAAAAAGCCAAATAGCATATATTAATTTTTTTAAAGTTTCCAATTATTTAAAATGCATGTTCATTTTAGAAAAATTTAGAAAGCATAAGAGATTTCTAAAAAGAAGGATCCCTCTAAATGCCACCAACTAGTCACTCCTTACCAATATCTTGCTGTAACTTTTCAAGTTATAGAGAAAATCAACGCATAAGAAGTTATGTTCATACATTCACCGAGTGAACCAAATGTAGGCTATACTGTTACATTCTGAGGATCAGTGGAATGATATAAGTAAAATAATCCAGAAATCTTACACATCCAAATATAAAATTAAGAAAATATGTGAATATTGGTAATTATTTTCAATGGATGAGAGTTTAAATTTCATGATCTGTCATATGATATGTTCTTTCAAACAGGTTGCAAAGGTTTGATACACTTGTTTACTGTTTCTCTGTCTTGGGCACTGTCAAAGTGCCTTCTCAGATACCGGTGGGTACACACACACATACACAAATCCATTCAGGAAAGTCAGAAAAACCCCAGAACATTACTGATCAAGCAATTCAGTTTTGTTCTTTTGAAAAAGATTGAATAGAAAATTTGTTATTTATAATATCAGTCATGAGATACTATAAGACATTTCTTCTGATTGCCCATAACACTTTCCTCCTTACATAGCTTCTCTTTCTTAACTTCTTTAGCTGGTTCTCAGAATAGATCTAAAGTGATCTAACTAACTCTTTCTGATGACCGCATAATAAGCTGCTAAACTGTGTGACATGGAACTGCTCTGAAGCTGAGTTCTGAAGCTTGATTTTAAGCATTAAAAATGTTCAAGTCAATATGTGTGCATTGGCTTGTAAAAATAACTGCAACAACTAACACTTTTTATAGAGTTCTTACCATGCATCAGGCACCATTCTATGTGCTTTACAAATATTAACTCACTTAAACTTCATAACTAATCCTCCTGTGAGCTAGATACCATTGTTGTCCCCATTTTACATATGAGGCACAGAAAGCAATTTGCCCAAAGTCACAGAGCTAGTAAGTGGCAAAGCCATGATAAGAACTTGGCAGTCTGTCTCCAGAGTCCATACTTCTAATATACTTGACTGTCTCATCTAGCAATCTATTTCCCCAGTTGAAAAATTACATTACCCACGCTTCTCACTCAACTTCAGTAATTGAATGCCAAATTCAATAAAGCGTATTCTCTAACAACTCCCTTACCCAAGGTTCATAGGAGAAGCTGGCTATTAGTCAACAAAGCCTTGTTCAGTCCCCATCTGAAGGGGCCTGGTGGAAACTAACATTCTGTTCATGTTAGTAGAGGGAGGAAGGGGAGTTTTCCTGCTCATTTAGCATGGAGAGTCTTTTAGGTAGTTGAAGGGCTTCCTCCTCCTCCCTCCACTGCCACCAGCCACAGGTGAGAACTCTTCTGGGTGTCAATTTCACATGATCTGCCTCAAACAAAGACAGATCATGTGCTCCCAATACAGCATTTCCTGCCTTAGCTTTACTGCTAACTGAATGTTTCATCTACAGGAGTTTACAGAAATTAGCATGAATCATAAAAACTCTGCTACTTGGTGATGTAGATAGACCTCATCAGCTTTCACTTTCTCTGCTGGGAGGGCAACTGACATGATTAAAGCAAAGAAAGAAACTCCCAAGCCATCCTATCAACAATTCTGTTCTTTGGATGGGACAACATAAAACCTTGAAATAGTAGAGCTGGAACAGAAATTCAACATCATCCCTGACATTTTACACATAAGGAGACTATGACCCAGAATGTGTGGTGCTCATGATAACACGACTAATTTGTGACTTTAAAAAAAAAATTCCTTTTTGGCTTATTTTTTTTTAAAGAAAAGAACAGAAATTAACTAGCTGGCCTTATTAAAAATAACTTATGGAATAAGACTCATGTGAAGTCAGCATTTTTTATTGGCTTACACAGAGGAAACTGCAATTACTCCCCCAAGACCTACCTACCCAGTGGATCATTCTAGGGCCCTAGGGTTTACACAGTACCAGGGTGGATGTGGTGGTCATTAGTGTTTCACCATTTCTGGATCTCTTGCCTTTGTGCACATGATAGGATTGCACTTCTCTGAAATTAATTTGTAGTTAGGTATGGTCATGTAACTTGCTTTGGTCAATTAAATGTAAGAATAAGTGATGCGTGTTAGTTCTGGGTGGAAGATGTAAGAGTTAGCATGTGCTTTGCCTTGTTTTCTTTTTCCATCTGGCATGGTGACCATCAACATTCTAGGTAGTGATTTCTACATCAGCCTTGGTCTCTGAGTAACTAAAATTAACATAGCTCCCTGCTAACCCTCAACATACATGGAACATGAGCAAAAATAAACCTTTCATTATTATATTGGAGTTGTTTGTTATTGTGGCATGACCTAGTCTACTCTGACTGATACAACAGAGGAAAAACTGGAACTTGTATTCAACAGACTACATGTTTCCATTGAAATTCTATTTCTGAGGAATAATGATGTAGGGAATTGCTCTCTATAATAAAAAATAGGAAAAATATAGTAAAATATAAAAATACGCTTACCATATCATTCATGTTCTATTGAAAATGTTTTTTATATACCTGCCACATCTCCTTTCTCTAGAAAAATAGAAGTAAAAACATGAAAATGCCTAGAATCATTGTCTTCGGGTTATGGAAACTTGCAATGTTTTCTGCTTTTATGTTTCCTGAATTTCTTTGTACTTTATTGCATTTTTAAGTGCCTCAATGTATTATTATTTTTTTAAGAGACAGGGTCTTGCTCTGTCACCCAGGCTAGATACAGAGTAGTAGCCCAATCATAGTTCATTGCAGCCTCAAACTCCTCGACTCAGTGCTCCACCCAACTCAGTCTCCCCAGTAGCTGGAACTACAGGCGCAAGCCACCACACCCAGCTAATTTTTTTTTTTGTGGAGACTGGGTCTCACAACATTGCCCAGGGTGGTCTCAAACTCCTAGCCTCAAGTGATCCTCCTGCCTCAGTCTCCCAAAGTGCTAGAATTACAGGCATGAGCCACCACACCTGGCCCCAATGTATTATTATTAAGTACTCAGGACTACCTGTGTTTGGTCCTTAGCTATTATACTGCTATCTGTCACTGGCTGGTCCTTCAGCATCTGTTAGGTCCCATTGCCCTTGGCAGACTGCAGAACTTCTCCACAAAGACCCTGTTGTCATATTCCACAAGGAATTCTTGTCACTGCTCTTAGGGACAATGCACTCAGACCAGGCCACCACAGGTATCTACTTATGCCTTCCTCACCAGAAGTCTCATCCTCTTTGGAGAACTGTAAAACCAGATCCCAATTCCCTGCCTATGACAAGTCTCAGGCATTCTCTGTCTCCTTAGGTCAGGCCACTTCCTTTCCTCTTCCCCTCCAAAACTCCAGTTCTTATCATTCCAGAGACTTTCTAAAGCAAAGGTCGTAATGCATCCCTGAGACTAGGAAGCCCTCACCACCCAGACACAAAGTCAGAGTTTATGATCTCTTTCCATCAGAGCCTATAGCAGTAAACGAGATTCCTATTACCCTAAACTAATTATGTGTATAACTGTATGTTTAATGTCTCTCTCTCTCTCTCTCTCTCTCTCTCTGGAGTAAAAATTTCATGAATTGAGGATTAGAATTGGGTTAACGGTAGAGTTAGATTTAGGATCCTTCTGCATTATTCACTTTTGCATCCCTGTGCCAGCTAGAGGCCTCATAAATTATAGTCATTCAATATATATGAATAGAGAGAAGGAGGCGAGAGAGCCGGGGAGGGAGGGAGAGTGGGAAAAGACTAAAGTTCTTCAATGGCCCACAGAAATAACTAGGGTCAGATTTAAGGCAGTCTCAGAGGAAAGAAAAAAAAGGGATGGGGATGAAGTTGAAAACTATTAGGAAGAAATAATTTATAGCTCTTGATAACAAGTTTGGTATGAAGGATATGGAAGAGACCAGTCAAGGATAATTCTTTGATATTTTTTTTCTTCACAATTTATATTTTATTGGCTGCATAATAATTCAACTGTTGATTTACCATGGTTCATTAAAACAGTCCTCTGACAGTGAACACTTAGATTGTCTACATTTTATTATTAACAGTAACAGTGTAATGAACACCTTGATGCATATGCCATTCGTCTTATTTTGTTTTTTTGTTTTTAACTTCAGAATATTATGGGGGTACAAACATTTTGGTTACATATAATGCCTTTGCCTCGCTCAAGCCAGGGCTACAAGCGTGCCCTTTCCCCATACAGTGCACTCCGCATCCATTAGTTGTGAGTTTACCCACCTCCACCACCCCCATCCCACCTGACCAGCACTCAGTGAATATGACTACCATGTGAGCATCTTAGTGTTGATTGGTTAGTACCAATTTGATGGCAAGTACATGTGGTGCTTGTTTTTCCAATTTTGTGATACTTCAATTAGTAGAATGGGCTCCAGCTCCATCCAGGATAATACAAGAGGTGTTAGTTCACCATTGTTTTTTGTGGCTGAATACTATTCCATGGTATACATATACCACATTTTGATTCACTTGAATGTAATGTGGACCCGTGAGAGGAAGACGGGGTTTGGTTTTGTGGTGGATGATGGTAGACAATGAGTCCAGTTTGGGAACTGTAAGACATCTGGGGAGGGTGTCCAGCAGACAGATGGATTTGTAAGTATGACTATTTTAAGTGCATATGAACAAGAAAATCAAAATAAAACTGTGAAGTGGGTAAAGTTATCTTTAGAAACTCCCTTTTCAGTTAGGACTCATTTCAAGTATCCAGTTCCCTAATTTTTTGATCTAATTTGCTCTCAAGAAGTTATCTGTGAAGAAGCTTCTGTTCATGTCTTTTGCCCATTTTTTATATGGTTGTTTGTTCTTTTTCTTGCTGATTTGCTTGAGTTCTTTGTGAATTCTGAATATTAGCTCTTTATCAGATGTATAGCGTGTAAATATTATCTCCCATTCTGTAGGTTGTCTATTTACTCTGTTGATTATTTTCTTAGCTGTATAGAAGGTTTTTAGTTTAATCAAATCCTATTTATTAGTTTTTTTGTTTTTGTTGTTGCCATGATTGCCATTGGGTCTTAGTCATAAATTTTTTGCCTAGGCTGATATCTAGAAGAGTTTTTCCTAGATTTACCTCTAGAATTCTTATTTAGATTTTTATTATCTTAGATTTAAGTCTTTTATCCATCTTGAATTAATCTTTGTGAGCAGCAGGGGTCCTGTTTCATTCTTCTGAATGTGGCTATCCAATTTTCCCAGCACCATTTATTGAATAGGTCTTTTTTTCCCCAATGTATGTTGTTGTCTTTTTTGTCAAAGATCAGTTAGTTGTAGGTAGATGGTTTTATATCTGGGTTCTTTGTTTTGTTCCATTGGTCTATGTCTCTATTTTTGTACCAATACCATGCTGTTTTGGTTACTATAGCCTTTTAGTATAGTTTGAAGTCTGATAATGTGATGCCTCCAGATTTGTTCTTTTTGCTTAAGACAAATGGCCAATAAACATATGAAAAAATGCTCAACATCACTAATTGTCAGGGAAATGCAAATTAAAACCATAACGAGATATTACCTTACCCTAGTATAATGGCTTTTATTAAAAAGTCCAAAAACAATAGATGCTGGCATGGACGCAGAGAGAAAGGAACATTTATACCCTGTTGGTGGGACTGCATATTAGTATAACCCCTATAGAAAACAGTATGGAGATTCCTCAAAGAACTAGAAGTAGACCTACCATTTGATTCAGCAATCCCACTATTGGGTATCTACCCAAAGGAAAAGAAGACTTTTCAACAAAAAGACAGTTGCACTTGAATGTTTATTGCAGAACAATTCACAATTGCAAAGATGTGGAAACAACCCAAGTGCCCATCAATACATGAGTGGATTAATAAAATGTAGTATATGTATACCATGGAGTACACTCAGCCATTAAAAGGAAAAGATGAATTAATATCTTTTGCAACAATCTGTATGGAACTGGAGACCATTTTCCTAAGTGAAGTATCTCAAGAATGGAAAAACAAACACCACATGTACTCATTATTAAATTGGAACTAACCGATAAGTACACATGTGTACAGAGGGAAGTGAAACTCAGTGCAAATCAAGCAGAGGGCAGGGGGAGGAGAGGAGAAACAAAAATCTACCTGACGGGCATAATGAACACTATCTGGGTGATGGGCACACCTATAACCGGGACTCAAGCATTACAAAAGCAATCCATGCAATCTAAAACATCCGTACCCCCTTAATATTTTGAAATAAAAAAGAAATGATCAGATAATCTTACTTACATAAAAAGTAAACTATTGATAAGACACCAGTTAGCTCTCCCATTTTGTGTTTGAATGCTAACAAAGGAGCACAGCCTCAAGCCAAAGAAATGATAATAACACTACTATTAAGAGCCAGTGCTTATAAGGTCCTTAATCACGCCAGGCACTGTTTCAAGAGCATCTCATGCTCTCAGCAACACCATGAGGTAGAAACCATTTTATGGATGAGGCAACTGAGGCACCGAGAGGCTATGACTTACTCAAAATCACACAGCTAATAAGTAATGGAGTGGGCAACACAACTTAGCTTTGTGGCTCTAGAGTCACCATAGCAACCATTACGCTGGGAATGAATGCATAGGGACAGAAATTTGAGAAGAGTGGAAATGTGCAGTAAATTTTGTGGGCGGGGGCCCTCAGCAAGATTCAGATCACTCCAGTCTCACAATTGATGACTGCGCAGGTCAGTCCAGTCTCATCCTACTAATTGATGACTATGATGACAGGGCTCTGCCAAGAATTAACCTTACACAATTTACTTAATCTCTTTCTGTTTCATTTTCCTCATAAAATAAGGAGAAATGACCTACATACAAGGTTATTCCTTAGAGCAATGTTTGTAACAGCAAATGACTAGAAAGAACCTAAATATCTACTGATAGGAGGCTGGCTAAAAAACAGTTGTATTAATACAATTATAAAATAGAATGTAAGGTAATGCAGCTTTAAAAAGGAATAAGGAAGATCTCTATATACTGCTATAGAGTGGTCTGTAGGATATATTGTTATATGGAAAAAATAAAACCACAGTGCAGAACTAGGCATATAATAAGCTATAATTTGAGTAAATAAGGATAAGAGGAATACGTATATTCCTTTATGCTCATATGTGCCTAAATATAGGAAATCTCTAGAATTGATTGCTTTAGGAGGAAAACTGGGTGGGTATGGAACAGAAATGAGGATGGAGACTGTACCAGTTAAGATCCAAGCAAGAAACACATGTACAATCAAATGGCAGAGTTGAGGAGAGTTTAATGACAGAATTATTTACAAAAGTATGGGCAGGACAAAGACATCCAATGGTGACCCTGCAGCTGGGCAAGCTACCGAGTGGAATCATTACCATACCTAGGCCTTAAGGAATAAGGGGTAAGTGATTGCCTGAACCCAAAGAAAGCTGTAGGCATAGAAGGGGCTAATGGACAGAAGGCATAGCCTTCTAACCTAGCCTTCTAACCTGTCCAACCTAGCCACTGTTGACCCACAGCCCAGCAGGGAAGGAGCTGGGGAAATAAATACCCTGACCCAATTCTCTTTCTGCCTTTGGATCTCTTGCCAGTGCTGCCTGGTGGGCAAACCCTGCTAGAAACCCAAGGGCAGAGGACATTGTCGGTGCATCCTTAGAGATGAGCTTCTTGGAGCCAAGGCAGGGTGGAGAGTCGATCTGGAAAGTGTACAGAGAATATCCACTGCACAGACTGCAAAGCCTTTTCACTTTGTAAATGTAGAAGTATTTGAATAAATAATTTATTTGAAAAGTAGGCAATTTTGCACACACAAAAAAGAAATTAAGAAAATAAAACATAAATGAGAGATTAGAATACATATTTTCTGAGTCTCTTCCCCTCTTCAAATTCTACCTACATTGCTTTGAAGTGTCGGTTTTGCACCAAATCACAATCCATGGCTCCATCTAGTGTCAAGGCGATGCTTCACCGAGTTCTGAGTTCCACCTCATTCTAGGGGAATTCTGGGGCTGTCAGGCTGCCTCTATCTCAGATCACTGGTGTGTAAGCAGTTTTCACCGTGAATTATACCCACTTGGTGAATGATCTTATCCCTTAAAAGTAAAAGAAAATTATTTTGAGACATAGAATATTTGTTATCATTTTAAACATCAGTGGAAATTTACCTAAATTCATTTTTGAACTAAGTAATTAAGAACCTTTTTTTCCATATTTCAAACTGTTAAATAAGTTAGAAGTAAACAGCATGTGACCTAGGACTGTAAATCTTCTGTAAGCTGACTTTTGGGCTTGTCACTCCCCTGTTCATTTGTCCTTAATGCAGTGATTCTCAAGCCTGGATACAAAATAATATCCCCTGGGGAGAAAGCTCCCACTGGAGACTCTAATTTAATTGGTCTGACGAGGGACTTGGATCAGTACAGTTTTTAAAGCTCCCTAGTGGTCGTAATGGGGAGCCAGGGCTGGAGTCCCTGCTTAAGTGATTAGGCATAGTTCCCTCACTGCACAGGATGTGCTTGCTCTGCTTTAGACAAACTAGGTTACTTGTAAAGCAATTTTCCACCCTCTGCGCCCTCTCTCATGCCACACTCTCTGCCTTAAACGCTTGCTCCCTGCTTCCATCTCAGTTGTCATAGTTCTACCTACTACTCCAGCGCCTGCTTAAGGGCTACCTCCTCTGAGAATTTCCTTATTCCCAAACAGATGTTTCCTCTTCCTTTGAACCCCTGAAGATTTTTAAAATAACTTTTTGATCTTCTTTTCTTAAGAGAAAATTAATGCAATGATAGAAAATTCCTTTTAACTTATCAAATTAACAATAATCAAAAAGTATGATATTTCTGTGGAACAAAATGAGCACTCCCTGTATTAACATGGTATAAATTGGTGTAATGGCATTTAAGAATAATCTGGCAATATGAGTCAAAATACATTCCATCTGGCCCAGCGATTACACTCCTAGGAATTTATCCTACGCACATAGCCACACATGTGGGCAAAAATGCCTGTAAAGGAATGCTCACTACAGCATTATTCACAAAAGCAAAAGATGGGAAACAACTGAAATGTCTCATTAATACAGGACTGGTTAAATAGATTAGGACACACAACATAAAATGTCTGAGCAGTCACTTTAAAAATGGGGCATATCTATATTTGTGACAATAGAACAATTCTAAGATATATAGTTAAGTAGCAAAAAAGATCCAATATAATATTATAGAATGCTTCCATTGTGTTTTATACAAAAGAATAAATATACATTTATCTATGCTTGCAAAGCATTGAACATCTTTGGAAGGATATACAAGCAATTGTTAACAATCACTGACGACTCTAGGGAAGCAAATTATGGATGATAGGTCTGGGGTGGCAGAATTATAAAATTAAAAACCGTGAACCCACCACCAAATGTAAGAATTAGAACACCGTGAGTACCTTTACATCTACCCAAAGTCATAGCTATCCCATTCAGAGCCTTTGGGCAAATTAGAAAAAAGCTCCCCTCATTTGGGTTGGATACAACCCCGAAACCAGGGCTCATTGCTTGGCAAACAGAACGTGGGCTGTATTACATGCCCCGCTTCTACCCTTGTGTGTTTTAGGCTTATGTAAATGGAATTGTACTGTACATATTCACTTGTAGATTATATTTTTTACTTAACATTGTCTGTAAGATATACCAATACTGTCGCATGTCGTACTTCATTTTCACTATTATATATTTCATTGTATGATTATGTGTTCACAGAATTAACCTTCTATCTCAATATTTCAATTATAGGATATCAAAAGGTGAATGTGACTAAGCCAAAAGAGAAATGAAGATCACCTGAAGATGAATAAGGGGACTTTGAATCTTCTTTTGGTGGGAAGGTTGGTGTGTTTTCATTTGGTGAGGGATGGTTGCATTATATTAGGAAAGAGTAAGCTGGTAAAGGAATACAATGGTAAATGTCTGGTGTTCATGAATATCTGAATCTTTTATGTTTACTTACTTTCTCCATGAAATTTTCTACTCTCTAAGAAGCTTTTTCATTTTAATAATGTGAAAAGTACAAATCTACACCTATTTAAATAATGAGAGCACAAGAAGTGAGCTTGTTAGAGAACAGCTAAAACATGACTGCAGTGGAGTCTACATCTTCTCACCTGGGCTTATATGAAATTTAAATGCCTTTGCTAGCACAGGGACGTAAATTCAGTATAGCAGGTTTTTTATTTAGATAAGAAATCTTGCGAAAACTTTTTCTAAGTTGTTATAGTCAATTTTCACATAATAAAAGTTTAAATTAACTTCTAAACTAGAAGAGATGAAGATGGAAAAGGGAAACAAACAAACAAAAGCTCACCATAACTCATTGAAAAGAGACCAAGAAAGGAGAAAAAAGAAGCATAATAAAAGTAGGACAAATAGAAATTTAAAGTATGATGGTAGAAAAAGTCTAGATATATTAATAATTATAATAAATATAAATGGACTAAACTTTATAGTTAATAAGACAGATTGGAAAAAAACAAGCAAAAAACCTCCAACTGCATGTTCTTTCAAAAGAAAAACTTAAACTTAAGACACAAAAAGGTTAAAAGATATAATAGGCAAATATTAATACTAACCAAAACAAATCTGGAGTGTATATTAAACATCACACAAAATAGACTTTAGGATAATAATTATCATTAGAAATAGAGAGGGGCCACTGCTTAATAAAAACAGGTTCCTTTGAGACATAATAATTTCAAAGTTTTACATCTAGTAAAATAGTTTTAAATATATAAAGCAAATATTCTTATTTACATGAGAAATTGTGAAATCTAAATACTGAAATGAGAGATTTCTATATATCTCTCTCAATTACTGATAGGCCATTCAGAGCAAAAATATTAAAAATGTAGAAGATTTGAACAGCACAATTAATAACACAATTAAATGGACAGATAAAAAATCCTACATCCAACAGTTGGAGAATGCACTTATTTTTCTCAAATATTCATGGAGCAATTATCAAAACTGTCCATTTATTAGGCCATAAACCAAGTCTCAACAAATTATAACAAATTACTATACAGTCTTTGTTCCCTGTCCATGAAGTAATTAAGTTGGAGGGCAATAACAAAGTCCCTATATATCTGAAAATATGGGAACACATTTATAAATAATTCATGTGTAAAAGAAAAAATGGGTCAGGTGCGGTGGCTCACATCTGTAATCCTAACACTCTGGGAGGCTGAGGTGGGAGGATTGCTTGAGGCCAGGA
>VBSM01003204.1:51267987-51284080 GCA_008086735.1 Cheirogaleus medius | reverse complement strand
ATAGGAAAAAAAAAAGAAAGAAAACCAAAGTAGAAGGAAGCAGATAATAAGATAAAAGCAGACGTTCAGAAAAAAGTAAACAAATATACAAAAGAGAGAATCCACATAATTAAAAGTTTTCTGAGATTGAGCAAGAAAAAAAAAAAAGAGAGAGAAAGCACAAATAAGCAATACTAGGATTGAAAGGGACATAATCAAAGACCAGGCAAAGTGTTTTTAAAAAAGAGCTACTTTGAATTAATTTAGGCCAAACATTTGAAAACTTAGGTGAAATGAACAAATTCCTGGAAAAATATAATTTACAAAAACATACTCAAAAATAGAGAACCTGAATTGTCTTATAAGTACTAAATAAATTCAATCAATATATTTAAATCTTCCCACAAAGAAAATATTTAGTTCAGATATTTTTACAAATGACTTAAACCAGGCTTTCAAGGAAGAAATCATTCCAATCTTTAAAACTGTCTCAGAAAACAGAAAAAGAGTGACTATGACATAACTTATTCTATGATATTACTATAAACTTGATATCAAAACCAAAGAAAAACAGTACAATAAAGAAACTTTTTGGACCAATCTCAATCATAAATATAGCTGCAAATTCAAATAAAATACTAATAAAACAAACTTAGAAGTTTATTTCAAATAGTTTGTTTCAAAAATATGTCAGAAACAAGTTGGTTTTATCCAGAAATGCCAGATCAGTTAATACAAATATAATTTACTACATTAAGAGATCAAGGGGGAAAAATATATGATAATCTCAATAGATGCAGCAAATAATGAGAAGCAGACCTTTTTAAATCAGGAACAAAACAAAGAGGTCCTACTTACTTCTACTGAACATTATAATGCATTTTCTAACAATTGCATTAAGACAAGAAAAAGAAATAACAAAGTACAAAGATTGGAAAAAGGAGTAAAATGTAGACGTATTGGAATAGTCTTTATTCATAAAGATATAATTTATAATTGTCTACATAGAAAGTCCTAAAGAATCTGCAGCCAGATTATTATTAATAATAATAGAACTTACCAACATGGATGAATAGAAGACCAATGTACACACCGAATATATTTCTAAGCATCAGCAACAGTTAGAAAATATAATTTTGAAAAAACAAATGTAGTTTACCATAACAACAAAAAAGCATAAGTTGCATCTAATGAAGTTATACAAGACCTATATGGAATAATTTCTAAAACTCTAATTGATAAACATCAAATAAGATTACAGAAATAAATAAAAGAAGAATCTTCAATAGGAAGACTTTTATTGTAAAGTTACCAGTTCTTCTCAACTTGATGTGTAGATTCAGTGAAATTTAATTCCGAACCCCACTGCCTTTTTCCCCAAGAAACTGACAAGCTGATTCTAAAACTTGTATGGATGAACAAAGGTCAAAAATATAACAAAGACTCTTTTGGAGAAAAATGAGGTAGGAAGTGTTGCCATATCATATTTGAAGACTTTAATTATAAAGTTAAAATAATGAAGAGTGTGGTATTGATGCTGCAATAGACAAATGGATTAATGGGATAGCAGAGATTCTGGAAACAAATCCACACATATACGGACATAATGTATAACAACGGTGGTACTGTACATATTGTAGGAAGGAAAAAATAGTCAGTAAGTGCTGCAGGGACAATATGGGAAAAGATGAAATTGGATTCCTAGCTCACACAATACATAAGAAGTCAGCTCTAGATGTACACTAGCCTTTGATGTGGAAGCTGGTATTTTAAATGTCTAGAAGAAAATATAGGGTGATGTGTTTATGTTCTCGGGGTAGAGAAGAAGACACAAAAAACCTTATCTAGAACTGAAAACACATAAGACATTCAAAAAAGCTTATCTAAAACTGAAAAGATTAACAAGTTGGACTATATTAAAATTAAGAATTTCTGTTCTTCAAAATATTCCACAAAAGAATTTGTGGACAAGCCACAAACCATGGTAGATATTTACAACATATGTATCTAGAGGTACACCACTGGTAAATGTTTAAAAACTAGCTTTCAGGGTGGGGGAGCAACCATGATTTGTTGGGTTTGATGACGTTCCATGGTGAAAAGGCTTATTATTTCAAGCCACCAACATGATGTTGCTAAACACAGAGTTAGGAAGAGAGACACAAAATCTCTCTGGTGAAACTGTACAAGCCAGCTCCAGCATACCACTGCATATATCTCTAAAGTATTTCCAGAATATTTAAATAATTCTTTCAGTAATCAATAATTAAACAATGCTACAAAAATGGTAAAAGGCATTGAATAGTCATTTTGCAAAAGAGAAAAATATGATGAAAATATGAAAAGATTCTTTATCTTACAAATGTAAATTAAGATTACAATAAGAAATCATATTATGCTGTTCAGATAAACTAAAATTAAGAGATATTACTGCCACTCACAGTGGTACGTGCCAGTAGTCCCAGCTACTCAGGAGCCTGAGGCAAGAGTATTACTTGAGCCCAGGAGTTTGAATCCAGCCTGGGCAACACAGTGGGATCCCCCATCTCTTAAAAACATTTAAAAATTTAAAAAAAGAAATATTACTACCTTAAGTATTTGCAAAGGCATGGATCAAGAAGAACTCTTAAACTATGCTGGTGGCGTAACCACCCTGGAATGCAATTTGGCATTATCTTACAATATTGAACATTTGTATGTCCTACAATCCAGCAATATGCACTCTCAGGTATATTTTGTAGAGGAATTCTTGCACAAGAACACCAGAAAACAAGAATATGAATATTCAAAATAGCACTTTTTGTTCAAGAAAAACCATCCACATGTGTCAATCAGGGTTTGTTCAGAGAAATAGAACCACCAAGAGAAAGACATCAGAAAGGATTTTTCTTATATTATTTGACTGTATGTAATTGTGGGAGTTGGTTATACTATCTGCATCAGGCTTTTGTCTCTGTGTCTGGTGCTGGAGCTAAAGTCCACGGGACAGGCAGTCAGGATGTAGAGTGGGAGAGGCTGAAGCAAAAGATCTAGAAGGAGCTGGGGGAGCTATGGGCCCTGCCCATACCACCTGAGTGTTAGAAAATATGGCCACTCTATCACTCCCATCTTTCAAATCAGGCACAAAATGTCTCTTGCAGTCCATGTGGTCTATTCTCACATGAAAAGTCTAAGAGACCCAGAGAAGTGAAGTGACTTGTAACTGAGAAGCCTTTTTTTTTTTTTAAATCCTTATGCATCTGAAACTCTTCGAAAGAGTGCACGTTAGTATTTTGGATCCAGGTATAGGCTATGCTTCCTCTTCAAGGAATATTCCTGACTCCTGTATTTGTGCCTGCTGCCTCTAATATTAATAATAACATATAAGAGGGTAGCTTTGCAATAACAGTTCTAACTTATTATTCTCCAAAGGAAATTCCTCATTCCACTGCAAATAGTTATGATCTTAAGATTGATTTTCCCCAGAATCATTTTAACATAATCTTACCTAAATTTGAGCACAGCATCCAAATGTTCATTTTATTTAAATGTGAATTGTTGGGTTTGAGCTAAGGCCAAGTTCTTAATGCCCTATCCAAATTTGGTACCAATTTGGTAACCATAATCTACAGTTACTCTGTTACTGCTAATCTGGGGGAAAAAGGAAACACTCTTTGGCAGAAGAGGATAGGGAAGTTCCTATTTTCATTTCTCTGTTCTTGGCCACTCACACAGGATGAGTGTTAAATCCATTACCAAAATGTAGCATTGGAATTAAAATTATTTTAGGGAGAGAATGATAAATCTTTGCAAATGCATTTATTTTGAGCAATAAAATAATACAAAAAAGTTCCAATACTGAGAATGAATTTGGCTAATCTCAAACCATTACAGCAATATGTAACTTGAAGTGATTTCCTTTTTCTCCATCTAAAAACATTGGGCCAAGAGTAATTGATTAACATTGAATGCAATTTTATATTAGGTGTTTTGCTGTGGCTTTAAGATTTTTAATAAAAGTTACTTTACTTTAAATCATTTCAGTGAGTGAAAATCTAGTTTCATAAAATAACAAGTTGGAGGGTAGTGATTTAAATTTGCAAATTTTTTTTCTGTAAAACTATTTGTCATAAAAAATCTTTAAATGGTGAGTTTCACTACTGATTTTAAAATATGACTTAATACAAAAATATGATTCATTGCCAACTTTTTCAGGAATACATTTTTTTACAAAGTGAGATGTATCAGGACTTCTTTCATTTCTATCTGAGAATATTAACTCGCTCCTCCTTTTCTTTTTTACTAACTGATTTTGACTCTATTTCTAAGATAGTTTACAACAAAATGCCCCCACAGTCTACAATTTTATGAACATTGTACTTATTAGGTTACATTCTGATATGGCTATTAAGCAGAAGCTTCAAAAGAGAGATAGGCAAACTTTCTCTAGCAAAGGAGTGACCATTAATACCACCAATCAACTGAGCAAAGACAATTCTGCATACAAACAATAGGTTGCTTTGACTTTTTCCTGCTCTTACACTTTTGGGTCTAGTCTTGAGAATTTAAGGTGTCAAGGTATGTGTATCTTGGCTGTGGACAGCTGCCATAAATTGGGTTCTAAACTAAACAAGTGTGAGGCAGAGATTGGGGTGAGGGACATTTATTAGGGAGTGTTCTTGGGATCAAACCAGTCTACTGACTTGGCTTGGGCCAATAGTAAAAAGAGGTATAGTGCCAATGGAAGAGAAAATGAAAGGGATATAACCTCTGGCTATTTCTCCTCATGTGGAGATTCTCCTTCCAGTGCTGATTTTGGAGGAGAAGTGTTTCTTTTTATTAAGAAAGGCAACATTTTTATTAGGGGTTGTGAACTAAAATAAAATTTTAAGGCTCACCTCCCCACCAGCTGACTGAATGGACTCCCTCATGGCCAAAGGAATATCCTAAAACTAAATTGTCTGCCAGGAGGAGGGAGGTCAGACATGCCTCATCATGCCCCCCTCCCTTCTTGGAGACATCCTTCGTAATCCATTAATAGGCCTAAGGGTATGCAAGACAAACCTGCAGGTCCTCAATTTACACAACTAATCTATGTCCTGTGGCTTATCTCTGATAACTGCTCCTCATGTTAAAACATTCCAAGCCTTTAGACAAAGCTTCATGTCTTTAACCAATTACAAGCCAAAGAATCTTTAAACCCACCTATAACCTGTAAGCCCCCCTCCCCTTCAAGATGTCTCACCTTTTTGGGCCAAGCCAATGTATGCCTCCCACGTATTGATTTATGACTTTACCTGTAACCCGTGTCTCCCTGAAATGTATAAAATCAAACTGTAACCCAGCCACAACGAGTCCACTTGCTCAAGGCTTCTTGGAAGTGGCTCCGGGTCATGGTCCTCAAATTTGGCTCAGAATAAACTTCTTTCAAATATTTTAGAGTTTGGATTTTTCCGTCCACAGGGTCTATAAATATTAGTGGCTAAATATTTTTAAAAATTATGAATCTCAATTGTAAGCTTCATGATCAGTGATCGATTTAGAAAATATCATATTGTACCGAAATAAATTGACTATATATTTATTTCAGATACTATATTAAGTATTGAAAAATTAGTGGGTTTTTTTTGTTTTTTTTTTTTGTTTTGTTTTTTGGAAAATATAAATTTTCTTCCCCAAGTTTTATTTTGTTGTAGTTTTTGTGGCTTCACAGAAATCTCCATGCCCTTTGCATCCTCTTCCCAAATCTGTTCTTGCTGTCAGTTAAGTAGAGATGTTTAGCAACAAAGCAAAAATCTAAGCGGACCCACCCAGCTTTTATATTCTCATGGCTAAGCTTTAATGAAAGCTTGAGTTTTTCCAGAAGTCTGCTCTTCACTGACTGGGAATGAAAAACAGTTGGCAAAAAATGCCTTGAGCATGTGAACTATGTAATTTCATTTGAATTAAGGAATTCCAAAAATACTTTTGCTTATTGAAAGGGCAGTTATGTTTTTGTGTTGGAACTCGTTATGGAGAAGGATAAGTATTAGTTCTTTTCTCCCTTATTTCTTCACATAAACATAAAAAAATTTAAAGACTGTCTGAGTGGCTGGGTAGGAAAATAGTGGGAAGAGGGTAAGCTGGACCACCAGGTGGGCCTGCCCTAGAACCTACTCCTTCCTTGGGAGATCTACCTATTCTCCTGGGCTCTATAGAGCCCCATGCAGCTTGAGGCAACCCCCTTTTCCACTGATGATAATTCAGGGCTCTATCTGGCATGTCTTCAATACTATTGGAACTGAGACCCAGAAGTTTCATCAGATCAGCTTACTGACGCCAGTATAGATGCTGTGCTAGCAACAAGACTGGAACATCTGAGTCTCTGCTGGGCAACCTGTCCAAGCAGAGAACATGTTAGGTCCTGTTTAGCTTTATGTCTCTGTGAGGGAATCAGGTGTTGGTAATAGCTAGCATGTTGGGGAATATGCACTATGTGCCAGCCACAATACTGGATACTTTCACTTGAATTACTTCATTCAATCCCCACAACAATCCTCTGTGGAATTTTGAGGCTTAGAGAGGTTAAGAACCTATGCTTTGAAACCAATCAGTCTGTCTCCAGAGCCTTTGATCTTCTTGCCTATTTTGTTGAGTCCTGGCTTTTGACAATGGGTCTTAGTGTACCAGATCAAGATCCTAGATACCAGTGTAGCAGATATTGCTGGTGCCTTGCTCATGTCTCCTTTATCAACTGCCAGCAGCTGCACCATCTTGCCTAATGGCTTTCTATGGGGCTGGAGCTCCAACTGTGAGCATGCGTATGTAATGCCTTTAGTAAAGGGCAGCCTTTAGTGATTGATAAGAGTTGGTGTATAAATACTCCAGCACCTTTGCTTCTCTGGTAGAATAACTCAGAGGCATGGTTTCTGCACTGGTACTCAGAATTCTCCAGAGGGATTAAGGCCCTGTTGCCCACAGTACTAACGTGCTTGAAAACACTCCCTTCATTGGTTACCTTCCCTCCTTGTCGTACTTCCCTTGCCCCCATTTTTTGGGATCACCACCCAAATAAGCTACTTGCATATGTATTCTTCTCTCAGGGTCTGCTTCTGGGGGAACCAAAACTGAGACAAAAGTAAAGGAAAAGCAGACCTTGCTATGAAGCAGGAGAGCCCAGGTGGAGGAGATGCTGCAGTGTGGAAAGCGGGCATGGGGTTGCAGTCTCTAGGAAGCAGTTTCTGATAGATGGTTTTCTGTTCTTGAAGGTGACAAGTGTCATGAGGTGGGAGAGAAAGGTTTTGGAGGATTATTGAATATTGACATACTGGCTGGTTCTTTGCTTGATCGGGTAGAGATTCTTTCAGAAGTTCTCTTTGCTCTATTCTTTTTAGATTTATACTGTATTTGCCCAAAGTCTAATAAGAAGTAAGAGATCCCAGGAAATGCAACCATTAATAACTGGAATAATGAACCAAGAGAAATGCCAACAAGTTATACATAGAACATTGAGGAAACAGTCATAAGTAAATGAAAGACAAAAAGTATATACCGTATATAATTTTGGAGGATATATAACTTACCCATATGGCCTGAATGTAATACTATATATCATATTTCATACTAAAACTGAATGAGGCTCTTTTATACCAACTTTACTACACTTAAAGTATTGTTTCTTAACTTGTGACTCTATGGTCTTTACTGATTAACTGGACTTCCAGTGGTGCCTAATGTATTTTCAGGAAATAACATGGGCATGGGGAAAAATCTTGCCTTGTTAGGGTTAATGGTATTATAAAGTGTTAACTATTGCATTTATACATTTTAATTCCTGTCTGCCTTTGATTTTATATATTCAACTTCATATCTGTATTACCTTGAGTTTTGCTTGGGACTAGATATCATATTTAAAATGTATTATATGGTTGTTATTAATATAATAGTCTGAAATAAGTTGGTTTTTGAAACTTTTACTTGGGGGTATTATTATTGGTGCATTTGTGATGTAAAAATATAATCTATAGATTGAGAGGGAGTAATAAAGACATAAGTAGACATTCCTACTACTGAATACTTCAGCCACAAGAGGGAACTGTATGAGCAATAATAGAAAATTTTGAGATAATCTTTGTAGGATTTCGGTACCCAATCCCCATTCCTTGAGTCTTGAAGATTCCCAATATGTTCACCAACTTTTAGCCAAAGAGTGTTTTCACCAGAGATTGGGTTACAGAGCAGTCCTCACTGCTTTTAACAAACAGGTACACTGGTTTTTTTATCTGCTTGATCATGGAAGAACATGGGCTTAATGACAAAGGATATACAGGTAATAGCCAACTTCCTTTTCTAACCCACATGCATGGCTGATCTAAACCTATGTGTTTTCCCTCACATGAGGAGAATAATATCTACCTCATATAAATGTTGAAAGGATAAAAATTAAATAATGTAAAGTACTTAGAGCAGTATCTATCACATAATAACTAAATAAATGCTAGCTATTATTATTTATGGGATAGCACCAATCATTAGACACAAAGTTCTTACTTGGAACTAATCCACAATATACTGCTAAAGGCACAGATTAATCTGAGCTTCCGGTTTCTAGCATTTTTTTTTAAAAACCTGGTAAAATAGCTATTTTTATCATCTCCACTTTACAGGTAAAACACTGTTAAGGGTAGCTTAGAGGGCTAGCAGGGTGATCAACTAGGGGCAGGTAGCCCAGCTCAACTTACCCATGGTAGTTGTTACTGAATGACCAAGGTCACTTCAACCACTTGGTCTTATCTGGTTTCCATAGCAGAGTAGTTACATCCTTCACATTGCTCTCTCATTAGGAAATCAAGAAAATTCAGATTTGCTGGAGAAGGGATCAGGCTCACACCTCCCAGGAATCCAGTGCACTTTCTGACTTGTTTAGATTCTGACAGGAGAATTGGGAGACTGAGAACAGAGATCCTAGACCATACACAAGGAAAGTATAAACAGGGCACACTTTCTTTTTACTCCTAATAAACTTTTAATCAACCTTATTAAATGCATGAAAATCATCTGGGTATTTGTAAAAATTGCTAATTCTTGGCCATACCATCAAGGAATTCTGATTCAGGAAGCCTGAGACTTAGCCAATGAATCTGCATTTTAAATGTATCTCTAGGTAATTCTGAAGCAGGTGACTGAGTAACCACACTTTGGAAAAACTGATCTTGATGACAAAGTAACATAATTTAAAAAATAACATTTAATATTTTTCTGATTATAAAAGAAAAATTAGAAAGTACTAAGAATAAAAAAGACAATAAAAACTAATCAAAATTATATTTTCTAGAGATGATTGCAAATATTTTGATAGTTGTCTCTCTGATCTCTTTTTTAAAATGAAGGACAATAATTAATATCATTTGGGGGACATTTGGCAGCCATTTTTCCATATCTCTTTTCAAGTACTTATAATCAAGTGAATAGAGTAATCAGTTTCATAGATATGTTCCTTTTATGCCAACTGTTAATGGTTTTTATAAATTATTTCTATGTCTGAAATATATGTAAATTTATGCTATGAAATCCACTTACATTCCTTTTGGGTCAAGAGATTGTACTATATGATATTTAAGGCCCATTCTAAGATGTCATACTTGTAAGATTTTTATAACTCTTTATGTATAAGGAATAACCATATTCAAATTTGATAGAGAATTTAAAATTATATCTTCCAAAACTTTTATTTTATTTCAGCATATTATGGGGGTACAAATGTTTAGGTTACATATATTGCCTTTGCCCCACCCAAGTCAGAGCTTCAAGTGTGTCCATCCCCCTGACAGTGTGCACTGCACCCATTAGGTGTGTATATACCCATCCCCTCCTCTTTATCCTCCAAAACTTAAACTCAAAGATTCACTCTTGAGCTTTGACTTTTTTTCCCCTTTGAGATAGAGTCTTGCTCTGTTGCCCGGGCTAGAGTGCCCTGGTGTCAGCCTAGCTCACAGCAACCTCAAACTCCTGGGCTCAAGCTATCCTGCCTCAGTCTTCTGAGTAGCTGGGACTACAGGTGTGCGCCACCACACCCATCTATTTTTTTTTTTCTATTTTTAGTTACCCATCTAATTTCTTTCTATTTTTAGTAGAGATGGGTCTCGCTCTTGCTGAGGCTGGTCTTGAACTCCAGACCTCAACTGATCCTCCCGCCTCCTCCGGCCTTGAGCTTTGATTTTTTTGTGCAGACCTCCTAATGTGACAGTGTATCAAAGGCAATAGTAACATTTCTCCAAAGGTGATATACATAATAGCCAAGAAGCATATGAAAAGATATTCAGTATCACTAATCATCAGAGAAATGCAAATCAAACCCACAATGAGATATCACCTCATACCCATTAGGATGGCTACTATTAAAGAAACAAAAACAACTGAAAATAACAAGTGTCATAAAGAATGTAGAAAAATTGGAACCCCTGTGTACTATTGGTGGGATTGTAAAATGGTGCAACCACTATGGAAAACAGTATGTAAATTCCTAAAAAGAAATTAAAAATAGAAGTACCATATGATCCAGCAATCCCACTTCTGTTTATATATCCAAAAGAATTGAAAGTAAGGTCTCAAAGAGATATTTGCACACCCATGTTCACAGTAGCACTATTCACAATAGCCAAAAGGTAGAAGCAACTCAAATGCCCATGGACAGGTGAATGTATTAACAAAATGTGGTATATACATACAATGGAATATTATTCAGTATTAAAAAAGAAGGATATCCTGTCACATGCTACAACATTGATAGACCTTGAGGTCATTATGCTAAGTGAAATAAGCCAGTTACAAAAAGACAAATACTGTATGATTCCACTTATATGAGAAAGCTAAATTAGTCAAATTCATAGAAACAGAAAGTAGAATGATGGTTGTCAGGGTTGGGGGAGGGGAAGTTAATGTTTAATGGGTAGAGAGTTTCAGTTTTGCAAGATAAAAAAGTTTAGGAAACCTCTTTTACAAAAGTGTGAATATACTTACATTACTGAACTGTACAATTAAAAATGGTAATAATAAAAAGAATACTGATGCCATTTTATAACATTTTGGATTGTTAAAAAACACAATGGTCTGCCTCAAGGGGGGAGGGGGGCATGGGCGATATACATAACCGTAATATTTGTACCCCTATAATATGCTGAAATAAAGAACAATAAATAAATAAAAAACACAATGGTTACATAGTTAATATTAAGGTTTGGTTTGATAAAATAAAATTTCAGGCAAATTGTTATTCTAGAATTGTACTCACTTGGGGTTCATACTTCTTGACCTTACTAGATTAAACCTCGTGGAAAACATAATGGATAAGAATAGGACATAATCCAAAACCATTACACACCAGAATGGTTGTAATCAGGCACTAATTTGACTCTAAGTTCACTGATAAATACAGGAGACACAGGAATACACAATGAATATCAAATTTTGGCCAAATTATTGAAGGTGTATTTATTTGTCTGAATAGAGAGTGGGGGAGAGAGAGAGAAAAATAGAGGAGGAGAGGGAAAGGAAAGTGCGGGGGGAGGGGGCAGAGGGGGAGAGAGAGAGAGAGAGAGAGGTGTCTCAGAATTATACAGTTAAAAACTGTCTTTTTCCAACTCCTATTACTATTTTAATAAAAAATGCACAGAGAAAATTCAGGTATAACTTTTTTTTCATGTTTAAAAAAACATTTTGTTTTTTTTTAAAGAGAGACAAGGTTTCACTCTGTTGCCCAGGCTGGTCTTGAACTCCTGGGCCCAAGCAATCCTCCTACCTCAGCCTCCCCGAGCAGCTGGGATTACAAGTACATGCCATTGCGCCCCACTCAGGTATGACATCTTTTATGCTGGAGAATGATCAGGACATGGCCAAACAGAACAATTTTTATTGTTGGCTCATTTGAGTGAAATCAATTCTATTCCCAACTAGGTTTTCATTTCTAAAAAGATCAAAGTGAAGGGAAAAAATACTGACTCTTTTTCCATTTTGTTTGGTTAGGACCAACAGGCTTCTTCATCTTATTTTTGACATTGTGTTTATGCTCCTGCCTAAAAAATCTCATTTGGATCCATTAAGGCTTACTAACAATAAGCCATCCTGCCTTTCTGGTTAGTTAAATGATTCCAAGTAATATTTGACACTGTGACCTGTGAGGAAGATTGTGGATAAGGTAAATGGTTAGTCACATATGACCAGAGTTACTGAGATATTCTTTTTAATTTAAATGTTTACACTTATCGTTGAAAATTTCAACCATATACTAAAATGGAGAGAATAACACAGTGAATTCCCAAATATAGTCATGTGTTGCTTAATGACAAGGATACATTCTGACAAATGCATCGTTGGGCAATTTTGTCATTGTGTGAACATGGTAGAGTGTACTTACACAAACCTAGATGATATAGCCTACTACACACCTAGGCTACACGGTATAGCCTATTGCTCCTATGCTATAAACCTGTATGGCATGTTACTGTATTGAATATTTCAGGCAACTGTAACACACTGTTAAGTATTTGTGTATTTAAACATATCTAAATATAGAAAAGGTACAGTAAAAATAACATCTAAATATAGAAAAGGTACAGTAAAAATACGGTATAAAAGATTTTAAAAAGGTACACCTATATAGGGCTCTTACTAAGAATGCTGCCACAGGACTGGAAGTTGCTCTGGGTGAGTCAGTGAGTGAGTGGTGAGTGAATGTGAAGGCCTAAGACATTACTGTACACTACTATAGACTTTATAAACACTGTACACTTAGGCTACACTGAATTTATTTTAAAAATGACTTTCTTCAATAATAAATTAACTTTGGCTTACAGTAACTACTTTATAAACTTTAAAAAATTTTAACTTTTCAACTCTTGTAATAATAGCTTGAAACACACAAACACATTGTATAGCTGTACAAAACTATTTTTCTTTCTTTATAAACTTATTCTGTAAGTTTTTTCTATATTTAAAATTTTTAATTTTTTTTACTTTTCAAACTTTTTAATTAAAAACTAATACACAAACACACATATTAGCCTAAGCCTACACAGGACCAGGATCATCAATATCACTGTCTTCCACCTCCATATCTTGTCCTACTAGAAAGTCTTCAGGGGCAGTAACATGCATGGAACTGTCATCTCCTATGATAACAATGTCGTCTTCTAGAATATTTCCTGAAGGACCTGCCTGAGACTGTTTTATAGTTAACTTTTAAAAATAAGTATTATAGAAAGAATACACTCCTAAAACAATGATAACAAGTATAGTAAATACATAAACCAATGACATAGTCATTTATTATCACGAATTATGAATTATAAATAATTGTATGTACTATATTTTTATATGACTGGCAGCACAGTTGTTTTGTTTACACCAGCATCACCACAAACACGTGAGTAATACATTGTGATGGCTGTGACATCACTAGGCAATAGGAATTTTTCAGCTCCATTATAATTTTATGGGATCACTGTCATATGTGCAGTCTGTGGTTGACCGAAACATCATTATGTGGTGCGTGACTGTACTTGTCACTTAGCTTCAAAGGTGATCAACTTTTGATCTTGTTTCATATATAATTCACTCACCTCCAGATTATTTTGTGGCAGAACCCAGACATCATATCAATTCAGCTGAGCTATTCATTACCAATTTTAGAAGGGACAAATGATACTCAAGAGCCTAGCTCAGAAACAAATAAGTCAGTTGCACATGATAAAAGTATAATAAGGTTGCATGTTAAAAGCACATTAAAACAGTCATGAATGAAAGTAGTATCATTTTCAGTGGGATATTGTGATAGGCTCTTATGGAGGTCCCCAAACATTGTAGGTAGTATGCTTAGAACCAAAATCCAGCCACAACTCCATCATTAGAAGCCTGTGAATGTGTGCAGAAGTACACAGGGCCTACTTTTATCTGGTGACTCACGGTTCCTTTCCTCCTAATCTTTCTCTCACTAGTCTTGGGACTGTGCCTGAAACTCCACATTACATTACTCCCTTTGCTTTGCTACCATTGCAAGGCCCTACTTAAAGCAGAACAAGTAGGACATTATCAATCATTAGAAATTTAACACAGTTTTAAATAACTTTCTCCTCATCCCAAAAGTAACAAGAATTCATCATACACAATTTGGAAAATACAAAAAAGTCCAAAGAAGAACATAAAAAGCACCAATAATCAAGGTGCTTTCTAAACACCAAAATTTTAGCATATTTTCTTCCTTTTTTTTTTTTTGCTAGGAAAATATATATATATTTTATAAACATGAGATCTTATTTTATATACTGTCTTTAATCTGTTTTTATTATTTCATAATATATCATGAACATACTTCTATATGATTAAATATTCTTCCCCAACATAATTTTTTATTTTTGCAAAATACTCCCTTGTAAGGAAGGACAATAATTAATGTCTTTGGGGGGACATTTAGATTATTTCCTCTTAGATACACCATTGTGGGTTACATTCTTAAAGCTAAAACTCTGTATATATCAGTGTTTATTTCCTTAGAAAATATTCACAGGAAAAAAAATACATGCATACCTCAGAGGTATTGCAGGTTCAGTTCCAGACCACCCCAATAAAGCAAATATCAAAATAAAACGAGTCACACAAATTTTTTGGTTTCCCAGCACATACAAAAGTTATGTTTATATAATACTGTGGTCTATTAAGGGTGCAATAGCATTATAGCTAAGAAATACTGTACATACCTTAACTAAAACATACTCAATTGCTAAAAAGTGCTAATGATCATCTGCACTGTAGGCAAGTAGTAATCTTTTTCCTAGTAGAGGTCTTGCCTTGACCTTAATGGCTACTTACTGATCAGGGTGGTGGTTGCTGAAGGTTAGGGTGGCTGTGGCAATTTCTTAAAATAAGACAACAATGAAGTTTGTTGCATTGATGGACTCTTCCTTTCATGAAAGATTTCTCTGTAGCATACAATGCTGTTTGATGTCATTTTTACCCACAGAACTTCTTTCAAAATTGGAGCCAGTCCTCTCACACCGTACCTCTGCTTTATCAACTTAGTTTATGTAATATCCTAAATCCTTTATTGTAATTTCAACAATGTTCACAGCATCTTCACTAGGAGTAGATTCCATCTCAAGAAACCACTTTCTTTGCTCATCTATAAGAAGCAACTCCTTATTCCTTAAAGTTTTATCATGAGATTGCAGCAATTCAGTTACATCTTCAGACTCCACTTCTAATGGAGTTTTCTTGCTATTTTCATCCCATCTGCAGTTACTTCCTCCACTCAAGTCTTGAACTCCTGCTCAGGCTGGTCTTGAACTCCTAAGCTCAAGCAATCCTCCCACCTTGGCCTCCCAGAGTGCTAGGATTACAGGCATGAGCCACAGCGCCAGGCTGTGTGCATATTTTTAAGATCTCATTTTTTATATATAATGCCAACTATCCTTGAGAAAAATGTCTCCAAATTATACTCTCACCAACAGTGTATGAATGTACCCGTTTCTGTGTACTTAATCAACATTATTTCTTATAATAAGAAAAGTCTTTTTGATAGATGAAAATATGCACTTAATAACTTTTATCAGCTTAATCTTATCTCAGAATAGAGTCTAATAACTTTGGTTAGAGAGTGGTGGTGGGGGGAGGGTAGAGGAAGGAGGAGAAGGCAAGTCCTGGACATGGGAATTGTTAGTGTGTTTTAGGAAATAAAGTTATTATATTTGAAAGCTGGACATTTGAAACTTTAGAAATCCAATCCGTAAAGTTTCTGCCACAATGGGGGAATTCTCAAGTAAGAGGTTTGGAGAGTGGGAAATTTTCTTTTTTTTTTCTTTAGGGAGAAAGACCCAGAGGTTCTCCCCCTCCCCCTCTCACTGCCCAAAGCAACTACCACTATTCAGTTCAATCCAGTCTAAAGGGAACTGGTTCTGTAGAAGGAAGAACAGTTCTTTTCAGGCTACGTGACTTTAGGTACATCTACAACTCTAGTCGTTTCCTAATTAAGAAAGTGAGAATAACATCACACCAATGGTACCTATCTTGAAGGTTTACTTTGGATTAAGTCATGCATTTGAAATTATTTTATGAACCTTAGATGCTAGAAAGGAGTGTGGCAGGGGAATTAGATTCTTTTTTTTTT
>VBSM01003204.1:51208448-51256151 GCA_008086735.1 Cheirogaleus medius | reverse complement strand
AATTAAAAAAAAAAAAAAAATTTAGAGACAAGGTCTTGCTATGTTACCCAGACTGGTCTCAAATTCC
Source organism: Cheirogaleus medius (assembly GCA_008086735.1). Classification (NCBI taxonomy): domain Eukaryota; kingdom Metazoa; phylum Chordata; class Mammalia; order Primates; family Cheirogaleidae; genus Cheirogaleus; species Cheirogaleus medius. Next base: position 51,256,084 of record VBSM01003204.1, on the reverse strand, counting down.
TGGTTTCAAGGGGTTTTACTGCCCTCACCTCCTAACATGCTGAGATTACAGGCATGAGCCACTGTGCCCAACCTGTTTTTTGTTGTTTTTTTAAAAATTGCCATTCTAACTGGGGTAGACTGATATCTCATTGTGGTTTTGATTTGCATTTCCCTGATGATTAGTGATGTTGAGCATTTTTTTTTGTATACCTGTTGTCCATTAGTAACTCTCCTTTTAAGAAATATCTATTCATATCCTTTGCCCACTTTTTAGTGGAATTACTTGCTATTTTCTTTTACTGTTCAGTTTATTGAATTCTTTGTATATTATGGATATTAGTCCCTTGTTGGGTGAATAGTTTGTGGGGAAATATTTTCTCCCAAGAGGTTATCTCTTAAGTCTGTTGATTGTTTTCTTTGCTGAGCATAGTCTCGTGTCTGTTTTTGTTTTTGTTGCCTGTGCTTTTGAGAGCTTAGCCATAAAGTCTTTCCCATAAAATCTTTTAACCCATTGTGTTGACTTTTTTTATATAGTGAGAGATATCATTCTTATTTTCATTTCATTCTTCTGCATATGGATAACCAGTTTTCCTAGCAGCATTTATTGAAGAGGGTGTCCTTTCCTAATGTTTGTTCTTCGAGACTTTGTTGAAAATAAGTTGTCTGTAAATATGTGAATTTATTTCTGGGTTCTCTGTTCCATTGGTCTACTTATTTGTTTTTATGTCAATACCATGCTGTTGTGGTTACTATGGCCTTTTAATGTATTTTGTTAAATAGGTTTTCTATCCTTTTGGTTTTCTCCTCACCCTCTGAAATACCAATAATTTGAATATTAGGTCACTTTATGGTGTCCCATATGTCACAAAGGCTTTGTTCATTTTCATTTATTCTTTTTTTGTCTGACTGGATTATTTCAAAACACCTATCTTAAAGTTCTGACATTCTTTCTTTTGCTTGATCTTTTTTATTGTTGAAGCTCTCAGATGTATTTTTTATTTTACTCAATCAATTCTTCAGTGCCAGGATTTCTGTTTGGTTCTTTTCTTATAAATTTCTCATTCATATCCCAAATTGTTTTTCTGATTTCTTTGTATTGTTTATCTGTGTTCTTTTTTATCTCACTGAGCTTCTTTAATATCATTATTTTGAATTCTTTTTCTGGCATTTCATAAGTTTTATTTTTATTGGAGTCTGTTGCTAGAGAATTACTGTATTCCTTTGGAGATGTCATATTTCCTTGCTTTTTCTTGTTTCTCTGTCCTTAGGTTGATACCTGTGCATTTGGTATAATAGCTGCTTCTTTCAGTTATTTGGTTGGATTTTATAGGGGGAACTATTTCTTGCACGGGTATCTACGGTGTTGGTAGGGGTGGGGCCCTTTGGTTTTGATTCTGGGTGCATGCAGTAGTGTAATAGCTGCATCATTTCTTCAGCTAGCACTAGTGGTGTCTGATTTCCTCAATGGTTTAGGGTATGGTTGTTAGTGAATGCTAAGGTGAGGTTTTGCTGGGGACTGGGATACCAAATGGGCCAGTCCTTGGTCCAGTGGTAGGCCGAGTGTGCCTGTTCTTGCACTGCAGGGTGACATATGCAGGCACTGATTTTAGTGGATCCAAGCAGGCTAATTCTTCGGCCCCCAGGCACTTTGCTCCAGTGCTGGCAGTGACAAGGATGGTCCCCTCAAGGACCTCTGGACAGCATGTGTGGTGTGAGTGCTGGCAGTAGTTGTAGTGGTAGTGGCAGGCTGGGCATGCCTGTCCTTAGGCCCTCAAGAGAAGTGCACAGGTGCCCATGGTGGTAGACAAGACAGGGCCATCTCTGTGCCCCCAGACAATGTTCTTGGGTGCTGGGAAGGGGTGTGTTTGTGGTGCTAGGCCAGGAGGGTCTGTCTTCAAGCCCCCTAGTGGTGGGCAGGGGGTGGGTGATCCCAGGACCCCAGAGGAGTATTCATGTGATGGCAGCAGTGGTGGCAGTGGGCAGAGGATGCCTATCTTTTGGGCATGTGCAAGTACACTGTAGCTCTACTGCTGGAGGGGATGGGGTTGCTGTTAGTAGCAGCAACCCCAGGCTGGCAGGATTCAGGCTCTGGGGAGGACACACTTCAGCTTCCTTTGTCCCAGGGACAGCTTTCTTAGTGCATTGCACTGTCCATTCCCTGAAGTGTAAGACACTTTGTTGCTTAGGTGCTGGGGACCCTGCTGCTACGCTGGGTTCAACTGGCATCATGTCAGTGCAGCCCTCTGGGTGAACATGAGGGATGTCAGTGGGGTTCCAGGGATCTGGAGTTGATGTTGGGCCCCAGGGCAGAATGCAGTCTAGGGGGATATGAGCTCTCAAAGTGGTGCTGTTCTGTAGCTACTTAGGTCTTGGGGGCTGGGGGAGATGTGGGATCCAGCGTGAGTGCTCCAGCAGTGTCATCATGTAGTCTCTAGGAAGCTCCTTTTGTTAAACTCTGAGTCCATTCTCTTCTGGCTAAGATTACAGGAGTCTGCAGTGAGAATGTGCACTGCTGAGGATCTCTTATTTACCCTTTCCTTGCACTGGGGAGCCTTTCCAGGCTCCAGGCCAATCCTGACTCCAAGCCAATCCCAGCTGAGCAGGCAGGTTGTCTTGCTTCATTCTTCTTTCTTGCCTTAGGTGCTTCCTGTCACTTCTCTGTTGAATTCCAATGTTCTCTTTTAGGTACTCTATTTGAAATGTGATCATCTACTTCCTATTTTGATTCTTTGTGGAGTAGGTGAGTACCAGATGACTCTAGTCAGCCATTTTGAAGCCCCTCCTCTAGTTTTGTTTTTGTCGACTATGCTTTTGAGATCTTATCCAAAAAAATCCATGCCCATACCAACATGATGAATCATTTAACCTCTGTGTTTTCTTCTAGTAGTTTCATAGTTTTGGGTCTTACATTTAAGTCTTTAATCTTTTTTGCATTGAATTTTGTACATGGTTAGGGATAAGGGTCTAATTTGCATTCTTTTGGATGTGGGTATGCAGTTTTTCCAGCTCCATTTATTAAATAGCCTTTCCCCAGTGTGTATTCTTGTCACCGCCACCTTTGTTGAGAATCAGTTGGCTGTTAGTGCATGGATTTCTTTTGGAGCTCTCTGTTCTGTTCCTTTGGTTTATGTGTCTGTTTTTATGCCAGTACCATGTTGGTTTGGTTACTATAACTTTATAGTATATTTTGCTGTCAGGTAGTATGATACCACCGGCTTTGTTCTTTTTGCTCAAGATTGCTTTGGCTATTCAAGGTCTTGTACAGTTCCACGTGAATTTTAGGATTGCTGTGAGGAATATCATTGGAATTTTGGTAGAGATTGCATTTAATTTCTGTAGATCATTTGGGGCACTTAAAATATGTAGATCATATGGGCACTAAAAAATATTAATTCCTCCAATTCATGAACACGGACATCTGTTTATTTGTGTTTTCTTCAATTTCTTTCATTACCGCTTTATAGTTTTCATTGTAGAGATCTTTCACTGCCTTCAATTTATTCCTAGGCATTTTTTAATAGCTATTGTAAATGGGATTGTCTCAGTGATTTATTTTTGAGTTCACTGTTAGTGTATAGAGATACTGCTGGCTTTTATATGTTGATGTGGTATACTTGATCTTTACTAGATTTCTTTATTCTAATAGTTTTTTGTTGGTGTCTTTAGGGTTTTCTGCATATAAGATCTGCAAGTAGGGATAATTTGTCTTTCTCCTTTACAATTAATTTCAGTACTTTTAATTCTTTTCTCTTGCCTAATTGCTCTGGCCAGGACTTCCAGTACTATGTTGAATAAAAGTGAAAGTGGGCATCCTGGTCTTGTTCCAGAACTTAGAGGAAAAGCTTTCAACCCCATTCAGTATGATGTTAGTTATGGGTTTTCCATGCATGGCCTGTATTTTGTTGAGGTACATTCCTTCTATACTTAGTTTGTTGAGAGTTTTTATCATGAAGGGATGTTGAATTTTGTCAAATGTATTTTCTGGCTCTGTTGAAATGATCATATGTTTTTTATAGTTCATTCTGTTCATGAGCTGTATCACATTTATTGATTTGTGTATGTTGAACCATCCCCGCATCCCTGAGATGACTCCCACTTGATCATTAAGAATTTGGATGATGGGCCGGGCGCGGTGGCTCACGCCTGTAATCCTAGCACTCTGGGAGGCCGAGGCGGGTGGATAGCTCAAGGTCAGGAGTTCGAAACCAGCCTGACCAAGAGCGAGACCCCGTCTCTAAAAAAAAAACAAAAAAAAAAAAAAGAATTTGGATGATCAAGGACTCGTGTGTTGTTGAATTTGGTTTGCTGGTATTTTGTTGAGGATTTTTGCATCTATGTTCATCAGTTGTTCATTTTTGTAAATGTTGATGTCCAGTTCTAACACTGTTTGAAAAGATTGTCTTCTCTCCATTGTAGTGCCTTTGTTTCTTTGTCAAAGATCAGTTGATTGTATTTATGTGTGTCTATTTCTGGGCTCTCTATTTCGTTCCATTGATTGATTTGTTTATTCTTTTGCCAGTACCACACTCTTGATTACTTTAGCTTTATAGTAAGTCTTGGAGTCAGGTTGTGTCAGTCATGCAACAGGGTCTTCTCTTCCATTGTTTAGTCTTGGTCTTTTGCCTCTATGTGTAAATTTTAGAGTCAGTTTGCTGAAATCCACAAAATAACTTGCTGGTATTTTTATTGATATTATATTAAATCTCAATATCAAGTTGGGAAAAATTGACATCTTGACAATACTGAGTATTTCTATCCATTAACACAAAATATGCCTCTACTTATTTACTTCCTCCTTGAGATCTTTCTTGAACTTTTATTTTATTTTATTTTATTTATTTTGAGACAGGTCTCTCTCTCTCTGTTGCCCAGACTGGAGTAAAGTGGCCCAATCATAGCTCACTGTACCTCAGACTTGGAGCTTAAACAATCCTCACGCCTCAGTCTCCTGAGTAGCTAGGACTATAGGCACGTGCCACCATGCCTAGCTAATCTTTTTATTTTTTTGTAGAGGCAGGCTTTCACTATGTTGCCCAGGTTGGTCTCGAACTTCTGACCTCAAGCAATCCTCCTGCCTTAGCCTCCTAAATCACTGGAATTATAGGCGTCAGCCACCATGTCTGGCCTTTCATTACCTTTCATGGGAGTTTTGTAATTTTCCTCATCTATATATTCTGTTATATTTATACCTAAGTATTTCATTTTAGAGAAGCAAATGTAGATGGAAATGTGTTTTTAATTATAAATTCCACTTTTTTATTACAGATTTATAAGAAAATGATTGACCTTTGTATATTAACCTTGTATCCTGCAACCTTGCTATAGTAGTTTATTAGTTCTAGGAGTTTTTTATTGTTGTTATTGTTGTTAATTCTTTCAGATTTTCTGCATAGCTGGTCATGTTATCTATGAATACAGTTTTATTCCTTCCCAATCTGTATGCCTTTTATTTCTTTTTCTTGTCTTATTGAATTAGCTAGGACTTCCACTACTGTGTTGAAAAGCATTGGTGAGTGGGGATATTCTTGTCACGTTTCTGATTTAGTGGGAAAGCTTTGAGTTTCTCAGTATTAAGTATAATATTAGCTGTGGGTTTTGTGTAGATATTCTTCATCAAGTTAAGAAAGTTCCTCTCTATTCCTAGTTTGCTAAGAGTTTTTATCATGAATGAGTTTTTGTCAAATGCTTTATCTGTATTCATTGATATAATCATGTGATTTTTCCTTCAGCCTGTTCATGTGACGAATTATATTAATTGGTTTTCTAGCATTGAACCAGCCTTGTACATATGGGATATATCCTGCGAGGTCATGGTGTATAATTCTTTTTATATACTGTTGGGTGTGATTTGCTGATATTTTGTTGAGAGTAGTTGTACCTATGTTCAAAAGAGATATTGGTCTGTAGTGATCTTTTCATGTAATATCTTTGTCTGATTTTGGTATTAGGGTAATGCTGGACTCATAAAATGAATTAGGGAGTATTCTTTCTGCTACTGTCCTCTGCAAGGCTACTGTATTCTGGAAAGTAGAGAGTTGGTATAATTTCTCCTTTAAATGGTTGGTAGAATACACTCATGAATACATCTGGTCCTGGTTCTTTCTGTTTTGGAAAGTTATTAATTATTGATTCAATTTCTTTAATAGATACAGACCTAATTTTAATAGATACAGGCCTAGATACATAGGTCTTTGTTTTTGGCTCTTTTTGGTTGATTTGCTTGGAATGTTGAAAGCTATTGATTTAAAATCAGGTTATATTGTCTTTTATTGTACTTTTAAAATACTTTTAGAGTACGCTATAAGTTATCTTAAATTTTCTTTGTATATATTTTTATGAGATATTAATACAAATAAAACTGTTTTCTTCCAGCCTAGTGTATTAATTGTAACCTACAAGGAGTCCACAAAATCATCTGCTCAGTTTGGATCCTACAAGCAAGCTGAATGGAGGCCAGATAGTACCATGATAGCTGTGTCAGTAAGTAGATTTTTCTACTTAATAATATTTTCTTAAGAAATCATTATGTTGCATTTAAATTTGATTCTCTTAGATGACTTTCTTTGATCGTTAACACTCATGAACATTTATCTTCTTGTAATAGGACTTGTTGTACTGATTCTTCTATGCAGGTTACTCCTACTAAATCTTGTTGACTCAACTACTACCAGCCCTAAAAATAGCACCTATTTCCTTTTCTGTGTGCTTGTCTCACTTTCCTGTTTCGTTCTTGAAGTCTAATACAGTTTTTTAAAGCTTTCATCTATATTTACATGGTACTCTTTTTTTTTTAAATATACATTGACTACCACAGTAGAAAAAAATTTTTTTTCCTTGGAGCCATGGTGTTTTATTATGAAAATAGAATAAAAAATTCAAAAACAAAACAATCCTTTCTATTTTAATGAAGAACTTGGTATTTTTTGTTGTTTTCTTTGTATGAGTTGTGTGCAACTTGAAAAATAGTTCACACGGCTCCCAAGGTAAAGAAATGTCTGAGTTACAGGTGCTTCACAAAGCCCCAGGCTCAAAACTAGCATGCGTTAAATACAACTCACATGGCAGTTAATGTGTTTAAGACAGGATCTCACTCTGTTGCCTGGGCTAAAGTGCAGTGGCACGATCATAGTTCACTGCAGCCTCAAACTCATGGGCTCAAGTGATCCTCCTGCCTTGGCCTCTTGAGTAGCTGGGACTACTGGTGCATGCCACCATATCCGGCTACTATTTTTTAGTTTTTGTAGAGATGGGGTCTCACTATGTTGCCAGGCTGGTCTTGAACTCCTGGCCTCAAGCACTTTGCCCAGGTTGGCCTCCCAAAGTGGTAGGATCACAGGCATTAGCCTCACATGGTATTCTTGAATTTATATTTTAAGTCCTGACCTCCGTTCCAAAAGATATCCCACAGAATAATAAACTTTTTGGCTTATGCACACTAAATTCTTATATCCATTTGAATCTATTTCTGCCTTTCTCTTCTGTTCTATGTGCTTAGATAAGGTTAATTTCACCTTTTCAATTCATGTTTTATCACTGTCTAGGGTTGTCATTATCAGCTACTTTGTTTTTAGCAATAATATTATATATATTATAACATTTACTAAACATTTGCCATGTAAGTACTATTGTGATCAGTTTATAAGGATCATCTCAGTTCACTTTTAGATTAGTGCTTTGAAGTAGATACTGTTGTCCTTCATAATAGATGAGTAAATTTGGGTTCTGAAAAATTGTCTTATCTAAGGTTACACAGACAATGTATACTAGGGAGATAAGATATAACTTAGCTACTCAGATTCCATTTTCAGTATTCTTAACAATTAGCCTAACTTATCTCTCTGCTTTCAGTCTCTTTCTAGTCTGTGTTATATAATTCTGACTAGGTTAATCATCTGAAAATGCTCCACATGGTCAAAAATACTGAGTAGTTCTGCACTTCTTGTAGCAGGAATTAGCAGACTACAGACCATATACCAAATCTACCCTGCTGCTTGTTTATGTATGGACCATGAAATAAGAATACTTTTTACATATTTAAATGGTCAAAACAAAGAATAATATTTTGTTATACTTGAAAATGACATATTTAAATTTCAGTGTCTATAAATAAAGTTTTATTGGGGCATGACAGTGCTCACTTATTTGTATTATCTGTGGCACAATGGTAGATTGAGTTGAGTAGTTCTGACAGCATCCATATGTGGTGACCTCATTGCTTTACCCTTCTGTTAAGTGCACTATAAATTATAGCATCACAGTTATAACTTCATAGTCCCTTAAGTGTATACATATTGCCATTCTGTGACATTTTATATTATTTTTTGTTACTAGTATATACTCATGTCAAAGAACAAAAGAAGAAAAAAATAGACTTTCAATGTTAAAGCACATTGCAGTGTGGATTATTTTTTATTGAATCGATGGCAGAATATTGTGTTTATTATGCAGTGACACTACAGCTACGCCAAAAGAATATAAATTGACATTACCAGACTAAGCACTAATAGTATTCCCAATTCATACTTTTTTCCCTCTTTTTTTGCTTCTTAGACTGCATAATTTCAAAAGTCTTATCTTTAAGTTCACTGATCCTTTTTTCTGTGTGCTCAGATTTGCTCACATATGTTGAATCCCTCTAGTGTATTTTTCATTTTAGTTATTATACTTTTTATTTCCAGAATTTGTTCAGTTCCTTTTACTAATTTTTCTCTTTTATTCATTTTCTCATTTTGTTTAGACATTGTTTTCCTGATTTTTGAGCATGTTTTTCTGTAGCTCATTTAACATATTTAAGACTGTTGATTTAATATCTTTGATTAATAATTCAAATGTCTAGGCTTCCTCAAGAATGGTTTCTGCCATGTTCTTTATTTCCTGTGAATGGGCCATACTATTCTGTTTTTTGTTATGTTTTGTAATTTTTATTTGAGAACTGGACTTTCTGAGTATTATGTTATGGTGACTTTGAAATCTAATTCTTCAGGCCCTCAGAGGCTCTAGTTTTTGCTTCTTGATTTCTGAAGAGTTCCTTTTGTGATTTTGCCAAACTATTTTTGCAAAGCGTGTACTAATTCTTGTATGTGATCTTTGAAGTTTCTCTTTTGTTGTCTCTGTTGTCAGCCAATCACCTAAGGTTTCCTTAAATGTCTTGCTCCCAAGAGAGGAGGAAAAAATAGGTCCAGTCTCTAAAATTACCTCTTGGCCTGGAAACCACTTTAGCATCTGTGGGTACCAGCCCCTCAGCAATCAAAAGTAGAAATTAGAACCTGCAAGCTGGACGTGGTAGCTCATGCCTGTAATCCTAGCTCTTTGGGAGGCTGAGGCAGGAGGATCAGAATATATTATATTAAGCCCAGGAGTTTGAGATTATAGTGAGCTATGATAACGCCATGTGGGTGACAAAGTGAGACCCAGTCACAGCTGAAAATGGGGAGGGGAAGAAGTATAGGACTGAGCTAAAGTGAGTTAGACTGGAGAAACATGGATCTCTTTAAACAAAGTTTGAGTAGACAACAACAAAAAAATCCCGAGGTCAATACTGTTACTAACAGTTGCCACCATTTTATGTATTTATTTACATAAAGAAAAATTATAAACAGAGTTATATCTGAAGTATTAGTTTTAAATTATTTGCTGTCACAAGTTTTGTGGATTTGAAAAACAATTAAGATACATTCCTTCTCTCACTTCTTTAACATTATAGTCTTTGTATATTCCAGACAATATGTAATCAGTGAGGAATGAATTTGAGGGAAAAAATTGTCTTGAATCATATAGTATGATTTCCATTTTCTCTGAGAATGTCTTTGTTTGTCTTCATTTTTTTGAAGAATATTTTTGCAGTGCATAGATACTAAGGTTTGTGTTGACTTTCAACATTGATGGTGTCTCTGCTATTTATTTGGCTTATGGGGTCCCTACCATTTGCTTGACAGTTTAAGCAATGAGCATAAAGTTACAAAAAAAATTTAGTTGAACCATATGATGAATTCCATTTTGCTTGTCTAAAGATGTCTTTAAGTTGCATTCATTTCTGAAGCATATTTTCAAGAGGTATAGAATTCCAGACTGGCAGTTATTTGTTTAAGATGATTCCATTGTTTTCAGCCTTATGTTTTTTATTGTTCCTATTGAGATGTCAGGGAATGGACTTATTGTTGATTGTTGGCCTTTTGAAAGTAATATAACCTTTTTTTTTTTTTTTAAGTATTTTAAATTGCCTTAGAGATTTTCTCTTTGTCTTTGGTTTTCAGAATTTAGCTGTGATGTGCTAAGGTGTGGTTTTCTTTGTACTGATTCTGCTTGCTTGCTTTAGGCTGCTTGAATCTGTGAGTTGATACTCTTCAATTGGGGGAAAATCCCAGCTACTACCTCTATACTGCTTCTGTCCCATTCTGTCTTTTAGGACGGTAATTTGACTTTTTGTGTATATCCTATGTGTTTCTTATGGTGTCTTTTTTGCCCCTTCCCTTTAGTTTTTCTTTGCTTTATCATGACTGTTTTTTATTCATAGGTCTCTGAAATCACTAATCTCTATCATCTGCTATATACAATCTGAGCTCCATTGGGATACTAACTTGAGATTCCATATGTTTTAATTTTATATCATTCATTTGATCTTTTTTTATAGCGTCCAAATCTCTGGAGAAAAATTTCAATCTTCTCATCTGTATTTTTAAAAAAATTTTTCTTGAATATAGTAGTTATGGTTATTTTTAAAGTTGTTATCTAAGTCCAGTATCTTGATTGTTGTCCTTTTCTTTTGGTTATTGGTCGTCTGATTGCTTTTACATGCCTGACAATTTTAAAATTTTATTCCAGACATAGTGTACAAAAGAATTGTAGAGAATTGTAGTGGCTATCTTTAGAAACTCCTGTTCATTATTTGGATTAGGAGCTAATTATTTCAGTCTTGTCATGTTTGAGTTGGATTAGAATTGGTTTTAAAGTTTGGCAAGACTCTTTTTACCTCTGATTCACCCTGAGCTTTATCTTGCCTGTGTAACATCAAAATCTATAATAGCGGATGTCTTGAGGGTAAAATTGATGTTAAAGAAAAAATTATTCAGTAGTACTCGTTAAAACACAGTAAGAATTTTTTCAGGACCATTTTGATAGAGGGACTACTGCAATGGTGTCTTGGAGTGGTTGGAGATTGGACTAAACTCTGAATACAGTATGGACGAGTGGGAATTTATAGCCAAGGAGTAATGTGGGGGTGAGTGGATGGGGAATTACTAAGAGGAAACATCAGGGGTAATGGGGATTCTGGCTAAACTGACTAACAGGATTGTTGCAAAAGACAGGCCAAGGTAGACGTCACCTAGGGGAGGTTAGAGGCTAAGGAACCTGATCAGATATCAGGGGTGAGAGGGGTTGGGGCGAGTCCTTGCTAAACTGACTTAGTAGGGTTCTTGCTAAAACTATATTTTACAAGGAAATGCACAGGTGGCGCAAGAAGGTTCAGGAGCCTGAACCTGTGCTTTGGTCAAGCACAGAATCTTAGTCACTATCTGTGTATTTAAGGCACATGGAGTCTCCAATTGTTATGAATGCCAGAATTCCGTTAGTTTCTTTGTCTATAAGCAGCAGGAGCAAGCTAGGTCCTCAACTTCTGGCTGTACCTAGAATTATAATTGATTTTAAACCTGTTTTATTTCTAGGTGGGTCCTCTTCCTTTGCATCTCAGGACTGCAGGAAATTTTATTTTGCCTTTCTGAAGTTTGCTTCTTGCCCTTGAACCCCTTCTGCAGCTTCTAAGTTCAGCAAATGTCTTGTGGGAAAAATGGACTGTGGAGTTGAGATATTTCAAGTCTCTGATTATTTCTTCAGCCTTATGTAAGAGCTTTGCTGATCTCTCTTAGGTCCATCAGTCCTCTGCCTGAACTAAGTCCACTTTCTTAGCCTATGCCCAGAATCGGCAAATATTGTCAGGGGAAAAAAAAATAAGCTCACTTCTGAACAATTCTCCTACAGTGGAATTTTAATCAGTCTAGGCCTCATTGATTCTATAGCTGCTTGTGCCTTTAAAAATATGATTTTTATGCATTTTTCCACCTTTTCTAACTGTTGAGAGAGTTGGTCTGCCATGACCTACTTACTGTATGCTACTGTGAAGTGGAATTCTTAGCTATGTAGTGTGAAATTGTCTTAATACTCCTTACACGATTTTTGAGTCTAATTTCATTTTTTATGCACAAAATTCTAAGCATTATATAAAGAAGGAATTGAGTCTAAATATAACCATTGAAAGTAGTTTACAGTAAAAATTGTTAAACCTCTGTATATGGGGTATAAGATCAGTTAACTTAACATTGGGTACAAATGTGCTATATGCAAATTTTGAAACATATAAGATGCCTTTTATATTCAATATATTGTTAAAACTTGTCTTACCTTTCAAAGGAAGAACTGTGAAAGTTTAAGAAATTATAATAATATATTAATTTTTACATTGGATTACTACATATTATTTGTAGGCTGTTTTTGTGTGTATACATTTTTCCTCCTAAAATTTTCACTAGACAGTAAAGAGTGAACACTCTGGTATCTTTATTTTTAGAGCAAAAATAATTTCATATGAGTTTATTAAGTGGCTGTCTTTTGTATTATATTAAATATTAAGAAAATAAAGAAGTTAGAAGAAATTATCCTTGCCCTTAAGTTGAGGAGATACAGTATGTACATAAGGAAAGATAACAAAACAATTTAATATTATTGGATATTGAAAATTCAATTTTTATTTCACCTAGTTATTGCTTAGAGTTTGTTTCTAGAACTTTGCAGAGATGTTATGATGAGTATAATTTTAGCCATTGTAATCTGGCTTGTATTAAATATACTGAGTAAATGCAGATCTGCTTCAAGTGATTTAAGTTAATTCACCCCTACTTGGATTATTTTAAAACATGAATTAACATTTTAGCTTATGAATTTTATTATACATATAAGATCATAAATGGGTATTTTAAGGTTTTAATTTTTAAGTTATGAGTGATACATGTTCAGTGATGAAGACCTGAAAACACAGAAAAAGAATCATTAATAATTTCATCATTCACAGATAATCATTTTTATTTATGTCCCTATGTCTATTCCATGGACATTTTCAGAAACTCTTATACTTAATAGCATGTTAGATTTTGAAAGGCTATTGAAGTCTGTTTGTTTTTAAATACAAAATGATGTTACTATAAATGACTGCTAATGTGACTTGATGTGATATATTTGTGAGTTTCATAAGTAGAAGATGATCTAAAACATAATTTTTTCTTTATTGAAAGTATACAGTATTATAACTTGCTTTTTCTTACATTAATATGTCACAAACATTTTATCACCTTAAAATTTTTTATAATTTGATTTTAAATGTCTGCATAGGATTCTAACTCACAGATGAGTGGATTTTTAAATTAATGAATACAGGAGTTTTCATAATTTTCACACAAAATTGGGGTCTTAATTTATACATTATTCTGCAATTTGATTTTTTTCACTTAGTATTTTATGACCATTCTTCCCATATTAATGGATATACTTATTACTATTTCTAGTATTTGTAGAATATTCCAAAGTATACAAGTTTCTTATTTACTGTGCTGGTCTTTTCTTGATGGACCTTTGACAGCTACAGATAGTGCTACAGTAAATATTTTTATCCATAGTCTTATGTATTAGTGCATATATTTCTTTAGCGTACTTTACCTTAAGTAGGATTGTTGGGTTAAAGTGTGTGTATTAACAACCAAAAATAAGTGGCTGAGGCAAAGATCTCAATCATTGGAAGTTTATTAAGCCAAAGTTTGAAGATGTGCCTGGGGAAAGCACAAACCACGGAAGCATCATCCATGTGCCTCATCAATAGGAGCTACTTATTTTACTTGTTTAGTTGGGTCTTCCATCATTAAGTTAATGAGCTCCCTTAATAAGTGGTTTTCTTTGCTGTTTTCCTTTAGCTACCTGTAGAGCTCTGGCTTTTGTGTGGGTCTCTGGCAATACAAACCAGCAGATGTTGGGTAAAATGGCAGTTTGCAGAGGCAGACAAGCTCAAACACTGTAGTCCTGTGTTGAGGCTTGGAGAGAGTCTCCTCTCAAGTGTTGTCTCTGAATGGAAGGACCTTAAGCGGAAGGCTTCCTCAAACCATGGGGTCTGACAACAGTTCAGTTCACCAGCACAGCCTATACTCTAAGCCTGTGGAAGTCGACAGAGTTATGTTGAAAGCCTGGCCAATGTCCGCTTCCAGGAGCAGATACATTTAGCCCCTTTCTGAGTGAGAACCACAGGAGTCTGCTTTTTAAGCTTACTTAGAGAACTGAAATCCCAGATATTGTCCCATTGCCTCAAGGAATGGCAAAGCAGACCTTTCCCCTCTGCCTAGTCCCTAACTACCTATTCATTCCCTAAAGAACTCAAGAGATCTTGATGACTCAGACAACAGCCTCCAGGCTCATTCAATACATGTTTCTGTAGTTAACTGTACTCCTGAGAGGAAGAGAGAAGTTAGGAATGTGGGCTCAGTCCATCTAACTTCTGGGAATCCAGAAACTAACTTAAACCATTTCTACCAATTGTTCAAGATTTTTGGTTTTGGCTTCTGCCTGCAAAAAAGGTTATTTTTTATTTTCATTCCTTTCATTATGATGAAGATAATACAGATAGAGAACTATGAGTTATTTGGTAATAGTTGAGAAAGGTCACTAATATTTTTGTATCTTCTATTCATTAAGGCATTCACTCTTTTCTTTGCAAACATTTATACTAGATAGAGGATAGATGATCTTTTAGCCATTTATACTAAAAGGTAATCTATCAAGGTGTTTTTAAAAATAATGTTAAGAGATTGTACATTATCATAAAATGGGTATTGGATAAGTGAACTTCTTGGTAACCAAAGTTTAATGGGATTCTGAAGTTCTAATTTTAATGATTCTTTTTTTCAAATATATTACATATTTTCTTAGCCTCTTATATGAAGTATATTGAATATGAATTAACTACTTGAAGTTAATTCAGTTATAGTAGTAAATTTGGGGGGAGTATCTATGTGCTAGGCACTGTTGTAAGTGCTTTACATGTATTAAAATTAATTTAATCTTCCTAACAACCCTCTAAAAGTAGGTACTTGTATTATTCCCATCATATAGTTGAGCGAACTAGGGTACAGAGAGGTGCAGTAACCTGCCCAAGATTACGTGGCTACTGTGTGCCTCAGATCACATGGATAATAATGGAATTCAAATCCACGAAGCCTGGCAAATGCTCAAAGCAAAATACAAACAAGCAACAACAATAATAACAGCATCAAAAACCACAACCTTCAGGTCTCAAATTATTCTTCCTAAAATATGGAATTAGCTGAGGTAGTTTGCATGGTTTTCACATTTACCATTATTAGATTTACAGTTGAAAAAATTATATGTTAAACTTTAATGTTTGTACCTCTCTTACTAAATTTTTGATGCATTGTTAATGTCCTTATGAATTTTTGTTTCTATTTCTTTTCATTCTAAGTAGTATTAATAGAGACAAGTGTGTTTCATCCTCAGTTTAAGTGGTAATTTCCTTATTTTGTCCCTCTATCCCTATGTATCTATGACTAATTCATGGGTATACCAAAAAAGGGGAGATTTGTCATTTAAGTTCCCTACAGAAATTGTTGGGCCTCTGTGATTAAAGCTACATAATCCAATAGTAGTATGCTTTGAAGAAAGAAAAAAATAAGTAAAATATGGGATAACAGGAATAAGAACCAAGTTACTTAGAAAAATTAATTTAGTTTTAGGGTGTGTGTTTGTGTGTGTGTGTGTGTGTGTGTGTATGTGTATGTATGCATGTTAGAGGAACGTATTAGAGCTGGGTGCACTGGCTCACACCTGTAATCCTAGCACTTGGGAGGCCAAGCCTGAAGAATGGCTTGAGGCCAGGAATTCAAGACCAGCCTGAAAAACATAGTGAAAACCCTATCTCTACAAAAAATAAAAAAATTAGCTGGGCATCATGACACATGCCTGTAGTTCCATCTGCTCGGGAAGCTGAGATGGGAGGATCACTCCAGCCCAGGTGTTTGAGTCTGCACTGAGCTATGATGGTGCTGCTGAGCTCTAACCTGGGCAACAGAGCAAGATCCTGCCTCTAAACTAAAAAAAAAAAAAGAAAAAGGAAGAAGAAGGTATTGGGATTGTTGCCCCACAGATTAAGCAATAGTTATATGTTTTATTTGTATTATTTTGGGGATGTGAAGAGAAGGGTCATTATAACACTGTGTAATAAACAGATTAGTATAGAAATATTAAGATGTTGCTTTTTCTAAAGATAATCATTTACTACCAAAACTTTTAAAATTCATAAAAGGCAGGTCTGCTTAGAAAATGTCAATGATAAATGTTGTTGAAATCTGGAAGTACATAATATTTAGTATACATAAAAAACCTTAGATATTTAGTAAAGATGATTGACATATAGAATACCAAAATAGTAAATCAAACCATTATTTGTAATTTCATCTAGTATGCTGTGTATATAAAATTTCTAAATGCTGGTACAAAATGATACATCTTCTCCCTGACCTGTAGTCCTCTAAGCACTTGTTAAAATTCAGAGTATATTAATAGCATTAAACACTCTGACATGTTGAACTTTTGGCTTTGAGTAGCTAATATTTTGGATAGCATTTGTATGTTAATATTATCCATCTTTAGTGCTAGACCATATTGTTTTACTTTTCTAACCCATGTAAGGTAACAGTAGAGTTTAAAATTTTGAAGTCATTAATCGGTGTAGGGGTAATATATGAGAAACTTTAGCTATGGTTTAATTTGAAGCCATTTTCCCTTGGCTTCCATGTTCTGTATATTGTAAGAACATAAAATTGCACATGAAGAATTAGAAAGATGATCTTAATCTGAAGAACCTTCCTTCACGAACCTTTTTCTTTTGTTTCCTAATATGTTGAATGGTAATTTTTGAATACCTTGTAAAATTTAGAGTTAAAAAAAGAATAAAAGTAAAATTTTAGTTAAAAAAAAACTGGCTTTGCTGAAGAAACTGTTTCCTCTGTCATTCCTTTAAGTGAAAAACAGGAAGCCAGTATTGGAAAGAAATTTGAAACCTTGGATAATTTGTTTAGTTTTCTTTAGTTCTACTTTAGAGGCACCCACCTGCCTCTAAAATGATAGGAATTCAGCATTAGTATAAAGTAGTTTAGGGCAAAACATTGCTATTTCACTCTCTTATGGCTAAAAATATTTGGTTAGAAACAGTTAAATATTGCTGTTACCTCTGGTTAAAATTTGGGGAAACATGGACTTTTGTTCTTTAAACTATGTAGTCATATATATATTTTATATTGTTTTATAGCAGCTTGCCTTTTGAAATAAAAGAACATAATTTTAAAGCATGGCATCTTTTAAAAAAAGATCAAGCCATAAAGCTGGATAAAGAGTATTTTATATATTTATATAAATGTAAAATGGTTGTTTGTTTCACAAGCCACAGATGTATGCCATGATCATCTAACAGCACTATTTAATTTCTGTCTTAAAAACATTTTGTTAACTTAGAAAAATGAAAGAGCTGACATTTAAATTTTGGAAATTAAAAGTTGTTCTGTTTTACTTCTCTATCTCAGGCTATATTTTGTAGTAAATCAGAGACCAAAAGATTGATTTTGAAATATATAAATATGCTGTGTTGAAGTTAATTCTGTGTAAGCTTTGAATAAACATTTTATCATAAAGATATAGTAATGCAATAAAGCAGCATTGTTGCTTTAAAAATTTAGAATAATTATTTACATATTGGTGCAGAGTATGAAAAGTTCTGTATATTTTGCAAAAGTCTATGTAATAGTATAATTACTTGAAAATATTCATGTCTAATATTTTATAAACTATCGATTTCAATTACATGTTTATAAAATATTTTCCAATCTGTAAAAGTACATTTTTTCAAGATGGGTTATGTTAAAACAAGTCATTTTTATTTGCATAATTAGACTGTAATTCTTCAAAGGAGAGTTAAAAGTAAAGTTTTTTCAAAGTAAGAATTTATAAAATTAAAATTCATGGTTTAAGTCATAGCTTTCTTTAATTCATGATCAATAAAATTTGTCTTTCAGACAGCAAATGGCTATATCTTGTTTTTTCATATTACATCTACAAGAGGGGACAAGTACCTTTATGAACCAGTATATCCCAAGTAAGTTTGTTGCCTTTCATTCTTTTAATATTTGATTTAAATGCTTTATATTCAGAAAAACATTACAGTTTCTGGTTGTCTGAAGTGATTAAAATAAAGCTAAGCCAGCATTTCCAAAATAGTATTTTAAAAATTACCAGGTCTTTGAACTGTCTAGAATTCTTAATTAAATAAGTCTGGGAATCTCGATGAATAGACTATATACTTTCTTGGACATTCAGAATTACTAATAATATACTCCAGGTCTAGCACTCTCCAGTCCTTATTGGGGAGGAGCTAAGAGATCATGAAGGGGAAGAGGTGAAATGTTAGTAAGTTACAGGCACTTTTGCCCATGTTTTTGTATATGCGTAGAAAAAAAGAACCGCAGACAGTTGTTACCTCTTCGTTAAAATTTGGGGGAACATGGACTTTTGTTCTTTAAACTATGTAGTGATGTATATTTTGCATTTTTTTTTCTTATAACAGGCCTTACTTTTGAAATAAAAGAACAGAAAAATTTAAAGCGTGACATCTTTTTTAAAAAAGATCAAGCCATAAAGCTGGATGAGAATGTAAAAAAGTATTTGTTGTATTTCTTGATGGTGGGAAACATCCAAAGTTTAATAAGTATATAGGAAATTAAAGGGAAAAACATTTCATTATATGAAAAGTTTAAATTTTTGAAAATTGGCATAAAAAAAGAACTTTAAAAAAGCAAGTAACTTGAAACATATTTGTGGTAAATACAGCCAAGTCTTACTATTTGTATAAGAAGGAGTCATATAAATTGCTAATAAACACACAAAGATATTCCAATAAATAGGTTAAAGCAGCCTCATAAGAGGAAACATAGTAACCAAGAAACCCAAGAGAAACTGTTAAGGCCCAGTAGTAACCTGAACAAAATAAAACATTAAATACAATTTTTAGAAAACCCATGTTAATGTGTTATGTATTAACATGGGTTTTTAAAAAATTATTACTCAGTGCTAGTAGAAGTATAATAAAACTTGTATTGCACACTTGTGATACACAAAGATGTGATAATAGGGAGTTGGTTAGCAAGTTAATTGTGGTGCATCGTTCTCTTAAAGTGATATGCAGTCACTAAATATAATGTCTCAGAAAAATTTGTAAACTTAAGAACCTGACCATATTTAATGCCTAGTGAAGAAACAAGTTACACAAAATTATATATGTAATATGACCACAACTATGTAAAACAAAACAACAAAAATCATCTAAAGAAAAAAATCCAGAACAGTATAATACAAGTACTTATAATAATTGCTCCTAAGTGGGGGAACTATAAAGATTTTTCTACTTGTTTCAACTCTTGAATTTTTCCAGAAATTTTTGATATATGCGTAGTATATCATTGTATTTGAAAAATCTCAAAAAGATACCCATGATTCCAAAAATAGGGCACCATGAAAGTTGTTTGTTTAAGTAACATTTGTTAATATCCTTGAGAATACACTTTAGGAAAAGCTAATGTAGGCCATGTGGAATATAGGTCAGATCTTTTTATTATAGATTCTAAGGGAATTTTTGGATATAAGCCCCTTGTTTTTGTAACAAATATGGTGTTAATTGAGGTGCTGAATTTTGGAAATCTCTTTTAGAGTTTAGAAATTTTTTGATAGTATTTAATTTTGTTATTTTTCAAAAAAAAGTTTTAATGCAAAAACCCTTTGACACATAAATGTACTGCTTAAAATGATATGGACATTGTTATGTATTTAGAAATTTTAAATTCAGTTTTGTGGGTAATATAAGGCTTTTTTTCATTCTAAGTCATAATTTTATGATCCTTATGAAAAACTGTTTTAATCAGTCACTAAAATTTTATTTACTTGTGCATTTTGAACTACTCTTATTCCTTTTAATAGCTTAATTTCAACATGTTCAAAAGCAATAATTGTTTTTCTGATTAAAACAACAGACTTTAACTTGGTTAATTTATAGTACTATGAAGGATAGAGAAATAACTTCTCTTGAAATAGTGAAAATATTGTTTTCGTTCTTTCAGTTCACCAATATGATTACATATGTTTGCAGTGTTTCAGAATAGTATTTGAGACCCACTTTTTGTGTTCCAGAGGTTTTAAAAAGCAGTTTTTCATCTTCTTGTGACTGCAGGGGGGATGCCAGTTAATTAAGAAGTTCTGATCATGCATGAACTTTGCTATATTTGACTATATATGTTAGGCTAGGGAATTAAATAACATTATTCTTTTATTAATTTGAGCATTCTTTCACTATATTTAAGATTTTGTGTTTCAGTGATTAGGCCCAATAAAGTGTACATTGCCTTACAGCAGTATGAATAGTGATTAAAGATACAGGCTTTGGTATCAGATAGACCTGGAATTCGTTGTCATCTTTGCCACTTTTCAGCTGTATGATTTTTTTCAAGTTATTTAGTACTACCAAAAACTCAGTTTCCTCATCAGTAGAAGGGACTAGCAGTAGTAATCATTTCATAGGAGTAAATGAGGTCATTCATGTTTAATGCTTAGATAAGTACCTGGCTTATGGGAAAATTAATAAAGGACAACTGTTATTATCACTAATATATTTTTTCACCAAATTTTTACTGCATTTCTAAGATTTCAAGTGATTTTTAAAGTATATATAAATATTTTTTAATTGATAATGTACTTCTTTGCCAGAGTCTAACTTCTAGTAACTGCTACGTAAAATCAAATAAAATCTCTTATACAAAAATAGGTTTACAGATTAAAGTCAGCCAGTTGTGTATTTGTGCACCGGACTACTTTCTAGTTGGGTTTCTTAGTCTGGTAAGTTTTTGGTCTTTCTGCATAACTCATTTATAAAATGGGAATAAAAATAACTTTTTCTGCAATTGTTAGCAGGATTAAATGAGTTTATGTTTTTAAAACTTGAAAAATATGGTTATTATAAGAGTTTGAGGAAGGTAAAGATAAAAGTTTAGTTTCAACAGTGGTACCTTCATTGTCATTTGTGCCATTGTAAACACTTATGTAGTTGAAGACTCTGTTCTAAGCACTTTTTAATACTCATTTAATCCCTGTAATAACCCTGTGAGGTAGTTACATATAATTATTATACAGGCTGCTGCACAGAGAGGGTAAGTAACTTACCCTTAGTCACATGCTAATGAGTGGCACAGCCAGGATTCAGACACAAGTGTTGTAGCTCCAAAGCCTGTGCTCTTAACTACTAATATTTTACTTCCTCAACCCTGTTTATGCCCCATGCAGCCGTGTACTACTTGGGGACTTATTTGGGGAACAAGGAATGAAAAAAAGGAGAAATGATCTGGAGTGGTTTTTAATAGTCTTGAATAATATAGAGGTAGTATAATTAAGGCCAGTGATTAATCATTCTCTCCTCAATTATAGAAACACTATTGTCTCTTATTTCTCCTCTCTAAATCTTTTGAGTTCATCACCTGAGTTTTTCTAGAGTATCTCAACATCCCTGTATTATGTGGCAGTATCTAACCTCAGACTGCATATCATTTTCCATTATGCTACATCTGAGAACATGGGTCACACGTCCCTATGATCTTTCATAGTTTCCACCTAGTGTTGTTTCAACATCTTTCCTGTAGATGTTGGGAGTCAGTATTCAATAATGGTGACAGTCTTATTAAATGACTCTTTATGCCTCAAAGATCACTTATTCTTTGATGAATGAATTTTTCATTTCTTTATCTCTTGCATCTTTTTTTTTCTTCTTTAAGAGATGGGGGTCTCATTCTATTGCCTAGGCTGGAATGCAGTGGCTTGATCGTAGCTTGCTGTAGCCTCCAGCTCCTGGACTCAAGTGATCCTTCTGCCTCAGCCTCCCAAGTAGCTGGGACTACAGGCATGCACTGCTATACCTGGCTAATTTTTCTTTTTTCTTTTTTTGTAGAGGTGGGGGTCTTGGAATGTTTCCTAGGCTGGTCTAGAACTCGTGGCCCCAGGCAGTTCTCTCGCCTCAGCCTCCCAAAGTGTTGGGATTACAGGCATGAGCCACCACACCTGACCTACCCTTTGTATCTTTATAGATTCCATTCTATAATAAAATATCTTTTCATTTTAGTTATATAGACAGACCGGTGGACAGACTAGACTGGTTGAAGGTTGTCTTGGCTTTTTATTTTATGGCTTGAAAATTGCAGTGAAATTAATGAGGGAAACTGCCAAGAATAAATAAGAAATAATTTGTGTTTAGCTTTAAAATGTGTTCATGTGCTTATGTTTAAATATGAATTTAGTAGATCTAGAAATTGCAAACTTTATCTAATTTCATCATAATAAAAATCATTTCAACAAATATGTCATCATAATGTATACTTCATTGAGAGCAGAGATTTCTCCTCCCTTCTGTCAATCTTCCTACCACTACTATTAGCCTCTTTGTTGGTTAGAGACCACCATTATTGAGGCTAAGGTTCTTAAAAAAAAAAAAGTTATTGTATTAAAATTCAGTACACTTAAATATCAAATAGTAAAGATATAGATACCATCTTTGCTAAAAAAATTATTCCAAAACAACTACTGTGAAAACTTAAAACTTCTCACCCTCCCCAACCCCCCAACATAGTTTATAAGATTGTGATACTTCTTACCAGCTAGCTATTAATGAATCAGTGCCAGCTGGAAAGGAAGAAGAGACTAGCTAACTAAGGTTAGCAATTTCTAACTTCAACACAACTTATCCCTTCAAAAATCCAGTTTCCTTGCAGGAGAAACCTACATTAAGGGACAGAACCTTCTACTAAATCACATCACATTTAGAGGAGAAAAGAGGTCTGAGTTAGTTACAGACTTGTGAAAATTTCCCTCAATGTATGTTTATTTCTTTTTGCTAATAAGTTCTGAGTGTTTTCTAGAGAGTAAACTTTTCCTTTTTCCCCTTATTTTTAATAACATACCTTTTTCTACATTCAGTTCATGGGCTTGACAAAGTATATTAGTGATGTTAACATTTTTTATTCCCTTTGAACCTCTCAAAACATCGTGTCTAGTTTGATTTCAAATAGATATATTTTGTAAATGTACATGTGTGACCTTTAGTTATTGAACTTCATATATTCCCTACATCCATGATTAGCTTGTATCGTAATTGCACAAACATTTATTGATAGGATTGGTAATGGTGTTATTGTATAAATTCTAGATGATGAAAACTACTCCCTTTTTGGCCACAGTTCCAAGGTTGGCACCTGAATCCAAAGAATGATAGAATTATTAAAAGATCTGCCCAATTCAGAGAGTTCCACACATTGTTCTTATCAGACTGAAGGCTGTCTGAATGTGTGATAATGTATTACAAATGAAAAGCAGTTTGGGGGGACTTGGGGGTTTATTTGTTGTTTTATAAAAGGTCTGGTGATGAAGGTACTATATCTTTCAGAAAACTCCTCTGAAAATTATTTTCATCCATTCTTCTATCCATTTAAAAAGTATTGGATTTAGTCAGGTTCCAGGCACTATTGTGGATACTAGAGATGGAGCAGTGAAAACAAAACAAAAAGCCCTATTCATAGTGCTTGTATTCTTCTAGTAGAGGGTGATAAAGAAGTAAAATACATTACAAGTTAAATGATAGGTTCTGTGGAGAAAAATAAAGCAAGGTAAGAGAATAGAGAAGTTGGGACACGACTTGAAATAGAGTGGTCAGGATCTTAACTAAGAAGATGACATATAAAGGATCTCAAAGAGGATGAGGTAGATAACAAAACATAAACCCAGGGAAAGAGCATTCTGGATTGATGAGATTTAGCATGTAAGAAAGTTCATATGAAGATATTTTGAATAAATTTTATGTCCTATCTAATAATTTATAATTAGTAAGAAAGGATGCATTTTTTATTAACTGTAAAAATGAAAATACACTATGATTTCCAAGTAACTTAATCCTGGGAAATTCTAGAGCCAATTCCCTTTTTCTGTAAATGGCATCACCATGTACTTGAGTGACTTTATTTCCTCTTCCTGCTTATTAACACCAATAGCCAGTCTGTTTCAAGTCCAGTATATTCCATCTTGTCTGTCATTTCTTTTCCGTCCTTGTAATTTCCACTAACACTAGTTTGGGTTTTGTCACTTCTCCTCGATTTTTTGTAATATCTTCTTAATCTGTTACAGTTTGCCCCTAAATGATTTTTTTCAAATGTTACATTTGCCTGCATAAAATTTTTCAGTGGCTTTTCACATTAGTTATGTTGCTTTCTTTTTTTTGAGCTTTCATCTGAAAAACGGAGTTAATGCTATCTACTTTATAAAATTGTCATTAGGTTTAAATCAGCACCCAAAATTACTATGTGGTACATAAAATAATGCTTTACTATTCCCTAAGGTTTTGTTCTGAGTTCTATTCTACATGTTCTTCCTGGCTTTAAATACTTGGTATATATGGATGTTGATCAGATCTGCTTCTTTTTTTTTTTTTTGGTGACAGGGTCTCACTCTGTTGCCTGGGCTAGAGTGCCATGGCATCAGCCTAGCTTACAGCAACCTCAAACTCCTGGGCTCCAGCAGTCCTTCTGCCTCAGCCTCCCGAGTAGCTGGGACTACAGGCATGTGCCACCATGCCCGGCTAATTTTTTCTATATATTTTTAGTTGTCCAGCTAATTTCTTTCTATTTTTAGTAGAGACGGGGTCTCGCTCTTACTCAGGCTGTTCTCGAACTTCTGAGCTCAAAATATCCTCCCATTTGGCTTCCCAGAGTGCTAGAATTACAAGCGTGAGCCACCAGGCCCCGCCCAGATCTTCTTGAATCTAGTACCACCTTCTTAAGCTTCAGGCCCACCTTTCCAGGATAAATCCATTTAGATATTACTATAGGCAGCCTCAAATTCATCATGTCTCAGCTTCATTCGTTACTCCCCTACCAAGCCAAACGTGCTGTTGCTTTATTAACTTTCCTTCAGTTACCATGATCTTTTATACAGTTGTATGAGGTATTAAACCTTGGATTCTTTGTTTCTTCCCATATTTGTTCAGTAATCAAGTTATATTGATTGATTATAGTTTTCTTGTGTCTCTAGAATTTATTTATCTCTATTCTCACTGTCTTTTTAGAGGCTTCGGGCCTCCCCTTTGGCTATTGAAAAAGCTTATGTACTAACTCATTTCTCTTCTACACGAGTCTCTTTCTCCTACATACTGAAATCCATCCTTTGCATTGATACCAGGTTTATTTTTCAAAACAAAAACCTATTGATGTGATACTTATGTTATAAACTTTTGTTGTTACCCAGTTCCCACAAAATAAAGTCCAAGCTTTCTGGCCTAGCATTTAGAACCTACTTTTCCCCTATCTAAAGCACAATGAACCCACAATTCCTTTTTAATTTAATGCCTCTGTTCTGTTGTTATTTGTTGTATTCTGTATGCCTCCTGCACTATGTATTTTTTCTGTAAGAAAGCCATCTTGACTTATTTTCAAATTCGGGTCAGATATCTAGTCTTCTCTAAAAAGCTTCTGCCCTCAACTCTCCTTTTCTCCCTTATACCCAAGAAATAACTAATCCCTCATATGCATTCCCATAACAGTTTTAAAAATTTATACTGCTAATCCATGAATTCCTTCTTATTAAAACAATCAAACAATGAGGGATATATAAAGATAAAAAAAGGAAAAATGTGAACCTTATCTGCTTTTTTAGATTCTAATCCTGTTTTACTCTCCGGTTGTCCTATATCTCTTGGGTAAATGGATACCTAGGAGTATAGTTACTGGGGCATATCACATGTCTAGTAGTTTTAGATTGAATGCTGGACATTGTATTAATACATTATTGATTGTCTGATTTTTGTGCTTTTCCTTTAAAGAGTATTGAAGTTTGTTTTGGGTAGCAGTTAAACTACTTGGAGATCTTCTTGATCCTCTTCAGGCTTATTTGTATAGATATTTTAGGGTGGATTTAACCTTTAGGCTAGCTTAGCCCTTGTTAGATCTCTGCTGAATGTCTTGGGTCTTTAACAAGGTCTTGTCACTCTGGCTACTCAGAACTGGATTGTCTGTCTCCCAGTCCTATGTGAGCTGAGTAGCCAAAAACCCTAGTAGGTATTCTTTGCCTGGAGTTGTGTAATATCACCATATGTATGCATGGCTTAATATTCAACAAGACTTAACGGAACCCCTGAAGGCTTATAGACCTTTTCCTGTGTAATTCATATGTCATTGGTACTCTGCCTCACAAATAGCAGCTTCTGCTTCCCTGATCTTTAATCTTTTTCTCCTCAACTTAGTGAGACTGCCATACTATGTATGCTTGGGTTCTCCCACTCTACATGGTACTTTGGAAAGTGACTTCTGCCGGAAAACCTTGTTCGTTTCCCTTTATTCATGATAACAGTCCTATGCTGCTTGTTACCTAATGTCTGAATGTGGTTGTTTCATATATTTTGTCCAATTTTCTTATTTTTGGAGGGCTAGTTTGGTGCCAGTTATCCTATTAGTAGAATAATAAAATGACTATAGATGTGTCCATCCGTCAGCTTGAACAATTTCAGTCTTTTTTCAGTGGAATATAGTTAAGCACATCTAAGATATCATTATTTTATTTCATCCAGAAATATTTTCATTATTATGGGCATTCCAGTAAACAATTGCATTATCTGCAAATAATGAAATATGAGACACAGAGCTTAGGGAAAGAAACCATTCTGGGCCTTTCTACAATTATGGTCGGAAAAACAAAGCCTCTTAGTCCTAGAGTTCACATAGGACTACCAGAACTCCCTAGATTGAGCCTAGCACATTTCAGAATCATCTTAAGATTTGGAAATGTGGTATGGGAGTCATCCTCCTTATCATTGTCAAACACTTACTTTATGCCTACTATCATTTGTGAGACACTAGCTGTTAAAAAAAAAAAAGACACTAATGTGAATAGATATTTAAAGTTAATGGCAGTGTAAAGTGACAGTGAATGAATGTCATGAAAGTCATACTATAACAGTATTTTAAGTGGGCTCAGTTTTCAGGGTAAGTTTTGTAGATAAGGAGATTTGAGCTCTATTCTTGGAAGAAAAGTCAGGCCTTAGGTAAGTTATGTTGCAGAGAAAACCAGTATATAATTAACTGCGCTTTTGAAGTTTCTGTTCCCCAAACCTCAAATCCATCAGGTTATCTATCACATTATTTTATTTAGCTAGCACTTAAAGTATTTGAGATCTCCTACACAAAAGAATTTGCTCAAATAAATGCCTTTTGATTTTAATTCTGTATTGAGTTTTCTGTATCACCTGGTCTAGCCCTTTGAAGCGAACATGACATGCGTTAAAGGGAGGCTTCTTATTTTTCTTTTAAGATTTCTTTGTAATTTTTATTGTATGTTTGAGAGTACTATGGCTTGATTTCTGTTTGTTGTCAGTTAGATGGGAAATTACTTCCTCCTCAATGATATGGGAAGTTTGACTAGCAGTTGACCTGTACCATACATAGAAGCATTTCATTTTTCATTGCTCTTTACGTGTCACTCATTGACATGAATGCTTTATCATTCATTGGAATAGAAAGCTGGGAAACTTTACTCTTAATTTATGCAGAATACATTAGTAAAGCAAAACTCTCATACTGGCTTAGTTTCATTTTTCCTACTGTATATTTTTCTTGGACTTGATATTATTACCTTGAATAAATAAATATCCAAGAGTTTAGAGATGTGGAGAAGAGTGTGCTAATATTTTGTTGAGGATTTTTGCATCTATATTCATAAGATGTAATGGACCATGGTTTTCGTTTTGTGTCTTTGTCTGGCTTTGGTATTGGGATAATCCTGGCCTCATGGAATGAAATAGAAAGTGTTCACTCATCTTCTGTTTTTTTTTGTTTTGTTTTGTTTTAAATAACAGTTTGAGAGGGATTGATGTTATTTCTTTAAATACTTAGTTTAAGTCACTAATATAAACTAATATAACCAGTGAAGCCATCTGGTTCTGGGCTTTTCTTTATTGGGAGGTTTTTGATTACTTGATTCAGTTACATTACTTGTTATAAGTCTACTTATATATTTTACTAATATTTCTTCTTGAGTCAGTTTGGAAATTTGTGTGTGTGTTTCTAGGAATTTGTCCATTTGTGTGTTTCTAGGAACATAGGTTATTTAACTTGTTGGCATATACTTGTTCACAGTATTCTCTTATCCATTTTTTTTTCTTGGTAGGATCAGTAGTAATGTCCCCACTTTTATTTATTTCTATCTTCAGAAATTAATCTTCTTTCTTTTTTCTTAGGTTTTTCAATTTTGATGTTTTCAAAGAACCAACTCTTTAATTGATTTTTCTCTGTTGTTTTTCTATTCTTTATTTCGTTTATATCTACTCTCATTTTTGTTATATACATCCTTCTGCTAGCTTTGAGTTTAGCGTGCTTTTCTTTTTTTAGTTCTGTAAGGTGTAGAGTTAGGTTATTGATTTGAGATCTTTTTTCTTTATAATGTAGGCATTTCAGTTTTAAATTTCCCTCTGACCACTGCATCCACTGTATCCCATATGTTGTGTTTTTGTTTTCATTGGCTTCAGAGTAGTTTCTAATTTCCCTTTTGGTTTCTTCTTTGATCCATAAATTGTTTTGGATTGTAATATGTCCTTTCCACATATTTGTGAATTTTTCAGTTTTTCTTCTGTTACTGATTTTTAGTTTCATTCCATTGTGGTTAGAGAAGATACTTTGTATAGTTTCAGTCTTTTTAAATTTATTGAGACATTTTTGTGGCCTAACATATGTTCTGTCCTAGAGAATGTTCCATGTACATTTGAGAAGAATGTATATACTGCTGTTGTTGGGTGAACTTTTCCAGTATGTGTCTTAGATCTAAGTGATTTATAGTGTTGTTCAAATTCTCTAGTTCCTTACTGACCTTGTGTCTAGTTCTATTGATTATTGAAACTGGAGTACTGAAGTCTCTAACTTCAGTAATTATATAACAGCAATAGAGCTATTTCTCTCTTCCGTTCCATCCGTGTTTGCTTCATATATTTTGTGTCTCTGTTGGATATATATCTGTTTTTAATTGTGATAGCTTCTTGCTAGATCGGCCATATCATTATAAAAATCTTTATCTTTTGTTTTTGACTTAGTTTGTTTTTTCTGATATTACCCTAGCCACCCTATCTTGGTTACTATTTGTGTGTAATATGTTTTTCCTTCCTTTCACCTTCAACCTATTTGTGTCTTTGGATCTAAAGCGAGTGAGTCTCTTGTAAACAACTTATAAATGAAATAATTTATGTTTTTTACTCCATTCTGACAGTGTTTACCTTTTAATTGAATCATTTAATACATTTACATTTAAATAATTACTGATAAGGTAGGACTTCTGCCATTTTGTTATGTGCTTTTTGTGTGCCTCCATCTTTTTTGTTCCTGGGTTCTTCCATTACTGCTTTCTTTTTTGCTTAATTGATTTTTTTTCAGTGTACTGTTTTTTATTCCCTTCTCATTTCCTTTAATGTACATGTTTTAGTTATTTTCTTAGTGATTACCTTGGAGATCACAAGTAACATCTTCTACAACAACCTAGTTTGAATTAATAGCAACTTAGCCTCAATAGTATACCAAAACTATGCTCCTGTACGTCTTATCCCTCCCCTTTTATGCTGTTATTGTCACATATTATTAACATAGATTCATAATTATTGATTATGCATTTGTCTTTTAAATCATATAGGAAAAAAGACAGATTTCTGAACCAAAAACATAATATGGCTAGCTTTTATATTTAATTCTGTAGTTACCTTTATCTTTATTTTCTCACATGGCTTTGAGTTTGTCTCTTCTCCTTTCATTTCAGCCTGAAGGAACTGCCTTTAGCATTTTTTGTAGTTCAAAGCTACCTGTGACAAATTTCCTCAACTTTTTGTTTATCCCGAAATCTCTTAATTTATCCTTTATTTTTGAAGGATAGTTTTTCTGGATATAGAATTCTTGGTTGACATTTTTTTCTTTCAACACTTGAAGTATGTCATCCCACTGCCTTCTGGTCTCCAGGTTTCTGATGAAAAATTGGCTGTTAATCTTACTGAGGGTCCCTTGTACATGTCACTTCTCTTGCCACTTTTAAGATTCTCTTTGTCTTTTGATAGTTGGAATATAATGTATCACAGTGTGGATCTTTTTGAACTTATCCTATTTGGAGTTTGCTGAGCTTCTTGAGTATAGATTCATGTCTTTATCAAATTTGCAAAGTTTTCAATCATTATTTCTTCAAATATCCTCTCATCTCCTCTCTCCCGCACCCCTACTTTTGGGACTCCCATTATGCACATGTTAGTATGCAGGATGTTGTTCCTTTGAGCCTCTTAAACTGTGTTTATTTTTCTTCATCCCTCTTTCTACTTCTGCTTCTCAGATTGCATGGTTAATAAAATCAGTCATGTAGAATAGTCACAAACTATTGATTTGTTGAGTTTTACTGGACAAACGTCTAACAACTGTCAGTTATTTGATTTAGTATATTATATTAGTCAGCATAGGCTAAATCCCCATGGTGAAGAATTAAAAACAGAGCATGGTGAACCAAGTATTGACTCTTAAATCCTTTGCTCAGAAATGACACAAATCACTTTCTTTCATGTTTTATAGGCCAAAATGTCATGTGTCCCACCTAATTTATAGAGGCAGGAAACCACAGTTCTTCTGTGTGCCCAGATGTGAAGAACATAATTATTTACAGTTTCCCTCTCCTATTCCATACCCAGTCCATTCTTTAGCACTCATTGCACTGTATCTTTTTGCAGACAAAGATTATCGTGTTAGTCTCTTTATTTCTCTAATAATTTGCAGTTGCTTAGAATCTAGAGTTGAAGCCATATCAGCACTTTCACTTATTTGCTCTATGACCAAGTTCTCAACATTTCTAGTTTTCAGTTTCTTCTCTGGAAAAATGGAGGTAATAATCCCTGTCTCAAAAGATTCTAAATGATTGGCTGAGATAATGTGATTTTGTACACTGTTTCATACATAGTAAATGCTCAATTTATTACTGTTTTCCTGATATTCAGTACCCTACATAACCTGGCTTCAACTCCTTTCAGCCTTATCTTCTATGACTCTCTTCCAACCATCTGATATTATATCCTATTAATTTATTGTTGAGCTATAAGTGATGATACTCTTCATCAGACAGTATTTTTGATAATATAGTTTTTAAAAGTTTACTGCATTTTATAGTATGTTTGGAAGATAGGATGGAAACTTTCCTGTGAAATTTATCTCCAATTTTGTGGAAATCCTTGACAAATCAAAATTCACTTAAATTTGCTTTAAAATTCTTATAATACTTCAGCTTTAATAATGAGAGTACTTCTATAAAGAAAAGCAGAGAGTTTCCAGTTTTAAGATAGGTAATGAGATTTTCATTCCTTCTCTTGAAATTCACCAACAGAAAAAAGTTGAAATAATATTTTCATTTTTAATGGAGGCTAGAGGTATCTCTAACCCTTCAGCTAAAAATTGGCAGAGAAAGAGTAATGATTTTGGAAGACTTATCAAGCCTAAGTGTCTACCCACAGGATACTGAAAAAAAAAAAAAAAGGTGGGGAGAGGCGGGGGGACATTGTTTTACCTGCAAACCCAGAAAGGCTTAGGAATTAGCCTGACTAGTACCACAGAATATAGGAGTGAGGCAGGGACCATCAACAGAGGAATTGCTTGAAAAATCTGAATAAGGAGTAAGGATTCTTATGTTCACACCTCACGGGAAATAGAAAATATATTGTCTGATTAAACCAAACAGAAAAGGGCAAGAGTGAGATGCTAAACTAAAGATGAGGATTAATCAAAAGTTGTCAAGTTCCCCTGCTTCTTTCATGCTTAGATATCCCAGGCAGAATTGAGGGATCCTTCCTGGAGAAATTGAACCACTGCACAAAAACTTCTCAAAGGTACTAGTATTAGACGACTTCAAAAAACAAAACAAAGCAAAACAAAAAAAACCTCCAGCGTTTTATTAACATTTTAAAGAGGAACAAACAGCCAAAAAGATTGTTAGCCATGCTGGGAAAGTTTCTGATGGGAAAGAGATACACATGACAGAAAAAAAGGAACTTAAAGAAACAGACAGTGCAGGAAACAAAAACACTTTGAGGAAATAATTCACAACCTTAGATAAATACTGCCTAATGAAACAAAACAGAACGCTTTAAGAAAACAAGGGGAGTAGTTGAGAAAGTTCTTGGAATGAAAACTACGATAGCAAAAGTAAATTCAGTAAAAGCATTGAAAGAGACAGTTGAGGAACTTTCCCTGGATATAGAGCAAAAGACAAAAATAAGAGAGGAAAGAAAATATTGAGGTTAATATGAGGTTTAATATCTAACCTTAGGAGGTGTCCCAGAAACAGAGAACAGGAAATAAAGAACCTTATTGGCCGGGCGCGGTGGCTCACGCCTGTAATCCTAGCACTCTGGGAGGCCGAGGCGGGTGGATAGCTCAAGGTCAGGAGTTCGAAACCAGCCTGACCAAGAGCGAGACCCCGTCTCTACTAAAAATAGAAAGAAATTAATTGGCCAACTAAAAAAATATATATAGAAAAAATTAGCCGGGCATGGTGGCGTATGCCTGTAGTCCCAGCTACTCGGGAGGCTGAGGCAGAAGGATTGCTTGAGCCCAGGAGTTTGAGGTTGCTGTGAGCTAGGCTGACGCCACGGCACTCACCTTAGCCTGGGCAACAAAGTAAGACTCTGTCTCAAAAAAAAAAAGAACCTTATTAATATATTAGGAAATAAAATATGTAAATTTCCTAGACCTAAACTAAAGATATCACTAGATTGAACAGGTTTAGCAAATGCTCAGTGCAAACAATGATATAGGTTCACATACTTGTAGAAAAATGCATCATTCTGTAATTTCAGAACCCACGGGAGATAAAAAGAAGATCCTGAGGACTTCCAGATAGGAAGAAAAGATAAATAGTCTGTGAATAAGAATGTCTGTGAACTCCAAAGCCATATGTGAGAATCTGAAAGACGTTGGAGGAAAAAGCCTTTAAAATGCTGAGAGAAACATTGCTTTGAGCTTTTGTTTAGAATTTGTTAAATGTAAATTAGAGAATGTAATGAAAACCCATGTGTACAATGTGCTCATCTCCCAGATTGAAAAGTTATCAATACCACCCTGTCCTCATGCATACATACTTTAAATATTAAAGCAAATTCCAGATATTGTATCATTTCAACCCTAAATGCTTTATTTTTATCTGTAACAGGTAGACATTTAAAAAAAAACTGCAGAATTATTACACCCATCAAAATTAACAATTTCTTAATAGCAAATACTTTGTGTTCAGTTTTCTCCATCTTATTAATAACTCAGGAGTTGGCTTGTTCAAATCTGTTGCATTTGGTAAACACATCTTAGGTTTCCACTAAAAGGAGACTACTGTGCTTTTTTTTCATAAACCTTATAGCGCTATTTGAATTTTAAGTTCTGTATATGTGATATTTTAAAAAATAAAAATTAACTTTAAAACCAGATATCAACACCGCTAGCTTAGTCATTCAGACATAGAAGGAATCAAATATTCTTGGTCATGACAGTAGCAGGACAGAATGGTAATAAAGCATCACAAAACTTTTATATGAAAAATAGTTTAGATCTACTTTTACTTCTTTGAGGTATCTCCATGCTACTTTCCATACAGGTCGTACTAGTTTGGAGTCCCGCCAATAGTGTATAAATGTACCTTTCTCTCTGCATCCTCACCAGCATCTGTTGTTTTGGGACATTTTGATAAAAGCCATTCTCACTGGAGCTGGGTGATATCTCATTGTGGTTTTCATTTGCATTTCCTTGATGATTAGAGATGTTGAGCATTTTTTCATGTGTTTGTTGACCATTATTCTATCTTCTTTTGAAAAGTTTCTGTTCATGTCTTTTGGCCACTTTTTAATGGAGTTTGATTTTTTTCTTGCTGATTTGCTTGAGTTCTTTGTAGATTTCTGGTTATCAGCCTTTACATATTTTCTCTCATTCTGTTGGTTGTCTATTTGCTCTAATGATTGTGTCCCTGGCTGTGTAGAAGCTTTTTAATTTGATCAGGTCCTATTTATATATTTTTGTTGTTCCTGCGATTGCTTTTGGAATCTTCTTCATAAATTTTTTGCTTAGGCCAATGTCTATAAGAGTTTTTCCAACATTTTCTTCTACAATTCTTATAGTTTCATGCCTTAAGTTTAAGTTTGTTATCTATCATGAATTAATTTTTGTGAGAGGTGAGAGAGATGGATCCTGTTTCAGCCTTCTACATGTGGCTTTCTGATTTTCCTAGGAATGTTTATTGAATAGAAATTCTTTCACCCAGTGTATTTTTTTGTATGCTTTGTCAAAGATCAGATGGCAATATGAGGATGGATTCATATTTGTGTTCTCTGTTCCGATCCATAGATCTATGTCTCTGTTTTGGTTACTATAGCTTTGTAGTATAGCTTGAAGTCTGGTAACATGATGCCTCCTGATTTATTCTTATTATGTAGGATTGCATTAGCTATTTGGGGCTTTTTCTGGTTCCACACAAAGTATAGAACTGTTTTTTCAAGGTCCTGCAAAAAATAATGTTGATATTTTAATGGGGATTACATTGAATCTGTAAATCACTTTGGGTAGTATAGACATTTTAATAATGATTCTTTAATGATTCTGCCGATCCATGAGCATGTTATGTTTTTCCATCTGTTTACATCTTCTGCAGTTTCTTTCTTCAATATTTCATCATTTTTGCTATAGAGGTTTCTCACCTCCTCAGTTAAATATATTCCTAAGTATTTTATTTTCTTTGTTGCTATTATGAAAGGTATTGTGTCTTTGATTTGATTCTCAGCTTGACTGTTATTGGAACACTTATACACTGTTGGTGGGACTGCAAACTAGTACATCCTCTATGGAAAGTAGTCTGGAGATATTGCAGAGAGCTAAAAGTAGACCTACCATATGATCCAGCAATCCCACTACTAGGTATTTCCCCAAAGGACAAAAAGACATTTTATAAAAAAGATACTTGTACTCGAATGTTTAGAGCAGCACAATCCACAATTTCAGAGATGGGGAATCAACCCAAGTGCCCATCAATATATGAGTGGATTACTAAAATGTTGTATATGTATACCATGGAGCACTATTGAGCCATAAAAAAAATGTTGATCTAGTGTGTATGATTTGTAACAACCTTGACAGAACTGGAGGCCATTCTTCTTAGTGAAGTATTGCAAGAATGGAAAAACAAACACTACATGTACTCAATACTAAATTGGAAATAATCAATCAACACTTATGTGCACATATGGAAGTAAAACTAAAGGGAAATTGAGTAGGCAAGAGAGGGGAAAATGGATGGGTAAATTCACATCTGACGGGTACAATGCACACTAACTGGCAAAAGGGCACACTTATAACTTTGACTCAAACTGTACAAAAGGAAATTATGTAACCAAAACGTGTACCCCCGTAAAATTCTGGAATAAAAATGAAAGAAATAAAAGTGAGAGGAAAATCAGTTAAAAAAAAAGTTTAGAACTAAAAAGTAAACAAGAAAGATTCCTAAACATCAAAAAATTTTTCACAAAGCCAGGAACCTTAAAAGCTATTGGACGTGTTTGACTATTTGCATATATTTTTAATCATATTGACATTGATTTACAGGATTATAGGTTACAGGAAGGGGAGAGATGATGTTGGCAGTCTAATTGTTGTCAAGGGATAGATTATATAGACAAACAGCTATTAGATTCCAACAAAAGCACTGAAGAAGAATGGCAGTCTAATAAATAGTAGTCTGCTCCTATGCTATGTGAAGATACAGAATCCAAAATAGGTCTGTAGTTCTTTTGAGGGGTTGTGTGTGACAGGTCAATTATGTTGGCATTGACTTAGCCACTCTAGTGCATCTATTTAATGCCATGGATTTTAAAAATTGAGCTGTTTTTCTATTTATTACCAGGTAATTTGTGAAACATCTCCTAATTACATCCCTGAGTCTAACCTTAATTCTGATACATACTCAAAGAATAGGAATCAATAATGAGGTGTGGAGTAAGATAAGTTACAATTTGGCCTGGTTGGGACATACACTGTATAGAACAATATATATTTTTCCCAACTCACAAAAGGGCCTCAAATCTTTTTTTTTTTTTTTAATAGATAGGGTCTTGCTATGTTCCCCAGCTTGGATTTGGGATTTGAACTCCTGGGCTCAAGAGATCCTCCCACCTCAGCCTCCTAAGTAACTATGACTACAGGTGGGCGCCATTGCGCCCAGCTCACCCTCAGTCATTTTAAACAAACATCTGTTGGTTCTCATGAGATTTCACTTTTATTTTAAGTGGTTTTATTTCTCAGATTCTCTGCTTTTCTCCTTCCCACCTCCCCCAATACAAGTCACATTGGTCAAACTGATTTATTTCCAATTGGTGAACAGATATGTCTGCTATAAATGGAATTTAAGTCTGTTTTTCACTTGAGAATCTAAAGGATGAATATCTGATTTGTAAGTTTGATTTCATGTACTTTATTTGATCAGGTATTAGCCACAAAGTAGAGGCAAATTCAGTATCTTTCTCTTTAACCTTATTTTCTTTTTTAGAGGAAGTCCACAAATGAAGGGGATACCTCATTTTAAGGAAGAACAGTGTGCTCCAGCATTAAATTTAGAGATGAGGAAAATATTGGATTTGCAAGCACCCATCATGAGGTATAGTACTTTGGATAAATCTGGCGTTTTGTGATGACAATAGACAATGTATTAATCACATAACCAACAGGAAAATTGATTTCATTTCTTTTGATTGAAGGTAAGTTTTTAGCTCTAGAAATGCTTGATTACCCCTTACAAGACATTTGAAGTTTTATAGATGGCACATTATACTTAAATTATCATAATAAAGCCCATAAATTGAATATACCCACTATAATTTTATTTTGAAATTTATATTTTTATAAGGTCTAGAATTGTTTGGCTGATGATAACAGTCCATATTTCTCAAAACAATACTGATAAAAAGTCACCCAAGTTGAAGAAAAGAGAAAGCGCATTTGTTTCCTAAGTTGGCATAAGTTTCTGGGAAGTTTACGTACACTTGGAAGAAAGTTAAGCATTTTGATCCAAGTGTGAATAAAGGTTTTGTGACAAGATGGCCAGAAATACCAGAATACCAAAAATATCCTTTACATCCATTGGTAGAAAAAATAAGTGATCTTACCTGTAATTTGACCTTATTTCTGTAACTGCTTCATAGTTGATTTTTTTTTTTTTTTTTTTTTTTTTTTTTTAGAGACGGGGTCTCGCTCTTGGTCAGGCTGGTTTCGAACTCCTGACCTTGAGCTATCCACCCGCCTCGGCCTCCCAGAGTGCTAGGATTACAGGCGTGAGCCACCGCGCCCGGCCTCATAGTTGATATTTTAATTGTCACTTAGTTTAGCTGCATATTGTTTCCATTGTGTAGATGTAAGAAAATGTACTCAAACAATATGCAGCTGTGAGAACAATGAGGGTGTTCTTTACTGAATAAGACTTTCCAAATGTGTTTTTGGGTGAAGAAAACAAGGTGTGTATAATGCTACTGTTTTAAAATTAGTAGTATTAGAATATGTGTTCTGGAGGAATGCGTAAGAAACTGGGCATGAGAAATGAGTGACAAGGCTATAGGTTTGGGGAAAAGACTGGATGCTCTTTAAATATTGGATTTTATGAAGGTGATACTTAATTTTTTTTAAAAAAAAGCCTCAGTTCTGATTAAATATTTCTTTCACAATTTCTCTTGTTAGAATACTGTACAGAATGACACTGAAACATATTAAATAAAATTGTATGCAAGTGGGTTTTGCCTTCTTTGGTCCATCTTTTTATACCTTATTCTCATAGAATGCCATTGTTATTTACTTAAATGTGATCAGTGTTACTACAAAACCTTGTTCAAGTTACTCATCACCTGGATCAAAAGGTTACTCATCACTTCACATTTTATTTCAGTGTGGAAATCCTTTTCTAGAAAGTAACTTGATGCATAAGGAATTTTGAATGTCTGGGTACAAAGTGAGGTAGACCTCCACCTGGTGGTAAACTGTATGGCGCATGGAAATAGAATAGAAAAAGAGCCTTTAAAAAAAAATTTCTGTTTCTGCCATCTTGTGCAAGTTTAACCTGTCAGATGCTAGGTTTTAATATACACATTTAGGTGGTTGGAAATCTCTAAGCTTTCTTTCACAACTTCAGTGAAATAATTGCCTATCAGAGCAGTGTTATTAGCACCTGAAATGCATACTTGCTAGAAATTTGATTGGAGAGTTCTGACATGATTTTGAATTGAGTGAGAAGATATAAAACTTAGGCTTTATAACCAACTATTTTCCCTCTTATCACTACATATGTAAGTCAAATAAGGTTAGGGGTAATGATTATGCTGTTGCTTATAGTAGCAAGAATATTGTCATCTTTTATTTTTGATTGAAGACAAAATGTGATTGAGTTTAAACATCAAACTTTTGTTATTAATTGAAGATAATGTTTAGAAGGTAAAAATTTATAATATAAAATTTATAATTTTAATAAGATATTCTATTTCTAATTTTCAGATACCATAGTTTATTTCATCTTCATCCTGGGCACTTTGGAAAGCACTGTGTTATATGTAATATTTAATATTAAGTACTAAATGTTTACATTTTGAGAATTGGTAATTTAAGAATTATGTAATTCCTTATTAGAAATATTTGATTAATCAGAAACACTGTTCTATTTCAATATATATGTGGCAACAAATGATACATTCAGCATATTGCTTTCTAACCATACTAAATCCCTTAGAACCCAATCAGAATCCTAAATTTAAACACATACACCCACACACACACACACACACACACACACATCTGGGATACCAGCAGGCTCATGTAAAGCCTGTAAAGTCAATGATTAAAGAGGTTCTCTGTGGTCATAACTTAGAGTATATTTACATGTATTTTGCATGTACTTATGACCAGTGATGATATTCAAAATACTTAAGAGCCAATACAGCATAAGAAGACATGAGTTAATTGGCTATTAATATAGGGTTCAGACATCCCCCCACTATACCAAGAATTAATCCCTCAGTTTGGGAGATTTTTATGAGGGAGGGAGTCCGTGGTAAGCAGGCACTTGAGTGGCTTGGGGCAAGGCCTGTTTGCCAACCTTTATGGAAATGTTCAGTATTTTAACAACTGACATCAGCCTTTGTTTTAACAAGTTTGTTTACTTTCTGTTAAATGAGATACAGATTCTATATAATGTTTATCACAGTTATTTTAAAGTCATTATCTGCTAATTCCAACATTAGGATTATCTATTCTATTTATATTGATGGATTTTTCTCTTGACTCTGTGTCATATTTTCTTATTCACATATCTAGTAGATCATTTTTGTTGTTGGAGCATTGTTGATTATAATATTGTAGAGATTATGAACTTTTAGTTTTGTCAGAAGATTGTTGAGTTTTGCCTAGCAGACAGTTAAATTAGTGAAGGATAATCTTGATCTTGTTCCTAACTGTCATATGCAGTGATTCTTCTAGGGAAATAGGCATAGGGAGAGTGTAGTTTGAAGAATGAAAATCTCTGGTAAATCAATGACTACTCTGCCAAATTGCGTCTGTTGATATATTAATAGTAGATCTAAAACATAAAGTTTTTATACTCTGCTCACTAAATGCTATATGTAAATTTTACCACTGAAATATATATTTGAAAGAAAGAATATATAATGCTTTAAAATGGTTTAACTGGGAATTTTAACTGATTTCAAATGCTATGAAGTTCAAGAAATGGAGCTGGGTAAAGGAACATCTGTTTCTAATCTTTTTCAGTGCTCTTATATTTGGGAAGAAAATACATCAAATTCTTCATTAACTGAAATCTTTGGGGAATGAGTCGTTGAAATCAACTTTCCAAAGAATTGAAGGATTAGTTTAAGAATTAAAATATTAACATTTTTTCCATCATTATGGATTAAAATATTTTTAAAGGACACTCTTTCCTTCTTAAATATGAAAGGAAATTTAATAGAGTATATATTATATACACACAACATTTTTCATTCTTATACAGTATTTGAATTTTTTATAGCATTTGTTATTCTTGACTACTCTTTAAAATTCATCTTATTCCTTTGATTTCTTGTTATCAGTTTCTACTGGTTTCCTTTGTTCTCTTTTTCTTCTCTTTGCCAGTATCTTTGCAGTGTCTTTTATGAATTCCCCTTTCCTCTACCCCTTTCTTCTTTCCTCCTTTCTACAAACATTTAGTGCCATGTATTTAATACAGTCTAGCACTGCCCAAGGGGCTGGGCATACAGAGCTGAGCAAAGCAAGGTTTTTATTTTCCCAGTAAGTAAATGTTAAATATCTTTGCAAATATCGTAAGTTGAGATCAAGCTATGTAATTATTTTTCAATTCTTGACTGAGAGGTCTTCTGAAGAGAGGCTATACTTTATTTACCCTTGAACATCCAACACAGAGTATAGCACCTGTCAAAAAGCATGGGCTCAATAAATGTTGCGATGCCTGAAAAATATATTGTCTAAAAGTATGCTTTCCAGTATAATAGCCACTATCACAAGAAGTTATTTAAATTTAAGTTAATAAAAAGTAGATAGAATTAAAAACTCTATTTTTGTTAAAGTTTACTAAAAACTCTATTTTTAACTAAAGTTATTTAATTGCACTAGCCATTATTCAAGGGTACATTCACCACATGTGGTTAGTAGCTACCATTTTCAGATAGTAAAGGTATAGACAACATTCATATCATTATTGAAAGTTTTATTAGTGCCAGAGAATTGTTAACCTCTCTATTCCTTGGCTCTAGATTGTCATCCTGTCATTAGTTATGTCTGTTCATTTTATGGTTTCTCTGCCTCTTTTCCTTTCTTGTTAGTTACCACCTATGCTTCCATCTTTTAATCTGCTGTTTCAGTATTTCTAGTTTTTAACCCAATTGATCAAGTTTGTGACTCTGGCTGTCCATAGTCTTTCAATTCTTTTCACATTTTCTGATTCTACATTCAGTTATACATTGGTAAAGTGATGCATAGCTAACTTGCTGATAAATGGAGAATTTTTTGTAAATGCTTTCATGATTGTTTTTGCATGAGTATTTTCTAAAGCAGTTATATTCATACCCATTGCTTTCCCAGTATGCTCTCTTAAAAGTTAATTTATTCTACCTACAGTTTGCAGTCTGTGCTGGAAGATCTCCTGGTTGCTACTTCTGATGGACTTCTTCATCTTATTCACTGGGAAGCAATGACAAATGGAAGGAAAGCTATTAATCTTTGCACAGTACCGTTTTCAGTAGACCTGCAGTCATCTAGAGGTAATTATACTTTCTATATGAAGTAGAACCAGTTGTTTAATATTTGATATCTAGTTAAATAACTTCTATGGATGAACATTGATTTTTATCATTTGGAATTAATTATGCAAAAGGAGGGAGAGAAGGAGTGAGAGAGTGAGTATGAGCAAAGGAGAGGGAGACAGTCATTCAGTAGGAAAAGATAGTTTAATTGTGTAGGGTTGGCCAGTCATGGTGGTTCACGCCTATAACCGTAGCGCTCTAGGAGGCCGAGGCGGGTGGATCGTTTGCGCTCAGGAGTTCAAGACCAGCCTGAGCAAGGGCGCGAGACCCCGTCTCTACTAAAAAAAATAGAAAGAAATTAGCTGGATAACTAAAAATCTCTATATAAAAAATTAGCCGGGCATGGTGGCACATGCTGTAGTCCCAGCTACTCGGGAGACTGAGGCAGTAGGATTGCTTGAGCCCAGGAGTTTGAGGTTAATGTGAGCTAGGCTGATGCTATGGCACTCTAGCCCGGGTAACAGAGTGAGAGTCTGTCTCAAAAAAAGAAAAAAATTGTTTAGGGTTATTAGGTCCATTAGTTTTGCCTTTTTAACCTTACAAGACTTGCAAGCAAAATATGAGAGCATAATTTACTATATTTGTAATCCTCTTTCATGTACTTGTTTTTTTTATCAGTAGGTTCGTTCCTGGGCTTTACAGATGTACACATCAGAGACATGGAATACTGTGCCACACTTGATGGGTTTGCTGTTGTGTTTAATGATGGTAAAGTTGGATTTATTACTCCAGTGTCAAGTAGATTTACTGCAGAGGTATGGCTTACTTACTTGGAATGTTTATTTTCTTTATTTTACATTTATTAATTTTATTGTTATTAAATTCCTCCCTGTTTTCTGTATTCATATAAGATTTTAGGGATTGTTAAATTTTTAATCAAACTGTACGTACAAATAGTGTAAGTAGACAAAATTCTATTAGACATGGTTTGTTTTATTTATTTATTTATTTATGTATGTTTTGAAACAGAGTCTCGCTCTGTCACCTAAGCCAGAGTCCTGTGGCATCAGCCTAGCTCACAGCAACCTCAAACTCCTAAGCTCAAGCGATTCTCCTGCCCCAGCCTCCCAAGTAGCTGGGATTACAGGCGTGCACCACCACCCCTGGCTAATTTTTTCTATTTTTAGTAGAGACGGGGTCTTGCTCTTGCTCAGGCTGGTCTTGAACTCCTGAGCTCAAGTGATCCTTCCGCCTTGGTCTCCCAGAATGCTAGGGTAACAGGCATGAACCACAGTGCCTGGCCAGTTAGACATGATTTAGAAAAATGATTCTTTCTCTCTTTCTCACTCTCCTCATGCTAATTTCCCATTTTCAAAGACAATTGCCTTTTTATTTCCTTGTTATTTTGATATTTATCAATACCTACTGATTATTTCCTTTAATTTTTAGGTTTTAGGCTGTGTTTATTAACTTCCTACTATGGAAAAGGACTATTTACTTTCCTCTTCCCTATTCCTACCACACTGGCATATTCTTCCCATATTCCAAATATAGTTATTGTGATTTTTGATTAGGTTACTATTCATTGTTATATTTTTATCAATATGTAAGCTCTGTTGTTTGTACCTGTGCCATGTAATATGTTAGGGTTATTTTTCTTTCCCTGCAGATTATTCCTCCCACTAGGAATTAATAATTGTTTTGTTCTTTACATTTGCTTAGTTTTTATGTACTTACCACTTACTCAACCTAAAACTGTCAGTTGTGTAAATACCCTCTCAATTTTTTCAAATGCTTTACATTTTCTGTGCATTTCATCTTGAAGACATTTCTCTTGGTGCCTTCTTTCTGTTCTGCTCTAAACTGTTCTGGTCGCTTACTATATACCCTTAACACAGCTGTATTTTTTGGCTTTCCATCATCATCCTGAGGATACCCTTTACTCTTATTTTTATGGGATCTTTTGATAGGTAATGTTTAATTTAAAATGTATGGATTTTGCCTGTGGGACAGAGACCCAGAATACATTTGAATTCATTGAAAGCTCTTTGAGTTTTGGTGGGTTTGTTTGACTGTCATCTTTACCATAGGATGAGCTGACTGAGTTATTTTCCTTGAGGGAAGCCTCTATCCTTAGAGTCATTTCCTTCCCCTTCCCTTCTTTTTCCCTCCCCTCCCTTCTGTCTTCAGTGTTCCTTGGAAAATATACCTGATTACTCCAATATTCTGGGAT
The DNA here is from genome assembly GCA_008086735.1 of Cheirogaleus medius. NCBI lineage: Eukaryota > Metazoa > Chordata > Mammalia > Primates > Cheirogaleidae > Cheirogaleus > Cheirogaleus medius. Next base: position 51,212,376 of record VBSM01003204.1, on the reverse strand, counting down.
TTGAATTATAAAAGAGTTAGGCTAGAGGGTCAAAATCCAAGTGTGAACCTTTGCTTTCTATCCCTGTTTTCAGTGTGGTATATAAACCTCTGGGGTTTCTGTTTTTCTTTTTCTTTTTTTACTCACTAACTCTGGGGTTTTTTGTTTTTGGAAAGAAAAATGTTCAGTTTTCTGTTGGAGTGGAGGTGAGGTATTTCTTGGCTGCTCATTATGGGGGAAGTGCTGAGGAGGACCCAGCTCCTGCTTAGATAGGTTTTGAACCATACCTACTGCTTTTGGTCTAGCCCTTGAGAGACACCTACATTCCCAAGCCTTTTGTGTACCCTACAGTGTAAATTTAGATGTTTCTTAGCATTCTTTACTGTCAGTTAAGGATACTACTCATCCATATGCTTTCTAGCTTCCAAACTTTCGTAATGCTGCCTCTTCTCCCATTCTTTGTCTTTGTCATTTTATGCTTTTAAAAAAAAATCTTTCTGTTGTAAAAGTTGGGATTTTAGGAGTCTGAGAAGCAAATATTCATATTCCATCTGCTCTCTTTAACTGGAAAGGATTTTAAGTTTTTACGGTCCTCTTTTGGTTGTCATTCTACTTGGCTTCAGCTTTAATATTCCTAATAAATGTTTTCCATTATCAACTTTATTCAAATAGTAAGGTACTAAATAATACATTTGTGATAAGTTATGTCAATATATAAATATATAAATAATAAAAAACTTTTGAGAAATGAGAAAATCTCTTTTTTATAAAGCATATCTATAGTAATTATGTTTGGGACTTAAATATCTATATTGAAAGCAAATTTATTAGGGCTGAAAAAGCAATTGACTCTTTTCTTAGTACTTTATAGTTAGTATAAAATATATTCTTAGCATTTATTAGTATGTTGTTAAAGAAATTTTTCCAATCAAAGATTTAAAAAATAATGAAAAGCAGATGGACATCATTAAATAAGTTATAAATAGAAAATATGAATTATAAGAATACAATACTTATGTATTATGGTAATTAAGAAATAACTAAATGACATTTAACAGATGTGTTAAAATATGTCAAATTTTGCCACTCCCTTGTTCATTACTGTTCTAGGACAAAACCTGAGGACTAAAAGAGCTGGAGAAAAAAATTTTTTTTAATTTGCTCAAAGGTTTTGGAGAGCTAACAAGACAGTCAAGAATAACCAGGCTACAAGAGGCTAGAGACCCAGTATTTGAGTCTATAGTGAACATTAACAAACTAGGCTATATGCAGCATCATAGATAGACCTCACAAACATGTTGATTGAAAGCAAATAAACACAAAAGAATACATCCTGTGTTTCCATTTTATGTAAAATTAAAGGGAAAATAAAAACATAAGCAATTGCCCAGTCCACATAGGCCTCTTTGCTCTTCTTTGAACATAACAGAAATGCTACTACAATAGGGCCTTTGCACTTGCTTTCTTTCAGGACTTTCCTCAAAAGGCACTTTCGTAGGAAATTTGTTTAATATTATACCCTTCCCCCATATTCCCTCTTCACCATAATTGCTTTATTTTTTTAATAGCATTTACCAGCCTCTAATATACTATAATAATTTTTTAACTTGTCTGTCTTCTAACACAAATACAGGGATACAAGTAGGGATTTTGGTGTGTTCGAATGCCTGCTGTATGTATCCTCAATATCTAGAGCAGTGCCTGTGAATAGTAGACACCTGGGAAATATATTTGTTACAGGAATGAATTTCAGTCTAACCAGTGATCCAAAGAAATAATACTCAATGCTACCTTTACCATTTTCTGTTACATAAAATGTCTAGTTTTATTATTAAAATTGAAAAATAAAATTCATACTAAAACCCCAAATATTCCATATTTAGATAGTAGATTAAATGTAGTATAGTTCAAAGGGTTGTGATTATATTATTGCATCTTCTAATGTTTACTGTTGGGATCATTCAAAAATAAAGTATATAAAGTGTGCTATATCCTAGAATAGAAGGGGCTTAATGAAAAAAGAAAGAAATGAAGTGCTACATTATAGTGTGCTTTTTGTGCTTATTAAACCAATAATCAGGACCTTTGCCTTGGAATTTATAACAGAAAATGTTCATCATTTGGCAAATAAGAACAGACAACTAAGCTGAATCTATTCTGTATCTGTATACAGAATTAAGTGGCATATAAGCTTAATAATGTCAGTCATTTATTGAATGTTTAATTTGTTGAATTGTAGAGATTGTACTAGATAGTTTACATATATGTTCTCCTTTAATCTTTGAAATACCCTGAGAGGTAAGTAATTTACAGCTAAGGAAACTGAAGCTTGCAAAGGTCAAATACTCATTTTAGAGAGTGAATGTAGACCTGAGCTGTTATGTCAGGTTGTCAGATACCATGCTATTAACCATTTACATTGTAAAGCAAGGGAATAATAGAAAGTGGTAAACAAATGACAAATCATGAGTTGCTTCTAAAGGATAAACCAAGTAAAATTTACTATTTTCCACTGACCAGGAAGTTAAACACTGGATGTTAGGTGATGAAAATAATAATAGTGTACAAGTTAGAAGCTATTTTTGCTCTCAAGAAATTTACAGTCTAACAAGAAGTTTATTTAATTTGAATTTGGAGATTGAATTTCCATTTTTGTAGTGTTTTCTAAATTAACTAGCACTGGACTGAGCTCAATGTTTATTGAGTAAATTAACGAAAAAGTTGAGGTTTTAAGGGAGAATATTTAGATGGTGGACCTGATGGGATATTTTCCTATGTAGATGAACCAAATAAAGCCTCATGAAACTGTATGTTTATTAAAGGAGAATTATGTTGACTACAGTAAATTTGAGAGAATGCTTTTTTAAGTCTTATCTGTTTTTTTTTTATAGCAGCTACATGGAGTTTGGCCACAAGATGTTGTTGATGGAACATGTGTAGCAGTAAATAACAAGTATCGACTAATGGCATTTGGTTGTGCAAGGTAATTGATAGAGACTTTTGAATTTTTAAGGATTATTGTCCAAAATAATGTTTTTTAAACATAAGATGTTCTTAATACACTTATAAATCTTGTGACTATCATAATTTATGAATCAGCCTTTATGAAATATAAAAGTGTTTTATTAGATTGAAGCAAACAAAGGGCAGATTTTGGAGGTAGAATATTTTAATTTGTATTATAAAAGTGAGCTTTTCTTTAGTGGTAGAAAATCGAGGTACAAGTTAAAAAGAATAAGCAGCTAAAACCTAGGCTCTTTATTGTTTAAAAGAGGATCTAGAAGATATTTTTCCTTTTTTAACTCCTTTAAGACATCGGTGTTGACACTGAATTGCCTTAGTTAATAAGCACATTTAAAGCTCACATACATAAAGTCAGCTTCTTGCTTTAATTCATATAAGGGGGATTTTAGAAATAAAATTGAATAAAATTATTTATTCATCAAATATCTGTGTTCCTATCATTACTAGGCACAGTTCTAAGCATTTAGGATACATTAGAAAACAAAGATACCTGACTTTGTTGAGCTTATATGTTAGCTTGAATAAAAAGATTATATTAGTCAGTTATAGTAATGCCTTACAATGTGTATGGTGCTTATTAGTTTTCAAACTCTTTCTTAAATATAAAATTCCATTTTGCCTTCAAAATAAGACTTAGTTGTTCTATAGAACATACATCTAATGTAGTCTCCAGCCCCATCATTTCCACTTGTTAAATATCAAAGATTTTTTTATTAGTATAGGTAATCCACATATTGTGAATCACCTTCATTACACTCTCAAGAACCTCTTTGGAAAGTGGGGAAATCCTTATCCTCGACTTCAACTTGTTCTCAACATACTACTTCTCACTGAACAGTTAAATGTGGAGATACCTGTAAGTTTAACTTAGTATAGGCCGGGCGTGGTGGCTCATGCCTGTAATCCTAGCACTCTGGGAGGCCAA
>VBSM01003204.1:51192428-51208348 GCA_008086735.1 Cheirogaleus medius | reverse complement strand
AAGGAAAAGCTTATTTTTTTTTTTGATATTCATGGCTTTGATTAGGTGACATTTTGCTTAGAATTTTTAAAGCTATGTTCGTGAGTACATTTTGCCTGTAATTTTCCTTTTTCTTACTTTCCTGGTTAACCAAGCTATGCTTATCTCATGAAACAAGTTGAAGAAGGACTCCCCTCTTTGTCTTCTCTATTCATCTTTGAATGTATGGTAGAATCTGCCAGTAAAACCATCTGGACCTGGAATCTTCTTCTTGGGACTTTTTCGGACTGCTGACTAAATTCAGTTTTAAAAATAGGTTTAAGAAGATTTATGTTTTCTATCTCTTCCTAACTCATTTTGGCAAGTTGAATATTTCTAGGAATGCGTTTCTTTCACATACGCTGTCAGAATTTATTGGCATACATTATAATTTATATAGCCTTTTAACTTTAATACTGTGAAATAAAAACAGGTACAAAACAGTATGTAATCCAAATATTTAGTTTAACAAATAATTGTAATACAGTCCCTCAGTCCATTCACAACTGAGTCAAGAAATAGAACATTGCTTCTTTCATAAGCTCCCTCTACTACTTCTTAATCACAGCTCCTATCTGCTCCCTGAATCACTTAGTAACCAATTTTCTGTCTGTTGTATTATAATCTTTTTTGAAATATAGTTTTATCACCCATGTATACTTTCCTAAAGAACATAATTAGTTTTATTAGATTTTGTACTTTATATGAATAGAATCATATTTTATGTTTTGTGTCTTTCAGTCAACATTGTGAGATTCATCCATGTTGTTTGCCAGTAGCTGTAATCATTTTTTAAATTGATTTATAGATAGTGCTCCCATTTATGAATATATTAATATAGTAATGTATCACTTTGCTGTTGATGGACATTTGTATTATCTCTTGGTTTCCAAACAAAGAGACATTCTCTTATATAAAACCAATATCTTTATAACACATGAGGTAATGCTAAGTCCCTAATAGAATCTAATATCCAATTCATATTCAAATGAACCCAATTGTCACCAGAATATCTTTTATAACTCCTTGGTTCCAACCAGACTCAATCAAGGTACATTAATTATATTTGGTTATTGTTTCTCTTTGGTCACCTTTTACCTCTAACAATCCTTATACCTTTTTTTTCTCATTTTCATGGTGTTGACTTTTTTTAAGTGTCCAGGTCATTTCCTTATAGAATGTCTTACATTCTAGATTTGCTTCATTTTTTCCTCATTATGACACTTAATTAGTTTCTGTGACATCGTAATAACTAACCTGGAAGCTGGTTCTTCTTGAGCAAATATAGTCAAATAACTGGAAAGCTCACATGTCAGGCTTGGAAGAGCATTTAGAAAAAACTCATAGGAGCAGTGGCAAGTGTGTACTTCCCATATTACCTGCATTCAGGGGTAGTACCTAGGAGTCTACCAAGGCCTGTTAGAATCCAGAAGAGGTACTCCAACCCTGTTGGCTTATAATTGATGTGACTAGGAAGTACTAACCCTTTTGCCAGGGAATCTTGGCTTACAGCCTTTCAGTCACCTGTTTTCATCATTTAGGAGACTACAGGCCCTTCTTCTGGCATTATCCTGGGTTAGGGTTAAAGTTTTGTGATTGTAGCTGTGCGATATAACAAACCAGTAGCTTCTAACCCTGATCTGCCAGCCCTTAACCATGACTAACTGTCTTGAACACTAGGCTGTAGCTGGTGTCCTTAGAGTTCTATAAGAAGCCAGTTTTCTTTTAGGATGCCACTTTGCAGAGGATCAGTCTTGAACAACCTGACTCTTCTTTTAGATTTAAAGGTTTGATTAGATCCTGGTTACACATTTTTGTCATAGGTCATGATGTGTACTTCCTATGGTATCACTGAGCAATAATGTTGAGTTGTCCCAGTATTAATGATGCCATAATATTTTGATCATTTATGGTGACAATAGCCATATCTCTAAAGATATCTATAAAGATATTTTTGGCTTTGGGATTAGTAAGTAGCATTTTTTAATGAAAATATTTTTTCTCTTATAATGGGCTAATGAGAAATGGAAAGAAAAATATTTTTTAAAATATAGGCCCTATAGGATGCTTAAAAGATTGTCATTCTCTTATAAGTAGTGACTTAGCACCTCCTTCTTATATTATAAATATTTAGACTCCTCCCTGACTTGTTAAAGCTCAGCAACCCAGGGTTAGCAGTTGACAGTTGTCAGATATAAAGCAAAAATAAACAAATATACCTGCTATTCACTTGTGTTATCTCTCATCAAGAAATAATCTATTTGGGCAGGTAGTCTGGAAATTTTTTCCAGGTATTTAGCTTCTAAGATGGAATACCCTTCCAACTGAAACAACCAAGAAAATGGACAAAAATATGAAACAACTGTTTTGAATTCAAGACATGAGGCATAAGGCAGCAAAGGACAATAATCTGTGAAAGATGAGAAACAAAATGAACTCTACAACTACCCCAGCTTTTATTACTTTGAGAGTGTTTCCAGGGTGCAGCACAGGGATAGGGAGATAGAACCTAAGTTGAGTACGTGGAAACGAAAGTAAAACGTAACAAGAGAAATTATCCAAAATAAAACATAGAAAAACAATTAATATTATTAACAAAAACAGCATCAGACTGTGAGACAGCTTCAAGCAGCCTACTATTATAGGTATTTTTACTGAGTCCTAATCCCAATCCTTGAGAAGAGGTAGGTCCTGGCTGGGAATAGAGCAAAGTTGCCGTGAGGAAACCATCTAATTTCTCTTACTGCAAAGGAACATGTGAAGTTGCCAGAACATTCTGGCAGTCGTAAATAACTGTCATCCTATTGTGTACAAACGCAGTCTTTGATTAAAAATATTTTAAAAACAACATTTGTTTCTCATTTTCATTATAGTAAATGATGTTTAAGTAATGTAACTAAAGTAGGCATCTTATTTTCAAATACTAAATGTGTATTAAATTTTTGAACTGAGAATAGCTCCATAAGCAGAAATGGAATTTTTTAATGATCATTGTAGTTCAATTTTAAAATGTAGCTTAGAAGTAATATAGAGATTTTAGTTTTGGTTTCAGACCCCTCATAAATTTGACCCTTGTAAAGATTTATTTGTTTTTGAGGCAAGGTCTCACTCTGTCACCCAGACTGAAGTGCAGTGGTGTGATCATAGTTCACTGTAGACTCCGACTTCTAAGCCAAGAGATTCTTCCACCTCAGCCTCCCAAGTAGATGAAACTACAGGCATGCACCACCACACCCAGCTAATTTTTTAATTTTTTGTGTAAACATGGGCTCTCGCTATGTTGCCAAGGCTGGTCTTGAACTCCTGGCTTCAAGCAATGCTCCTGCCTTGGTCTCCCAAAGTGCTGGGATTACAGACATGAATCACCATGGCCAGCCAGCCCTTGTAAAGATTTTTTAAATGAAGTAATTACATACACCATATGCACAAAAGAGCACATACAATGTATATCTAATATATAAAAAATAGTATGAAAATCTTTATAAATTCCCAACTAGCCTAAGAAATAGCATATTACTAGTGCTGATGAAGCTTCCTATTTACCCTTCTTCTTTGATATTCACCTTTTATAAGGCACGTACTATTAGAGCAGTCACTAATCTGAAATTTGTGTACATTAGTTCTTTGTTGTATTTCTACCACAAATATATTTACTACTATATATTTAGCTAGTGTGTGTATATATATATATATCAAATATAGTGTATATAGAAAATATACATATGTAGAGAGAGAGCAAATATATATATATAGTTGACCCTTGAACAACACAGGAATTAGGGGCATTGGCTGCCCACACAGCTGAAAATCTGCATATAACTTTTGATTCTCCCCAAATTTTTTAAACTACTAATAGCCTACAATTGAGTAGAAGCCTTACTGTTAACATAAACAATTGACTGACATATATTTTGTTTGTTTTATATTACTATATATATATATATTATGATGTATTCTTAAAGTAAGCTAGAGAAAAGAAAACGTTAAGAAAATCATAAGGAAAAGAAAATATATTTAGTATTCATTTAGTGAAAATGAGTCGTCATAAAGGTTTTCATCATCTTCATATTGAGTAGGCTGAGGAAGAGGAGGAGTTGGTCTTGCTGTCTCAGGGGTGGCAGAGGTAGAAGAAAATCTGTATAAGTGAACACAGACATTTCAAACCTGTGTTATTCAAGGGTCATCTGCATTTGCCATCCATGTTAATGCATGTGGCTGAAGTTCGTTCGTTTTCAGTGATCTATGGCATAGTACTCTAAGACTATACCAGTTTATTTTTCCTTTTTCACGTTACTGGACATTCAGGCTGTTGCCAATTTTTTTTTTTTTTTTTTGCAGTTAAACACAATAATACAGTGAACATTGTATGTATCTTCTAATAAACATCAGACTAGAATTTCTGGGATATATCTAGAAGTGAAATTGCTAAATTAGAATGCATATGCATTTGTTCAGATGTTGAGATGACTGCAAATTATTTACAAAATGGTTTTGTTCTAGTTTATTCTCTTACCAGTAGAACATGAGAGTTCCCGTAATAATGTTTTTTTCTATTTGTATTTGTCTTTTTTCGCTAAAAGCTTTTTTTGTTTTCACAGTGGTTCTGTGCAGGTTTATACAATAGATAGCACCACTGGAGCCATGCTGCTGTCTCATAAATTAGAGCTAACAGCAAAACAGTATCCTGGTGAGTTTTTCAAAAACATGTTAATGTTAATGTACTGGTAATTCTAAGTGTAGTGAGTGCTAATTTAATTTAAACAATACATGTCATGATACTTACTGGTCAAATATTAGAACATATAAAAATATTCTACATGACCTAAGGATTTCTATGTAACTAGAGGAGTTCCTGGGATATTCTTTTATCACTTCATTTAGTCTTTTCTCTCCTTAGTTTTAGCCCCTACATTCCTTGTCTAGACTTTGCTATAGTCTCTTACTTGGTTTCATTGCCTCTTATTTATTGCCTTCCAATTCAGTTTATTCATTCAACAAATATTGAGTACCTACTATATGCTAGACACTGTTCTAAATGCTGGATACACAGTAGTAAACAGAAGTCTCTTTCTGAACCCTTTAGTGAATCTTTGCTATCCATAGGATTATTGCTTAACTCTTTGTGTCATTGGAAATGCTTTTGACTGAAACTAACAGAAAACCCAACTTATTATGTATTAAACAAATAGAATTTTATTTTCTCAAATAGCAAGAAATCCAAAGGTAACCTGCTACTGACCTTTGTTTGACCTTTTTTTCATGGTCACAAGTTAGCTCCTGAGCTCCAATCATTACTTCTCCAATCGAATCGAAGAAAGGAAGCAGGGCATATCTGATTTTTTGATCAGGAAAACAAAACTTTTCCCAGAACCATCCCCACCTCCTACCTCCTCCAGCTATCTTCCACTTACATTTAATTGGCCATAAATATGTCACATGGCTACCTTAGGCTTCAAGGAAAACTTGGAAAGTAAGTGTTAGCTTTTTCAAGCCTTTATGGCAAAGAGAGCAGGGGAGAAGGAAGATGGGAATAGGTGTTAGATTAACCAGCCAACAGTGTCTACATATATGTGATATATAAGGCCTTCTGCCACATCTCTCTGGCATTGTTTCTTGGTTTAGTCCGCACTTAGTGTCTCTAATTTTTATAGCACCCTTAGGCTAAAAGAAATCCCAAAAGTTCTATTTATTAAGTAGTTAGATCTAAACAACTTAGTAAGTATGTATGTGTTAGCAACCTAGTAACAGTTTTTTTAAACTATCCATAAATGGAAAGAATATAATAATTTCATTTCATTCTTAAACATAATTTTTTACTAATGGAATGTGTGTGTCCATTGGATACTGCTCAGTTTCTCAAACATTAAGATTCAAACTGGGCACAACCACCCACATTTCCTGTTCCATATGATTTTTTATAGAGCACTTAATTTTTATCACAGCAACTCCTGAAAACCCATCTTCACAAAGATGTAACATCAAATGAACTGCAGCTATGAACTACCTGCAGCTAGGAGTTTACATTGTGTCTAACAGATGCTGTGTATCACTGTGTTTCTCTTAAAAATCATCTCATGGCACCCGTGTAAGTTCTCTGCACAGTTCTGGGATACCTTGGCACACAGGCTAGGACCTATAGTCTTAAGTTTCACTCATCTTCACCAGACTACCTGCAGATTCATAACTATTTCCATGCTGTTTGATACCTTTGACTCTCCTACTATTCTTTTTACCTGAAATGTCCCATATTTCTAGATGGAGGGTATGTATTTATTTTTTTAAGACACAGCTCAAGTGAAATCTCTTTTTATGAAGTAGTTAGAATACTGTTCCCTCCTGTGCTCCATTATACCCTGCATATAACCTTTCTCTTAGCATCTGTAATACTTTATTGAACTTAACTATGTTACAGGTCCTTTTCCCTTCCTAAACTGTAAGCCTTGAGTGTAGGATGTTACCTATCTCTTTATACCAAGCTAGTTCAGCTTAGTGAGAGGCACATAGTAGAGATGTGATGAGTGAATCAATCTTTTTAAGCTGATACCAGTGACTATACCATGGATATAGCTCTTTGTATTCTCAGCTTCACATGGATATCTTTTATTAGATTGCCTGCCTTGGGCAAGCTCTGAGCTTTATCTCTTGTCCCTAACTTGCTGTGAATCATCAGAGGTGGAAGTCAAGATCTCCAGGGTTTGGCAGAAAAAATTCAGGGAAAAAGCATTTTATCTCAGTATTTTTTTGTTGTTTTGAGTATTCTGTTCAACATCTTAGTTGTTTTAGTGTGGAGAGTCATTCCGGGTATACCACCAAAAATAGAAATTTGCTCCTTAATTTTTTATCATTCTTACTGTGTGGCCTTTTTAAAGGCCTGCATATATTTTTTTCTTAAGGACAGTTTTTGCTGTAACCTTATCCCCAGTTTAACAGAGACTGATTTGTACAAAGGCAAAGACTTTTAAGATTATGCAATTAAGTTATTCAAGCTAATAGCAGCCAGAAACAGCTTTTGCTTCTTTATAAGTCACCCATGCACTGAATTTGTTATGCGTCTCGATCAGGCCAAAACTAATGGTCTTACTACATTTAGATAGCCTTAATAAATGAGCAGGATTCATCTCTTTATTTGAAACAGTCATGCCTTTCTGCTCATTTAGATTTGAAGATACAGACTGTAAACAATACTAAGTATTTTTGAAGCAATCATTTATTTTTAACTATTCTCACTATTTCTTAACAGACATTTGGAACAAAACAGGAGCTGTTAAGTTGATCAGATGGTCTCCAGACAATAGTGTTGTAATAGTGACCTGGGAATATGGAGGCCTTTCTTTATGGAGTGTGTTTGGAGCACAGCTGATTTGTACACTTGGAGGAGATTTTGCGTAAGTCCATAAAGATAATTTTTAGATAAAATAACTCCTCTCTCAGATAATACATACTTACAGAAACCTTTGTCATGGAGCTACCCTTTTTGCCTTATTTGACTCTTATCCCCCCAAAATTTGTAAGGTTCAGAATTAATATGTTCTGATTATATTCATTCTCTAAATATCCATTTTCTTAAAACTTACAGTTCATTCAATAAAAATGTGTTTATTTATTGAACTCCTGTTGTATGAATGACAGCATCTCTGCCCACTTTATATACTACCCTGACCCTCAGTCCTGATGAAATGAGGACACCTTTCCAAACTACATGATTCTGGCAGGAAGTTGCTTGGCCCTGGAAAAATGTGACTAAATGATACTTAAATGTATTAGCCTGCAGTTTTGTATTTCATTTATTACTATGTATTTCTATTTTGAAGGAGTGAAATCCATTTGATTTTTTAAAAACCAAAGCTAAATATTATATGCATTATATATAATTGGAAGGCTCTATTAAATGTAGTTTCTATTCTGTTTCAGTTATAGGTCTGATGGTACCAAAAAAGATCCTCTTAAGATCAACTCTATGGTAAGCACTTTCCATTAAAAAATTGGCATAGTATTAAAAAACTTGGATTTTCTTCCTTTGTTCTCTCATGATAGTCTTATAAAATCACAAAGGTATTTTAGTCTCAGCAGACTTCTCCTTATATAGTTCTTGCTTTGATTACATTTTTTTTAATTGAGAGGCTACCTGATTTTCAGGTTTTGAGGGTTTTTTTAGATGTGTCCAGCAAGCCCCTGTCATCTTTGTGACAGTAATGACTGTCCAGATGAGGTATTTCTTGTGTGACTCACTGGCATGCACTTCTCATGACCTGCTTTCTTTTAACATGAAGTGAAATCCTTGTCGGTCATTTTTCCCGGAGGACACGCACTTGTGTATTACTTGAGCATATTTTTAAAACTGTCCATAGATGTCTGTCAAGAGAATTATAGTCACTGTTGTAACAATACATGTTGTTGAGTATGCGTTATCCAAAATACTTGAGACCAGAAGTGTTTTGGATTTCTGAATTTTTCAAATTTTAGAGTATTTGCATATATATAATATAATGAGTTATCTTGGGGATAGGACCCAAGTCTAAACACAGAATGCATATATGTTTCATATACACATAGACTGAAGGTATTTTAATGTAATATTTTAAATAATTTGGTTCATGAAACAAAATTTTGACTACAACCTATCACATGAGGTCAGGTATGGAATTTTCTAGTATGGTGTCACGTCAGTGCTCACAAAAGTTCGGATTTTGGAGCATTTCAGATTTTCAGATTAGGGATGCTCAACCATATTTTTATTTTTACCTATTTTCAAGAATTTCTGTAGAAAACAATGAGATATAACCCCTATTTTTACATAAAACCATTTTACTACAATAGCTCCTCTGTGCACCATCCTCCTGAAATTTGTGACTCTGAGGCTTCTCACTTCCTTTGTCTTGCTTCACACAGGAAGGCATTTTCTGATCTTTAGTTTCTTCAAGAAGTAAACCACCATAGTTACCTTAAATAGTCGTTCCCAGCCTTTCACCACCAGTGACCCCTTTTGATGTCTATTCCCACCTCCATAGTTTAAGTTTTCAGCCAAATAACATTTCTATAACTGCCAATCGTGCTTCTGAATAGCATGTCACAATCAGTGTTATCAGCCTCACTAAGTTGATATTTTAGCCACAAACAATCTAAGCATTTTATGAGCCCAGGAGTTCAAGGATACAATGAGTTATGGTTGTGCCACTGTACTCCAGCCTGGGCGATAGAGTGAGACCCTGTCTCTTAAAAAAAGAAGGTAAGCATTTTTTTCAACTTCAGCATAGGAAAACATAAAACATCTATTGAGCTATTGAAATTTTGCAACAATTCATGGATTCCCCCTCCCCCACTCCATTAACATTTCCTTGGCTCAAAGATTAGGAATCACTAATCTTAAAAAATATTATCATGGAATCTAGTTACAGAATATTAAAACTGAATGGGCCTGGAGAAGTTTATATGAACCGTCTCATTTTACACAGGAAGAAACTTACACCCTGAGGAACCAAACAGCTTGGCCAAGGTAATACATAACAAAAAGCCAAGCTATAATGAAAACTCTAGTCTCACAGCTTCCCATCCAGTGTGCTTTATTCTTTATAAAACTCTATCTGTTGTAGGTGCTTCTTTGCCATGCTTCTGCTAAGTAACCTGGGTCATCTTCTGTAAGAAATTTCTTTGTATGTGAGAGGCTGCTAAATTAAATGGAGAAGTTACAGAGCACAGTAGGTTTTTCCTAGGTTTGCGATCTTGAAATCAGTGATTCCCTCTGGAGATAGCTAAGAGGTATTCGAAGGTGTGATTCTTGTCTTAGTTGTTTGGCATGGTTTCTCCAACCTTTAGAAGTCATTAATGATGCTATCATTGAATATTTCAGAATTTGAATATTTGAAGCCAGAAATTAATAAAAAGAATCTTTATTGTTTTGATTTTTTTCTCCCTCCTCCTCCCTCCAAGAGCTGGGGTGCAGAAGGCTATCATCTATGGGTTATCAGCGGATTTGGTTCTCAAAACACTGAAATTGATTCTGACCTCAGGAGTATAGTTAAACAGCCCAGCATTCTGCTATTTCAGTTTATCAAGAGTGTACTCACTGTAAACCCTTGTATGGTAAGTATATTTAAAACTGTGATTTCTATAGTGTCTTTCATGTTAGAATTTCATAGAATTCATTATGACACATATATATTAAGTATACTCCTAAAATTGGCATAGGATCTTTTGTGTATTTTCTGTAATTCTTTTTTTTAAATTTATATTAAATTTATACCCAAATTTTATTTCTGAACAGGTTTTGATTTTTTTGGTCTTTTTGTTTATTTTTTAAAAGGGTCACAAAAAATGTGAGGGAAAGCAATGTTTATATATTTCCTTGAATAACTTGAAAAATTTGGTCTTTATCTTAATAGCATTTCCTAAGGTGTGTTCCACTAGGCACTATTTATGAGATTAGTAGCAGTTCCATAGCATTAAAAAATGTTTGGTTTTCATGCAAGTGTGAATTTCTTTATTGTAGGGCTCCAGAGTCTTAAATATGCTGATGTGCATCATGAAAATCTGGGAATTGGTATATAAAAAGCCATATTACTAAACTGTGAATTTTTACGGAACACCTTGAAGAAACTATGTTTAGGAACCTGCTTTGGGAAACACTGCCCAAATTACAAACTCATGTATATCATTTTCTGAAATAATTTATATTGATATTATTATGTATTAGAAATATATAATTATATATTACAAATATATAATAATAATACATATTACATGTTAGAGGTACATATCTTAATACCTACCATCAATGGCTTTTTGATGGCTATTTGGTGCAACAAATTTCTAATTAAAATTTACAACATATTGAGAAAGAATGTGAAAATAGCCTGAATCACAGATCCCATTACTGCAGTTGAAGATTAAGGATCCCCAGAAAAAAACAATAGAGTATTTCTTTCTCCCCTTTCCCATCCCAAATAATAATTTAAAAGCACCCCTGAGTTTCATGTCAAGATAGCGTTTGGACTAAAATGGAAAGGTGGTGAGGTAGGGTGCTGCTCTGTCTGATTTGAATAGTTAATAAAGAGTCTGTGTACCTTTGAGAACACTAGATTTCTAGTTGAAAACCCATAATCACTAAGAGCACTATTCTTTCTAAATATTAGGTTATTAAGTATGGAATGTCTGATTTCCTTAAGTACTAAGTTTGACAGTTGATATCTCTGACATTTCACTTGGACACTTCTTGGGGGGTTTTTTGTTTGTTTTTGGTGAAGGTACATTCTTTCAAATGCACACGTTGGCTTGTGATTATCTTTCAAATTATTTTTTTTAGAGCATTTTTTGTGAAACAAAAATTTGTTATTTTTTAATATGAGTTCCATTGTGGAACCAATGCAGCACAGACAGCTCGAGATATCAACAAAGTGTTTGGGAAGGATGTGCCTACCGAAACACAGTACTTAGATGGTTTGAGAAGTTCCATTCTGGTGAGCCACATAGGTGACCTGAGACCAAAGTGGATAATGATGAGCTGAAAGCTATAGTGGAAACAAATCCATCTCAACCTACACATAAATTAGCAACATGGTTTGACATGACTATTCCAACAATGCTGGACCCTTTGAGACAAATGAGCATGGTATAGAAGTTGGATAGATGGGTACTGCATGAATTAAGCAAGCATCAGAAGAGAAATCTCGAAGCTTGCCTTTCTTTGCTGTCACAACATAAAGGCGAACCATTTCTACACCGTATTGTTACATGTGATCAAAAATGGATTCTTTTTGACAATCACAAGCATTCAACACAATGGTTGGATAAAGATGAAGTGCCAAAACACAGTCCAAAACCGAATTGTCATAAAAAAGCTAGTGGTATCTGTTTGGTGGTCCAGCGCTGGCATCATCCACTACACCTTCATGAAACTTGGTCAGTCAATTACAGCGGATGTCTGCTGCAACCAACTGGACGAAATGATGAGGATGCTTGCAATTAAGCATCTGAGATTGGACAGTAGAGACAGGCCAATCCTCTTGAAAGGCCACATGTCACAAAAAACAACACTGCTCAAACTACAGAAGCTGGACTTGGAAACTCTCTGTCATCCACTGTATTCACCAGGCCTTGCACCAGCTGACTACCACTTCTTCCAAGCTTGGACTCTTCTTGCAAGGAAAAATAGTCAATTATCAACAAGCTGTGGAAAATACCTTTCACGATTTCATCACCACTCACTCTCTAGACTTCTTTGCAACTGGCATAAGCGAGCTACCGTTAAGATGGCAAAACTGTGTCAATAGTTTAGGCACATACTTTGATTAATTGTACTGGTTCTTGTTTGAGATATAATAAACTAAGCTTTTGATTAGAAATTGGTCATTTCATATTTAATGACCTAGTATAACAGTACATAGGATTATTATGTAGTCTTTGTCCTCTATGAAGAAAATCAACATTGACATATATGGTACTTTTCCTGTAGTAAAACTAAATCATTGTGTTACTTTCCCCTACCTAATATTTTTATTTGCTTTTCTCCTTTGCCCCACTTCTTCATCTTTTCCATCATCAAGAGTAACCAAGAGCAGGTGTTGCTTCAGGGGGAGGATCGCTTATATTTGAACTGTGGAGAGGCTTCACAAACCCAGAATACCAGGAGTTCTTCAACACACTCTGAGCATAAGCCTGGTCGAGAAAAGAGCCCATTTGCAGATGGAGGGTTAGAGTCCCAGGGGTTAAGCACTTTACTTGGACATCGGCATTGGCATGTTGTGCAGGTAAATCTTCAATTACTGATTACTCATGACTTAGTCCTTGGTAAGAGATCACCTGGGACAGATTATTAAATATTTCATCTGTTACTTCAGGAAACAGATTCTTTTTAACCTTTTTGACTGTCATGTCTCTCTTCTGTGTTCTTGTCCTCTTGTCTTCCTTTCTTTCCAGTTGATGTAGAGTATGTCCTCACCTACTTTAAGTCCGTTAATAGTGTCAGGAACTAGAAGTTTATGTTTTGCTCTCTAATTGAGGATAACTGTTTATTTTACTTTCAGCCCCTTTTTTGTATAAATTTAGCTCTGTGGATTTGCATAGGCATAAAAGTGTAGTAATTTCATGGAAAGTGTCAATACCAGTTAGTAACCTGTGCAGCTGACATTATAGTCTTAATGGGACCACATTGAGGTTAATCACCTGACTTTGGACCCAAATTGCAGACTTGCGGTTAGTAGAGAACTTTATTAATAATTTTATTTAATCTTAATCTAAATTATTTATTCATTCTGATACCACTTTTACATTAGCAGTTTCTTTTAGTAATTCTGATAAATTGGCATTTAACATGGAGATTAATTCTGAATTTTGATACCAATTAAAAATAATTTGGGGAAGTCAATAAATTGAAATTTCTTAAAAGAAACTTGCACACATAATTTCAAAGTCCTGAATATTTTCTTTTCCCCTTTGTACCAAATGTTTTAGGTACATCAGAGCCTACTCTTGTATTAGTTTCTTTTAGTGAGTTTCTATGTTCACGATTTTTGCCTTCTACTCTCTATACTTTTACCTTACTAGCTTAATTCAGCTTCCATGTTATTTTCAGTTGAATTTGAATAAAGATAATGAGAGACAGAAAAATGGTCATGTGAAAGGTTGAAGGAGGAATATCTCCTACATTGACATGCGGTATACACTAAAAAAAATGTATTTATCTTACATTAATAAATTCATGAATCAAACAATGTACATACCATTTTATAATTAGTAACAATTTTTAAATAAAACTGCATCAGCTACTTCCTTGACTAAAATTTTCCACTGCTCCCTTCTCTCCTATAGCCATTTCTCTGCTATTTTCATTTCCCCATACTTTGAACTATTCATTCTACACTGACCTAGCATCAATGCCAGTTCTGCCTAGCCAGGTCTGTGTTACCAGAGAGCCAAGTAGAGCAGAGGATCAAAGAAGGTAGGTCTGGAACTCAAAAATCCATCAGGCAATAACAAAAATTGAATTTCCTTCCAGCTCAAAAATTTAGTGATTCTGTGATTTTTACCCATCTATGAAGCATCCAATATAATAAGCATAAACACTGATTTTAGGACTTTAGGTGCTAGCTAGATTCCTCTGTCATTCTATTTTTTGGATAGTGAAAGATATATTAAAAGATGGCCTTCTAAAATTTGAGTTTACCTAAATTTTTCAGTTTCCATAAAAATGATGTCACACAGCAAGACCTTGTCTCTACAGAATATATATATAAAAAAAAAATTAGCCAGGCATGGTGGTGTGCACCTGTAGTCCCAGCTACTCACGAGACTGAGGCAAGAGATCTCTTGAGCCCAGGAATTTGAGGTTACAGTGAGCTGTGATGATGCCACTGCCCTCTAGCCTGAGTAACAGAGTAAGACCCTGTCTCAAAGAAAAAATGCCACAGTTATAGTGTCAAAACGAATTATAGTAGACTCATAGAATTTTTAGAGCTCAAAGAACCTTAGAGATGGTCCAACTGGATTTGATACATGGGGAAATTGAGGTCGCTCAGGGAAGTTATGTAACTTGCCAAAGGTCACACAGCAGAGTAGTGGCATGATTTATGTTAAAATCCAGTGTATTTTAAAACCTAGGTACTAAATATTGAATTATATAATATACTACTGACCTTGAGCTAAAACTTAGAATTTGCCTATTTGAGATTGTTTTTACTTGGAGTCACTTTGTATTTTGCTGGCACTACAGCCACATGATTCAATGTTGTGTGGTAGTAGGATGGTTTGCATTGTCTATATAATGCTACAGCTTTGCCTTCCAGACATTTTAGCCAGTAATGATGACTCTTAAAAGAAACTTAGGTGCCTGCTTTAATTCTTCCTTCAAAATATCCATTTTTCCAGTATACACTACCACATCCTCCAACAAAGTTGATTTGTTTCCGTGATTTATACTTTGTGTGTTTCTTGTATAGCTTAGAGTTCATCTAATGAGCTTCAACTAATTCCTCTGCTCTTTCTGTTGCTTATCTAGTGTACTGGATTTTTTGTTTGTTTGAGTCTGCTACCATACACTCCTTAGCTTTCAGATCAGAAGATTCTATGTTAATTGTTTTTCCTGTAACTAAAACAAAACAAATATATATTTGTCAGAAGCAGGATTAGTAGCTGGTGGTAAAGATGGTACTTTTCTAAAAAATTTTCCTAGCTATAAACTTTTTAAATTTTGAAAGTAGTTTTTTGATAGCATAAACAATATGAAATTTTTTTAAAAATTAAAAGCTTCTGGTTTAACCTGTGTTCCTTCTCAGACTGCATTATTTTAATGCTCAGTATTTTGTATAATGTAAGCATTTATTTCTGGAAGGTGCATAAATCTATTATTCAGTGTTCTGAGAGTGTCGGTTTGATAGTTAACCTGGCTATTTTCTCTAATCCAACAATGTATATCAGGTATACCAGGTGTGGTATTTAGTACAGATCAAATCTTCTAGGAGGATAGCTCTCACAGTCTCATTAGTTACAAACAAAACTGTTCTAGGCAGGAGACAAGATTTTAGCAGAATGACTTTAAAAAAAAAAAAAAAAGGAAAATAGATTCAGGTTCTTTAAGAGAAACTGAAAAATCCTGAGATAAAAAAGATAGAGATTCTGTACCTTAGCACTCAGTTTTCCAGTGATGTGGCATGACTTTTGTGCCCTGAGTATGCATTCATGACCTGAGTTACTTCATTACACATTACCTGCCTCTTTCCTTCTGCCATTTCCTGTTCTTGGTATTACCAGTAGAACTCAGAGTTCAGATGACACATAGATCAATAAAGGTAACGTACTGGGGAAAATACAAGTTTTTGTTCTAGTCTGTATTTTGTAACATCTTAAGACACAAAACTGCAAGAAAAATAAACCTTTATTTTAAAATTAAACCTTGACTTTTTTTTTTTTTC
>VBSM01003204.1:51152311-51192328 GCA_008086735.1 Cheirogaleus medius | reverse complement strand
TGGGTTCCAGCTGTATCCAGGAGTATACAAGAGGTGCTATATCACCATTATTTAAAAATAAACAATTTTCAATTTGTGGCACTTCATAGACTTTTATGGGTTAAAAGAATAAATTGTTTTCTCCTGTAGATTCATCACAGTGTGATCATTTGAATAAAATTTAACTTTGGGGTTTCCATGATTAGAAACTCTTCAATGTTGAAATCCACTTTTGCAGTGACATCTTAGCTCCCACATTACCCACTCACACATTTCATAAGTACTAATGAAACACCAAGGTTCAGGGGAGGTGAGGATTCCTTTTAGTGTCATAGGTGACTGGCACAATTATACTCAGGTACATCCTTCCTTAAGTGACTATTTTTTTTTTCTTTTTGTCTCTTTTGTACAAATTTATGGGGTGCATGTGCAATTTTGCTACATGCGTAGATTACATAGTAGTCAAGTGAAGGCTTTTAGGGTATCTGTCACCCAGTGATGGTTAGGTACAACATACATTGTACCCATTAATCAATTTCTCATCATGCTCCCACCCTCTCACTCTTCCAAGTCTTCATTATCTATCATTCCACTCCCTACGTACATGTGAACACCTTTTTTTAGTGCCGACTTATGGGTAAGAACATACAATATTTGTCTTTCTGTGCCTGGCTTATCTCACTTAAGATAATGACCTCCAGTTCCATCCATGTTGCTGCAAAAGACATGATTTCATTCTTTCTTATGACTAAATGGAATTCCATTGGGCATATATACCACATTTTCCTAGATGGACACTTAGGTTAATTCTATAGCTTTGCTAGTATGAATAGTGCTGCAGTAAACATACAAGTGCAGATATCTTTTTGATATAATGATTTCTTTTCCTATGGGTAGATACCCAGTAGTAGGGTTGCTGGATTGAATGGTAGATCTATTTTTTAGTTTTTTGAGAAATCTCCGTACTATTTCCCGCAAAAGCTGTACTACCTTCCCGCTAAGAGTTGCCATTCCTTCACATCCTTACCAACATCCATTATTTTTTGTCTTTTTAATAATAGCCTTTCTGACTCTGGTAAGTTGATCTGTTTGTGGCTTTGATTTACATTTCTCTGATGATTGGTGATGTTGAACATTGTTTCAAACAGCTGTTGGCCATTTATGTCTTCTTTTTAAAAATGTTCATGTCCTTTGCCTACTTCTTAATGGGATTATTTGGTTTTTTGTTGTTATTGTTTAGATGTTTTAGTTCCTTGTATATTCTGGATAGTAGTCCTCTCTTAGATGAGTAGATTGCAAATATTTTTTTTCCCGTTCAATAGATTGTCTCTGACTCTGTTGATTATTTCTTTTGTTGTATAGAAGCTTTTTAGTGTAATTAAGTCCCATTTGTTTATTTTTGTTTTTGATGCCTATACTTTTAAGGTCTTAGTCATAAAATTCTTTGCCTAGAACAGTATCTAGAAGAGTTTTCCCTAGGTTGTCTTCTAGTATTTTTATAGTTTTGCGGTTTAAGTTGTTTTTTGTTTTGTTTTGTTTTCTTTTTTGAGACAGAGTCTCATCTCACTCTGTTGCTCAGGCTAGAGGGCTGTGGTGTCAGCTTAGCTCACAGCAACCTCAAACTCCTGGGCTCAAGCAATCCTCCTGCCTCAGCCTCCTGAGTAGCTGGAAATACAGGCATGCGCCACCATGCCCCGCTAATTTTATATATATTTATTTATTTATTTATTTATAAACACACACACACACATATTTTAGTTGTCCAACTAATTTCTTTCTAGTTTTTTAGTAGACACAGGTCTCGCTCTTGCTCAGGCTGGTCTCGAACCCCTGAGATCAAATCTGCCTGCCTCGGCCTCCCAGAGTGCTAGGATTACAGGCGTGAGCCACCACGCCTGGCCTGCAGTTTAAGTTTTTAATCCATCTTGAGTTGATTTTTGTAAGTGGTGACAGATAGGGATCCACTTTTATTCTTCTGCATTTGGCTATCCAATTTTCCCAGCACCATTTATTGAAGAGGGTGTCTTTTTCCCCAGTGTATGTTCTTGTCAGCTTTGTTAAAGGTCAGTTAACTGTAAGTATGTGGCTTTATTTCTGGTTTCTCTGTCATTTTCCATTGATCTGCATCTATTTTATACCACTACAATACGGTTTTGGTTACTATAGCCTTGTAATATAATTTGAAATCAAGTAATGTGATGCCTCTAGCTTTGTTGTTTTTTGCTCAGGATTGCTTTGGCTATTTGGGCTCTGTTTTTGGTTCCCTCTGAATTTTAAGATTGATTTATTTCTCAGCTAGTACATTATTGGTGTATGGAAATGTTACTAATTTTTGTACATCGTTTTTTGTAGCCTAAAATTTTACTAAATTCATTTATTCAATATAAGAGTTCTTTGGTGGAATCTTTAGATTTTTCTGGATATAAGATCATATCATCAGCTAACACAGATAATTCAACTTCCTCTTTCCAATTTGGATGCCTTCTATTTCTTTCTCTTGCCTGATTGCTCTGGCTAGGACTTCCGTTACTATATTGAATAGGAGTAGTGAAAGTGGGCATTCCTGTTTTGTTCCAGTTCTTAGGGGGATTGCTTTCAACTTTTCCCCATTCAGTATGATGTTAGCTGTGGGTTTGTCATATATGACTTTTATTATTTTGAGATATGTTCCTTCTATGCCTAGTTTGTTGAGAATTTTTATCATGAAGGGATGCTGGATATCATCAAATGTTTTTTCTACATCTATTGAGATGATCATATGGTTTTTGTCATTGATTTTGCTGTGATAGTGCCTCTTTTATTGATTTGCATATGCTGAACTGTTCTTGCATCCCTGGGATAAATCCCACTTGATCGTGGTGTATTAATTTTTGATATGGATTCGGTTAGGTAGCATTTTGTTGAGGATTCTTACATCTGTGTTCATCAGGGATGTTTGCCTGTGGTTTTCTGTTTTTGTCACATCTCTGTCAGGTTTTGGTATCAAAGTGTGCTGGCCTATAGATGGAGTTAGGAAGGATTTTCTTCTCTTCAATTTTTGGAATTGTTTGGAAAGAATTGGTGTAAATTCTTTGTAAATTTGCTATAATTCAGCAGTGAAACCATCTGGTCCTGAGTTTTTCTTTGTTGGGAGACTTTATTACTAATTCAATCTTGCTATTCGTTATTGATCTGTTCAGGTTTTCTGTTTCTTCCTGGTTTCATCTTGGGAGGTTGTATGTTTCCAGGAATTTATCCATTTCCTCTAGGTTTTCTAGTTTGTGAGCACATAGTTGTTCTTAATAGTCTCTGATGATCTTTTGTATTATTTCTGTGGTAGCAGTTGTAATGCCTCCTTTTTCATTTCTGAATTTGCTTATTTGAGTCATCTCTTCGTGGTTAGTCTAGCTAGCGGTTTATCAATTTTGTTTATCTTTTTAAAGAACAAACTTTTTGTTTTGTTGATCCTTTTTTGTTAAGTATTTCATTTAGTTCTGCTCTGATCTTTGTAATTTCTTCTACTAATTTTGGGTTTGGTTCTTCAATTGTATTGTTAGATTGTTAATTTTTAATCTTTATACTTTTTGGTATAAGTATTTAATGCTATAAACTCACCTCTTAGCACAGCTTTTGTTGTATTCACATGTTTTGGTATATTGTGTTTGCTTTTTCATTTGTTTCAGAAATTTTTTTTATTTTGTCTTACTTTCTTTCTTGACCCAGTGGTCATTCAAGAGCATGTAGTTTAACTTCTATGTATTTGTATAGTTTCCAGAGTTCCTCTTGGTAATGATTTCTAGTTTTATTCCACTATTATCTGAAAAGAGACTTGATAATGATTTCGAATATTTAAAAAATTTGTTGCAACTTATTTTGTGGTCTGACATGGTCTATCTTGGAGAATGTTTCATATGCTGATAATAAGAATGTATATTCTGCAGTTGTTGGGTAGAATGTTCTGTAAATGTTGTTTAGGTTCATTTGATCTAAAGTCCAGTTTACAAATAATGTTTCCTTGTTTGATTTTCTGTGTAGATGATACATCTCACGCTATGAATGGAGTATTGAAGTTCTCCCCTATTATTGTATTGCTTTCTCTTTCCTATTAGGTCTAGTAATATTTGTTTTATGAATCTGGGTACTCCAGTGTTGGGTACATGTATATTTAGAATTATTATATGTCCTGCTGAATTGATCCTTTTATTATTATATAATGGCCTTCTTTGTCTTTTTTTTTTTTTTAACTTAAAGTCTTTTACCTGATATAAGTATAGCAGCTTTTGCTCACTTTTGGTTTCTGTTTGTATGGAATATCTTTTCACACCCCTTTACTTGTGCTCTGTATTTGTCTTTACAGTTAAGGTGAGTTCCTTGTAGGCAGCATATATTTAATAGTTGGGTCATTTTTAAAAATCCATTCAGCCAATCTGTATCTTTTGAGTGGAGCATTTAATCCATTTATGTTAAAGGTTAATATTATTATGTGAGGTTCCATTCTTATATTGTTTTCTAGTTGTTTTATAAATTGTTTCTTTTTTCTCTTACTATTTATCATTATGGTTTGGTGGAATTCTATAGTGGTGCCATTTGAGTTCTTCTCTTCCTCTTGTGTGATTGCTTTACCAGTATGTTTTATACTTTCGTCTCTTTTCATGATGGGAAGTGTCATCCTTTTGCTGCTAAGTTTAGGACTTCCTGGATGATTTCTTATAGGGCCAATGTACCGTGTTTCCCCGAAAATAAGACCTACCCATAAAATAAGCCCTAGCAGGATTTCTAAGCATTTGCATAATATAAGCCCTACCCCAAAAATAAGACATGATGGGCATGACTATGCAGCGTATCTGCACAACCCATGCATTTCGTCGCGGAGCAGTAAAGAAGACGAACAGCCCTTCTCATCTGCCCCATCATGACAGCTACTATCCCAGAGGTGACCAGAAAGGTGCGGGCAGCCCCACCAACAAGGTCGGCTCCCCCTGTCAGGTCCCGGCCATCCTGTGTGTGCTGCAAGCTGAGGCTTTGAGGGGAAAATAACACATCCCCTGAAAATAAGCCCTACGGTGTCTTCTTGAAGAAAAATAAATATGAGAGTCTGTCTTATTTTTGGGGAAACACGGTAGTGG
The DNA here is from genome assembly GCA_008086735.1 of Cheirogaleus medius. NCBI lineage: Eukaryota > Metazoa > Chordata > Mammalia > Primates > Cheirogaleidae > Cheirogaleus > Cheirogaleus medius. The sequence continues at coordinate 51,187,244 of VBSM01003204.1, read as the reverse complement.
TGACAAATTCCTCGGCATTTGCTTATTCAGGTAAGACTTGATTTGTCCTTCATTTATTCATATATAGAATTCTTATTTGAAAGAGTTTGGTGGGTGTTTTTTCCCCAGTACTTTTAATATGTCATCCCATTTTTTCTAGCCTATAATGTTTCTGCTTAGAAGTCCACTGTTAGTCTTATAGGGTTTCCTTTATAGGTGACTAGACATTTGGTGTTTTTACAGTTTGCGCTTTCACTTTGACTAGCCGGTCTGATTATAATGTGCCATGGCAAAGTCCTTTGTGCATTGTATCTGCCTGAGGATCTCTGAGCCTCCTGTATCTGGATATCTAACTCTCTTGACAGACTTAGGAAGTTTTTGCCTATTATTTCATTAAATAATAAAGGTTTCCTATACCTTTTGTTCTCTTTTCACCCTTGGTGACACTGATAATTCATTCATAAATTTGGTCATTTTATGTTTCCCAAAAGTCTTAAAAGCTTTATTTGTTCTTTTTTCTTTATTTTTGTGTGATTGGATTATTTCAAAAGACCTGTCTTCAAGTTCTGAAACCTTTCTTCTGCTTGGTCTAGTCTATTGTTGAAGCTTTTAAATATATTCTGTCTATTGCTGGAGAATTATTGTATTCCTTTGAAGGGGTGTCATTTTTCCCTTTTTCATGTTTCCTCTGTCTCTGTGTTGATATCTGTGCATATGGTGTAACAGCCGCTTGTTCCAATTTTTGAATTTACTTTCACTGGGGGTGTTAGGGGGACTTCTTCCTGAAAATGTGTCTGTGATGCTGTTTAGGTAGGGCCCTTTGGCTTTGCTTCTGGATGTATGCAGTAGCAAAGTCTCTGTATGATTTCTTTGGCTATAAATGGCATTAGTAGTGTCTGTGATTTCCTCATTGTACTAGGGTGTGGTTATTTGTGGAGGTCGTGGTTAAGTTGTGTCAGGGACTGGAATGCCAGATGCACCCACCTTCAGGCTTCAGTAGTAGTGATGGTGAGTTATGCATGTCTGTTCCTGTTCCCTGGGACAGCATACACTGGCATCTATGTTGGTGGATATAGGCTGGCTGATTCTTGGGCCTCTGGGTTGGCTTAATCTAATGTTGGTGGTTGTAGTAGTAGACTAGGCAGGTAAGCGGGCTCTCAACCCCCTGACATGGAATGGGTGATGGTAGTAGCAGTGATGTGATGCTCATCTGGGTCCCAATCGTTGTGTGCTTGTGTTGGCAGTGGTTGCAATGGGCTGTGCGTGCTGGCCTCTGGGTTAGCAGGTGGTGCTTGCAGGTAGGAGCCAGCAAAGGTGACATTGGTAAGAATTTTAGGCCTAATCTCAGTCCCCCAGAAAAGAGTGCTCATGTGTCCCAGGTGCACTCTGTCATGTCTGTCTTGGGAAGTAAGAGGTTGAAGCCAAGTGAAGTCAGACCAGGCAGGCACTCAAATCTCTCAATGGCAAATGCGTGTACCCACTGTGATGGGTGGGGCTGAGGTAATCCTCAGACCCCTGGCAGAATATTCAGGTGAGGGGCAGCAGCCACCGTGCTGGGGTCCTGCCACAGGGAGGGTGGGGCCAGCCACAGCCTTAGCTGGCAGGCAGGGGACACATGTCATTCTCACGCCACAGTCCCAATGAGGGTCACTCCCTAGTCCCAGCTGTCACAGCCAACCCAGCTGACTGATAAAATCTAGTAGTTCATGTTTAATCTGTAACTCAGCCCTGAGCCATAGGAGCCTCCACCCAGCTCAATACCAACCCTCTGCAGCAGCTCATCCCACTCAACTCCCGAGGGCAATGCCCACTTCCCAGTACTTGTGGCCACAGCCCATACCACTCTTGCTTCTCAGTCTTAGCTACGGGAACCCACCCTGCCATTCAAATCCATTCTTCACTCAACAGCTCATGTTTCCGTAACACTTAGGACTGGAACATCTGGGTCCCAGGATAGCACGTAGCCTGTTAGAAGCTGTGATCAAAAGTAGTGTCTTGCTGTAGATGTTTAGGTTTCAGAAAGGGCATGGGACCAATGGCCAGTTCTCTCCCTGGAGCAGTTCGTTCTTACAATTTCTCAGTCATTCTCTTAAGTTAGATTCAGGGATTGGGAGAGTGAAGGTACTCTCCAGTGGGAAAGTGGACCACAGAAACACTCCAACTCACTCTTTCCTCATATTGAGGAATCACCCCAGTTCCCAGCAAGTTCTGGCCAAGCAGGTTGCCTGTAATCCTTCTCCTTCCTTGTATTTGGTGTTTCCTCTTGCTTTTCTGTGGAACTCTTATGTTCTCTCTTGGACAATGTATTCAGAGTGTGATTGTCAACACACTATTTTGGTTCTTCTAGGTGATTAGGTATGCATGAAATGTTTCTAGTCTGTCATATAATGCTTATTTGTAAAATTATCAGTTTTCTTCACATAACTGGAGAGGCAGTGAGGCTCCAAACTAGGTTCTTATAGCCTTCCCCTCTGCAGACCTCAGCCTCATGCCAAGGTCAGGTCTTCCTTGGACTGCAAGATCTATTTTTCTTTTCTTAATCCAACAAAAATAATTTCACTTCCAGACTCCTAGAAAATTGCTTTTAACTTTAATTTCACCACCCAATCATTACCACAAGGTTACCATTATTCCAAACTTATTTTATCTTTCATAATGCATTTAATTAATTGGTCTGAACGATACAGTACATCTGTTAGGATTCAAGCTAAACATTCTTCATGCATATACCATGACACTGTTATCTTTAATTCTATAGTCTTTCACAAACCAATATTAGGGTTAAGAACTTCTAATGTATTGAAAGCTATTGATTTAGTTGGATTTTAAGTTGACTTTCTAGTTAATAAGTGAACTATAACAAAGAGTTAAATTTATCAAGGTTAATACAGATGTTTTCAGCATGTTGCTTTTATTTGATTTTTGTTGTGTCTTCACATTACACAAACAATTTTATTGGATTTTATTACAGTTGGCTTTTTAATTTGTTTTCTTTTTTAAATATGTGACAACTTTTCTTAGAGTAAAATGAAATAAATTGTGTTTTGTAATTTATTCAGTTTGAATAAATTGAAGCTTTTCTTATTCCAGGAACAGAAGAGTCTTTCTTTGTTCAGTTCTGTTAATTTCTTAACCCGCTTTCTCCATGTGCTCATGAAAACTATTTAATCGGTGGGCTAGAGAGATCAGTCTCAGTAAAGCTAGAATTTACTTAATCTACATTGATATCCCATAGAGAATTCTTTAAGCTTAAAAGTTTTGTTAGGGTGATACAAAGATATACAAAGATGTAAAACAGACAACATGGGAAAATACATTTACCACTTATATTGTAGACGAAGAGTTATTATCTGTTGATATATTAAGAGTTCTTGTAGATGTATAAGTTGAACACCCCAATAGAAAAATAATAGCTTACACACACTCTTACATGTTTATGCATGTTTGTTTATAGAATAAAAAGCCAACCAGTGATTGTCCCTGAACAACAGAGAAAATTTTATTTGTAATTTTTACATTTTTATATAATTTTATAAGCATTGCTTTTTAGGCAGAAAAATTTAAAAGTAATAAAAAGAATTCCATTAAAAACCAAAAGTAAAAAAAAAAAAAAAAAGACCAAAAGTTTTGCTGAGCATGTAGTTTTATTAGATAAGGTTATTTTGGGATGGTCATGTCAACAAAGCTATAAACTGTTCATCTCTATAATTCATGGCTGCCCTCATGGGTGCTTCTCTAAAAATCTATCGGTCTACATTAGTTCAATATTTAAAATAAACAAACAACATTATGGGGGAAAAAAAAGGAAGGCCTGCTGTCTAGAAACTTGAAATGGTAAAGAGATGTGAAATATTGGCTCATACAAAAATGGTAAATTCCATGTGCTCTGCTGCTAATACCCACTGTTTGAGGGTGCCTTAAACATTGTACAGGAAGTTGAATCTTATATTGTGATAAGTTAATGCTTTTAATTTTAAATACATTTCATAAGTCTTACTAAACTGATGTTATTTTCTACATAGATTTCCAGCACCTATCTAGAGAGCAATTGGCCTATACGGGTGAGTTGTTATTTTGTTGAGTGTTAACTTTCATTGGATAGCATTTACAGCAAGAGGCATTTTGGGGAGAGCCCCTCAATGGTTGTAATTGATAAGAGTAAAATTTTAGTATTTGATCCATTATGCATTCTTAGTACATTAACATTTATAATTTTGTCAAATATAACTGTATAAATATTTGGATTTTTAAATTTAGCATCTTATATTTAATTCACTTAGGAAACATTTATCAATAGTCTGTTTGCCTGACACTATACCAAGCTCTTTATACCTAATAAAGTGTATAGGTTTGCAAGGAAGAGCTCCTAATTTTTTGTTTGTTTATTTTAACAGTTTTCAGCTATTGATAAGCTTGGGCAGAACATTGCTGTGGTTGGCAAGTTTGGTTTTGCACATTATTCATTACTCACCAAAAAATGGAAACTTTTTGGAAATATCACCCAGGTTAGTCTTTTTTTACATTGATAACTTCCTGTGTTTCTTAAAGTATAAGAGAACTACAATGTGAAGTTACCTATAAAGTAAACCATTGGTTACTTATAAAAAATAAAATTAAATATAAAAGTCATAGTGGGTAATGTCCTAAAGTCAATTGTGATAAAGTACTTGATGTTTGTTAAAGGATCTGTGTTTAATAATTGGTTTGTTTTTAATTCTTGTTAAGATCAGTAACTATAATTCTTTAAGGGTAAGGGTAAGGATTTACCCTTACATTCCAGGGTAGTTCATCAAATGTGATCAGAATAAATTTCCACAAAATTTGAGATCACTCCTTGCTTGTCTGTGTGTGATATATATATATTTGGGTAGTGCATATATATGTGTATGTATGCTTGCGTGCAGTTGGATTTTGTAAGAATCAAATAGAAGGAAAATAAGGAAATTCACACTTAATAGTGCCTATTTTGTACCAGGTACTTTAAGGTGCTTTCATATATATCATCTCATTCATATTCATAACAACCCAGTGATGGCACTATTGTTACCATTCGATCAAAGAAAAAGTAGGATCCAGAGTCATTCATCTGACAAATGATAAAGCCCAGAATTTAAACAAAGGTCTATTGCATGTGGGAATGATGATGCTTTATAATACCCAATTATTTTGAATGAGGTATTTGCTTCCTTATAGAAACATTTATTTTTAAAAATAGGATATGAATTATTATTAATAGAGACCCTAGAGTTATAATTGGGGGTGAACAAGTAGAGCAGAAATAATTTGAGCTCTCATTGTCTGCCTAAGAATATTTCATAAATTTATTACTTTCTTATAATTTCTGATAATAGAATTAAGATAAATACATTTTTTTATTTTCTTAAGGAGCAAAATATGATTGTGACAGGTGGCTTAGCCTGGTGGAATGATTTTATGGTCCTTGCATGTTATAACATAAATGACCATCAAGAAGAGGTAAGTTTTTCTCCTCTCAGAAATAATAGATTTTTAAAGCTATTAAGAACATTTTATTTTATATAGAAAATAGTCTATTGAAAATTGAACAAAACATTTTATTTTTTTAATCAAGAATTTAGCATTTTTTAGCTAATAGGATTTTCTTTTCAGGTTTTTTTTTTTTTTAATTTTTGGAGTGACAATTGGGACTTCCAAGATAACCTTTTTTAAGGGTTTTAGCTGTTAGACATTCTCTATGAAGTTTGAAATTAAAGACAGTTAAAAGCAAAAAAGTTTATAAGACTGGCTGTCCTTAGATAAATTTATTAATTTATTGATTTAGAGTAATCCCCCATTATCCACAGGGAATATGTTTCAAGACTCTCAGTGGATGCCTGATACTAAGGACAGTACCGAACCCTGTACATACTGTTTTTTCCTATACATTTATATCTATGGTAAAGTTTAATTTGAAGTTAGGCACCGTAAGACATTAACAACAATAACTAAATAGAACAGTTATAGCAATATACTGTATTAAATATATGAATGCAGTCTCTCAAAATACCATATTGTACTCACTATTTTTGGACGGTGGTTGACAACAGGTAACTGAAACCTTGAAAAGCAAAACCATAGATAAGGCAGAACTATTGGATATGGTATTTTTGTTTGTCCTAGAAAACTGCTGATCTCATTATATCAGTTCTAATTATGCAGTTCTAAAAGGAGTATCTCATAATAGTGCATTCAGTTTTGATCACTTCAATTTTTGGTTATTTGTAGAATGAGCCTAATTTCCCAAAATAAAAATAATCAATTTATTGTTAAAGCTTAAGTGGGTCTTTTAACTCCTATTACTCAGGGGGAAAAGTCAGTAGATTTAAAGAACAGCATGTTGTCGGGGTATGGTGAATCATGCTTATAATCCCAGAACTTTGGGAGGCTGAGGTGGGAGCATCACTTGGGGCCAGAAGTTCCAGGCTGGCCTGGGCAACATAGTGAGGCTCAGTCTCTGCAAAAAAATTTAAAAATTAGTCAAGCATAGTGGTACACACCTGTAGTCCCAGCTGCTTGGGAGGCTGACATGGGGGGATCAGTTAAGCTTATGAGGTCAAGGTTACAATGAGCTATGATCGGCCTACTGCACTCTAGCTGACAAGAACAAGATCCTGACAGAACAGGATCCTGTCTCAAAAGGGGGGGAGCATATCTAAAGTATTAGATCATCCCTAGTAGTCATCTCATTTTTATAATTTTCTTTATTTTTTTTCTTCAGCTCAGAGTATACTTGCGAACATCAAATCTGGACAATGCCTTTGCTCATGTCACTAAAACACAAGCAGAAACATTACTGCTTAGTGTCTTCCGGGACATGGTAATAGTATTTAGAGCAGACTGTTCAATATGCCTTTACAGTATTGAAAAAAAATCTGATGGGTAAGTATATAGCTTATGAGAAGTCACTTTTTGATTCTATTTATCATGTTTCTTCTCTGTAGTTTCTGTTTTCTTAGAAATTATTTCACCTTTAATTTAGTTTCATTTTTTTTAAGTGAAAGAAACAGAATTTAAATTAGTAGTAGTCATATAATAGCTGTGAAAAAAGAAATAACCTAAACTAACTACTTCTGCTAATCTTCTTGGATTCATTTGAAAAAAAATCTACTTTGGGATGAGGTAAACTGGTAGATACTAAATTTTCTTTTGACAACCTTGAAAATAAGTGGTTACTGACTATCCTAGTGTTCCAGACACTTGGGGAAATTTGAAGTAGTTCTATAGCTTTAAGGTCTTAGGAAGCATGTCCTTTGCAGACTAACTTCTATTTCTACTGAGCTAGATGGCCATAGTCCTGGGGCAGGAAAAACAAGCAATCTTGTTGCTGGTACATGTTGCGTTATTTTCTTCCTGGCATCTGGTCAACTTGCAGCATTTAGACCACACTTCTTGAGTTTTATTTTGTTTTCACGGGGTTTTTCATTTGTTTAAATAGCCATGAAGTATGTATTTGCTGAAATAGTACAGTGATTGGGGAGTAATGCAAAGATAAAAATTAAGAGATCGTCCCAGCCTCAATGATTTAACCCTCATCCTTTCTCAACCAACTAGTTTTTCTCCTTAAATATTTCTAGTATAGCTGCTTTCCTAGTTTTTTCCTTCTCTCCTACATTTTATTCCATTTCTTTCTCTCTCATCCTCATATACGTTCTTTAGAGTCTCTCAGCCTTTCCAATCTCCTGATGAAAGGTTATTTGGGGAGGAGAGAACAATGGGTAGAACACCTTGTGTCTTTCATAAGCATGAAATCTAATATTGTCAATAGCAGGAAAAGAAAAAAAAATCTTGTTAGCATTGTTGTTGAAATATGTGGGTTTCTTTTGTTTTTACAGTCCGAATACTACCGCTGGTATTCAGGTTCTTCAGGAGGTCCCCATGTCACGCTACATTCCTCACCCTTTTCTGGTAGTATCTGTTACTCTGACATCAGTGAGTACAGAGAATGGAATTACCCTGAAAATGCCACAGCAGGTACCATTCCATTATTAGAGTTCTTTGGAGTTTAAATCTCAGTTTTTAGTGTTTTAAGTTGATTTTAGGAACAATTTATCTGTTCAGCCAATAAATACTAAGTGTGTAGAATGTATCTACTTTGAAGATACTGGGTGGTGGTAGCAGACTAAATAGACATGGTTTCTGCTCAGACATTAAACAGATAATTACCTATATAATTAATTAGTTATTGTGATGTATGTACCAAAAAGTAGTATCACAGGTTACTGTGAGAGCATATAACAAAAACCTGTTATAGTCTGAACAATAAGATTTCTGTACCCTTTAGGTTGAAAACTGGAGAACAAGTAGAGATTATCTAAGTAAAGAGGGAGAATTTCAGGCAGAGGGAACAGTAGTGCAAAAGCCCATAGACCAGAGAGAACATGACACACTCAGGGAATTGGAAGAATTTTAGAGTGACTGGAAGGTGGAATGTGAGAGAGGATATGAGTCTTACAGATAATAACTTTAGACTTCAACTTCAAGTCTAAAGTGTTTTAAGGTAAGTATCACATCTAAGCTTTATTGTGTTTACTCTGACTATAAGGAGGACAATGAACTGAAGTAGAATGAAACTGCATGTAGGGAGAGCAGCTGGGAGGACATTGTAATGATCTAGATGAATGGACTTAGTGTCCTGAACTTGGGCAGTGAAAAAGGACATGGAAAGAAGTAGAACAAATATAAAATACAGAGGATTCCGTGATCGATTAATTATGTGGAAAGAGAAAGTACAATCCCATAGTTTCTGGGTGAACTAACTGTGTATGTAGTAATGCCACCATGACTCAGGTTACATAACTTCTGTTTCAGAGTCCCTTCCATTATACCAGTGGTTTCTAAACTTAATGTCAACTGGGAATCCATTGTCAGAGGAAAATTCTGTGCAGATTATTCATCATCCCTCTCTGTCCAGTCTGTCTTTTACTTCCTGTTGAGGCACTTCCATTGAACCGCAACACTCCATACAGTAGTTAGAAAACAATGCAGTTATTGGGAATTTAGCTACTTCTTAACAGAGCCTCTTCCTCTACAGTTGTAATTGTTATGAGCTATTATTTATATGGTTCTAACATCTGATTTGTAATAGTCCTAATTTTCTCACTTTTTGGAATAAGAAATAATAAAAGCTGTTCCCTTTTCCACATGATAACTAAAGTATTTATAGACAGTTATCATTCCTTGGCTTCCCCTTCTCTCCTCAGATTTTTCTCTGTGTCTTCTCATCTGCATGTTAAATATTCCCATATCTCCAACTATCTCATGTGATATTCTTTCTAGACCCCTTACCCATCCATCTTGGTCTCCCTTCTGTAGATAAACTTGTAATTTGCTTTTTCCTTTAAAATATAGCCCCTATTTTCTCTGAAAATTATATTTCATGGTAACCAGATGGTCCTAGTTGATAAGGAAAAGTTCTGTTTTACAGAAGAATTCTAGCTAAAAAATGTGAAAGAAATGTGAGAATTTAAAAATCACTATTTTGCAGCCCTGAGGAAATAACTGATTTAGACAGTGATCATTATTGGATGAAACTTTTCAATGAAGGGATCAAGTTGTCATACCCAAGCTTTATTAATAAATATTAGCTAGCATCACTGAAAGTGGGAAAACCAGATGTGGTATTTTTTCTTAGGTGATATAACATGAAGTTCACATGAAGAACTATTGCCAAAAACATTGAACCTGAATCAAATTAAGTGTCTGGATAGAGTCATCTTCCATTCAGAGGAAATAAAGATAGATATTTAGTCTAATTGGCACCACAAGGAAGCATAATACAGGGCATTCTATAGGATAGCTACAAGTCAATAAGGTGGGGAAGGGAGGGAAGGAGAGACTCTTATAGATTAAATAAGACTTCAGAGCCATAACAACCAAATGTAATAGATAGGCTCATTTGGGGTGAATGTGACAATTGCTGTGCTACAGAACCAAGTCTATGAGCTCATTTGTATCCTCATTCAAACCAGCTATAAAAAGACACTGTTTCAACAATTGGAAATTTAAATATGAATTGAGAGATAACACCAAGAAATAACTATAAATTTTATTAGCTGTGATACTGGCATTGTGGTTATGTATGCAAATGTCCATATATTTAGGAGTTCATATTAAACATACAGAGGTAAAATGGCAGGATATCTTGCTTTAAAATGCTTTGGCAAAATTTAAAAAAAGAAACAAGGGATAGATGGAGCAAATATGGCAAAGTCTTGATAATCGTGAATCTAGATAATGGGAATATGGGACTTCATTATACTATTCTTCATGTTTTGGTCATGAAGTTTTCATATTAGAAAAAAAGGGACTCTTTGTATGTCCCAGATGGAGTAAGCAATCACTGGCATCAGTGGTACTGGGTACCCCATTTTGAGAGGGCCTTTCACAAGGAGGAGGTGGTTAACTTGATGAAGAGCAGATGAAGAAGTAAATTGAAATAAAATAGGAAATAGAATGATTACATCTACTATAGAGGGAAAACCAAGAATGCTACGGCAAAGCAAGTTTTGATTTAATATTAAAGATTTTTTAAAGTAATAAGAACTGTTCAACAGCAGAATAGCCTCTCCATGAGAGAGTGAGTCTCTTATTCCTAAAACTCCCACGGAGAATCTATCTGCCAGGGATTTTTTTAGGGTAAGAGGATAGTGTTTTGGGTTCCTTCAGATTTAGGATTTTGAGCATGCAGATAGCCCCTGCTTTTCTTGAGCACTTCATTGAAGTTGCCTGAGACTGATATTGTAGTCACCTGTAATAGTATCAGTAGAAAATGTTGAATGAGCAGTTAACAATAATATCCACTCAATGAAGAAAAGAGAAGTGGTTTTTTAATGCAATGTGAAATGTAGTGCTGAAATCCACCATCTTAAAACTTAAGGTGGCCATTAGTCATGTTGTGGTGAATTGCAGTAAGTGCTTTTAAAGATCTTTTGAAATGTTTGAGTTTGTCCCTGTGCCAATCCCCAGTCATACCTTTTGATTCATGTGTTTGCATGCTTGTTTTTCTTTTTCTGCTTCTGTGTAGCTACATTTACTGTTATCTGGGTGCCTGATACAGTTCCCATACACCTTTTAAATTCCACTTTTCCTTTTCTTACCCCCAAGATATTGGAATTTTTCATGTTATGGAGAGATACCCAGATTCGTAGTTTTGTTATTTCTTTATACACAATCCCTTCTAGAATCTGAAAGCAGTAAGCAAGAGCATTTTCTATCGCTATTTTGCAGCTAAAATGTATAGGGTGGTTGCTATTTTCTTGACTGAACCCTAAGTGATATTGGCAGCTTAAATTCAGCCAGCAAGCATCAAAGCCTGGGACACAGTCCGACAGCTTCTGAATAGTCATCCTTTCCTTCCTGAAATTCTTTCCATTTTTGGTTTATGTGGCATTGTGCTTCCCCATTTCTCTTCTTCCCTTCAAAAGCTCAGGTGATGACCCTCTGTTCTTTCCCTATGTCTGCTGTGCCTCAGAAAACTTACCTGTTTCCTTCAGTTTACCAACCGTTCCTTTATGCTCTGATGCTGGCATATTCATCCCTGGTTCATTTTTACTTGAAAGTTTTACTGTTTTTTCAAATTAAATAGGAAAGAAAAGGAAGTCTGGTTTTTCCCTTCCCTAATTCCTCTTCCTAACTTCTATCAGTGATAACCTTAACTTCTGTAGCACCTCACCTAAATTCAATGCCTTAATCATCTTTGGTTTAGCTTCTTTTTCTACCTTTCATGTCTAGAATAGCAGTAAATTCTTTTTTTTTTTAATCAAAATGATCTTCCTCTTTCCAGGTGAAAATGACTTGATATCTGAGATTCACTTTAATGCAGTGCTTCTCAAACTTTAATGTGCACAATTGTTTAAGCTGAGCAATAGGGTTTAATAGAAAATCATTATAGTAGGCTCTCTGGGGTTTGATTGAAATTTTCCATAATAAAAAGATAGGCTATTTCCTCATTCCTGAAATCAATACCCATGAAGTCGTCTTCTCCTCAGTAATCCATCCTGATTAATTCTGATTTTTTAATAACTTTCTTATTCAAGAATCATAAATAGTGGCTTATTCCCTACTGTTCTTTTACCTGGTTTTCCAAGTCCTCCTTGAAGGTCTTTTACCATCCAGCTTTGTTCTCACAATATCTTAAGTGTAGCCACATTGTTCTCACTTTCCTAATAGAACTATTCTGTCCTAGCTGCATGTCTTTGTTTACATTTCATGCTTCAACCAACCCTTACTCTTCTATCCATGATGTCTGCCTCATCTTTCAAGTTCCACCTCATCCTTTTCAACTTTTTCTAGCTTTGCCAGCAAGATCACTAACATGATATCATTTTTATGAACTTCTAAAGTTCACTTAGTTTTTCCAGGGTAATTCAGTTCTGCTCTCAATTTTATGTCACTGGTATTGTTCATTTATCCATTGATCACATTATATGTTAAGCTTTTTACCACCATAGCCAGAAAGCTCCTTGTATTCCTACAGAGCCTAGCGGAATGGCTGTACCTAGTATAACTTCAGTAAATATTGTTTTACCTATAAACCTTATGAATTGAGGGAAAATGCTGAAAATATACTTATACATTAGTATAAATCTAATTTCTTTTTCTTAAATTTCAGGCTCGTGATGCAGAGAGCATTATGCTAAACCTTGCAGGACAGCTCATCATGATGCAGAGGGACAGGTCAGGCCCTCAGATCCGGGAGAAGGACAGTAACCCTAACCAGAGGAAACTTGTGAGTAAAGTGCAAGTCATTCTGAACATTAAGAAGGTATGGGATTAGGATGAATGAATAAAAGAATTTAAGAGGATAATATTGTCTTGTGATTTGGAAGCTGAGAAAGTACATGAAATTAGTCTTAAGCCTCTGATTATAAGACTGTATGTGAAGTGAAGGATAAGGTCCTGAAATGGTAATCAGATCTTCTGTATTCCAGGTGTTATTGCTTAGGCATTAGTTGCAAATTCTAACAGGGAAAAAAAGATAGACTGGTGAAGTTCATGGGATTTTTGGTTTTGTTTTTAGATTTAAATTAGCACATACTTTGAAAGGAATGGTATTGTTATTAACGCTAATTTTATATAGATCTCCTTGCTTTTCCCAAAAAGTTGTGTTATCATTTTGAAAGACTTTATAAACTAGTACCTAGGAACTTAAGAACCTACTTTAATAGGAGAAAAACCTAATTCTTGTCTCTCCTTCTCTAGCTGCCATTCTGTCCTCCTGTTGTACTCGCCCAGTCTGTTGAAAATGTCTGGACTACATGTCGAGCAAATAAACAAAAACGTCACCTTCTGGAGGCCCTCTGGCTGAGCTGCGGTGGTGCAGGGATGAAAGTTTGGCTCCCTCTCTTCCCTAGGGATCACCGCAAGCCTCATTCATTCTTGTCCCAGCGGATCATGCTGCCATTCCACATCAATATTTACCCGCTGGCTGTTCTGTTCGAAGATGCATTAGTCCTTGGTGCTGTCAATGACACTTTACTCTATGATTCTTTGTATACTCGGAACAGTGCTAGGGAACAGCTAGAGGTGCTCTTCCCTTTCTGTGTTGTGGAGAGAACTTCTCAGATCTACCTCCACCACATTCTACGTCAGCTTCTGGTCAGAAACCTTGGGGAGCAAGCCTTGCTCTTGGCCCAGTCCTGTGCCGCATTACCTTACTTCCCTCATGTGCTGGAGCTCATGCTCCATGAAGTGCTTGAAGAAGAAGCTACCTCTCGGGAGCCCATTCCCGACCCTCTCCTTCCCACTGTGGCAAAATTTATCACCGAGTTCCCCCTCTTCCTGCAGACAGTTGTCCATTGTGCCAGGAAGACTGAATATGCCCTGTGGAATTACCTTTTTGCAGCTGTTGGAAACCCCAAGGACTTGTTTGAGGAATGTTTGATGGCTCAGGATTTGGACACAGCTGCCTCTTACCTTATTATCTTACAGGTAACTGCTCTCTTCTTATAAAGGGACAGAATTAATGAGCTTAAACTTAAGGGGGAAAAGTCCTGATTGTGTTTAAGGAATTAATTTGTCTTTCATTTTGAAGAACTCAAACTTGTAAGGGACCACCGATTTCTTGGAATGTCTTAAAGTAACATTACAGGGGTATTTTATCCTATTTGGCCATAAATAGGCCTAAAACAGATTAGAGTTCAGAGTATTATTTTGAATAATATTGAAGAAATTTATTACAAGTATTGCAATACATATAATAATGAACATATTATATAAGAAACATTACATAAGATTATTGAAATATTACATAGGAAACATAGCGAAGAAAGTATTATTTTGCATATTAATGGATTTGTCTGAGCTCCTCACAATAATAGATTTGTTCCCTTGCAGTATGGAATTCCTGAGGGGATACTGATTAAAGCATGGGTCATAACAGAGCACCTTATACTAGGTTCCCCAAAACAAGCTAAGAAGGCAGCCCAGGTCTGCCACAGAAATGACCCTCACAGTACATGATTTTTCTCAAAATAATGGATTCTTTGAGACTCGTGAAAATGTTTCATTATATATTTGACAAAAGGGCTTGATAGTTCATTATTACTTTAAGTCTGATATGGATTTGATAGGCTACACTTAAAGGTTCTTTCAAATTACTGCAAAGTTGTTTGCACTGATATAGGATATACCATAAACCTGGTTTGAATCTCTGCCTGAAGCACATTTCCTATCAACTAACTTCATGCCAACTGACTAAAACCAGAGGAAGTATTCAAGCAGAGGCTGGGTAGCCCTGAGAGTCTATGATTCCATGGCTAGCCCATAAAAAAAGCCATAGAATTATAAAAATAGAATCAAAATAAATGCAGCTATTTGTTGTTCTGGATCCCTTCTTAGACCTTCCGTGATCTCCCTTGCAATGGAATTAGAAACTTTTTCTCCAGCAGAATTCCTAAATTGCTATTGGACTGGCAAATAATAATTACAGTTAAAATTGTCGATTAGGTACCTTTCCATGAAGGCCAAGAGAGACAGTAAGTTTAAATTTGTGAAAGAACTATTGAGGATTCTGAATGTATAGTGATACTTACTACTTGCATTGCCCAAAACAAAGAGTTTTAGTCACAGCCTCAGAAAACTCTGTAACAGGAGACAGAGCTGACCTTTTTGGGGGTCAAGCAAACCTAGATTTTTATTCTTGCTTTTCTGCTGATCTTCAACAATTTACTTAATTCAGTTTCCTCATCTGTAAAACAGGAATGATATGTCCATTTTGTAGAGTCCTTGGGGAGAAATAAATGAAATAATGTATGTAAAGTGTATGTACGGTATCGTGTGTAGTGGGAGTTCAATAAATCATAGTTTATATTACACCAGAAGAGTACTTGGTTCATTTTTCCTTGTATGGTACTTTTTAATGTTTCTTTTTTAATCTTACTGTTAAACTAATCCCTACAGTGTTTGTGGCTACTTTCCTTGGGGTTAGAGAACTGTGGAGATAAAGAATTGCTCATAGTATAGTATAAAAAGAATGCTGTCTTCTTGGTTGTAGAATATGGAAGTCCCAGCAGTAAGTAGGCAACATGCCACCCTTCTGTTCAACACAGCACTAGAACAAGGCAAGTGGGACCTATGTCGACACATGATTCGATTTCTTAAAGCCATTGGCTCTGGAGAATCTGAGACACCTCCATCCACACCCACAGCTCAGGTTAGTTACAAAATTGTACAACTTCTGTAGGCCCTACACCTACATGGCATCTTTCTCTAACATTACATTGTATGTAATCATAGGAACCCAGTTCAAGTGGTGGATTTGAGTTCTTCAGGAATCGAAGCATCAGTTTATCCCAGTCAGCTGAAAATGTTCTTCCTAGTAAATTCAGCTTACAGAAAACACTAAGTATGCCGTCTGGTCCTTCTGGAAAGAGGTAAAAGAATGAAGAACCATTACTGGTTTTTTGGTATCTGTGACACAGGGCATTTATAAAATTGGGTCTTATGGAAACAACTATTTAATCCAATTGCCATACTTTTTTCCATTCCCAGAAGGCATAAAGACCACACAGAAGGCCTCCCTTTTTTCTTCCTCCTAAGTTCACTTCTTTCTATATACTCTTTGTATAGTTTCTGCCCTTTTTTCCAGGGTAGGTCTTGATGTACCCGTTCTGAATGCAACTAACTTTAAATTACCTCTGATGATAGAGGACCAGATTAAAAAGGAAACTAGATAAATCTGTAGATAATCCAAAAGCATTCTTAAAGTCAATAGTTTTACCCTTTCCAACTATACCTCTGACAAAAAATAAAAGTTAGTGCTCATGCATTCAACTTTCCTGTGTCCTTTTTATTACAGAAGTCATCAAACAGTGGCAGAGCCAAAAGAAATTGTATTCTGGAGACCAAAACCTCTATTACTCATAGATGGGTTATTGTCTCCTGAGAGATAACTATGAACTCACACTAAATATTATAAAAACATTAAAATTTTCTCTAGCTTGTGATGTATTCCTTCCTTTGTTGTTACATGTTCTTGTCTTTTGTTTTTTCTCTTACCAAATCCTATCTTTTATATTGTTTGTATTCTTACTACAGTGTCCGGTACATAGTGAAAGCTTATTGAACATTTTTTATTGTGATATTTTACTGCTTTCTCTTATCACTGGCCATTAACACCACCACCCACCACATGCCTGTGTGCATGTGCACGCACACACACTATTATGGGCTATCTATAAGTAAAATGTAAACAATTGCCAGTAAAACACTATCTTCTTAGGCATACCTGAATTTAAAAATGGGCTTCAACCACTCACCACCCTCTTCCTGCTCTGGTTCTTTTGTTCCCTTTTTTTCCCTATTCCATGTATTCATTCTACAACTACTTCTTAAGGGCTTACTGTGTTCCAGGTGTTCAACAGGTCATGGTATCACACAGAGGAGAAGTCCTGGCTTTATCATCCTCTTCAGTCAGAATTACATCTTGGATCTCTTACCTCCTTGTCAGCTTTGTCAGTGCTACTGTGTAAAAGCATGTGAAATCCCCCAGTAAAGACTATTCTATAGCTTTCTTATGTTTCCACTTACAGGTGGAGCAAAGACAGTGACTGTGCTGAGAACATGTACATTGACATGATGCTCTGGAGACATGCTCGGCGCCTCTTAGAAGATGTGCGGTTAAAAGACCTTGGCTGCTTTGCAGCCCAGCTGGGCTTTGAACTAATTACTTGGCTATGCAAGGAACGTACCCGAGCTGCCCGAGTAGACAACTTTGTAATAGCCTTGAAGAGACTCCACAAAGATTTCCTGTGGCCACTTCCCATCATCCCAGCCTCTTCTATCAGTTCTCCTTTCAAAAATGGAAAATACCGAATAGGTAATGTAGACTTTGTGTCACTTATACAAGGAAAATTGTATTTTACTCCAAGTATTTAGACATTTTGCTATTAGTTGATATTCAAGGAAGTCTTTTCATTCCAAACTCAGAAGCAGATAAAAGCCAACTCTTTGTACCTTAGTTGGAACATCCACCATTTGCTTAAGGATGTAAATAAAGTAGAAGAACCTGTGTCTCTGTGTCTTGAAACCTTGAAGTCTAATTCATAAATCTAATCATTATTATCTTAGATTATAAACAAGTTGAGAACTGGCTGAATATAAGAGCTACTCATGCTTATTTTACTGCAGGATGGAGTCTTGGAACCAGTTAGTTAGACATGGACCTCAAAATAACCTAAATTGTGACTTACCTGACAGGACTTATTCCAGAGAATTAGTAAAAATGCATCTTTGACAACTTGTGCCATCTTCTAAACTAGGAGAGGACAAAGTGAAACTATTTTTTGGTGAAAGAAAAATTTAAAGTTTTTCAGTGTTGATCTTTTTATGAAGACTGTTCTAATTATTATTTATGAAAATTTTAAACTTTTTATTCAGACATTTGGAAACTTCATGTCATCTAAGAACCAAGGCAAATCACTTAGTGGTCAGTCTGTTGTGTTATAGTCTCACATCTCTTGTTTTTGGGTGGATGATAGTGTAGGACAGTAGCTGGCTTTGAATTATTAGTATTGGGTGGACAGGTGGGGGAGGCTAACAGCTGAATTGGAAATGGCAGTGTATGTGTCTTGAATTTCTCCCCCTCATTTTTTGGTTTTGGATCTACCCTGCAGTGGGAGAGCAGCTGTTAAAGTCTCAGTCAGCTGACCCTTTTTTAAATCTTGAGATGGACATTGGCATCTCCAACATCCAGCGAAGTCAGAGCTGGCTCAGCAACATCGGCCCCACCCATCATGAGATAGACACAGCATCATCCCATGGACCACAAATGCAAGATGCCTTCCTGTCACCTTTATCTAATAAAGGTAAATGTCATTTTAAGTCCTAGCTCTCCTTCAGTTCCTTTGAAGAAAGTTTATATACTGTAGCACTTCAGAGACAAAGCTTCACGCTCTTCCTTCAACATCCTGGAGGATTAGCCATGGCTATCTGCTAGAGAGGTGGGCAATTACTAAAACAAGGGCACATTGACCTTGACTATATTTTGCCATATATATTTTAGATGGATGAAATAGGTAAAATCTCAGTATGGATCAGCATTAATAAATTAATCTTTGCACTCAGTTTTGATGATAAGGAAACACTAACTTTGAGCCCCAAGTAAGGAAAATGTTATTCCCATGTAATTTCATTCTTATCATAACTAGACTTGGGTCATAAAAATTTTAGTCTGTTATTATTATATTTTTTATTTCATCAACAAAAAATTCATGGAAATTTGCTTTTTTCCTCTTGCTATACAACTAGTTCCTATATAATGTCCTTCATTTTGCCTCTTGGCCTTCAAAATCTAAAATATTTACTATCTGGCCCTTTACAAAAAATGTACACTGCCTCTGTTCTATGAGTGAAGTACAAACTGAAGAAGTTTTAAAGCAATTTATGTCAGTATAGGGTTATAAAATTTAGGAGCTTAAATAGCAATTGGTCTGCTTTTTTGCAGATTTCTTAATGGCCAGGCATTCATCTAATGTTTTATCAGTCTGTCATCACTGTTACCTGAGTTGCTATGTGGGGAGGCTCATAGCTGCCATTTTTTAAAAATTGTGATAAGTACACACACATAAAATTTACTGTCTTAGCCATTGTTAAGCAAATGGTTCAGTAGTGTTTACTGTCTTAACCATTTTTAAGCAAATAATTCAGTAGTTACATCCACCTTCTTGTGCAGTCAACCTCCAGAACATTTTTCATCTTGGAAAACTAAAACTCTGTATCTGTTATTTAATAACAACTCTCCATTCCTCCTTCCCCTCCAGACATTGGCAACCACCATTCTATTTTCTGTCTCAATGAATTTGACTACTCTAGGTACTTCATATAAGGGAATCATATAGTATTTGTCTTTTTGTGACCAGTTTATTTGACTTATAGTATAATGTCCCCAACTTTATCCACATTGTAGCACATGTCAGAATTTCCTTCCTTTTTTAAGGCTGAATGATACTCCATTGTATGGATAGACCACATTTTGTTTATCCATTCATCCATTAAGGGACACATACATAACCGTAATATTTGTACCCCCATAATATGCTGAAATAAAAAAAAAAAAAAAAGACCTGGCTCAGAAGTCAGCCTTTCAGTAAAAAAAAAAAACAAAACAAAAAAAAAGGACACTTGGGTTGCTTCTACCTTTTGGCTGCTATAAACATAGTCCTTTGAGACTCTGCTTTCATTTCTTTTGGGTATATATCCAGAAATGGGATTGCTGAATCATTTGGTAATTCTATTTATAAGTTTTTGAGGGATTGTCATACATTTTTCCATAGCAACTGCACCATTTTACATTCCCACCAATAATAATAAGAATTCTAAATACTCCGTATCCTTGCAAACACTTATTTTCTTGTTTCTGATAGTAGTCACCGTAATGGTTGTGAGGTAGTGCCATTACTACTTTTAGAAAACTTTTATAAAGAGATAATTTCAAACATGTATAAAAAATAGAGATGATAGTATAGGAGACTCCGTCCCTCCATTTTTCCATCACCCATCTTCCATTCTTATCAACTCATGGCCAAATGTGTTTCATGCATATCCCTACTCTTATATTAATTGAAGAAAATCTAAGACATGATATATTTTATCTGTAAACATTTCAGTATTTTTCCTACAAGGATTCTTTTTTTAAAAAATATAACCATAGTACGATTATCATACCTTTAAAAATTTGATAATTCCCAATAAGTATTCAGATTTCCAGTTGTTTGATAAACATAAATTTTTTTGTAGTTTGAGTCAAGATCCAAATAAGGTTCACACATTGTGATAGTGTTCTCTTTTTAAGTGAATGTTCTCTACCCTCCCTTTCCTCCTCCCCCCAACCATGAAATTTATTCATCTTCAATGAGGAAAAAACTTGCTTTTGTAGATTTTCTCACAATATGGACTTTGCTGATTGCATCTTCATGGTTTAGTTTAATGGATTCCTCTGTATTTCCTGTAAATTGATAGCTGAATCTAAAAACTTGATCAAATTCTAGCCAGGTTTTTTGGAGGGAGGCAGGAAAGACTACTTCATAG
Source organism: Cheirogaleus medius (assembly GCA_008086735.1). Classification (NCBI taxonomy): domain Eukaryota; kingdom Metazoa; phylum Chordata; class Mammalia; order Primates; family Cheirogaleidae; genus Cheirogaleus; species Cheirogaleus medius. The sequence continues at coordinate 51,166,721 of VBSM01003204.1, read as the reverse complement.
GTGGTAGATGGTTTTTCCATCCGAAGGTACATAATGTCTGGTATCTGTCTAATGACTTTTAGAAAACATCTGCTGTTGTTCACATGGCAATTTTAGCAATGGACTTAATGCTTTGGTTTCAAAATCCAAAGGAAAATTCAATATCTGAGAAGCAGCTATTAATTAAAATTAAAGGAAAATACATTTTCTCCATGAAGCTGGTTTATAACTTTTGGCAATTCTTCATTAGGTGATGAATGCAGTATTGGTTCAGCCACAGACTTAACTGAAAGTAGCTCCATGGTGGATGGAGACTGGACAATGGTGGATGAAAATTTCTCCACACTCAGTTTAACTCAGTCAGAGCTAGAGCACATCTCCATGGAGTTGGCGAGTAAAGGGCCTCATAAATCCCAGGTCCAGCTTCGGTGAGTTTCTCAGCTATTTGAAAGCACAGAATGCCTACTCTGGGTATCTGGACAAATAGAGTTACAAGGGATACTTTCCTAATATTCATTGCCCTTCTTGACACCTTTTTGTTTCTGCCTAAATCATTTTGTTTCTGCTTATATATAGGTATTTGCTACACATTTTCATGGAGGCAGGATGCCTGGATTGGTGCATTGTTATAGGCCTGATTCTTAGAGAATCTTCAATAATCAATCAGATTTTGGTTATTATACAATCTTCAGAGGTAGATGGAGAGATGTTACAGAACATAAAGACAGGGCTACATGCAGTGGACCGATGGGCCTCTACAGATTGGTAAGTCCTGGTTTCCTTAGGCTTGTATCCTTTGGTGAATCCTGTCCTTGTGCATTAAGGCTTAGTTATGGTTCCTTTATTCTGGATATTTTTAGGTTAGTAGAAATATAAATGCTTTCCTGCATTCATTTTTAAGGATACTTCTTTAGTAATGATTCGATGCCCAACTATTTAAATGAGTACTATCCACTGAATAAAGTTAGAGTATTGGTCAGTTCATAATGTGAATACATGTCACTGATTTAAGATTGATGCAGTACAGATGAACTTAGACTGTGAATGTAAGATTTTTAGTCCTGTGGGATTGAAAGTTATAACCTAAAAATGTCTACTTGAAAAGAAAAGATGTAAAGTTAAGGTCTATGTGAATTTAACATTCCATGGCAGTTACTAGCAAATCCAAATTAAGAGTTATGCATGGGAGTTAAGAGCCTTGGATTCTAGCCCTGTCTTTATTACCAGTTATGTGTGGATTTGGGGCTAGTTATTTGCCTTAATTGAATCTGTCAAGTGCATGTAGGTTAAATGTCTGAAGGTCATTTTTCAAGTCTAAAATCCTATTGGTCTTTCGATTGTAAGATATATTTTGTTGTAATACTGCTTTTAAAATGTCAATCTTTGCTTCTAGTGCTCCGAAATTTAAGGCTCAGGCTTATTCTATGCACGGCTCTCTTTGTGCTAGGCAGGGCACCCAAGGCTTTCCTTCTAACCTTGTTACCTCCTCTCCCTATAATCTCTCATTGCTCTTATCGTATCAGTGTTTAGTAGTTTATCCATAACATAGTCTACTGAGCCTTTTGAATTACGGCAGACTAGAGCTAATGTTTTTTCCTTTACTTAGCCCTGGATATAAGCCATTCTTAAACATCATTAAGCCACAACTGCAGAAGCTCAGTGAAGTAACAGAAGAGCAGGTCCAACCTGATGCCTTCCAGCCAGTAACTATGGGTAAGACTCCTGAACAGACTAGCCCCAGGACAGAGGAGAGCAGGGGCTCCTCCAGCCATGGAGGCATCCCCCAGGGCGAGGTCGGGGTTAACAGTTTGATCAGCCGGAAAGAGGAGGACACAGCCCAAGCAGAGGAGGAGGAACCTTTTCAGGATGGGACTTACGACTGTTCTGTGTCCTAACACTGAAGTACCATCACGACGGGCAGTATTAATTAGCAGTAGTGTATGACAGAGTACACTGCAACTTAGTTGGATAATTTAATGGGGGAGAGAACTCAGCTCAGAGACTCTTTGGTCAAGTATTATTAGATTTTAACTATTTCTCCTCCAAGAAATCTCTTTGACGCCATAAAAATGTGATATTGAATAAAGCAACTTTTATAAAAAATATTTTTAAGCTGCAGTAGAAAGTAATAAAGAATATTGTACAGATGTACATGAGAATATTTTGGTTTTATTAAAAGATTGGTAGCTCTTAAACCATAGGGATTGTTTTGCCCCAGGTGAGCTTTCTTTTTCACTACTTAAAGCTTCTTAACATGTTTTCTGGTTTAGTGTGTGTCCACACAGCTTTTCAAAAAATAAATGCTAAGGTGCTTGCTGTAGCTCATCAGGTACTTGAGCTACCTGTTTGCTCTTTTGAATAGAGCTCACTGGACTCCGATTGGTCCTCCTGAGTACACTGACATAATAGGTGCCAGTGTGATGAGGACATTCTCCTTGGCTCTACTAGCCTGTTAAATCCCAGTCCTGAATTGATGGAAGCAATTTACCTGTGAGTTAATGTACCTGTTTAGCAAGCTTGATTCCTACTAGATCAGTGTGGGCAGATGTCTGATGGGTTCTCATCAATTATGCTGTTAGATACCACTAAACTATTTTGTATCAAAGAACTGTATCTTTTTGTGAATACTCCTATGTAAATATACTCAAAGACACTGTTCATATTTTTAGGGCTTATATTATAATTTGTAAGGTTTTATGCTGGATTCTGCATGACTACAGATACAAAAACAGGACTTGCTCTCCTTTCCAAAAATGAGCAGTCTTCATAAAGGAAGACAGGTTTATCAGCATGGTCATAAAGTAACAGAAATGGTCACACTGATCATGAAGGAAGTGGAATAGGTTTTGTGCAAATTAATGTAGTTTCTTATTTATTGTTTTTGTAAATTGAATAAAAATGGACTTTTATATAAATAGACTGCTGAATCCTGTATTATCACGGCTACTAAAAATGAGTGTGTAAAGAATGCATTCTTCATTGTAAACTTTTAAAATATTTTATGTATTTCTAGATATGACTTAGTTTTCATACATTATGAAAATAGAACTGCATATTCCTTAATTGCTTTCGACTAAACACATGTCCATTGTATGTCATTCTAATTACCTTATAACAGTATTAATTTAGATAGCTTGTTTGTACTGTGCAATTTGAACAAGGAATGCAATGTTATTTTTTACAAAAACAAACTTGTTTATTTTTATAACAATGGTGTATTTGATGTGGACCAAATTCATACCACTATGTAAAATAGGCTCTCTTCTCACAGTGCAATTATAGTTTGGAAACAAAACATGGTCCTCTATCCTTGCTTTTTAAAGTAAATGGCTAGATTCAGTTGTCTTAGCCAGGTTTCCTTTGAAGGGAAACTCAGTACCATTTTGAAATAGCTTAGTTCAAACTTCATTAGACTATCTAAAATTATTGAGTTGGGTAATTTACTATCATTTACTTTTTACATTACAAGTGCAATAATTTTACATAATAAAACTCCTAAATGGGTGGAGTATGTGATTATCAGTACCTAGTCCTTCTGGTGCTATTTTTATTTAAGACTTTGTTTCCAACCACCTGTCCCTGAATCTTAAGATCATGTTTTGCATGTGAGTACATGCAGCCCAGCAAGAAACTAAACCAAACTTTCTTCTCCTGTCCTAGTCCATTAGGGAGAAGAACTAGCATTACTTTTGTGTTTGGTGTGAATATTCAATCAATAAAAATGATGTACCATTATAAAGAGCTGTGATCTTTTCATGTATCTTAAATAAAACACTATGCTGATGAGTTCATCTCACATTCTTAAAAGCAAGGCACCAATTAGTTAACTGTATTCCCTGTGGTGTTTAGGCCATGAATGAATGAATGAATCTTTTCTTCCATAAAGTATTTGTTTTTCAACTAACAGAAATAGAAGGCCCCAAGGCAAGAAATTTAGCAAATTTACAGAAAATTTCTCTTTGGTAATTCATTTTTATTTTTATAAACTTTAATTTTTAAAACCCCATTTTTATTTTGCCGTGTTCTTTGGTTCACATATCAACTGTTTAAGCCATCATTTTAACCAATGAATTTAAATATTCAGTAAAACTATTTGAAGTTTACTAGATACATTGAAATTATGTGCTGATACCAAGCAAGAAGTCATTGAAGGTGGGTGGGAATCAACTTTTGCTTGTAATTAAAGTTGCTGCTACTTCTGTAATGTGTATTTTTTTTAACTTGGTAAAGGGCAATAAAACCATTACACAAACTTTTGTTTATTGATCATCTCAGGTTAACAGCAAAAAGTACATGTAGTAAAAGCCATAGAAATACTCTTTTCATTGTAATTCCACTTCTTAGAATTTTCCTTATGAAATAAGTAGAAATACAAATTTATTTAAAATCTTTATTTATATGTAGATTTAGGATGGGAACATCAAGAGTTGGCAGCATCCGAGATGCCTGAAAATAGAATATTGGAAGAAATAATCCATGTTGATGACATGGAAAATGTTCATGATATAATGAAGAAATTACAGAAAATTATGTATACCATATTGTATCCACCAAACAAAAGGTGTATTAGGAGACTAGGCATCATTTTTTAATAAGCGGTATTAAAAATGATTTTGACTTTTTCCTGTATTCCTAAATATGCAGCCTCCGTGGATTTTCCTATTCTGGACATTCTATATAAATGGAAACATATATGTGGACTTTTCTGTCTTTTATTTGGCATGATGTTTTCAAGGTTTATTCTTGAATAGCACTACTTCCTTTGAGGTTGAATAATATTCTGTTATGTGAATAATACTGTATTTGTTCATCCATTGAGTAGTTGAGGGTCATTTGGGTTTTTTCCCACTTTTTTGCTATTTTGAATAACACTGCTGTTAACATTAATGTACATGTTTCTCTGTGCAGACATATGTTTTCAGTTTTCTCTAGAAGTACAACTACTGGGTCATAGGGTAACTGGTTAATTTTTTCAGGAAATGCCAAACCACATTCCAAAGCATCTGCACCATTTTATATTACCACTAGTGGTAAATGTGAAGGTTCCAGTTTCTACCACCAAAACATGTTATCTTTTTGTTGTAGCCACCCAAGTTGTGTATAAAGTGGAATCTCATTAACCACTTTGGTACCAGCGTCGACTATAGTCGTCAGCCACAGATGAACGTGCACAGCCCAGCGTCAACTATAGTCGACAGTCACAGGTGAACGCGAGCGTTGACTTTAGCCGACAGCCGTGATAATGAAGGCACACAGCCGAGTGTTGACTTTAGTCAACAGCCAAAAGCTTTTACTTTTATCTATGCAGTTGCAGTGTGTACGTTCAACTCATAAGTTACTATGAATCTGTGACCTTTTAACAAGTCCTTAGTAGGAGTTATAGTTATTTTCCTAAAGCTGCCTGTAAAGTAAAACAAGCTTTCAGTGCTTTAAAGCTTTCCTCATCACACAAGAGCAAAACGGATTCGTCGTCAATGCACAGCACAAACTATCGTGCGGACTATGAGTGCTGGCTGTGGGCAAGGTTTCGCGGCCGGTGAGCGCGGTACCGAAGTGGTTAATGGCTCATGTACATCTTTGAAGAAAAATGTCTATCACATCCTTTGCCTGTTTTTCAATTAAGTCACTTATCTTTTTGTTGATTTATTTATGAGTTCTTTATATATTCTGGATGGTAGACCGTTATCAGATATATGATTTGCAAATCATTTTCTTATTCTGTGGGCTTGTCTTTTTACTTTCTTGATAGTGTCCTTTGAAACACCAAAATTTTTCATTTTAAGTCCAATTGATTTTTTTCTTTGGTTGCTTGTGCTTTTGGCATCATAGCTAAGAAACCACTGCCTAATCCAAGTCATGAATATTTATGCCTAAGTTTTCTTCTGAGAGTTTTATAGTTTTAGCTCCTACATTTAATATTCAATGCATTTTAAGTTAATTTTTGTATGAAGTAGGGGGTCTAACTTTGTTCTTTCATCTGTGGATATTCAGTTGAGCACTATTTATTGAAAACTTTTTTTCCATTGAATTGTTGAAAATCAATTCACTATAGGTATATAGGTTTATTTCTGGACTCTCAATTGTATTACAGTGATTTGTTGTCTGTCCTTATGCCAGTATTACACTGTTGATTACTGTTGCTTTGTAGGAAACTTTGAAAGTGGGAGTCTTAAGTTTGTTTTTCAAGGCTGTTTTGGCTCTTCTGGGTGCCTTGCAATTTCCATATGATTTTTAGGACTGGCTTCTCAATCTCTGCACAAAAGAAAAGGTAGGTGGGATTTTGATAGGGGATATATTCAAATGTAAATCAATTTGGAGAATATTGCCATCTTAATATTAAGCCTTCCAATCCATGAACAGGAAATGTCTTTCCACTTATTTAGGTCGTCTTTTAATGTCTTTTAGCAATGTTTTGTCCTTTTCAGTATATGTCTTGTACTTATGTGAAACTTATCCCTAAGTATTTTATTCTTCTGATGCTACTGTAAATGGAATTCTTAATTTCATTTTTGAATTGTTCTTTGTGTCTAGAAATTGTTGATTTCTGTATATTGACATTGGATCATGCAACACTGCTGAACTCAGGTTTTTTTGTGGATTCCTTATAAGATTTTCTATGTAGAAGATCATGTTGTTTGCAACTAGAGAGAGTTTAAACTCTTTCCAATCCAGATGCCTTTTATTTCTTTGTTTTGCTAAACTGCCCTCACTACAGCGACCAGTATAATGTTGAGTAACAGTGGCAACAGTGGACATTCTTGTCTTCTTCCTAATCTTAGTAATGAAAGGCCAAAAACTTTCCCTCCAAGTATGATGTTATCTGTTGGCTTTTCGTAGATAACCTTTATCTGGTTGAGGAAGTTCCCTTTTATATAGTTTGAGTGTTTTCATGATGGAAGAGTTTTGGATTTTGTCAAAAAAAAATTTTTTTGCATCTATTGAGATAGGTGGGTTTTGTCCTTCATTCTGTTAATATGGTGCATTGTCTGGCTTTTCAAATGTTAAACCAACCTTACATTCCTGTGATAAATCCCACTTGGTCGTGATGTAGGGCCAAATTGGAGAAAAGAAATTGTCAACATGTTGTATTTTTACAACTCAAATATGGAAGTAGTGGTGTCAAAAAATACATTGATGTACTCCAAAATTTCATAAGTATTTCAACTGAAAACAGTTTGAGGCATAACTGCATCTTGGCTTTACTGGCTCTAAAAGAGGAGGGAGGAGTATTAGGAATAGAATTTGTTCAGCTGTTTTACCTTGTAGTGAACTGTTCTGAGCAAACTCACTCAGAAAGCTAAATAACTTGCACAGATGTTTGAACTCAAAAGTGCATGCTCTATTTTGTTGAGTGGTGGTACCTTTTCCTTCTGTGGAGATGAGACTAAGCAGTGGGATGCTGCTCTGGCTGAAAGGCAATTTCTTCTCTCCCTCCTACCCCTTCTCCACAGTAAAAGAATGCCCGCCCTTCATTAGTCCTTGGTGACTTTTTTTTGCCAATGGAGATGTTTTAAAACCCCTAAATATGCTGAAGCTCGACATTTACCAAATAATAGGTCACTAATTTCTTTGAAATTTAGATGCACCATTTCATTCCAAGGTAAAAAAAAGGATTCCAACTGAAGTTAAACATCTCCCATTAAAATAGCCATCATAGGTTTTTTAACAGCAATTAAAAGGCTCTGTGGACATAAAATAACCCTTGAAATATGGGGAATATGGGAGAACATAGACCTACTTTTCTGTTAAAAAGATATCAACCAGTATGTTAAAAAGTTTATTTCAGTAACATTGTAAGGCAACAATTAATCCTCAACACATCAGTAAACCAGTGAAAGGAAAGGGACAGACACAATCATTCTTCCTATAGCTTCCTGAGTCAGCAGGCTGGCTTGTGGCCCCCTTGGTGGTAACATCTTAAAGAATCCTATCATGCTTGTTTATATCTGTTAAATTGTGGCAACAGACATTTCATGCAACAGTCATTCTTAGGTCAAACACAAGAACAAACTACTTTGAAATCACAATTCTTCACACTTTGCCTGAATATGCAGTACTGTGCTTGCTACTTAAATTCTGTAGCAAATAATGCATTTGTTTGAGCTTGAAAAGACCCTTTTAGAAATGAGTTATTCAAATGATCAGATATCCTTCTCTAAAAAAAAAACTAACAAGTTTAATCTCAGAGACTACTGATATGACAGACTATGTGCTTATTAATAGAGCCATGAATACTGTGTGTAATTATTAGACCATTTCTGGAATTAAAACAAACTCCCAGAATATTAAACATGCCCTGAAACTAGTAGGCGTCTTGTTTCTGACCTTGTACAACATCAAAGCTTCATAAGGCTAAAGAAAACCAAAACAAAAGAGAATGGTTTGCATAAGGAAATGAGGAAATAACCCAAAGGCAAAAGGAAAATGATGATTACTACTGAAAAGGAGTAACAGCATCCTTCCTTGAAAGGGGGAGGGGGGAATCACAAGGAACAATGTGTTTTTTATACATCTCCAACATGGGATTTTGCTGCTTTTTCTATAATTTCTAGTACTCTATTTCAGATTAACCATTGGGACAGAAAATATACCTGTATTTTAAAATTCATTGAGAAATGACTACTGTTAACTTTTTCTCCACAACGGTGATTCTATACAAGACATAAACCCTGCATACCTTATATACTACCTGACAGATAAATGTAGCAGGAGCCAGACACCTGAAGCAGATAACATACACTTGAGACTGATTTCTACAAAGTCCAGGAAAAGCAATGACTCCAGTGTGCACTGTCAATGCACGTGACAGCCAGCGTATGTATCATTCACCTCTGGCTGAGGCCCTGCTGTCTGCATGGGCCCAGTTAGTTTTTAGGGAATCACAAATTAGGCCATATATGAAGAGCATGATTAAGAAAGCACATCATACACACTGCACAAGCAGCTTCAAGAAAGTTTCCTCCCGCAATACATACATACTGTGCTGCTTCTGTTCAGACAGATCCAAGGGCCACTTTTCAAAGAAGCATTCCTCATTCCATTCACTCAAGAAGTCTAGCTAACTTTTTTTCTTACTATTGCTTTTCTTTCACCTGTTTTTTGCCTATGCCTGTTAAACTCAATTTGTTGAACTTTTTACATTTCCTAATGGAACAAAAAAATCTTAGCATAGTTTACTGCTGGTCTCTCCAAACCCTCTCACTGCTGGAACCAAGAAGCCATATGAGGTGCTGCTATGGTACACTTCACAAGCTACATGCCCATCTTCAAAATGAAAATCACTTTGAAGTCCCCGTGCTGCCATTGTGCAGGATCTGAACACCATCTCATTCCAGTACAAGCCACAACCTCAACTCTCAGGAATGCCACCCCTCTGGACAGTAAGTTACCGAGAAACTATTCAACTGGATAGAAAACAAAAAGGAGGAGGACCCAGTGCATCAATAAAATTATGTCATAAAGGATTAACCTTGTATGAATAAAGCAAAGAGAATAAATATTTACTACTCCCAACCCTCCTTCAACCCCAGAATAACCAAAGTGACAACTCAGTGCTCTGAGGAAGGAAGTTAAGGTCATACACTTGCACAAACAATATTCTGAACCAAAAGAGCCTATGAAAGCCCAGCAAGAAATGTGGCCAAATGTTACCCTTTTCAAATTGGGAGAGTGGAGAGGTGGAACAGACAAGTTTCAGAGAACAGGCGTTGAAAAACCACCTCGGGAAAGCAGCACAGTGATGGATCTTAGTGACCATTCGTCAGGACAGTGACTCGCCAGCTCAGCACAGGGATCCACATCAGGGGCCCAGGCTTTCAGTACAGAGACACAAGCACACTCCAGACGCTGCCTAAAGAAACAGCTCTCAGCACAGTCCCAAAGCTGCTTCCTCAATTTTTATGGCAATCATTTGCCAGTGACCTACAGAGACGTAGATCTCAAGGGGAATCATTACCCCAATGAACAGTATTTTCCTCACCATCCACTGACACAACAAATGGTTTTACCATTAACAATGCTCTGACAGTTCACATCTTTCATGATCCTAGAGGAATAGCTACTGAAGTGGTTTGTTGGCTTTTGTCCTTAAAGTCACATAAAATGACTTGTGTGTGTAGTGGCAGTACCCACATGTGCTTAAGTGCCAGAAAACTGGCATTTTCAAGTGTCAAAAGGCCATGCATCACTGTCTCACAGCTTAACCCTAATAGTGCTTGGCCCTGAAGAGTGTTAACCCTTAAAGCTCTTTGAACATATGCTCATTAAAATTCATTGACTTACATTACAATCATCCACGTAATGTAAGGAGAAACTACCACATGGAGGATCCAATGGGCATGTACTTAGAGCTCATCCACAAGATTTAAAACACAAAGAGATTGTAGGTGCACACCCAAGCAGAGGGAAATGTCCAATCTGGGAACTTCTCCTTCAGAGCATCCAGTTGGGAGGATCTCTTGTCGTCCCCAGATAGATAGTGCGCAGCAATGGCCACAGTGACCATTCCTTCAGGATGTTCTTCTGAGACCTGCCAGAGAGAATCAGTTAGTTCTCTAGTTCTGAAACCAAGGTTCTTGCTAAATACCACCTGGGAACCTGATCAATGAAACAAGCAATGCTGGGAAATGCACACCTGTACTTCTATCCAGAACTGCCATGCAGAGGCCTGGAGTCCATGGGAGTAAAATACAAAGTAGTCCCCTCCTTTACTTGTGACTGGAGTGCCATTGCCAAGAGACCACTGAGAAAGTGTTGAACCTTTGTGGGCTCGAACATAGAATGACATATGGCTTGGTCCTGTAAGATAAGAAGAAAGAACAGTTAAATCAATCTTTTAAAATGCATCAACAGAAAACAGCAATTAACCCACCACCCAAACCATACTATGAAGGTTCATGCCTTGTATCACTTTTAAATATACTCACTATAAACCTAATGGAGGTTCACCAATTTGGACATCCAGTGTGTATCAAGGTTAAGTAATGAAGCATAGCAGAAAAGGCACAGAATCCAAATGTAATCTCTTTTGGGGGATCATTAGAAGAAGCATGTGAAAGTGTTGGAAAACTGCAACATGCTATAACAGCACTGAATAGGATTAATATTAATATTATGAATAGAGTTGTAATTTTCAGAGAGTTGATATGTAACCCCTAAAATATGTTTTACTAGTTTTTCTCTTTAAGCAGGAAGATGAAACATCAGCTCAGTTCTGACAATTTAATCATCACCATGGACTTCTAAGGAAACTGACAACAGTGGCAGTCAAATCAAAATTAGAATAAAGAGCTGGGCAACAGAGGCTCACACCTATAGTCAGAACTACTCAGGAGGCTAAGGCAGGAAGGTCACTTGAGGCCAGGAGTTCAAGAACAGCCTGAGCAACATAGTGAGATCCCCATCTCTAAAAAATTAAATAAATAAAAAATAAAATTAAAACTATACAAAAACCAGATTCTCAGCCTAACGTGAAGACAAAACATACCCAAATGTCAAACAACCATAAATTTAAAAATCTCAGGAAACAATCTCCCATGCTTGTGCCCACCCTGCTCATGCTGCAAGGCTTTGTGGCAAAGTAAATCCACTCTGAATCTGAAAATACTACTATAGTGTCCAATTAGAACAAGATTTACATGAAAGGGACTTAAAAGTATACACTGAGGTGTCCGTCTTCAAAAGCAGCTTCTGTGGGACAAATAAAGGGAGGGAAGGAAGGAAGGAAGGAGGGGCATCCTGTGGCATTTGGGTGGTGAAGGTGAAAGAAGCAAAAGGGGAAAACTTAAGGGTCCTGGAAGACAAAAGCCAAACAAAAAAAATTTGAAGATATGTGATTTACCCACATCAAAGTAAATATTAAAGAATCCAGAGTTTGTTATACTGACAGAAAAGCAAGCCATTGGCTGGGCATCTTACAAAATACTCATTCCACAAAAATGAGGAAGAAAGGATAGAAAGATCCATACAGTTATAAAAACATCAGAAAATGAGAACCAAAACATCTCAACTGAAGAAAATTCTGCAGGGAGCAGGGGGCGAGGGTAGGGACCATGAAACAGAAGAAAACTCTAAGGCAACACTCCAAACTAAATTAAATACACTCCCATAAACATTTGAAGATACAAAAATCCCCACCAGGAATCGGAAATTCTAAACCTTAAAGTAGACAAACTATCAGGAGAGATTAAAAGGACTGATTGAACTCAGGAATGAAACAGAAGAAAAAGGCAAAATTACCGTAGAAATGAAGGCTAAATTATAAGATGCCCAAGGCAGAATAGATTCAAATGAAAATTTAATAATGGGCATTAAAGAGAAGCAGGGAAAATAAAAATGAGGAAAAGAACTTAATAAAAAGGTCAGAGAGTGGTAAAAATGGAAGGCAGTTTCAAAAAGAATTAACATTCACTTAATTTGTATCCCAGAAGAAGAAAAACAAAACAATGGAATAGAACTCATATTTAAAATTCTAATCCAAGAAAACTTTCAAGATACAAAAGGAGACCTGAATCTACACATTGAAAGAGCATACAGGGCACCTTAGAACAGCGGTCTGTAACCTTGTTGGTACCAGTTGAGGGGGAGGTGGAGCTCAGGCAGTGATGCGAGCAATGGTGAACGCTGTAAATACAGATGAAGCTCCACCTGTGCTGCTCACCTCCTGCTGTGCAACCTGGTTCCTAAGTTTCATGGATGATAATTTTTCCATGTATGGGGGGGGAACAGAACTCAGGTGGTGATGTGGTCCAGGGTTTGGGGACCCCAGCCTTAGAAGATTAACCAAGAACAAACAACTTCAAGAAATAACCTAGTAAAACTATTAGATTTCAAAGAAAAAAATCTCAAATACCTCATGGGGCAAAAGAATTAACACTGGTATCAGACTATGCAAAAACGATATATAAAACAAGGTAACGATGGAACAGTGATTTTTGAAAAACTCATTGGAAATTGTGAGCCAAAGATTTTGTGCTCACCAGCTTGTCCTTCAAGTGTCAAGGTTATAGAAAACCAATTTTAAACATACAGGAACATAGCACTCATAAGCCCTTCTTCAGAAGTCTAGAGCTATACTCCCCAACTCCTGGGCCACAGACTGGTACCAGTCCGTGGCCTGTTAGGAACTGGGCCACATAGCAAGAAGTGAGCAAAAGAAGCTTCATCTGTATTTGCAGCTGCTCCCCATCGCTCCCATCACTACATAAGCTCCGCCTGTCAGATCAGCAGTGGCATTAGATTCTCACAGGAGCACAAACCCTACTGAAAACTGCACATGCGAGGTACTGAGGTTGTGCCCTCCTTATGAGAATCTAATGCCTGATGAGCTGAGGCAGTGCTGCTAGTGCTGGGGAGCGGCTGCTAATACAGATTTTATCATTAGCAGAGAGGTTTGACTGCACAATAAATATAATGCACTTGAATCATTCCAAAACCATCCCCCTCAACCATGGAAAATTGTCTTCCATGAAACCACTCCCCAGTGCCAAAAAGGTTGGGGACCGCTAGCCTAGACTCGCAGGCATCCTCAAACTACGGCCCGCGGGCCACATGCGGGTGTTTTTGCCCATTTGTTTTTTTACTTCAAAATAAAATATGTGCAGTGTGCATAGGAATTTGTTCATAGTTTTTTTTTTAAACTATAGTCCGGCCCTCCAACGGTGTGAGGGACAGTGAACTGGCCCCCTGTTTAAAAAGTTTGAGGACCCCTGGTAAAGGATAAGCTTCACCCAACCAAGAAATAACTGCAAAATCTTCAGCAAAAGAACTTGTTATAGTGAGGATTTTAATATAACGTATTACTGAAACAAATTTTGTGGTGAGGACGGAAGACAAATGTACAAATATTACATGTTGTAACAAAAGTTGGGAGGAAACGAGGAAGGAAAAAAGGAAAGTAGAATAAGCAAACAGTTGTATAGGCTAATTGGTGTGAGTTAAAAGAATACCATTTAAAAACTAACAGATAGAGGCAGAGCAAGATGGCGGACGAGAAACACCACCAGACAGAGTGTCTCTGCAGAAAAGACAGCTTCTAGAAGATATTAGAAGAAAGAAGCAGGCAGACGACCATACATCGGACAGGGGTCGGACGGAGGGGCACTGGAGAATACGGGAGACTCCATGGGAGGAGGTTGCAGAGGAGAATTGGGAGAAGAGACCTCCCGAGCCAGCGGCTTGGAGACAAGCGGCAAGGGTAGGTGGAGCAGTTAACTTCCCCTCCCTTGCATCCCAGACTGCTGGTGGCTCCCCAGCGGTTGGAGAGACCTGCAGACACCAGTCCAGAGACGGCCGCCGCCAGCGAGCGGTAAGCCTATAGAAGACGCGGCACCAGGCTCCCAACTCCCTCGGGGCACCTCCGTGTGCAAAGTCCCGACCACGCGGCAGGCGCCATATTGCTGCACTCTCCCTTCCCCCGTCCCTACCGCGGCTG
>VBSM01003204.1:51106839-51152211 GCA_008086735.1 Cheirogaleus medius | reverse complement strand
ACACCTAAGTGGACATATAGGAATAACATTTGTCGGGTGTTTGGCGGGTGGGAGTGGGGAGGTGGGGATGGGTATATACAAACATAATGAGTAAGATGTGCAACATATGGGGGATGGTCATGCTTGAGGCTCTGCCTCGAGGGGGGAGGGGGGCATGGGCAATATACATAACCATGATATTTGTACCCCCATAATATGCTGAAATAAAATATATATATATATATAAAATCAACTGATTGATCCAATAGGGAAGAAAGGCAAGAAGAAAAAAATAAATAAAAACTAACAGATAGTAAGAAGTAGGAGATTAAAACAAATATAAACATTCATAAATGCTAGAAAAAAATATTTTAAAGAAGAAATGTCATAGAAAAATCGATATAGCAAATAAAGCAACATATGTAATTATAAAATATTGTGACAGTTGAGACCAAATGTATCAGTCAAAAAAATAAATGTAAATAGACCTAACTTACCCACTAAAATTCTGAATATCTATGCACGAAATAGTATAGCAACTACTTTATAGAGAAAACTACAGGAGATGCAAGGAGAATACATATATGAGACACACCAATAAAAGACTTTAATATTCCACTCAGTGTAAGACACACAAATTTAACAAAAAATAAATAATGAGATAGAAGACCTAAACATAATGATCAATGAAGTAGATCATATGGATATATACAGGTTGAGAATTCCTTATCCAAAATGCTTGAGACTAGAAGTATGACGCATATTTTGGAGTTTTTTTTGGATTTTGGAATATTTGCATTACCCTATGGGTATCATGCAGTCCTTTTTGACATTTTCAAGAATATCTTTATACCACAGAGCAGAGAAGAAGCAAAAAAACACAGTGAGCAATGCACACAAATCTAAGCCCCATGTGAGGCATCATGGGGGACGTGCCGTTGGTGCATCTGGCTTGCACATGCACCGTTTATACCTTTTATGGGCATGCTTGCATGGAGGAATCTGAGTGTGCAAGAAAAGACATACAGCAGCTGAAGGAGATTGGGAGGGCCTTTTTTCCCTTGAGAATGCTGAATAAACCATGTCTTGTGCTACTGTGCTTAGACTGCTACCTGTCATATGAGGTCAAGTCTGAAATTTTCCATTTGTAGTATCATATCAGTACTCAAAAACTTTCAGTTTATAACATTCAGGATTTTGGATTTTCAGATTAGGGATGCTCAACTTGTATGTATCAAACTTTATGTTCTGATAATACAGAATACACCTTTCTCAGGTGAACATGAAACATTCATAAAATCAAATATTGGGTCATACAGGAAATACCAAAAAGTTATATAAAATTGAAATATTATCAACACTGATCATAATTTAATGAAATCTGAAGTTATTATTAATAATAGCTTCCATCTAGAAATTAAAAGGACTTCTATTAAAGACTTATCAGTGAAAGAGGAAGTACAAACTTTAAATTATAGACTTTTTTTAAAAGATACTATTAGATAAATGAAAGCAGTGATAAGAGGATAATTCATAACAGTTTTTTTTTCAGTAAAGTAAAATTCTAAAAAATGACTTAAGTTCATTAAGAAAGAGGCTGTAGGAAAGGGGAGTAGAGCAGAGAAAACACAAATATACAAAAAGATAACAAAATTATTTAAACAAAAGAAATTTTTGAAATCACATGATTACTTTGCAAGCCTCTATACCAATAAATTTGAAAACCGAAATCGGTAATTTTCTAGGAAAATACATATTACCAAAACTGAACACATTACAGATACAAAGTTTAAACAGACCAATTTCCCTAGAAAAAGTTATTAAGGAACTACCCCACCAAAAAAGACCCCAGGCCCCAATGGAGTTCACAGAGGAATTCAAGCCAACTTTTCAACCAAAATAGTTCCAATGTTCCATAAATTGTCCCAAGGCAGTGAAAATGAAGGAAAACTAATTATTTTTTTTTATGAAGTATAACAATTAACACCTAAATCTGAGAAAGAACAAAGGAAAAAAACACCATTATCATCCCTGGGTATTAATGCAAAATTTCTCAAAAACATTAGCAAATAAAATCCAAGATCACATTAAGAAAATAATAGGCTACAAAAAAAGATATTATGAAGAAAAATCCTATGATTACTTTTGTAGATACTGAAGAAAAAAAAAACCTTTCACAAAATTAAATACCCCTTCCTGATTTTTAGAATTCAAAAAATGACAATTGACGAATGCTTGCTGAACATGATAAAAAATATACATATATGTACCTTAGTCCAAAGCCCAATATCTTACATATGAGAAAACACTAGAGACCTTTGTACTAATACCAGGAATAAGATAAGAATGCTCACTATATCTATAACTGTTCTATACTATGCAAGAATTATTAGCCAATTAGACAATAAATTAGAGGCATAAGAATTGATACAGAAGAAATAAAACTATATTTTCAAATAATATGCAGTAGTCAATAAATCATTCCTACGATCTATTTTTGCATAGCCCTCAGACTAAGAATGGTTTTTATATTTTTAAAGGGTAATTAACAGAAAGGAAAGAAAGAAAAGCCTACAATATTTACTGTCTGTCCCTTTAGAGAAAAAGTTTAGCAATCCCTGGTATACCTGAAGAATCCTAGAGTATTAATGATTAAACTAACAGAAAATAAAAGCTTCAGTGAGGTACCAGGACATAACATTGACATACAGAAATCAACTGCCTTCAGACATACAAAAATATAAACAGAGGACATAATGGTAGAGAAATCCCCCAATTAAAATAGCAACAAAATCTAGATAGGAAAATTCTTTAACACTCCTCAGAGACATAAAAACAGACTTGAACAACAAAAGATTCATTCCCACTTCTTGAATAGGATAACTCAACAATATGATGTTAGTGCTCCTGAAGTTTATTTGTATATTTATTATGATACTCAAAAAATACCAATAAACAATTAGCTTTAAAGTTAGATTAGTTATTACTAAAGTTCATATGGAAAAACAAACAAAAAATAACAAGGGAAACAAACAAAAACAAGCAAAAATGGCAAGGAAAGTGCTGAAAAACAAAAACTACAAAGGATCTTCACTCTTTCAACCATTAAAATAAACTATAAAGCTTCTATAAGTAAAATTGTGGTAACTTGTACACAAATAGACCCACATGTATACAAATGGTTTTTGACAAGGGTGCCAAAGCAATTTCATGGGGAAAGTCTTTTTCAACAAATGGTGCTAGGACAACTGGATTATGCATAAAGAGAAAAAGAGCCTTGATCCCTACAACTCACACCAGACACAAAAATTAATTCAAAGCAGATCATAGGCCTAAACATAAAAGGTAAAGCTATAAAGCTTCTAGAAGAAAACATTAAGGGTCCATCTTTGTGACCACTGGGTAGGGAAAGATTTTTTTAGAGAGAACATATACAGCACCGATCCTGAAAAACCGTGAATAAATTCAAGTTCATAAAAATTTTAAACTGCATATCAAAAGACATCATTAAGAAAACGAATGCATAAGAAAATCTTCACAACATATGTATCTGATGAAGGATTTTTATCTGGAACATATAAACTAACACATATCAATAAGAAACCTGAGTTTTAAAAAAGGGAAGACATGAAGAAACAAAGCAAAATATATGAACAGCCAATAAGCACCTGAAAAAGTGTTCCACATCATTAATTATCAAAGAAATGCAAGAGACACTACTAAACACCCACTAGAAATGATAAAATGAAGAGGACCAACTACAGCAAATAGAATGTGGAGCAACGAACTTTCATTACTAGGACTTAAAAATAGAACAAACAATTTTTAAAAATTAAACATCAGTCAACTCTAATAACCCAACAATTCCACTCCTATGTATTTATCCAAAAGAAATAGAAAAATGTTCCTAAAAAGCTTTGTACAAGAATGTTCATAACAGCTGTATTCATACTAACCTAAAACTGGAAACAGCCTAAGTGCCCATCAACAAGAGAATGATAAACTGTGATATGTTCATACAATGAACACTAGTCAGCAAAAGAAAGGAGCAAATTACTGATACTCAAAGCAACATAGCTGAATCTTAAAAACCCAGACCCAGAAAATTACAGTCATCCCTTGGTATCCACAGGGAATTGGTTCCAGGACACCCGACTCCTACCCCAGATACCAAAATCCATGGGTGTACAAGTCCCTTCCATAAAATAGCACAGTATTTGCATATGACCTATACATTATCCTCCTATACACTTTAAATCATCTCTATATTAGTTATAATACCTAACACAATGTAAATGCTATGTAAACAGTTGCTATACTATATTTTTATTTGCATTTTTTATTGTGTTATTTTTTATTGTTTGTTTTCAAGTATTTTCAATCCGCAGTTGGTTTGAATCTGCAGATGGGGAAGCCACATGTATGGATGGCTGACCATACTGGATGATTCCATTTATATGAAGTTCAAGAACAGGTCAAACTAATCTGTGAATGTAAAAATCTGAAGAGTGGTTGCTTCTGGGGGTCAAGGAAACTGACTGGAAACATGCATAAAGGAACTTAGTGCGGTGATGGAAATGTTTTATGTATGTCTTGATAAAAGATGAGGATTACATGCGTATATGTATGCTTTTACCAAAACTAATGTAACTGTGTAAGATCTTTACATTTCATTGTATGCAAATGAGGCCTTGAAAAGAACATACAGAGTGAACAGTGGTGGGAACTTTTAAAAGTGAACTTCCTGTATTAGGGGATTCTTCAGAGAAACAGAACCAATAGGATGTGTATCGAGACTGAGACAAGGCCGGGGGGCATAAGGAGAGAAATGGAAATAAAAGGTATATAGATTCGGATGGAAGAAATAGAAATGTTTGCAGATGACGCAATTGTCTATTTAGAAAATCTGAAAGAACTGACCAAAAAAAAACGTTCCTAGGGATTATAGCAAAGTTACAGAAGATAAGGTTAATATATGAAAGTCAATTGCTTTCCTATATATGATCAATGAACAATACCATTTACATTAGCACCCCACAAAACAAACTACCTAAGAATAAATCTAACAAAACACCTGTAATCCTAGCACACTGGAAGGCCAAGGAGGGAGGATCCCTCAAAGTCAGGAGTTCGAAACCAGCCTGAGCAAGAGCGAGACCCCTCCGTCTCTACTAAAAATAGAAAGAAATTAATTGGCTAACTAAAAATACATAAAAAAAATTAGCCGGGCATGGTGGCACATGCCTATAGTCCCAGCTACTTGGGAGACTGAGGCAGAAGGATTGCTTGAGCCCAGGAGTTTGAGGTTGCTGTGAGCTAGGCTGATGCCATAGAACTCTAGTCTGGGCAACAGAGTGAGACTCTGTCTCAAAATATATATATATACACACACACAAGATCTATATGAGGAAAACTATAAAACTCTGAGGAAGGAAATCCAACAAGATACAAATAAATGGAGAGATATTCCATGACAAGGATAGGAAAAGTCAATATTGTTAAAATGTCATTTCTTCCTAACTTGACCTATAGAGATTCAGTGCAATCCCAATCAAAACCTCAGCAAGTTATTTTGTGAATATTGACAAACTGATTCTAGAGTTTACATGGAAAGACAAAACACAATACTGGAGAAGAACAAAGTTGGAAGACTGATATTACCCAAGACTTACTGTATAGCTACAGTGATCATGACAGTGTAGTAATGGAAAAATAACAGAGAAATTAATCAATAAAACAGAGAGCCCAGAAATAGACTCATACTGTTAATAATACAGTCAAGTGATATTTGACAATGAAGTAAAGACAATTCAAGAGAGACAGAATAGTCTTTTCAACAAATGATACTTGAACAAGTGAACATCCACATGCAAAAAAATGAGGCTAGACAAAGACCTTATACTTTCTACAGGAATTAACTCAAAATGGATCACAGATCTAAGTATAAAATGCAAAAATAAATCATTTCTAAAATATGACATAGGAGAAAATCTTGGGACCTTGGGTTTGGCAATAAATTTTATATACAACATCAAAGACGAGATCCACAAAAGAAAAAACTGTTTATGTTAGAGTTCATTAAATTTTAAAGCTTCTGCTCTGCAAAATACATTGTTAAGAGAATGAAAAGACAAACTAGACTGGGAGAAAATATTTACAAAAGACAAAGTGATAAAGGACTTATATGCAAATATACAAAAAACTCTTAAAAGTCAACAAGAAAGCAAAAATCCAATTAATAAATGGACAAAAAAAACCCAATACAGACACATAACCAAAGATATATGAATGGCAAATAAGCATATGAAAAGATGTTCAACATCTTATGTCATTACGGAATTGCAAATTAAAACAATGAGATACCACTACACACCCATTAGAATAAACCCAAAACACTGGCACAGCACCAAATGCTGGTGAGGATGTAGAACAACAGATGTAGAACTTTCATTCACTGTTAGTGGGAATCAAAATGGTACAACCACTTTGGAAGACAGTTTGGCAGCTTCTTACTAAGCTAAATATAGGCTTACCATGAAATCCAGCAATTGTGCTCCTAAGTATTTACCCAAATGAATTGAAACTTATATCTACACAAAAACCTGCACAGAAATGTTTACAGCAGCTTTATGCAAAAAATATGGAAAACTGTGGTAAATCTAGACAGTGGATTATTCAGTAATAAAAAGAAATGAGGGATGAAAAATTACCTATGGAGTACAATGTACACTACTCAAGTAATGGGTACACCAAAAACCAAGTCCTCCCCACTATATAATATATGCATGTAATGGAATTCAAAGTGTACCCCCTAAATCTATTAAAATAAAATAAAAGGAAAGAAAAAACAAAATAAAGTTGACAAAAAACTTATTAAAAAATGAGCTATTAAGCCACAAAAAGATATAGAGCATCCTTAAATGCCTACTGCTAAGTGAAAGAACTCAACTGGAAAAGCTACATACTGTATGATTCCAGCTATATGACATGTGGAAAAGACAAAGCCATAGAGACACAGTAAGAAGATCAGTGGTTGCTAGGGGGATAAATAGGTGGAGCACAGAGCATTTTTAGGGTGGTGAATCTATTCTGTATGATACTATAATGGTAAATACATGACATCATGCATTTTTCAATATCCATAGAATGATACAACACAAAAAGTGAACCCTAATGAAACTTTAGTTAATACTAATATATCAATATTGGCTCATTAGTTGTAACAAATGTACTATTCTAATGCAAGATAGTAATAGGGGAACCTGGGTGAGGGTATGAAAGGATGTGGGAATTCTGTACTTTCTGCTCAATTTTTCTATAAACCTAAAACTGCTTTAAAAAATAAAACCTATTACATTTTTGTTAAGAGATCATAAACAGCTTCAATTGGTTTTAGAAATACTGTAAGCTCTTCCTAAGTTGCTGGTCACTGTGATATATCTGAGGAAACAACATACATGTCATTTAACAAAAAGTTTAAGAAGTGAAGGAGAGAAGAAAAAATTGTCGTATGACTTACCTGTTGCTTCAAAGGTCAACTTTGTAGAATCCCAAGGTGTCTGTTCTTTGGATATAAGTCTGAAATGAGCAGGATTTCTTGGAGAAACTTCTGGGGCAGGAAGATACCAGTTTTTCCTATTTGGAAAGATAGCTTCAATATTTTAGAATGCTTTATGAATTGACAGCAATCTATAACTCATGGACATATTCAGCAAATATGAACACATTTGGGAATATGAAAATAAACTCTGATAGATATGATAAACAATGCCAGCTCCTCTAAAGATCTCAGGTTATTGTATAATAAAACCTTCCCATTAAAAACAAAGGAGTTATCTAGGTGATCTTGATTCCACTACCCATCCTATTTCTTCTCATCCAATCCTTCACCACCAAACCATAAAATCTTCCCAGAAATAAGAAAATTTGAGATTGATATTTAACTATTATTATTTATATTAGTTAGGAGGGCCACCCTTTCTAACTACTCAGTTTTCTAGAGGAAAGACTTTTTAAATTTGAAGAAGCAAAACTACTCTAAGTGGCTTGTTTGTTTTTGAGACAGAGTCTCGCTCTGTCACCCAGGCTAGAGTACAGTGCCGTCATTATTGCTCTCAGCAACCTGCAACTCCTGGGCTCAAATGATCCTCCTGCCTCAGCTTCCCAAGTACCTGTGACTATAGGCACACACCACTGCAGCTGGCTAATTTTTTCTATATTTTACAGAGACATGGTCTGGTCTTGCTCAGGCTAGTCTCAAACTCCTGGCTTCAAGCAATCCTCCTGCCTTGGCCTCCCAGAGTGCTAGGATTACAGAATGCCCAGCATTCTTCTAAATGCTTTATCCCACTGAAGAATCAGAAGTTTTGTAGTGATAGAAAAAATAGTAAAAATGGCATTTGACTTATGTGTTAAGGATAACAGTTTAAATAACAGACTACTGATATAGTGATAGGACTTAAAAACAAACTAACTCCCAACTTAAGCAGAAAAGTAATGAACCAACCTGATCAGAAAGTGCACTGGAAGATACCAAGGGAAACCACAAAGGGGTGCATTCTCCTCACAGTGAGCTCGGATGCTATCATTGATCTCAGGAATGTGAGGTGTTATGTGAGACATTCCCGTATAATCAAACCCATTGATCCATATTCCAGAGTCCCGTTTAACTATGTTTCCTTCCACGTCATGAAATGTTCTAGTCATATGCTGAAAAGAACAAAACTAATGAGAAAACTACTGTTTCAACTAGTGCACTTACATTCCCACCCCAAATTACAAAAATGAGTAAGTTTGACAATGTCAAGAAATGACATGGATATGGAACAAGAGAAAGGGGACACTCCGGGTTTCTAAGGTATTGCTAGCATTCTTTCTCTTAAACTGGAAGATGACTGCTTATTGTACCTTACAAATAAATTTATACATTTAAGTTTCATATAAAATTTTCTGAAAACCTACTATTTCAGATTTTAAAGACAGAATGTTAGAGCTCTTTTTAGATAAGGATTTAAAACAAATACATCCTAAGCACATGTATACACACAAATACATTTCCCTTTCAGTGTGTCACACTGAAACTAATCCATGTGCAGAGAAAAACAGGAATCACAGTTCACCACTAGATGACAGACTTGTGCCTAATAGAAGTCTATGAAAAAACATCATGCTCCATTTGGAATAGCTTTATTAACAGCAGAAACCAGCCTGAAGAATAGCGAACAGGAAAGAAGGATTGCATAGGGCAAGGGTTGGCAAACTGCAGCCAACAGGCAAATTTCCTGTTTTTAGAAATAAAGTTTTATTGGAACACAGCCACACTCATTCATTTAGCTATAGTCTACTACTGCTTTTGCTCTGTAAAAGAGAGCAGCTACAAGAGAGACTGTATATATCTGACAAATATTATATTACCCTTTACAGGAAAAGTTTGCCAACTTCTGGCACAATGGAAGAAGAGAACCCCAAAACAAATCAGAAAAGGACTTTTTAAAAATAAATATCTGGTTTTTCCTAAATACTATTATAAAAATTAGTGTATCACTGAAAAACACACTGAACCTCCTAAAAACTATCTGTTATTCAATAAAGGTTTTTTATAAGCTATAAAATCTGTTACATAAAATTTAACACTGTGTCTTAAACAAGGAATATTTGGTACCTTTGCAAAATCTCCTAAATTCAAGTATTTTTAATTTTTCAAGTCCTTGAATAATTATCTAGGTTATAACTCCTTTGGCATTTCTTTCTTTCTTTTTTTTTTTTTTTTTGAGACAGTGTCTCACTCTATCACCCTGGCTAGAGTACAGTGGCATCATCATAGCTCACAGCAACCTCAAACTCCTGGGCTCAAGTGATCCTCCTGCCTTGCCCTCCCGAGTAGCCGGGACTACAGGCACATACCACTATGCCCAACTAATTTTTCTATTTTTAGTAGAGAAGAGGTCTCCCTGTTTCTGAGGCTGGTCTCCAACTCCTGAGCTCAAGGAATCCTCCCACCTCAGCCTCTCAAAGTGCTAGGATTACAGGCGTGAGGCACTGTGCCTGACCTCTCCTTTGGCGTTTGTTTGGCCACTCCACAACCTCTAACAGAGACAACTGGAAATGAGGCGTATGGCTTTATAGTACCAACTCTAAAACGTTTGGAGAAAAACTCGAAGAAAGTTCTAAATCTCATTTTATTAATCTCTTTTTAAATTATTATATTTTCATTATCACAGATTACTTTGAATGTTTACTTAAGATTAATTTTTCTAGCAAAATATCTATTTTATTTTGCCAGTTGATAGTTTAGATTTTTACTCAGCCTGCAGACATTTTTACAATCTGTATTTCTAAAAAGCTCATTATTCCATGACACATATTTGCTCTTGTTTTCCAAGTAGTTACAATTTTATAATTTGAACAGTAATAAAAACAGCAAGCAAACATTTCCAATTCAGTCTCTTGTAAGAAGTATGTCTAGCAGGTAAAAATACTTCTTAATGGTCAATCTTTTCCTTACTACTTTACACACAAAAAAGGTGAGTACAACTAAATAGGTCAACAGCAGAAAAGTCAGTTGAGTTTCCTGTGCACTATGAAGCTCAAAATACACAGGGCTTTTTCTCTCCAGAATCTCAAATAACTCACGCAAAATTGTTCTTACCTGAAGAAACACTCTCTTTGGCTTTGGATTAGCAGGATTGGAGCTGTATGGGAAAAAAGTTCCACTGCAAACGAGGAGGAATGTAATTGTACACATCAAAGTTAAAGTTAGCATGGTTTTTTTTGTGCTTTTGGCAAGGTAGATGAAGTTAATCTAAAACACAAAACACACAAATAGAAAAGTTACAAATTCATACCAGTGGCAGAAAGGTATTTTTAACTGACTTTATTTTCTAACAGGTATTAATCTAACAGACAATGAAGAAAATTTATCAGCAGGTGCTAGCATACTCCAACACCCAGAAAACAAAGCACTAATTCTAGGGGGCTTCCATTACAAGCCAGAGCCTAGAAAATGATAGATGCCTCCAATGTGCCACGATGGTGCCTTGTGACCGACAGCCAGAAAGCAACAGGGAAAAAGGAAATTGAGCACAGTGTCCCTGTGTTCAATCAGCAAAGAGAATAGAGATGTAGATCCATCACCAGCCAAACCATTACTTTATTTCTTATTCTATCAATGCCTTGTGATAGTAAACCTGCATATCAGACATCATTTCAGTGTATCAAACATTATGACATCAAGGCTTTCACCAAATAACCAGAGATAAGCTTTTTAAGCTTCAGCAGATCTACACATGACTAACAGAATATGTTCACAGATCCCTTGGGGGTCTGAAGAAGCTACCCCTGGAAAAACAATAATCTAAACCCAGCTTCCCTCTTTGCCTTCTTTACCTTATTGCTCAACCCTTAGTTAGGACCAGTAAGTAAAGAAGTAAAGAACATTAATGTGAAAATATTTTTATTAAAATAAAAATGAAAAATTAAGCAAATATTCATAACCTACCATCTATTCTACTATGTAAAGTTAAGGAATTTTCATACCTATAGTGTACCAATATCCCAGCTAGGGTTATCTCTAACAAAACAGCAGTGGTCTTGGGCCAAAGATCTTACATTTGTATACTGAGAGTACAGAAATAAGACAAAGTACCTGAGTACTTAAGGCTGTGAGTTACCAAAACACAATTTGTCGCTCTGTCTTCCCCTTTCTCCTAAAAGTCACAATATTAAAATGTGGCTCTTTAGAACAATTTCAGATATCCTGCTAAGTAATGAGTTTCCCCTCCACTGGAAGACTGGTAAGTTTAGGCATAGAAAGTCTTTTAGGTCAAAAAATACACAAAAACCTCCCTGTCATAATGCTGTGGTCCTTACCATTCTCAAGCCAGCTAATACCCAAAGTTGTTCTAAAACCTCACTTTAAGCTATAGTTTCAACATCCACATTCCCTCTTCTCAAAATCACAAGGCTCATCTTCTACCTCTTCCTCCTGTCTTCTAGAAGAGGTTTGGTAATGGTGATAAATGAAATGGCAATCACAGAATGAAGAAGGAAGAGGAGGAGGAAATAGCCATAAAGTGACAATGTATTTGGATCCCACTGTTAATCATCTTTACAGTTCTATTTCTGTTTTAAATGTTGCACCCTTTGTCACTCTAGGTTCTGAAATGCATGCAAAATAAGGGACTCTGAAATGTCCAATATGTGCTAAAGACTCAAGCTCTCTTGAGCTCTCTTGAGTCTCTTCCTCCTGATCCTACTCACATTAACAGTCTCATTTCAGCTCTCATTCACTCAATACAGGTATAACCACAATGGCCCAGCAGAAAATAACCCCAGGACACCTATTAACTTATCACTTGACAGAAACTTAATTGCTTTCTAGAAGATATAGTTAATAAATCCCCAAGGACGGAAATAAAAGCTATCTGAAGTATGCACTGTGGTTCAATCCTCCATTACCCAAAGAAAATAGTCTCACACTATTAATACACCACTGTCATTATCACTGCTACATATAAATAAGAAAACGATGAAGAGAACGATAACCCAAGGCATCAAGAAGTACAGCAGAACTATTTCACATTGTAATGAAAATTAAATGAGTTTTTTTTTTTTAAGTATTCCAAGAGGCGAACTTCTCTCCAAAAGCCCTTCCAGGCTGTGTGCTGTGGCTCACGCCTGTGATCCCTGCACTTTGGGAGGCCGAAGTGGGAGGGTCACTTAAGCCCAGGCATTCAAGACCAGCCTGGGCAACATAGTGAGACCCTGTCTCTACAAAAATTTTAAAAATTAGCCAGGCGTGGTGGTACATGCCTGTAGTCCCAGCTACTACGGAGGTTGACGTGGGAAGATGGCTTGAGCCCAGGAGTTCAAGGCTGCAATGAGCTATTATCACACCATTGCACTTCAGCCTGGGCAACAGAACAAGAACTCATCTCTTAAAAAAAAAAAAAAAAAAAAAAAAGCTTTCCCAATAAAATATAATTTAGAAGATAGTACACTTTAATCCTCTTTCTTCTGGTTTCCAAGATTTCCATGCTTTGGGGACCTTTTCAATTCACAGTGTAAGTTTCCAGGGTTCATTTTGCCCCCTTCCATATGATCAATGGAACAGAATTCAAATGTCTCACATTTGGGTCATCTTTTATGGGTATCAATAGCTCCATTCATTGACTGCAATCTAATAAATACACTAGGGAGTAGGGTTCAGTTCATAAATGAGCTGACTTTATATTAGAACTTAATTTACAGATGACAAAACTCCACCATGTCCTTTAATCCTCACAACAGCAAACCTAACTATTAATAAGTATGGAGGATATAAGGGTTAATATTAAAACCAAAAGAAGGAAACCCTGTAGACAACAAAGAACATTTTAGAACTTTTCATCCATCCCTACGAATACCATTAAAGACTTAAACATTATTTTAAAAGTAAAATCATTGGAATGCTTACATGTATTTTAGGACTACTACAGGCAACCTCAAACAACAATGTGCACAAGAATTATTCTACAGAGCTCTCTCTCTATATATAAAGCCACTTATACAGAGTTTTATTGGGTATTTAATGGACTTCCATGGATGATGCTGACCAGGTGTGTGGTATTATTCTTACCTGCTGTTTTTAGAACCTAACTTCCAAAGAAATGCCCTGTATCAATATGAAAAAGCTCACTATCATCTCCATGGAGAAAAGAATTATAATAAAGTCATAACTCCTTTTTCTATGTGTTCCCCTAGCCTCAAATCCCAAGGTGTCCCTACGGGTATTCAATAAGTACTTCTTAGGAATTTCAATCAAAAGAGTAACAAAACAGAGACCTGCCTTCTCTGGAGGGGTCCACCCTGAGTCCTGGAGTTGTAGACACCAAATAGCAAACCTCTGCCTGGAGCTTCATCTAGCAAAGGGGGGTCTGGTCTTAAACTCTGTATTACTGTCTTTTCTTCCCTCTGGCAAGTCCCAAGGGAAGAGAAGGAGAGACAACAAAAACAGAATTCTCCCTACAAGGGCAGGACACTGATACAGCAAAATGGGTGCTGACACGGGCTGTGATACTTTTTTTTTTAAATGATATTATTTCATTATTTGGTAAATGAAGGCACGTTTGGATGTCGTAAGTGTGCATCACCCAAGCAGACAGACTCAATGAACTTGGATGTGCTAGCAACAATGTAGTGGAACGATAATGAAAAAGCCTCATTAGAATTAGTCTTCCTTCACTAGCTCTAACAGCACTAATAAAACTACTATGTAATTATTTACATTTGCCTCTAATTAGTAATTTCAAAACACATTACTAGGAATCACTCTAAAAGTTCAACACCAGGCAATCTCTCACAATTCTCACTTGGTATATACTCTACAAATTCACATTCAGGTAGTTCGAAAGGCTATTTGAAAAGAGGTATAATGAGAGGATTTGGGAGGATAGGGAGGAAAACTTTTAAAACACAACAACAAAAACCCCATTCTACATTTTCTTACCATAACAAACCCACAAGATAGATGTACAGCCATTCACCAGATGCTTAAGACTTTCTCAATAATTAGATTATTTCATAGAATCTACTATGGCTAAATGCATCACACATTCATATAAAGATGAAAAAAGAAACAAAATTTTTTAAAAATTTGTTTTTCCTTACAAAATAGGAAGAGAGAATCATCGTACAACCAGCCAAAATGGATGCCAGCACAACATCAGGTGGGATTTCTGAACCACTTCTCCCGAGGATAGGGGTAAACATCTCAAATACCGCCCAGATGAGGTACAATGCATAAAGATAAGGAATAAACATCCCCAAAAGGTAAAAGGCAATAAATTTTCCTTGGGCACCTAAGAAAAAAGAGAAAGAAAACACACAGAGAGATACAGATTTGTATAGTACTGAGGTAGTACTGCATATAGTACCGCATATAGTATAGTACTGCACCTAACAGAAATTAGGTTAGATGTAACTTGCCTTTTAGGGTACATGTTATGTAGTGCAATAAGACACTTTCACTCAGAGAAGATAAAATACGAATAAGAATTAAACAAAATACACAAAATATTAGCATGTGTTCATAAACATGAGAATGGAAAGGGGTATAGGGTATAACATAACCTGTGTGGTATGAAAATTTAAAAAAACAAACAGTAATAATTTAGAAAGCCTATTCAATAAAATAAGAAAAAGAAACAGTCCCTAGAAGGCTTATCTTATATATTTTAAAGCATTTTCCCATTTGTATCAAAATCAAAAATACCCTACCATGCAGCTTAAAGTCCTTGTGCACACAAAGCTTTGTGAGCAATGGAAATGCCACCCAGACAGCACTAATAAATGCTGAGCAAAGTCCTTGGTAAGTAAGAGTTACAAGAAAACTACAATGGACAAATAACGAGATGTCAAAAAATACTTCTCCCAGATACTGGTCACTGGCATTCTGAAAGAAAGAAAAACATACAAGTAGTCTCATTCATGGGTCATTCATAAATATCTTTTACTGCAATACAGTTTCTATCCCCCAGGATAGCTATATTTTGTTTAAAACAGGGTCTACCCTTTAAACTGACAAAGTAAACACTAACAAAGCTACCTCCTATCATGCAGTAACAAATTCAAATTGCTACACAGGAAAGGGCAATATTTAACAAGATGGAGTAAAAGTGATACCAGTACTTGTACTTAATCTGTGCTTTTCTTCCACCGGAATATAAATAATTTTTGGAAATGTTCCAAAATAGAAGAAAGGAGTCTCCTAAAACCATTCATCTCTGTAAGCTTTTCGGTTTATGCAACTTCCAAAGACTGTTTCGAGCACATTAGAAAAATGACCTGTGAAGGAACATTACAAACTGCTGCAGCACCACCAATAACACACCTGGAAAACTGCAGGACGTTTAATGCAATGCCATATGGGGTTTGGCATGATCTTCCTTAGTCTTTTCTATCTGCAGCTGGTCTTGTACTGTACCTTTCCCCCATTCTGTAGTCCTGATGTTTGTTATAACAGACCCTACTTCAAGAGCGCAAAAGAGTTTCTGTTATATGTTTTCAAAACAAGTCAAAATTCATTTGACAACCCTCCCCTCCTTGGATAATGAAAAATAGACTAGAGTTGCTAAATACTTAGATGTTCAACACTGTGGATCAAGAGGCTTGGTCTTTGCAAAGAAGAATGTAATTCTTGGGATTCAATTTGGAGCTGAATACCACTCTGGTATTTAAAAACAAATATCTCAGCAATAAAAACTGAAATAACAGAAAATATGTTTAACATTAAGTGCCCAAACTGTATCAAAGATAAAACAAACATCCCTCAAATCTATTCTCATCCTCACCTCTATTATCCCTCCCACCCCTGCCCTATTCCACTCCATTCTATACAGTGTTACCAGTTTTCTTACTAAATCACAAATTCTCTCACTCACTAACCTGCTCAGAAAATGTTAATGGTGGTCCCATTGATTTTAAGGGTCATGCTCCAACTTCACCCTGGCCTACTTTTCCAGTTATTGTGCTGTCACCTTGTCTTCACCGCACTGGACTTTTTACTAACTGTGATGCAATTGCATTTTGTACATTCCCACCTTGGACTGCTCATCAACCTGTTCTCTATCTGGTAAACTTCGACTTATGCTCCAAAAACTCTATTCAAATGTTACCACCTCCTTCATGAAGCCTTCCTGACTTCATGCAAAATTCATCTTTTCTTCCCCTGTATTCCTACAGCACTGTGTATATGTCACTCTCATTTCATCCCACAGTGTACTGAAATTATTGTAGTTCCCACATTTCACCAAATGAAATGGTGAGCCTCTCAAAGAAAGAGATCACATTCTTATGAATTTCTGTATCACCAGGCCTTAGCATGGTACCATGCCCACTGAGTGTTTAAAGAAATGAAAATGAAACACATTACTCTTTCCATTGTGCTTTAGCCCAAAGTGTTATTACTGGACAACTGAAATTAGTGAAAGTAAATGGAATTTTACTAAGCATTTCTATCCTGCCCCTGCCCCAATCAACAACAGCCGGCCACATTCTGATTACATACATTTGCACTAAGAATAAGCATGTGAAGTTGAACCCCATGGTGTAACTCTTTGAGAAACTGAAGCCACTAAGATAAAAGTATAAGCTCAACCATAAACAGATGGCTAACCTCAAAGAACCTTTTTTCAATAGGGCCTGCTAACATGGAAAGGTTCCTCAGATCACATTCCAATATTAACTGAAACTGAGACCAAAGTTTAGATACCAAAGACATCGTTGTGGAAGGATGCTGGGTTATAGTCTTTCAGGTCTCCATTCTAATCCCTATCAGGACAAATTTTAAAAAGCAGGTCTACACTGGCTGTCTTGAAAACAATGGAGGTAAGAAAGATTTCCCTTTTAATTCACTCAGAAACCGTAACTCTCTTTCACTGTAATTTTTAGTCCTATTATTTTATAGCCCTAATTTTTAATTTTATTTTTACCAAATTTATATATCTGAAATTATAACATTATGACAATATTCTCTAAAAATCATTATAAATCATTTGGAATTCTATTTCCTTTCCCTCTTTTTTCCTTAGCAAGGTGTCTTTAACCCTGATACCATACCATACATGCACGCTATCAGAATCTGCATCACCATATAGTTAAAAGAAAAAAAAGTGAGGGGAAAAACTAAAGAGAAGATTTTAAGTGCAGCATTCTTTTAGGCAATAAATATTTACTGTTAGTGCTGTGTATCAAACACTGCCTAAGCACAGAGAATATAGCAATGAATAAAATAATCCTTGCCCTCAAGAAGCATACATTCCAATGGAGAACAGAGATATTTAAACCACATACATAACTGAGTGAGCCCAGGGATAGTTGGGAGATATAAGAGCATATTTATAAAAACTGCAGCAAATTCAGTAGAGACAGAGGGCTGTGCTAACAAACCTTGCTGTTACCACCACCTGTCAACAGCCCGGTTTATAACCTCATTTGGATTCTATAACAATCAGAATAAGAAAGCTTCCAGAAAATTAACACAGTGTGGGAGCATTTTCTATAACCACAGTGAACAATTTTTGATAGCTCAAAAGGCCAAATACAATGAATCCACTTGAGTTTGTTTTCAATTCTTAAAAGCAGCAGAAATAAATCAATAAATATGCCTAACACTTACCATGTAATAAAATCTTTTTGCAAGGGTATGTATAAATATTATTTTGGCTACAGCTGCACTTCCATACAGACAAACGGAGACATAAAAGTGGTTATACCATGACAGAGACTGTCCAATAAGAGAGATGAACACAGCTATAATGAGAACGGTAACAAGGCTGGTGAACCAGCTAATCAGAGTGATGCCAAGTCCACACAAGAAGTCCTTCCTGTAGTTATCAGCTAATGAAGAGAAAACAAAAAGTTGAGATTACCATCTTGATCAAATCAATTACATAACCAGTCAATAGAGCTAAACAGGCAAATGTTAAAACAAAAAAATTCACCATTATAATTGAAAAGAACTGAAATGTCCTAGTGTTCAGTTTTGTTAAACACTAGAACAGGGGAGGTATCAAAGAATAATATTCAAGTAGCATTTATTGAGAGTCTGCGGATACCAAAGACTCAAAAAGTTAAGTCTTCTAGAAATAGTACAGATATATTCCTTCCTAGGGAAAAGGGTAGTCATAATCTTTATCACCTTTGGGATGCTTTGTATATCAAAATATTAGCAAGAAAGGAAGGCAAAGTTCCATGTAAGATCTTGATAAAAGAAACTAACATAGGAAAATAAGGAACATGGGAAAAATAACTGGTGATAAAGGATTATTTAAATTGCTGCTAAATATTTTATCTTGTAATAGCACATAACAACAGACTATGAAACACTTCAAGTAGAAACATTTCAAATAGAAGGAATTGAAGCAGTTCATTCATACTTTAGAACACTGTTTGGCTATTGGTCTGTAGTATGGACAAGACTTTTTAATGGGATCTTTCATTAAAAGTCAATCTTTACAAACCATTTTCAATACCTTCCATGTGTTACTTCTATGGAGTGCCGAAATTCATAAAAACTGTCTGCTTCACCAAGATAAAAAGTATAATAAGCACATATTAATTTAATATTTATTTAGAAATTTCTTAAAATATTAAGCAAATATTATTTTCTTAAGATTTTTAACTTCTTGGGAAGATATAAGAAAACCAACTAAAAAACTTTAACAAAATCCTACACCCGTGCCAGTTGCTTTGCAGTTTTACAGGAAAATACTTACTGTTATGTTTGGGCTTCAACAATTTTTTGCCCAGGTACAAAACAACAGCCACTACCACCATGTAGTTTATTATTGAGCCAATACGAGAGGGGTAGGCAATGACGAACAAGCCAAGCACATCAAAGAAGACCATGTTTCCATGCTGATACTTAGAAGAAGAAGCCAGTATATCAGATGTAGCTAGATATTTAAGAACTGCTAATATGTTATCACCTATTAGTAAAAAAAAAAAAAAGATAAAGTGAATAAACCATTTGTGATTTACATATATAACTACTTAAAACAGAAATAAAACATCTGCTGTTTGCATAAAGAAATAGCTAGAAAGAATGTGAATGGAAATAACTTTCTACCATCCTTTTGCTTTTTCTCACTTTTCTTACTAACATTCTCAAATACAGTCCATGCCCCCTCTCCACTTAGAAGCTCAGCCAACTGGCCTTTGTCCTTTCCCTTCTAGCAGAACTAGTCTCTATGATTAGTTCTAATTGTACCTTCACTGTTGACAAGCCCAATGGCTATTTCTCAGTTCCCATTCATTTAATACATATTAACTGCACCAAACACTCTTCTAGATACCAGAAACTCAGCAGTGAACCAAGAGACAAAGGCCTCTCATGAAGCTCACAGATACTAAACAAGCTGTTAAAAATGTGTTAAAAATTAATAAGGAGAGGAAGTAGAGTTTCAGAGGAACATATCATGGGAAACTAATGGAGTTTTTGGAAGTCAGGGAAGCATCCTTGAGGAAGTGATATTTATAGCTAAAGGATAAATAGGAGCTAGATACAATGGGGGAGATTGTCCAGACTGAGAGAACTGTGGAGATGAAGGCCCTGAAAGGAAAATTTCCAAATATAGAAAAAAGTCCTGAATGAAAATGAGGAGAGTATTCAGCAATGAAGCTAGAGAAGCAGGGAGACTCTTATCAGGTAAAACCGGGCACATCAAAGGTCTATAATAAATATTTGTTACATCACTGAATGAATGAATGAATGAATGAGTTTAAACTTCAATGCAAGAGCAGTAAGAAGCCATGAATGATTTGCGATTCTTCTTGCTGCTTATCCCATCACTTTCTCCCCACCCCCCAAAGCTCAATCTTAGTCCTCCACCTTTGCCTCACTCTTCTCAAAAAATTTCCATTCTTCATGTGGTTTTCTCTATCCCTTTAATTCCCAAACCCAAATACTCAGGTCTGCCAAGAGCTCTAACACTGTATCTGTTTTCATCAGGTTGGTTCACAGACCCCTCTGCCTTACATGTCTGGCAGAACTCCTGGTCTCCTTCCCTTCTCCACTGTCACTCCGGATGAGGGTCACCTTCCCTCCTCCCCATCATGGTCAATGGCATCCTCTTTCCCCAGCCAGCCAGGTTTCACACTTCGCTGTCATTTTTGCTGCTACCCATCTGATCCATCCCTTCTATCCAACCTGTCAACTCTTCTAAAATTTGCATTCAAAATATGTCTAATTTTCCATCCCTCCCCCTTTTATTCTATCTTTTGTCAACACCACAGTCCAGGTCCTCATTTTTCCACACTTAAATTACTGTCCAAATGACCCTGACTCCTGGCTTTCCCCCTCACCATCTGCTCCATATTACATACCCAGACGAAAGCATAGAAAACCATCTTAATGAGTTCATTCATGGACTGAAGCCTTCAATGATTCCTTATCACTACAGCATCTTCTTACTGATTTTTAAAGCGTTCTACAATTTTCTCCACCCCATCCACTTCTACCTCATTTCTCTCTGTTTCCGAAAATACTACTTCCATTCTAGTCTGACAGTCTACTCCCCAACAGCCTCTCACACACAAACACACCCTACTCATGCCGTGCTTACTGGGAATGTCAACTCTTTAAGGCTCAGTATCAGACTCATCGCCTCTGACTACTTCAAATCTCCCTAGAAAGCACTTTAACTCCCCCTTGCCCCTATGCCCTGCTCTGACACCAGTCCTATAAACCTCTCACCTGCCCTTACCACCCAACTGTAGATCAATGTTACTGTTTTCTATACCTAAGCAACCTGCCTAAACATGTGTCCCAGTGCCACCTCCAAGTTATAGCTTTCACTATGGCTACATTCTTATCACTCAGCAATCCTACCATAACCCTGGGTCAGCTCCCTTTTCATTTCCTCACAATTAATATTCCTATCCTAAATTGCTAAACTAGACTGCAAGACTAAAATTCAAGACTTCACCTCTCCAACTCCAAAGCTCTAGCTCATTCACACTGCATACTACCTCTCTAATGCAGAGGCCACAGAGTATTTATAGGTTTTATATATCATCCCTAATAGTTCATCTTACTGTATATCAAAAGTCTAAACTAGAATACCAACCTGCTCTCTGAATGGAATCTGTTAGAATTCTGTCCGCTGTGTCATACTTGGTGTGATAAATGTATCCATTCTCAATAAAAGCTAAGTCTATTCCTGAGACAGACAAAAAAAAAAGTCATTTTGCTTTAAAGATCAATCTTGCATTAGGCCTATTTGTTTAATGTATTAAATTCCTAAAACAAAATATCAAAGCAGTGGTGTGATTGCCTTGTCACATTTATGAATGAATGACATAAATTCTCTTCCAGATTCTTATAGAGTCTATAGCTATGGTACATAATTCAATACATAATGATTGCGGAAGTATACTACTCCACAGGGAGGTATTACAAGTCACAACACCAAGGGGTAGGAATATTGAGTTTCGGAGGTCATCAAAACTTTGTCATCTACATCCCTGCCAGGCTAGAGCCAAATTTTAACTTCAAATAAGCTGTAAGTACAAGTCACCAAGGGAGCTGGCAAAGCAAAACAACAAAAGTCAAAGACCCCCGAAGGATCTATTACCATCTTTTGGGAATGAAGTGCTAAACAGTTCTCTCTGTTCTTCTGTTACATTGTGGGGTAAGATGACATATTCTAGAGGAGGCAAGCATTTAAATTACTATGGAGTTTTAAAAAGGAAAGCATTAGGAACTCTGTTTCAGTGAGTCAGAATGTGTAGCTCTCCCATAAAGAATTTTCTCTCAGAAAATGCTGTTGACTCATAAACTTTTAAGAAGTAAAACTTGCTTTTGATGAATTAATGTTGCACAAGAGCCCATAACCATGGACAGAATACCTGGAATGTTCCCAAAATCCCTATAGATACGGAAGTCAGTATCTGAAGGAATGATTCCACTCTGAAAAACCTCCTGAGCCACCACGGAAGCAAAAGGGTGTTTAGCTGCTGAAACATAAGCTTGAACCAACCAAGGATTTTCAGGACCTGAAATGAAATGTGACAAGACACTACAAGGTTAATCTGGTCATTTTTTAAACATACTAATTTTTTTAACATACTGAAAATAGTAACAGTGATGGTTTGGGGAGATAGTTCCAGAATTTACCTTTTAATCCTTTTTTCTGTATTTTCAAACATTGCTCTGATATGTATGTGCATGACTTTTAGAATAAAAAATAACTTTTATAAAAATATAATTATTTTAAATTCTAAAATAACAGCACTACAAGTTTAAGTCTAAAAATGAAAAATCATTCATAAGTCTATCCTCCTAAAATGACTATTATCAACTTTACAGCTTCAATTTTCTTACTAATATATGATTGTGTGTATATAGCTACACTCAATGGCTATATATACTTTGTATATAGCTCTTTCACTTAATATTATATTAAATGCATTTTCCTATGTTGCTAGATACAGCCTGAGTATACCTTTTCTGAAATACTTGGGACCAGAAATGTTTTACATCTTGGATATTTTTCAGATTTTGAAATATCTGCATTATACTGAACATCCCTAATCCAAAAATCCAAAATCTGAAATGTTCCAATGAGCATTTCCTTTGAGCATGTTGGCTCTCAAAATGTTTCAAATTTTGGAGTAGTTTGGACTTTCAGATTAACGATGCTCAAACTGTATTACAATGATCATTTTAATAGCTGTTTAACATTTCATTGAATATACCATAAAATTCCTTACTATTGTTTATAATTTATCATTATTAATTTTGTGTTCACACCTTAATACATATACAGCTTTTTCAAAATTGAGAGTTTTTCCTTTAGAATAGTGGGATAAATTCTATTATTGTTCCAAAGTATTCATTCTTCTCTCCCTGAAAAACGATTATACTTTCCTACCCTTGACAAGTAACTTTTACTGCCTCCCTGTAGAATTAGTACATACTCCTCTGCACCTCTAAACTGTGGGCTTGGTTATATGACTTGCTCTGGCCAAGAGATGGTGAGCAGGAATGACATGACCCTCAATCGTGCAGACTTTTAAAAGCCATTACATCATTCATACTTATCTTTAACTTTGGTCATTAGGTCAATACATCCCTGATGGGAAGCCGGGGGCGGTGGCTCACGCCTGTAATCCTAGCTCTCTGGGAGGCTGAGGCGGGTGGATCGCTCAAGGTCAGGAGTTTGAGACCAGCCTGAGCAAGAGCGAGACCCCGTCTCTACTAAAAATAGAAAGAAATTAATTGGCCAACTAAAAATATATAGAAAAAAATTAGCCGGGCATGGTGGCGCATGCCTGTAGTCCCAGCTTCTCGGGAGGCTGAGGCAGGAGGATCGCTTGAACCCAGGAGTTTGAGGTTGCTGTGAGCTAGGCTGACGCCACGGCACTCACTCTAGCCTGGGCAACAAAATGAAACTCTGTCTCAAAAAACAAACAAACAAACAAACAAAAAAACCATCCCTGATGGGGGCTTCTCCTTCAGCCTGGATCCCAGAATGAATAAGACACATGGAACATAATAACCAAGTGGTTATTCAGAACTAAAAATGTGACATGAGAAAGAAATGAGCCCATTCTGTTGTAAACCCCTGATAATTAGGGGTTGTTACAACACAACTTAGCAATACATTGATGTAAACAGATCAAGTAATTGTTATTTCAGGGAATCTAAGAATATTGCTTTTATAACCTTACAGATTATCAAATACCATCCAATATTTTAAAAAAATGTTCTGTAGTATGCCAGGGGGCGGGCGGCAGGGACTAGAGAAATAAGACACACAGGAGCTCCAGATACTGGAGTTAATCAGACACAGATTTTAAAATAATTATGATTACTATGTTTTAAAAACACAGATGATATCAAGAATTTCACCAGATAAGTGCAAACTATTTTTTAAAAAAGTCAAATGGAAATCCTAGAACTGAAAAACACCACAACTTACATTGAAAATTTTAATAAATGGGTTTAATACAAGATTAAGCACAGCAGAAATAAAGGATTATAGGTCAATAGAATTAAAGCACTGAAAGAAAAAAGGACAGAAAATACAAAAATGTGTTTAAGAGACATATGATATATAGTAAAAGGTCTAACATGAGTAATTGGAGTCCTAGAGGAACAGGAGATAGAATGGAGCAGAAGCAATGTTTAAAAATGTAATGGCCAAGAATTTTTCAAAGCTCACAGAAAACATCAAGCCATGAATTCAAAAAGCTCTACAAACCCCATACAGGGTAAATATAAAGAAAAAACTAGCACCAAGATCTTTGCTTTTGAATACCATTACCCACTAAAAGGAACCAAGTCTCCTTAAGGAAATGGCTGATTCCAGGTCTGGGACTAGAAAAATACAAGGTAAGTTGAAACATCTTGTTCCAGAAAGTAAGAAAGTGCTCAGAGACATGTCAAAAGGACTCTGGCACCAGTTTGAAGGGTATCCCACTGACCTAAACTGAGACAATTCATGCAACGCAATAAATAATGATAGTAACAGAATATACTATATAGAATAAAATGAAAATATATAAAATACTGAAATACACAAAAAAAGAAAAATGAAAAGCCTTCCTTCTAGTAGAATTCCAACTATTAACTATAGACAGGATGATGGAGCTAGAAA
The DNA here is from genome assembly GCA_008086735.1 of Cheirogaleus medius. Taxonomy (NCBI): domain Eukaryota; kingdom Metazoa; phylum Chordata; class Mammalia; order Primates; family Cheirogaleidae; genus Cheirogaleus; species Cheirogaleus medius. The sequence continues at coordinate 51,127,093 of VBSM01003204.1, read as the reverse complement.
TTTAGCATTTGTCAAACATTACAATAAAAATGATTTAGGGTAAGAATCATCAATGATTGCCTAACTAGGATCAAAGTTTGAGAAGAAAGAGTATATTTACATAATCTCAAAGTACCTATCGCAAATGAGAAAATAGTAACCTGTACAAAGGGAGAAATAGTAAATAAAAATTAAAAACCTAGCAAATAACTTTTATTTAATGGATTAATTCAAATGATGAAAAGTTAGTATCAATAATGAGAAAAATAGATATTATATACTTCCTGATATGATGTACTAAGGACACAAAAACAAAAGGAAAAATAAAACTGATGATGGAAAAATATATAAATGAGACTATGTCATATTAAAATACTATTAAAATAGTAATATAATTAGATATCAACAATTAAAATTATACTGTTAAAATATTATTAAAACCATATTGAAAAACAGGTAAAACCAAACTATAAATATAATTATTATCTTAAAAATCAGGAGTAGTTCCTCTCAGAAAGGAAGGAGTTGTATATGAGAAGGAGCAAGTGAAAAACTTCTGGGAGGGTATGGCAAGAGTCTACTCTCTTTCATGAGATCAGGTTAGAAGGGTTTTCACCTTAAAATAACAAGTTTTATTATACTTTTTTTGATATGTGTGCTATATAATGACTGTGATATATTAATATTTAATAATACATGATAAATGCTATGTTTGATGCTGGATAAGAACCCAGATGAAAAAGACAAAACAAAAACAGCTAGGATGTTAATGGAACAATTGGAGTAATCTGAATATACATTGTTTATTAGATCATAGTTTTATATTGTTATATTTCTTGAGTTTGACAAATGTACTGTTTGTTTTTTGTTTTTGTTGGGGTTTTTTTGAGACAGAGTTTTGCTCTGTTGCCTGGGCTAGAATGCCGGGGCATTAGGCTAGCTCACAGCAACCTCAAACTCCTGGGCTCAAGTAATCGTTCTGCCTCAGCCTCGCGAGTAGCTGGGACTACAGGCATAGGCCACTATGCCCGGCTAATTTTTTCTATATATTTTTAGTTGTCCAGCTAATTTCTTTCTATTTTTAGTAGAGATGGGGTCTCATTCTTGCTCAGGCTGGTCTTAAACTCCTGACCTTGAGCAATCCTCCTGCCTCAGCCTCCCAGAGTGCTAGGATTACAGGCGTGATCCACCACGCCCAGCCAATAAATGTACTGTTATAGAGGAGCATACCTCTGTTCTTTATCTACTGAGATGATTATACTGAGATTATTTATTGATATGGTTTTTCTCTTTTATTCTGATGATGTGTGAATTACATAGATTGATTTTCAAATATTAAACCATCTTGTTGCTCAACTTGGTTGGAAAGTATTATCTTCTGTGTGTCTCTATGTGCAAGTATTATTGGATTCAGTTTCCTAATACTCTATTTAGGACTTTTACATCTAAGTTTGGTATTATCTATGAAAAGTACCTACCGAAGCTGAATATATGCACAGCTATGACTCAGCAATTCCACTCAGAAATCTGCATACGCATACATGTGTACCAAAAGACATTTCTGAGAATGTTCACAGCAGCACTATACATAAAGCAAAAACCTAGGGTCAACTTAACATCAGCAGTAGAAAGGATAAATTATACAATGGAATGTTATTCAGCAATGAAAAAGAATGAACTACTGCTAAACACAACACAATGAATCTCACAGACATAAAGCTGAGTGAAAAAGCCATACACAAAAGAAAATATGTGTATGATTCAATTTATATAAAGTTCAAATACAGCCAAAAATTAAATCTACCAAGATATAACTTAGTATAGTGATAACCTTTTAGGGGAAGAATAACTGGAAGGGCCACAAAAGAGGCTTCTGGGTACTACTCACATTCTCTACCTTGATCTAGGTGGTGGTTACATGATTATATTCCATTTATAAAAATCTATTAAGCTGAACACTAAGTGCTGTGCACTTGCATTACAATGAAAGATTAAATAAAGATACCTAAAGATAATATTTAAAATTCCTTTTATGCATTATACCACAATACTTGAAAAAAATATAAAACATATTATTGGGAAAGGAATGTATAGCTTTAAATATCTGCTACCTGGCCTTTACCCTTACAGATTTCACCGCTGCATGGGAGAGTGCCAGCTCTGTTCCAGCCTCTCACTGATCATCAGAAGAAGCCTACGGGTTGTGAAAAGGTCTTACTGGTATAAAAGGGAGGCTGGGGAGACAGATCAGCTCCTGAGTAAGATACTCTCCACGATATAAACACAGCAAAGGGAGTCCATTAGATGAAAAACTACAGACATAAAGATTTTACTTCATGATTATTAATCTAGTAGGTAATAATTGTATTCCAATTTTACAGACGAAGAACTGAAGTTTGGAGTGGCTACATGACTTGTCCAAGGTTCCACGTGTCTCGCTACAGCTGAGGTTTTGAGGTTTGATCTTAGGTTTGATCTTAATCACCACCCTATCTTACCTCCTCCAGAAAGCTTTTATCTTAGTTATCTTATAGAGAGAGGTGGCAGGCAGATATGGAAACATTTTCAATTTGCATTCTTTCTCCTGCCATCACCTAAATTCTGATGCTTCCAGTTTCTTGTGTGTTCATTTCTTCTTCTTTTCTTTCCCCCAACCTACCTCAGAGGCAATTCACTTCTTGAAGAATAAGCTCCATCTTTCTTAATGCAAGGGATATGGGCATGTGTAATGTTTAGAGGAGGTAGATGTCAGTGCCAAAAGTCGTCTAGGAAAAGCAGACCCAACTTAGCAGACCCACAGCATCATTCCTACTGCTCTACTTCCTTCCATCTTTAGTTGGTGGCATCAACACACAGAAGAAACAAAAAAGCAGGAATAAAGAAGACTGAGGAGTGGTGAATATTATTATAGAAGCCAAGTAAGATGGGCCTGAAAACTGACTACTGAATTTGCAAATGTGACGTTTACAAGAGCAGTTGAGGTGGAGTGGAGAGGCTAAAGCTGTCTTGAACTGGTTCAAGAATAGAAACAAAGGCATTTAAGATATTGCTATAGAACAGACCATTCTTTTGAGGAACTTTTCAGTAGAGGGTCAGAGAAATAAGGCATTAGTTGGGGGTGGGGGTAAAAGTGGTTTTCTTTAAGATGGGAGAAGAGGCATATTTATGTGCTGATGGGAATGATGCCAAAGAGAAGGAAAACTAATGATGGAAGAGATAAAAAAAGATTGAAGTCACCATTTATATTAACCAGTCTCCTACTCATGGATGTTGAAGGTATTTTCAATTTACTCTTATAAAAAAAGTTAAGATGACTATGTAATACTTAGATCAACATGTCAATGTCAACTGTTTCTACAGGATAAATTCCCAGAAGTAGGCCTGCTAAACTAAAGGGCCTGCACATTTTAAAAGTAATATATACTGCCAAAATGCATCGATCGACATTTCCACCAACAGTATATGGAAACGCCTGTTTGTCTATACTCAATCAGCACCGGTCATTATCATTTTAGTTACCTTTTGCCAATCTAATATAAAAAGTTCTTTCTGTTATATGAATTTGTATTTCTTCTCAAATAAAACTTAATTGTTTAGTTTGGCAGTTTCTTTTAAAGTTACGCATAAATTTACCATATGTCCCAGGAATTCCATTCCTAGATATCTACCCAAAAGAAATGAAAATATATGTTCACACAAAGACTTACACATCAATGATCACAGCAGCATTACTCATAAAAGTTTAAAAGCGGAAATAATCCAAATTGGATTTGGATTTGGATTTGTTTATCCAATTTGGATAAACAAAATGTGGTACATCCATACAATGGGTTTATTCAGCCATTAAAAAAAAAGAAGTATGGCTACATGTTACAACATGAGTGAACCTTGTGAAAGCCATCAGAAGCAAAATGGAGTCAGTTGTGTTAAAATCCCTGATAAAAAGAGCCAGGGAAGGCCACGAAGGCCTGTAATCCTCTTCATTTTTCCTTTAAAAACCTTAGTCTTCCTTTTCTACCCTACATACATATATAGTTTACTATGGCTCATGTATTGCCACTGCAATGCCCATTCCCAAATAAATACCATTTTCTTCTACATTCTCTCTCCATCTCAGACAATCTCAAATACATTATGCTAAGTAAAATAAGCCAGACACAAAAGACTCCATATTATATGAATTTGCCTATTCTAAATATTTCTTCTATTTATTTATATGAAATGTCTAGAATAGGCAAATCTATAAAGACAGAAAGTAGACAGGTGGTTGCCTGGGGTTGGGGCCAAATGGGAGTGACTGCTAATAAGTACAGGTTTTTCTTCTTGTGGCAATAAAAAATGTTCTAAAATTGATTATGATGATGATTGCACAACTATATGAAGATACCTAAAAAACACTAAATTTTACATTTTAAATTGATTAATTGTAGGATATGTGAATTATATCTCAATAAAGCTTAACCAAAAAAAATAAGAATTTATTCTAAAGAAATTTATAAAATGATAGAATATGATCCCATTTCTGTAAGGAATATATATGCACGTATTAATATATATACACATAGATGTTAATGTAGATATTAACATATACACTTAGAAAAAAATTGCAGAAGTGTACAGACTAAACCATAACACTGATTTGCTCTGGATGGGAGGATTATGGATATTTTCACAAGAGAAAAGATTCTGTCACTCTTTTGCTTATGGGCTTTCTTGCATTCAAGGTAGGCAGTTATCTGAATTTTTTACAAAGACTATATATTACTGGCTTAATCTGTTTAAATTTTAAAAGGATGGATCTTATAACACACCTTTAAAATTATTAAATAAAGCCTCTCTGACTCATGAAATGAAATTACTGGTCTGATAAATGAAGTAATTCTTTCTGCTCTTCTTAAAAATTAGGTAGTAATGATTATTCTAGTCACTAAAAACTCCCCAAATGAATGTCTCTCTCTGAAAGGAGACAACAATGGCATTCCAGAGAGTACAAACTGTTTAACCAAAAAGTTTCCAGGACAGGATAAGTACTACTGCACAAAAAAGTGGGCCTGAAGGACTTCTTGAGTAATACCCCCAAAGAATAGGCAATCAAAGCAAAATTAGACAAATGGGATCACGTCAAGCTAAAAATCTTCTGCACAGCAAAGGAAGTAATCAACAAAGGGAAGAGACAAGCCACGGAATGGGATAAATTTGCAAACTACCCATCTGACAAGAGATTAATAACTAGAAAGTATAAGGAGCTCCAACAACTCGATAGGAGAAAATCAAATAATCCAATTAAAAATGGTCAAAGGATCTGAATAGACATTTCTCAAAAGAAGACATACAAATGACCAACAAGTGTATGAAAAAATGCTCATCATTAGTCATCAGAGAAATGCAAATCAAAACTACAATGAGATATAATCTCACCCCAGTTAAAATGGCTTTTATCAAAAAGACAATAACAAATGCTGTTGAGGATGTGGAAAAGGGGAACCTCCGTACACTGTTGGTGGGAATGTAAATTAGTGCAACCACTATGGAAAACAGTATGGAGGTTCCTTTCAAAACTGAAAATAGAACTACCATATACCCAGCAATCCCACTGCTGGGTATATATCCAAAGGAGGGGAATTCAGTATATCAAAAAGATATCTGCACTCCCATGTTCATTGTAGCACTATTCACAATAGCCAAGATTTGGAATCAACCTAATGAACGGATGAATGGATAAAGAGTTGTGGTACATGTACACAATAGAACATTATATAGCCACAAAAAAGAATGAAATTCCCTCATATAGCTGGGCTTCAAAAGAATAAAAGAAAATAGGGAAGAAAAAAAAACGAAATCTGCCATTTGCAACAACATAGGTGGAACTGGAAAACACTATGTTAAGTGAAATAAGTCAAGCACAGAAAGACAAATCTTGCATGTTCTCATTCATATGTGAGAGCTAAATATTAAAAAACAATTGATCTCATGGAGACAGAGAGCAGAATGATGGCTATCAGAAGCTGGGAAAGGTAGCAGGGAGGGGGAGAAAAAGTGGAGATGATTAATAGGTACAAAAATAGTTAGAATAAAGAGTATTTTATAGCAAAACAAAGTGAGTATAATCAACAGTAAGTTAGGGTATACTTCAAAATAACTAAAAGAGTGGAACTAGAATGTTCCTAACACAAGAAATGATAAATGCCTGAAGTGATGTATATCCAAATTACCCTGATTTGATTAATTCACATTGTATGCATGTATCAAAACATCACACATACCCTATAAACATATACAACTATTATATGCCCATAATAATTAAAATTTTTTTAAAAAGAAAAAGCAAGTCTGTTTAAAAAAAAAAAAAAAAAGCTGAGGAAGCATGATCTGGCATACATTCTCAAGCACAACTCCAAATCCAAAGGGTCTTTATCCTCTTTTAGTCAAACATGGAAACAACACTAACTAGACAAGGTCTGGTTCTGTTGCCCCAGCTAGAGCGAAGTGGTGGGAGCATAGCTCATTGCAGCCTCCAATTCCTGGGCTCAAGCAATCCTCCCACCTCAGCCTCCCCAGTAGTTAGACAACAAAGTGTGTGCCACCACGCCCGCTAATATGTTTTTGTAGAGATAGGGTCTCACTATGTTGCCCAGGCTAACTAGTTTTTTGAAAGCCATGCCCACAAGATAGCTTGTCTTTTGTAGGCAGAGGCATCAGAGTGAGAGAGATACCAGGAAAATTACTGGAATGTCAGAAAACACCCAGAAAGCTTTCAGGTATGCAGTTTAGACACAACAATAAGCTCCAAAACCTAGAGGAAAAAATCATGTAAAAATTCAGAGGCAGGAGGTAGATATTCTTTCCAAATCTTTTATAGGATACTCTTCCAGAAAAAAATTAACTTTGAAATATAGGGATTTTATTTTAGAATGAGTAAAACATTTAAATTATAAATATACTGCTAATGAGTCATGTTTTTTGCTTCATTATTAAAGTAATCATATGCATTACAAAAGTTTAAACAATAGAGAAGACTATAAAGAGTGTAAGTAATGCAGTAATAACAGTCAATTTTGGTCTAAATTCACGAAGCAATGGAGAGCTCAAACTGTTTTTTCACATTTAGCCTGTTCTCCACTACAGTCACACCAATCCCAGTCCTACCAGCGAATACCCAGCATCTAGCTGTGACCATTAGTAATGGTTTATAGCCTTCTACAGCATGATGCAGCTGTAGAATTTTTTATCTAAAACTATATACATTTACTGAAAAGACTAAGGACTTTGGGCTAGTCAGCCTAGCAAAAGTGAGTGCTTAATAAATGTAAATAAGTAAAGGAAGTGACTTGGGTCTGGACCTGACTAGCCCTAGATGAGTATGTTTTAACCTCTTGGACTACAGATACGTAAAATATATTAGTATATGTGCATAAAATATGTATACATTAATATATATGCTCATAGAAAAAATCCAGGAAAGGTACAGACTAAACCATAAGACTGGTTTTCCTCTGGGTAGGTGGAGTATAGGGACAAAATGCTGTGCTAACAAATTAAAAGCATGAATATGAAGGGACTTAACATATAGTATACTTTCAACAGGGAAAATATACAAAGACACACTCCTGCCCATGTGAGATTTTCACATTAGGAAAGAAAGACCCATTGTCCTCTTTGCTTACAGAATTTTGTCTTCCTGCTTCTTGACCTGTGGTTGTTACATGTGTTCCTTCTATCCTTAGTGACATTCAAGAAATAGAGGGAAACCGATAATAATGTAGCATCTACTTACTCCTGCAGATTTTAGACCCCAGCTTCTTCACATCAGTTAGATGAAATGTTAATAGTAAAGTAGAAAGGTTTGAGAGTTGAAAAGTAGAACCTTGCTGCTTCTAACCTCATTACCTTAAGATTCTCAAAGATTTAACTTAAGTAAAATATACATCCATTTTGAAGGGTAAAAGTTTAAAATAAGTTCAATGAAGAATATTAAAATAGGGTATTATTTAGGTTGTGAAAACATATTTAGCACTTAACATAGCTTTGTAACTTAAACACCAGGTCTTAAAAGGGTGCTACAAAACAAGTTTCCATATTACCTTACTCACTTTCCCTAGCCTATCTCACCCAATGCCCTACTCGATACTAAAACATCTAGAAAACGTTACATCTCTGGATAAGATATATCACCCAAATTTCCAACGGGAAAAGAAAATGGCACAGAATTCTCAACATCAAATTTTAGTACACCCTGACTGAACAAATCTGTGAGCTTTGAATTCTATTAAAGAATTCAAAGAATTCTATTAAAGATGGCAAATAAATTGATATTCATCAACTTTATCTTGCTATCCTTAGAAAAGTTTAATCATAAAATTAAAAGCATTTCTCTGGCTGATTAAATATTACTGAATTTTTTGACTTTCAATTAATTCAATGATAAATTTAAATCTCTCAAGTACAGGTAAATGTTCCCATTTTAATTCATGAAATGATTAACATTTAAAATTATTTATATTATCCATATTAAAAGAAAGTTCACCAGCTATATGGCAATCTGATTAATGGTTAAGAACAAGGCTCTGAACCTGGACTAAGTTCAAATCCCACTGCCATTAATCAACTATGAAACCCTGGGCAAGTTATAATCTCTTCTGCCTCAGTTTTATCTCTAAAATGGAAGTAATAATAGTATTTATCCCTTATGTTGTTTTTAAGAGTAAATGACTTAATATGCTAAAATGCTTAGAGCATGTGACATATAATCAGCACTATATAAGTGATAGATGCTATTAATATTATTTTATTAATTATAAAATAAAACATTTTAACAAAGACAAGCTAACACTAGCTCAAGCTTTAAAAAGAATGCTCATTCAAGAGATGGTTCATTAAAGAGATTACTTATATTCAAAACTTTCCTCTTTTATAAAAAACTAGAATGGCATTAAAATATACAATGCAAAGCCTCACATACCTGTTTGGAATACAAGTTCTTTCCCTCCTACACCCGCTGCCTCCAAGTTAATAAATGCACGAATCAAGCTGGCCCAGGGGTGCTGAGTAATGAAACCATGACTGGCCTTAATGAGAAGGAAAGGAAACAAACATTAGTTAAACAATCTTAAGTTATCAAAGTCTTTATTTTGCTTATTTTAAGGACAGAAAAGCTATCTTGATGAGGTGAGAAATATGAAAACAAAATAATCATTTTTCAAAGGCAGTATCTAAAGACATCTTCCGCTTCTCTTTCTATGCACAATGGCTGTGCACATTATGGGTGTGGAAAGTTACCCATCACAGAAGGCAGCATGATCACCATGAGTGGTGCCAAACAAGGTCCTTGGTAAGTGCAAAAGAAATGGCAAGAAGAATGGGAGAAGAGAAGAGACGATCCATGTGCCTGGGCATTCATGCTGTGTGTCTGCCTCAAAACATCTCTGAAACTCCAATGTCAAAGAAAACCTGAGGAAAGTAACCATGCCATCGAAGAGCCCTTTTATAAATCAAACATTGCCAAGATGATCCACTCTGAGTTGAGTTTTCCAAATATTGAACATATCTACATAAATGGCTGTGAATTTTTTAAAGGTCTGCCAAGTACAGTATTTCTTTCGTGTATCATTTTATGATACTACTCACACGAATAACAAAAATGCATCAGTTTTAGCTATTATTATTGTCATCATTATGCAAGCCTAATATTTAAAACAGTAAACTCTCACCTGCAAGACATTTTCCTCAGCACCATTAAAGAGAAACACGATGGCATGATGTAAGGCTTCTGAAGATGTTGACAAGACACGAAGGACTTCCAGCATCACTGAACAGCTAACTGCATCATCACTGGCACCTTCAAATCAGAAAAACAGATTTGGTCTCAGATTTTAAAACCTTTACAGTATAAACCATTATGGTTAGGAATGGAGTTTTCTCCCCTGACCAGAAGCATAGCTCTGTCTGATGACACCCACTGGCAGTAAGCTCTATGAGGGAAGGGATCTCTGGTTTACTCACTGACTTTCAATCTCTGGAACCATGCCTGGCCCACAAAAAACAATTAATATCTATTGACTAAATCAACCAGATGGGACCTAAAGTCATACTGAAAACTGGCATTCTCACCAACCCAAGGAGATTTTCCATTCTTTATCTGTATTCCACATCCTCTGTATTGGTCTCACTTCTAGTGCTCACAGCTTCCGCCATCATCTCCCACTGCCACCCACTCCTTTCTTGCTTGTTTTCCTACCAATATCATAAACACTGCAGATCATTCAAGGGGTCAGTTTGGATGGTGTAACATTTTTTAAGGTTTCTCCAAAGAGATGATGTGATGGAAAAGTACAAAGAAGTCACCTAATCTAGTAAGACACAGGAAAGGACACTAAGGACCTGAGTAGTATCCCTGGTCCCAGCACTGATAAAGTAGAGAACTTAGTCAAATCTCTTAATGGTCTTCTCGATTCAGAAACTTTATATGTTAATTAAAAGTAACTATAAAGATGACTTTAGTGCCTTACTTTTTTAAAGCACTGAAAGAGGCAGGTAAATGAACTGACTGGATATTTGATGATACCAAGGAATTACAGTCAGGTTTTTTAGGTGAGGCAATTGTTGGTATTATAACTGTATCAAAAAGGGTCCTTATCTTTCAGCAATTTAAACTGAAATACTTCAGGGGAACTGATATAGCTAAGATCTACTTCAAAATAATCAAGGAGTTGAGGGAGGAGCAGAAGTAGGAAAGAAATAAGATAGCATTGTTGAAGCTGGGTGACAGGTACACTGGGGTTCACTAAACAATTCTGGTTTTGTATATGTTTGAAATTTTCCATAATAAAACGTTTAAAGAGTAATCAGAGTAAATAGGCACTATAATAACCTAGGCAATAACATTTCTGGGTTTATGCACTGAGAGGCAGGGTGCTAAAGAGTTTAGTGTGGATTTTAGAGCAAGAAAGATCTGGAAGTAAATTTTAGCTCCGTGGCTTTACTCCACTATTTTCTGGTCTAGAGAGCAGGCTAATGATACCTACCTTACAGGTTTGTTATGAGAATTACACAAGATAATACACAGCACCTGACACCTGGCAAGCAATCAACGTTAGCTCTTCCTTCTCTTTGCAAACTTAAGGAAGGCTCTGTAGCCAGCTAAAACGCTTGTTTGGGCTCTGTTAAATTTCAGACCCAATTCCTACTCAAGAAGAAACTACTTATTAACTATACTTGTCTCAGTGGTGATTACTGGATTGTATTTTAATCAAAGTGAAACGAAGTAATAATTATCTAATTACTATCAGGTAGGAAGTATATGTTGCTATAGTAAATAGTGCTGCCTTTCAGAAATCAAATGAAATAACTTTTTTACTTTGAGACTGTTACTTTAAAATAAAAAGCAAACCATAAAATTTTTCTGTATTCAAAGTAAGAGAAAAATAAATTGAAAGATATGTATCTATGTAGAGTTGCTTAAAAAGTTAAACTGTCCATTTATCTTCTCTTTCTTTAAGTGGTTGTGCTGTCTTAGAAGAGAAGTAAAGACAGGTCAAATATCTCTAAGAAAGTGAAGGAAAGTAAGAGGACAGTATCTGCAAGGGCTGGGTGATTAACCAACATCCCTTTCAGTTTAGAATTAACCTTGAAATTGAAGCCACCCTCAAAATAACTTAATGTCTCTTCTAACAACGACCTGGAACTACACATCAGACTCAAGATAATTAAGGGCTTTCTGTGGATAACATTACCACTAATTGGTATCAGTTCCTGAGTCCCAGATACGCTAAGAATTAAAAAACAACAACAAAAAAAACCCATGCTTCAATTAGTCCAACCACTAATATATTTGATGAATGTGTAAAACACTATTTTTAACAACTTCTTGACAGAAATTTCCTTGAAATTGCTGGTATGGATATTATTATAAAATTTTAGTTAAAAATGGGTTCTAATGGCTCATAAAAATGCCATCCTTTAAGTATTAGACTCCATGTATGCAAATTGTAATATGTGGCACCTATGTTTGTGAAGAGTAGCAGTATATGCCACCCCAAAATATGCCACTTTGGCATAAGGATTATTTTGAGCTGAAAGCAACTGAGAAGTAGATACTGAACAAAAAAATCCCTCTGCTCTCCCCTATTTGCCTAAAAGCAGGGCATAAATTTACAAAGGTGTCCCACCTCCCCTCTCTACCAAAAAGGAAAAAGGTTGATCACCAAAGACAACTTTATATTTTTATCAACCTGGTGACAGCACCAGAGGAATCTACATAACAAACTTTAATAACTTTTATCTACCATTTATTTGCCTTCCTACAATTTGCCACCCCTAAAGACTCAAGGTCCTTTTCCTTTGTCTTGTCACTTCACCAAAATCATACTATCCTTTGTTAAAGATGCTATATAAGCCAGATTTCCAACCCAACTCTTTGAGATGCACTCATTTTCCCTGGGTATCTCCCATGTATACATGAGGTATACATGTTAATAAACTTCTGTTTGTTTTTCTCTTGTTAACCTGTCTTTTGTTATAGGGGTCCATCTCAGCTAAAAACTACGAAGGGTTGAGGGACAACTTATTTTTCTTTCCCTACATTTGTTTCTGATTCTTGTACATACATCTTTCTTATATAATGTTCTTAAGCAACTGTGGTGTTTATTTGCCCATTCCTAAAATTTAAGCATCATAATTGTGGGCATAGGGTGACACTTATGACTGCTTTGACATGAACATAAGACCACTGGTTTCCCCAGCACACACAAAGGTATTTCTGCCTTTATATAACAAATGTGTGTATACTAATTTTTTATAAAGCAAATTACATTCTAAATGCAGTAACTCTACACGTTCATATGGAGTCTGCTAAGCAATCCAGAAGTATTAATACTCAATAACAGTTAATAGCAAAAAAAAAATTTCCATGCCAGGTGCTGTTCTTATATTTGACTTATATTTAATCCTCCAAGCAAAGTATTATTATTTTCTCCATTTCACAGAGGAGAAACTGAGAAAAGAAGAGGTTAAGCAATTTGCCAAAGGAAGCATTAATTACACTCTAATACTCTCCTTCCTTTCAAATGTAGCTGAAAGAACTGACTGGCCAGGAAACTCAGCATCTTATCCCAGTTGTCTCTGATCAGCAGTGATCAGCTAAATTTAACCCTGTGTCAAATGAGGGGGTTGAGCCAGCTGCCATCTCGGATCTTATCTACCACTAAAACGCTACGATACCATTGTAAAATGCCACAATACCATTGTAAAATGCTATTTTCTATTCTTCCCTTCTTATAATCTCTTTAACTATTGAAAAAATATTTCTGTGGAATATTATCGTAATAAATGGAAGTTCAATTTAGGGGATTCTCATTAGACAAATATTTGTCAGGCACTGTCATAACATCAAGTATTCTATTTTGCCAAAGTATTTTCAGAGCAAGATTTATGGATTATTTTAGGTACTCTAACAGTATGGCACCCTCTGTGGACCAAAATTCTCACTTTACAGGTCAACAGAAACTGTTAGAGAAGATATCCTCCAAACCATGCATCCCCCAAGACAGGGACTATCCTTGATCCAGTATCCCCAAAGCCTAGTACAACACCCAGCTGAGTAACACCTGAAGTGGCAGAACTTAACTCGAAGACACAGAGACACATGCAGTCTGGTAATACTGACAAGGCTGCTTCAGTCTACCAGAAACACTCCATGTCCTGTCATTGGGCTGCTGGCATTAAAGTTAAAATAATAATAATTATTATAAAGGGCTTAAGAGACTACTGAAATATCAGATCCTAAACTAAATGATACAAGTCTAATTATCCCACTTTTCATCACAATGAATAAAGGTCTGCCAAAAAAATAGTCCCCACAATTGTCCAAGCAGTTTGAGGTTACGTTAGTAAATTTTCTAGATTGTGACTTCAAAATCACACACACACACACAAAAAAACAGGTACATACCTGGTGAGTTTGCCACTGAGTCAAAATGACAGTTAGCCAGGATAGCATGCTGGGCTCCATCTCTGGGTTCCAGCTTTACCACAACATTGGTGATGTTGTCATAGTAGCTTGTAAAACCTCCCAAAAAGTCAATGCTAAAAGAACCTGCAGGCCGTTGTACATCTACTGAAATCTTGTGAAGGCTGTTGCTTTGTGCTTCAATCAGTTTAATCTGTTCCAAAAGGTACTGCACTGTCAGAATTTCATTTTCTGGACTTCCTGTAGTCCTGGGGCCAATAGATGTTATGTGTTCAAGATAATCCCTGGAAGCAACCAAAAGAATGATGACGACAAAGGTTTGTAGGCTTAAAAATAACACTTAGCACAGAGCAAATGTTCCACTACACTCCCTTTCCTCCCCTCAAAAAGCTTAGTTATTTGACTTCTCATTTTAAAAGACTGCCTTTTACTATTTCAGACATGTTGTGAAAATCACTTGCAAAGTTCCATCATTTTATTTTGCCACCCATGACTTGATCCCTTGTTTTCTCCACTACCACACTCTCAACTTCTTCCTGTATTAAATCAATACAAAGGCTAAGAATTGTATTCAAACAGTGTGTGACTGCCGAAGACTAGGCAGGACAGAACATAACTTCATTGTGCTAACTCCCATATTCCTGGGGTTATTAATTCTAGTAGCAGAAATCAATGCAAAGTCAATCAAGTCAATAAGCAAAGAAAAATTTCTGATGATTAGGAATGGACCCAGCCCCCCTAGTAATTTAGGCCAAAACCAGCTCTACCCCTAATGAAAAGAAATTTCTTTTTTGTCTTTTAACTGCCTTCCAAGTGGAGAAAAGGGGGTTATGGGGTGTCCCAGAAAGTCCTTAAGAAAATAAGCTTTCAGCACTTTGTGTTCAAAGAAAAAGTTTTTAAACACAGTGGCTGCTGAAAACTTCCTGCTAGCTTATGATTTTATGAGCTTTCACACACTTGGGTTACAATACCTTTGACAATCACCAGTCCTAGCATACTTAAAGGTCTTTATTTAAAAAAAAAAAAAAAAGTCAAACCTTACAGTCACTAATCCGGAGGCCCAAAGACAAACTGCAGGGATCTAAGAACTTTTCAAACTTCATGCAAAATTTTGAATGAGCGGCGTTCCAAGGAGAGCCTCCATAGCTTACGAATTTGGGGATTGTGACCCTCAGAAAGTTAGAATACTGCACTAGGCGCTTCCAACGCCCCCCACCCCAAACCAATTTACAAAACGGACTAGGTACACAAATTTCACTCTCCATTTCATTTGGAAAGCAGGAGCGCAAACCAAGGTAAAAAGTGGAAGTTGCCCCAGAAAATGAGCGGACGACTACCAACCAAGCATCTCCACACAGAGCACACAGTGGGTGAAAAAGCATGCTCAATTCACCCAGCCACCCCTAAGCTGCACCACGAGCTTAACAAGGAGCCAGGCAAACCCCGCGTCCCAGCAATTCAGACCCTAGAAGAAGGACGTAGGGCCACCCCCGCCACGTGCAGCCCGGGAGGGGCCGGCGATCCCCAGCTGTCCCGCAGGGGCGGGTGCACACAGGTGCGGTGCCCGGGCAGCCAGGCAGAAGCCTCAAAGGGACGCGCGGGCCATGCTAGGACGAGCGGCGGGTACCTGGCTTGGCGCGCGTCGAACTCCCCGTGGCGGCCAGTGGCCCCGCGCAGCACGAGCTGCTGCAGCGACAGCTGCACAAGCGTCCGCAGAGCGAGCAGGTAGAGCGCGAGCCCCAGCGCGGCGCGCGCCTCAGACAGCCCGGTCCCCGCGCCCCGGCTCGCGCCGCCGCTACCCCCCGGGCTCCTCTTCCGCGTCCTCGCGCCGCCTCTGCCGCCGCACGCATCCACCAGGGGCTCCTGCTCCGGGGCCTCCCTTTCCGGCGGCTGGGCGAGAGCGGCTCCCTCCCGACGCTCCCCTCCGACGCGGTGCCGCCTCACAGCAGCCGACTCGTAACCCCACTCCATGGCCACCAGCCTCAGCCGCCAGCCCAACCGCCCCAGCCCGCGACAGCCCCGGCAGCCACCGCCGCCGCCGCCGCCGCAGCGCCTCCTAGTGAGCGGACGGAAACTGCAGAGGGCCAAACTTCTTCTGATTGGCCCGTTCCCGCCTCGTCGCGACCCGGTGCCTCTGGGCAGACCGCGGGGCCGGCACCGCGGCAGGACGAACCCAGGCTGGGCGCGGTGGGTGTGCCGTCTCCTGCAGGGCTTTCCCAGCCTGGTGTGGGACAGAGATTTCCAAATGGAAAGACACTCGTAAACCTAGAAACCTGCAGCCCAAAACAGGAGAAAAGTGAGAGATCACTTTTTAAAAAATGCACGTGACTTTTATGGTGCACCAGACAGATGAAAAAGGCAATGGCCCAACTTTAGAAAGGAACATTAGAACAGGCTTTTTAAAAAAGTGGGCTCTTGGCACTTACAATTAGAAACAGGACTACGCAGAGGAGGCCCAGCCTATTGTTTCATATACATTATCTAATCAGATCATAACCCTGTAAGATAACCAGCACTATTACTGTCTCCATTTAACAGGTAAAGAAAAATAATAGCTATTATTTATTGAATGCCTGCTATGAGCCAAGCACTGTCCTAAGCGCTTTAATACACTGTCTCATTTAATTCCCATACGAACCCTGAAAAGGAAGTGTTTATATTCCCATTTAATAGCTAAAGATCCTAGAGGTAACTGATGAAGAATTTAAATCTAATTTCATGGGCTCCTAAAAACAGCATTCTGTTCCACTGCTACTATGGCTCTCTGGAACCAAAGGTTCAGAAAAGCTATTCTTCCCTCGACATCATCTGGGTTGGTTAAGAAGCAGACCTTTGGTTTGAGTGCAGATCCTTGTGGTGATGAGTCGTCTTCCTCCTTGCTGGTACAATGAGCCTCTCTGCTCCAAGGTTCTGTGTCCTCAGCAAGGATTTAGTGTAGAGACCAACTGGGAAAACACACTGCAGGATTTTCACTTAGCACATATGTCAGATTTCATACAATGCCCTATGAGTCTGCTCCTGCCTACCTCTCAGGCTCATCTGACACCAGGATGCTTATTTCTGGCTCTTCAGCCACACTGGCCTCTTTCAAAGATTTCCTGCACACCATCTTTTCTTTTACAGTGGATCTTTTCTTTTACAGTGATGTGTGAATTACCTGGAATGTTCTTACCTCCCCTCATTGCCTAGTTAACTCCTATTCATCCTGCAAATCTTGGTGTAAATGGTACTTCTTCAAGCAAGAGTCTCCTAACCTAATGAAGCCTGTTTTTCCTATTTGTAGGCTCTGGTAGCACCATGTATGCATGTGATTCTTTACTATCTCCCTCATTAGACTATAAAGCTTGGTGAAAGCAGGAATCATGTCTGGTTTTGCTCACCATTTTATTACCGGCTCTTAACACAAAGCATGATACATACATAGTATGTAGTCAATAGATATTTCTGGAATGAATAAATGAAAACATAACAACTTTATGGTGGCAGCAGCATAATTTTAGCTCTGTAAGATCTTTTTTAGTCTGTAAGCTCCATGAGACCAAAGACAATGTCTATCTCATTTATTCATCACTGTATCCATAGTGCTTAGCTCTATGCCCAGACCATGGTCATAACCCAATACCTATTTATTGAATGAGAGAATGAATGTATATTGTCTTTGAAAAGAATCAACTATTTTACTATTCTCTTAGACCCAAAACCCTAGACCTTCCATCGTCTTTGGAAGATAAGACCTCAGAATCGACTCTGATTGACTCTGTGTCCACTACGGTCTAACAAGATGTGGAGGTTTCTAGTTTTTAGGAGAAGGGCACAAAGGTTTCATGGTCTTTCATGGCTTACTTATTTTGTGTTGTCACTTATTGGGCTCGGTGGGCATCGGAAAACCTAGGGACAAATTGCAGCTGTCAAGAGCTATGATACCAACTAATTCACTTGAGCTCTCTTTTTCTGAATGGATAATGTATATTAAGCATTTCTGACAACATCCTATGAGAAGCAGTGTACTGCAGTATACTGCAATGAAAAAAAATGCCTGGCTGTTGGGGTCAGGTAGATCTGAATTCCTGGATCTGGTACCTTCAATACACATAGCATTATTCAAGTTACAATCTAACAGAGTTCTTGTGTGCTTATCTGTGATAATGGAGATAATGCCTGCCTTAAACGGCTTCAGTGAGGATTAATCAACTAATATGTGTCAAAAATCTTCATACAAGTTCTCATTAAAAACTATTTTCCAGATTTTTCCTTCTTAGACAATCCTTTGCAGATTAGATTAAAAGCCCTAGGTAGTAGAACTTATTATCATAGAGTTCTTAGAAGGCAGTTTTTCTCTAGACTGTGTAAACTATGGGATTCACATTTTAATATTTTAAAGCTACCAGATGTTGCACAGATATCTACTCTGTGTCAGATACTGATCGAGATGGAAAAACAGAGAGAAAAATAGTCCAATATTTCTGCCTTCACAGAGCTTACACTCTAATGAGGAGACAAGCACATGTGCTTGTGAATAAAATGTCAAAGAGTTAGGTGCTATGAGGAAAAATAAAGCAGGGAGTTGAGAGTGACAAGAAGCTGCTGTTTTATTAGAGTGATCAGGGAAGATCTCTCTGAGGAGATGACGTTTGAGGTGACATGAATGAAGTGAGCAATAGGGCCACATAAGACTGGGGAGAGAATGTCCCCTCCAGGCAGAGGGAAATGAGCTGGAACATTCAGAAGCAACCTTGAGTAAAGCATGCAGCTAAAGTATGCAGCTAGTGCCTGGTAGAGGTAAAGTGAGAATAGTAGGCAGAGGTCAGCTCAAGGAGGACCTTCTGGTCACAGCAAGGACTTGGGATGGTTTTGCACAGTGAAAGATCATGCTCTACATCAGGCGTCCTCAAACTACGGCCCGAGGGCCACAAGTGGGTGTTTTTGCCTGTTTGTTTTTTTACTTCAAAATAAGGTATGTGCAGTGTGCATAGGAATTTGTTCATAGTTTTTTTTAAAACTATAGTCCAGCCCTCCAACAGTCTGAGGGACAGTGAACTGGCCCCCTGTTTAAAAGGTTTGAGGACCCCTGCTACATGATCTTTTATAAGATCACTCAGTGTCTCAATGCTGGGCAGAGCAGCACAATGACCACATCCAGATCATATAACCTAATCAAAGACTTTGATAATGTTTGGCCTTTGAAGTGTATGAACCCACTTTGATCTGTAATTTTATTTGTGTGCAAAGTAGAAAATAGTGAACTGAAAGGTACTCTAGTTCCCACATATCAACTTACTCATGAGGATGAGATGAACATCAAAGGCTTTGGCTGCCCCATCTGGTGAGCTGTTGATCACTGGACTTGAGTCAATTATGTTTTTCTTGGCAGGCAGTTATATTTTTCTTGTGTGACCCTTTATGACAAAGTGAGGGGTAGACTAACCGACAGGCATAGAGATGTCTGTCCCATGTCCCTTCTATCTTGCCATCTCTCCAATATTTCCTAGTAACTAGGTCAAGGCAAGTAGAAGGGCATGTGAGCTGTCAGGATACCCATGAATTGCCAGCTTCTGTTTTCCATCATTCCATCACCAATGCGCCTTAGAAGAAAACCATGCCCTATGTGACGCCTTCCATGAAAGAGGGGCTACTAGGGCACTTGGTAAAGTTCTCTGGCACTGAGATTGGCAGAAGGATGCCTTTTACCTTATGTTACAGTGACTTTCAAATCAAGTGAGGTGCCAAGTCAAGAAGTGAAAAGAAAATCCAAACCAGTTGCAAAAGAAGGAAGATGTCAAAACCTGACAGGCAGAGCAAGTCAAAAGATTGCAAAACCAAGAACAGGGATTTCAAAAAGAGATCTTGGGTAAATATACAGGTACTTTTGCTGACAGCCAGGTTTTATGTGCTCACAGAGGAGTATGAAGGTGGGTCAGCTGTGTTTAAAGGACCAGGGATGGAACTCATATCCAGGTTCAGGGGACACGATTAGTTTTTTGGGTTTTTTTGTTTAGCTCCCTTATGGCTGAAGCTGAGGCCTCGGGGTGCTGCTGGACAAATCGGTCTTTCTAACTATGAAGCTCTGAAATGGAACATTCAGGAGCTGGTAACAATGGTCAGCTACAGGGAACACCTCCAACAAGCCAGGCAGCCTGGACTGGCAGTGCTGGAAAGAAAGAGCATCCCAAAAAGCACATAGGCCAGATCTGTAAACCCACCTTTTTTCAGAGCTTTTCTGCCCCCATGAGCTGAGCTGTCCTAAGAGCTAAGGGAGAGGGTAATGGTGCCCCCCTCTTCCCTCCCCCTCAAACCCCAAGTTGATACCCCCTG
>VBSM01003204.1:51068732-51106739 GCA_008086735.1 Cheirogaleus medius | reverse complement strand
TTTTGGAGAAAAAACATAACCAAATTGAAACTTTATACCATATTACACACCAAAAAAATAAAAATAAAAATGAAGTAGAATTCAGAATCAAGCATAAACAACTTTTGACTACTATAAAAATAAAGTGAATATAATAATTGTAATAATTAAAACTCAAAATAGATAAGGACTCTTTAATCAAAAAAGAAATAGAAAACATCGTAAAGGGAAAAACAACATGGCTACACAAAATTGAAAACTTCTACACATCAAAAACAGCCACCAAAAGAGCTGGGTGTGGTGGCTCATACCTATAATCCTAGCACTTTGGGAGGCTGAGGTGGGAGGATCTACTGAACCCAGAAGTTTGAGAACAGCCTGGGCAACATAGTGAGACCCTGTGTCTACAAAAAATACAAAAAGTAGCCAGATGCGGTGGTGCATGCCTGTGGGCCCAGCTACTCGGGAGGCTGAGGCAGGTGGGCTGCTTAAGCCCAGGAGTTGAAGGCGGCAGTGAGATATGATCCAGCCACTGTACTCTAGCCTGAGCGACAGAGAGACCCTGTCTCAAACAAACAAGCAAACAAACAAACAAAAACAGTCATCAAAAATAATGAAAAGTCAAATGACAAACTGGGGACATGATTTTCAACAAATTTAAAACAAGAGGATAATGTACTTCATTCTCTCTATATACATATGGGTATGTATGTATATGCGTGTGTATATAAAAATTGGTTAAAAAAAATACCAATGCCTCAATAGAAAAATACGTAAACCATTCACTCTTAATATCAAAGGAATGCATGTGAAAATAGAGACTATTTTTAATTTATCCCATTGAAAAGTTTGTCAATTTATAATATGCACTGCTGGCAAAAATTTAATTAATAGGCACTTTCATATTATGTAGGCGGGATACACATTGGAAAGACCTTTCTGGAAAGCAATTATGCAAGATGTACAAGGAACCTTAAAAAAATTCATGATTTTTGATGTAGTAATTTCACATGTAGGAATATATCAAAGATGAGATTAAAAAGAGAGAGAGAGAAATACAAAAGGATGCTCATCTCTAAAAATCAAATTTGTGGAAGTGACTTCATTTAGCCTATAAAAATAAAGCAAAAATTAAATAAATTATGGTACAGAGTTTGGAACATCATGTGGTATTGAATATATTATTAACAAAGTCTCTTTAATAATGTGGGGGAAATACATTATAAATATTAAGAGGAAGAAAAAATAAATATACAAAATTGAATAGACAAGAGTATACTAGTGATAGTAAATATGTGAAAGGAAATACACTGAAGCAATAATGGTGATTATCTCGGAGTGATTTTTTCTCCCCTTTTTATTGATTTCTCTATTTTTGGCCTTTTTTACCATGAGTTCAGCATTCCCTTTAAGAGCCATGAGCCCGAGGTCGTGCCTAGGAAGCACTTGTCTGTGGAGCATCATCATTTTAATCCTTAGGAAGGCAGTTTATAAATTGATTCCAACGTGGATGTGATCCAACAGGGGAATGCAATGTCAAAAAGCTAATCTCTGGCTCCTGCTCCTCAAGCACCCCTAGACTAAAATGTTTAGTAAAGATACAGTAATTAAGCAATTGCTTAACCAATATAAAACAATTAAGAGAATTTTCACTTAATTATCATTGTTTAAATTCAGCCTGTGACATGGGAGACAAATTGGTGCAAATACTTTCAAATGGCTTTGGATTTTGAATTTTCTTTTCCCTCCTTCATAGCGCATTCCTTGATTAAAGGTGAACAACCCAGGAACCTGGAAGTCTCTAGGGATTTAGTGGAGGCTTATACACACCCAAGGCTTTGTTTGCATTTCTCCACTGAGCTGCAGGAGCAGGTGAGTTAGGATGGAGGGAATGACTCAGCAGTTTGGGGGCTGGGGGAAGCTGACTCATGTGAATTTGTTCCATGCTGAAACTGGGTTGTTTTAGACTACTAAAATATTAATGAGTGTGGGCATTGCCAGAACTCAGCACGTCTAGGAGTGCACACCCAGAGACCCCATCTCTTCCTGAAGCCCCGCTCTAAGTAGCTGTCTCCTACAGCCCCATGAACCCCTCACACAGGCTCTCTGTCCTGGACCCGTTTCACTTAGCCTTCAGGCTGTGTGACCTTCTTTGGGTCCTTGCTAGCCCAAAATAGCCTCAGCAGCTGCTGCTTTTCCAAGATGCCCAAAGGAGAAAAGAGACAACAGTGGATCTTGTATGAAAATGACAAATATCTCTCAAAGATCTTGTATGAACATGGCAAATACCTCCCAAAGTGTGGTCTGAGGACCACATAACATGAGAATCACCTGGGGACCTGCTAAAAAATCATCTTCCTGTGTCCTATCCACCTACTGCATCAGCCACTCTAGAAGTAGGATCCTGTAACCTGTGATTCCTACATAAGCTAAAATGGTAAACCACGGCATAGTCGAGGGTCTTCCGTGTCTGGTCCACACGTCCAGGAAGGCATATAGGCCAATTGTGATGGAACCTGGGCCAGACTGCCCCTCCTTCAACTTTATGCATGTCAGGTCTGCGTTGTCATCTTCTCCCTCACTGCCCATGCCCACCCAACCTCCTCCCTCCCTGCCATGGCCAGAAGAACTATGTAGCACCTTGCCACACCATGTGGAAAAACAGGGATGCAAGAGGCAGTCCAATGCAGCGGTTCATCACATGGGTGCTGCACTCAAACCTCTCAGTAGGTGCTGCTCAACCACTCACCTGCTGTGGAACTGCCAGTGAATTACTTAATCTTGCTGTGCCTCAGTTTTCCCATCTAAGAAGTGGGACTAATAGGGATGACATGAGGCCCTATACCAGCAAGAGTAAGAGCTCACGATGTGTCTGCTGTTGCCATTATTCTGTGATTGGAACCTTCATCTGCATGGCATTAGGAAGCTGGGGAGATAACATCTTCCAAATCCTTCAATCACTTCTCTAGTTGGCTAGGTGAGCGAAAAGAAATGGAGAGTGCTTGGCCAAATTATTTTATACCAATCTAATTTAAAGTTGCTGAAAGGCAACTTGAGACATAAGCCTGAGGGAAACTTGATTTATATCTTTACTTAAAGGGTAACTGTTGAATTAAATGTAACTGCTCTGCTCTTTGCTCTCTCTGCCCCTAGAAATATAGCATTTTTACCTACAGGTACATGCCTCTTTCCTACTACCTTCTTGGTGAGAGATCTTGTGAAAAACCTGTTTTCCTATCTCAAGTCTTAGTTCCCCTTTGTACATTAGCAATGAATGAACAGAAAGCCAGAAGTACCAAGAATAGGTTCTCTATTTTTTTAAAATAATGAAAACTTGTTTACAATACCATTCAACCATAAAAAGGGATGAAGTACTGATATATACTACAATGGGGATGAGCCTCAAAAACATTATGCGAAGTGAAAGAAGCTAGACACAAAAGGTCACATATTGTCTGATTCTGTTCATATGAAATATCCAGAATCCATGGAGACAGAACACAAGTTGGTGGTTACCAAGGACAGAGAGAAAACGGAAGAGAATGGAATCAACTGCTTAAGAGGTATATAGGGTTTCCTTTTGCGGTGGTGAAAATATTTTGGTAGTGGTGGCTTACATAACATTGTAATGCGCTAAATGCCACTATATTGTTCACTTTTATAATAATTTTATATTATGTGAATTTCACCTCAATAAAAAGCAAACTTATTCATTATATATTGTTCATAACTAACTGTAGCAAGCAGAATTTTAAAAGAATTCTTAGTTCCTTGGCCTGGCGACGTGGCTCATGCCCATAATCCCGGCACTCAGGGAGGCTGAAGTAGGAGGATTGCTTGAGGTCAGGAGTTTGAGACCAGCCTGAGCAAGAGCGAGACCCTGTCTCTACTAAAAATAGAAAAAAATTAGCCGGGCATGGTGGCATGTGCTTGTAGTCCCAGGTACTCAGGAGGCTGAGGCAGAATGATCACTTGAGCCCAAGAGTTTGAGGTTGCTGTGAGCTAGGCTGACGCACGGCACTCTACTCAGGGTAACCGAGTGAGACTCTGTTTCAACAAAACAAAACAAAACAAAACAAAACAAAAAACAGAAAGAATTCTTAGTTCCAGAGACAAATGCCTGCCCAAGTTTGCTTTCAGTAAGCAATTTGCTACTCTGTTGCTATTGTTATAAATTGCAATGATAATAGTAAGTACGGATTTCAGTAGCCTCTAATGTCTAAGCATTTCAAAGTTCTAAATTAGGATTTCTGTTCTCCATTTTTTAAAGAAAATCAATAAACAGATCTGAAGCAGAGATGCTGATTCTTAGGAAAAGACAAAGGAAATAGATTAATTCACAGCCTAAAGATTAAAAAACCGTTTTCCTTGAGATTCCTTCACAATTCTGATATCCTAGCTAGAAGTAAGGCTAGTCTTTAAGGAGCAGGATCCTGCAAGGCTGGGAACCCAAATTGAGAGATTCAGAAATAAAAACCCAAATGACAAATGGACTTCTGTTATTCACAAGTGCTATTATGTCAGCAAGGTAGTTGTGACTTATTTAGGGGATGGAACAGAGCATTTACAAACCATTTCCCGGTATGGGCAGATAAAGTGAGAGAATAAAATAAATCAGGTTAAGGTTATAAGGAGTGGTGAGTTCTGGGTTGAACTGCAACCCTGGCCCCCCCTAAATCAGTAACGGCCAACCAGCCAGCGCTGTGCAGAATCTGGGGCTCAGCCTAGCCGCATCTGCTATTTTTTCAAGAAATGGCAGAAATTCAGATATCTATGTGAAACCTTCTGCTCTGTTAATGTTGGAAACAAATTTAAAAAGAGAAGACCTTTGTGTGTGCCAAACAAAACAGGTCTGCAAACCGGATCCCACCCGCCGGCTGCCAGTCTGAAACCTCTGTGCCCTCACCTTTAAGCCCTCAAGGGCACACTTGCTAAAGATAAAATATTTCCCCAAGTGGAAATCAGGTTATGCAGGGGATTCTTATCTCTAGATTTGGGGGAAAGTTTGCAGTGCTAGAGTGTATCAGATATGGCTAGCCAGGTCTCTTTCTTGTCTCCCTGTTAGGTGGGAGGTCAGTTTTGTCACATTGTCAAATGCCGCCCCACCCCCACCCCCCATTTCTAGCCACTGCTCTGTTTATGTTGCACGAACAATGAATAAGAAGGAGAACCCTTTCTGAAAGTGTTGCTGATGCAGAGCTGAAGATTTCTGGCCTCAACAAATATTCTGAAATGGATTCTTCTCTCTCGGTCCCTACCCCGTCACAAGGACAGTGTTGACCACACAGAGCTACAGCCCTGTCCCACCCTCCTAGATTTCAGAGCAAGCCTGGGGATACACAGCTGTATTTATTCTTCTTGTGTGTCCAGTAGGGAGGAAGGAAGAGCAGAGCAGAGTGCATGGGCCTACAATAAAGCCCGTACGGAAAATAATGAGTCCTCCTCCACCCCTTGGCCAAGAAGAGTAGCACAGACTCTTCATTTTAAGGGGTAGTCTGTAAACTATGATGGCATTTCCTGGAGGTGAAACTCAATCAAACTACAGACAAACATACATTTCCTTACCGATGGTAAAGAAAAAGCTTTCTTCTTAAAATTAGACACCCTGTCCTGGAAAACACTGACGTCCTAAATCCTGAGGCTTCCTTCCTGCAGTCTTCCAGCTCTTTCCGCCCAGGCTCAGATAGAAGTGGCCAAGTAGCCACAGACTGCCCAGCAAGGGAGATTAAATCCAATCTTTGTGAGGGCTAAAGAGAAAGCTCTGCCGAGTTTTCTGTCAAACGTGCCAAGACCTGTTAAGGAGCCACTTGGTCAGAGTAGGAGGAAATCCTCTGCAAGAAGTCTGGACTTAACCTGCACCCCTCTTCACCCTCTCTTTGTTTAATCATGGCTGGATTTTTCAACTTTATCAGCCTGGCAGGAAACCGTAAATATATTTCCAGTTGACACACATGTTTCTGGTTGTGTCAACCCCAGCTCTTCCAGAGACACCATCCACTACAGAGACAAATGTCAACAAATAACACGTTCTTCTCAACTGGTCTACCATAAATTAGGGCTGGTTTGAGAATGCCGGCTTTGTGGTTTTCTCCAGAGTACAAGACGTGTCCTGGCCCCACTGGTGGTTTAGGTCAGTTTCCTGCTAACGTGAACGGGGGAAATGTCCCTCTCACCCCCCGCCAGCCCCTTTCTTAAGAACAGCGTAGGACCTTTGAAACTTAAAATCACACTTGCTGAGCATAAAACCTGTATCTCAGAGTTTTACTTGTTTCTGTTTTTATCAGGCAAGCTTCAGTGTTATGTTTTTGTTATGGTCTTTAAAAAAATGTGTTAAAATTATTATTTTCAAACTTTTTATGCCCCTGACGTGTGACCCTGAGAGGATTTGACAATTGTCTGCGCTCTTTAAAAGGAAGTTTCTTAAGGTTTGGAGGAGTGGGGAGAAGGACAGAGAAAAAGCAAGAATGAGAGAGTAATTTCCAAGTTATCTCTTTTCTCTCACAAAGCTAACTCCCAGTTGATTGGTTGATTCATTGATTATCCGAGTTCTTCCAGACTATGGGTTAATCACAGTTCTCATCTCTTCCCTCTCTTAGCTGCCAGTGTCTTTCGTTATTTCTGCCACAGATTCTCTTATTGGAGGGGGGAAAACCCCCCTCAAATTTGGTTCTGTTGATTATGCCGGAGTCGTAGGGCCCCTCTCAGAGCAGACAGTGGAGTTACCTCTTAGGAGAGCACGCCTTGCCGAGGGCTCTTTGGGCACTTTTGTGAGGAGACTTCCACGAGTGGACTCCCTGCTAGAGAGAGCAGGACCCCGAGGTGCGCGGGCCTAAGGGACAATGAGGAGGACTGAGTAGGCCTGAGAGGTTCTTTGGAGGCTGTAGAACCTCTGGCTGGCGTAGGGGGAAGTGCCAGAAGAATAGAGGAAATAAGTGCAACTCTGTTGTTCAGGCCCTTGCAGGGTCTGGTCAGGGAGAAGGGAAGAGAAGAAGCCACTTTGGAGTATCAGGCAGGCCTGGATGTGCAAATGTGATCTGTCAGGGCTTCTTGAGCTTGGTTGTGCCTCGCAGCTGTCCAGGGATCTGAGTTTGCAGATCTGGGGCAGGAAAAGGTCTCCATTTCTAACAGACTCCCTGATGATGCCCGTGCTGCTACCTTGCCACACTAGTGAACCACGCATCGTGAGCAAGACTGTGGAGTATTTCAGTCTGCATCCGTGTCACCAGTGAGGCTACAACAAACCAGAAGTAGAACCAGAGCCCCCTACAGCAGGTAGATCTGGGATCAAATTCTGGCTCTGCCTCTTACTGGCTGTGCAAGCTTAAGGAAGTCATTTCATCTCTCTGAGCCTCAGTTTCCTCATCTGTAAAAGCAGAGATAATGAAACCTACCTTGGCGATTTTACAGAGTTATCCTGAAAATTTAATGAAATAAATATGAGGAAGCTCTTTATAGCTGCCAAAGTACTTTGCCAATGTAACCTGTGATTATATCCAATAGATTCTTCCTGGTAACCTGGCGACATTTCACCCATATATGAGTAATGGCCACATCTAACTGCACCTCCCAGAGGACTGGGTGAGCACTTACTTCCGTGGGTGTGGAGAGGAAGAACTAGTATTTATTTCATCATCCTTCAAAGCCTTTACTCCACATCCCAGGCCCTTTGTTATCCTCGTGGTTCAACATTAATTATCACTTCACTTGTTTTATAGGATGGTTATTTCTCTCTGAAAGGATGAAAGACTTGTTTGTGTGGATGGAAACTCCTGTTTCCCATTTTGAGCTATATCACATTTCGTCTACACTGTTGGACAGAATAGTTGATTTTCCTGTTTGACATGAAACAAGAGGCCCTTTATTTAGGAAACTCCAAATTGGTAGGCTGGTATATTCATGTGAAAACAGCACCAATTTTTCTTCAAATTTCCCGCAGGGGTGTGATGGCCTCCTCCCGGCCGGACTCAGTACAATCTCTCCTGCATCTGCTCAGCACCAGCGTGCAGGCATCTGTAAGCAGTCCTCACCTGACAAGAGCGCCCAGGGCATAGAGGGAAGGGATTCTGGAAAACTAAATTTGCTGTTGAACCCACTTTTATATCGAGAAAATATGAGTTTTGTTTTTCCAATTCTTAGAATTAAAAGATCTCTCTGAAACATTGCTCTCCAATGTACCATCTTCATTAGGACAACATCCTGAACAATTATTTAATGTTTTTTAAAGATGAGAATTTTGCAGCATCTGAGTTATCATCCTGAACATCACCACTGATTACACAGTGATGCTGAGATGTGGATGACTCTAGACAGGTCCCAGATTGATTTTTAACTAAAACTGCAATTTTCTTCCTTCTCTTAGGAATAACATGTACTGAGCGAGTGCCATGTACCAGGCAGGTAGTATTTACCTTATTAAATCCTCAAACGAAACAAAGCAGAACAAAACAACCCCCATAAAATGGTTTGTTTTTATCCCAGTTTTATTAATGAAAAACTAAGTCTCAGAGAAAGGATTATCATCTACTGAAGGTCACACAGCCAGTAAGTGGCTGAAGTGGGATTTGAAAATAAGTCTGTGTGAATTAGGCAGAAGAGTGGCTCCCTAAAGATGTCCACAGCTGAACCTCTGAATGTGTGACCTTCCTTTGGCAGAAAGGACTTTCAGACGTGATTAACTTAAGGACCCGCAGATGGGGGAGATTGTGCCTATCCCAGATTACCCCAGTGGGCCCACTGCAAACACGTGGATCCTTTTGAGGGAAAGGAGGAAGTAGGAGAGTGAGAGGAGACGAGATGATGGCGGCAGAGGTCCGAGTGATGCAGGGCCACAAGCCAGGGAACGCAGACAGCATCCAGAGCATCCTAGAAAAGGCAAGGAAATGGATTCTCCACTGAAACCTCCAGAAAGAACGCAGCTCTGCCCAGCCATTTTGGACTTCTGACCTCCAGAACTGTCTGATAATACATTTGTTTTGTTTTAGGCCATTAAGTCTGCGGTGATTTCTTAGAGCAGCCATAGGAAACTAACACACATCCTGATACAAGTAGCAGAAAGAAAAATGTCTGAGTGCTTTTGTCAACGATTGATACGTAGGCTGTTTTTGGGCATTTCTGGTTTTCCATGAAGATTTAGGGAACTGTAATTATTTTTTAATTACAGAGAACTCTTAACCACTGAGCTGAATGGCCTCACTCCACCTTCACCCTCAAAAATGCCTCTTGTTGTTTGAAGGTAGTTGTTTGTAGCTAGAATTCTGGTTTGATAGGGACTGCAACATAAAGACTATAAAGTTTATCTGTACTGGAAATTATTGATGAGGCTAGTTGAATGTCATCTTGCTACAAGAGTGAGCGGGCAAGGACAGGTTCCCAGGGGTGTCAGTTTGTGCGCAGGCAGGTGTCACAGGAGCAGAAGGGCTACGTGTGGCTCACCATGATCAGATGGAGGTTCTGCCCTGGCAGAGGAGACTGTGTGGAGAAGCCATTCCATGCTTCAGTTTTATAATCCGATGTTCACAGCCTGTCAAGGAGAGAAAGGACCCCGGAGACACTCACCCAGTCCCCTCATGTTACAGATGAGCAGCCTGGTCCCAGGGAGGATAAGTGACTTGGCCAAAGTGTACAGTGAGTCCTCCGCCAGGACTAGAGCCCCGGTCCCCTGCTCTGCCCACTTCCCTCATCTCGGCACCTGGTGTGGTTTTCTGTATGATAATTGAACGTTTCACATAAACAAGGTCGTGGTTTGGTCACTGTTCGGAAGGTGAAGTTTGTAGACTCTCAGATCACCAAGAGAAATCCACGCTTCAATAAACTGTCCTATCATTCTTGGCTAATAAAACCCATGCTGGTGCAACAAGTTTATTTCAGAGACACGTGTGTTATAAAAACAAATTATTCTGTTTTAGCGCATTTTGGGCACGTTAGGTTCTTATAGAAGTACCTGTGCTGGCAGTGGTAAGTTTAAGCAGCTGCCAGTTGGATCACATATAAATCATTCTGCCACAGGATAGTAGAAACCAGGTCAAAGGGCACTCTGCCACTCAGGCCCCAAGCTCACCACGCATCATTGCTCTCAGCAAGCAGACTTGAAATTAATGAACCCAGAAACCCAGGATATCCATGATGGGATTGTGGGTTTCAATCCTGCCCCGGTGTGCGTGCACACACATACATACACACACACACACACACCAAATAAAAATGCATATCTTGTGTCCACAGAGGTACTTAATCCTCTCTAATCTACTTTCCAAAATATGCCCTCATTTCCAATTTAGTTGAGTGCCTCCCACGTACCAGGCATTGATCTAGGTGCTGGGGACCCAGTCTCTGACCTGATGGAGCTCCCATGTTAGTTCTAGTTCTCCAGGGAGTAGATTGGAAATCCTTACAACAACATGAGATGTAGGCACAGCAGATTATTTCTCTAACCATTTTACCAATGAGGGAATACAACCAGTAATAGGCTCAAAAGGCCTCACAGCCTGCTGTTGCCAGAGCAGATAGGAGCCCAGGTCTTTCCCCTTTAAACTTTGTGGACTAGTGTGACTCTGTGGATGATCTGCAACAGATCACCTGGTGTTGCTGTGAAAAATATAGAATTCCCTGGCCTTCTCAGGTGGTGGGGAAGCCTGGGAGGGAGAATGTGGCTGAGAAATCTGAACATTTAACAAGTTCCTCAGCTGACTCTGATGTACAATCAAGTTTGTGACCCTCTGAGTATACCCGGTTGTCAGCGGTTCTCTACTCCACTGTTCATAAGAATTAGATGGAGCATTAAAAAAAAAATTCCTTAGCCCAATCCCAGTGGCCTATATTCAGTTAATCTGCATGGTGCCCAGGCAAGTTCATAATTTTGGAAAATTGCCCAGTTGATTCTAATGTGCAGTCAGATTGGAAATCCCTGGCCATTATGAACAGTGGTACCAAATACAATATCCCAAATCAGGGGACCCCCTGCCCCAAGTAAATGAACCCTATCCTTCTGGCTGTGTCCTAGCCTGCGGGCTCTGAGGGGGTAGTGCGGGGCTTAGGAGAGTGGAGAATGAAAGAGGAACGAGGTAGCATCCCCTGAGAACTCCAGAGCTTTGTATGAGCAGCCTCATCCACAAATCAGTCAGAAGGGAACCACCCAAACCCTGACGTCCCCCTAGCGACTTATTCCCGAAGATTCCACTTCAAGTTCCCTCTTTTAGGTCCCTCTGGACATGTCTCGGGAATCTCTCTGCTGTGCTGCCATCAAGCAAAGCCTTTGGGGTGTTTCTCATGCGTGGACACAGTGCATCTTGTAACTGACTAGTCCTCCTCTTTGCTGTGCCCACTGCGAAGCTCAGAGCCGAATCTGAGGCTCGCCTTTGGCACTTACACAGATAGCACCTACTGCATACATGTTCCATGATCTTACCCCTTGGCCACATCTTATTTTCCTACCATAGCTTTTCTTGTATTTGGTTCTGTTTATCTATTTTTTTCCCAACAAATGTTCTTTTAATTTATTCTGACATGCTATAAGTGAATCCATTACTATTTAAAGAGTTTTCATTAATACATTTTTCTTTCTCTTGGCTTGAAAGGAGAAAAAGAAAAGAGCACACAAATAAGATTGAGAGAAGCGGTACAGGCTGCTTGACTTGCCTGTATGTCAGAGTCACTGAGGAACTTATTAAATGTTCGGATTCCTCAGCCACATTCTCCCACAGATAATCTCTAGAAGTGAGGGGAGGCGAGGGAGGGACCCTGGCCATGTGAACCTTACACAGGGTGATGTTCTCCAAGGGTAAGAGTCAATTCGCTTGTAGCCACTTCACAAGGATTTTACAGAAACTTCCTTCTGGAGTCAAACACTTTTGTTCTTATCCAAAATCAGTCCAGCTGTTAAGTCCTCAGCAGGAGTTAACAAACCAAGGCCTGGCAGTTGCAATACCAGGTATTGTCACTGTGAGTCATTAAAGAAAGAAAAATGAAAGACTGTCTTTCCCCTTTACATACACACACTCTCTCCACAAAATTTATTTTAAAACAAAAAAAAATTGAGAAAAAGTTATAATACTAAATCTAAAATTATTTACAAAGGGATATTCCTTAGCAAATGGCTTGAAGTAGTTTATTAACAAATTGGGGAGATTTTGATTCCATAATGAATCAGCGAGTCATTTTGTTGTGTTGTTTAAAAATTTCTCATTTCTTAACAGAAACACTTAGTTTTTTATAACTTTATTTTAAAAAGCTCCCATTTCAATGTAAAAACTAAACCCCAGGCCGGGCGTTGTGGCTCGTGCCTGTAATCCTAGCACTCTGGGAGGCCGAGGTGGGCGGATCATTTGAGCTCAGGAGTTCGAAACCTGCCTGAGCAAGAGCGAGACCCCATCTCTACTAAAAATAGAAAGAAATTAATTGGCCAACTAAAATATAGAAAAAATTAGCCGGGCATGGTGGCATGTGCCTGTAGTCCCAGCTACTTGGGAGGCTGAGGCAGAAGGATTGCTTGAGCCCAGGAGTTTGAGGTTGCTGTGAGCTAGGCTGATGCCACGGCACTCTAGCCCAGGCAACAGAGTGAGACTCTGTCTCAAAAAAAAAACAAAAAAAAAACTAAACCCTAGATTATGTAGATGTTTACAATCATTACATTTATCTAAGCAAAAAATCATACATGTTCATCTGTCAGATGGTTATTAAATTTTTCTGACAAATATGCCCTTTTTTAAGTACAAATAACATTGTGTAGAATGCAGAATCCAGTAGTCACTGAGTTTTTCTTAGGTCTTCACTGTGGATATTATTTCTAGTATAGGTAAGTAGCAGAGTCTTTTATATGTTCAAACACTGGAATCTGTGGGTACTACCAGATCAGCAAAGAAGCCAACCATTTTAAGAATGTTTTAAGTGAACAACTTGCAAATCCTAGGACTATTTATTTTTTAACCTTGTATGTATCTTAATAAGCTGCCGCACGCTTTTTGAAATCAGGGAAGACATAGAAAAATTAATAACAGCAACAGAAAGGGTTCCATTCACCACACTGAGACATGCTTTTGGAAGTGGAATGAAAATTCTTTTCTCTTTTAAAGCCACAGGGCCATCCCATACATCAGTTCTTTCCACTATAGAGGAGGGGAAGAAACGCCTTTTCCTCTACCCTGTTAGGTTCAGTGGCTGGGGCCTAAGAATTAAATAGACAAAAAACGTTAATGAGAGAAGAGGCATCCATTTTGTGGATGTTAATATTTTTACATACTTGGGGGGGGGGCTTCACACAAAAGTGAAAACCCAAAGAAGTTGGTTATACTTGGGAGCTTATATATCATTTTAACCAAGGGTGATAACTTGTGGAGAGATGACTAGACAAAGGAAAGGGGGTTTGGGCTTCTAGAGGTGATAAATTATAGGACAGTGATTAGGAAATATATGAGGAAACTAATGGGAGACAAGAGTTATTATAGTAAGGTCTCTTTATGCAGACTCGTCTCAGTGCCAGCTTCCCATCTCTGGTGATATGTCACTTTCTTCATCCTAGTGCAGGAGAAGAGTCGGGATTTATTCCACCTTCATGAAGAGAACTTTATGTCCGGCTTTAGGTAGAAAGGGAGAGGACAGAGAGCTCTTCTTACATCTGCTGTTTCTCAATTGCTTTCAGCTCAAAATAATCAATATGCAAAAGTGGCACAGTTTGGGGTGGCACATCCTGATCCCTTTCACCATGTCACTTATCTTCCCTCTTGCCCTGTGGCTGTGCTCAGGGACGCCTGGGGCTGCAGGGCTGATCTCCCAGAATAGCTGTACTTGTCCCGTAAGGAATTGTGCTGTGCTGGCTAAGAAACAGCTACCTCAATAGGATTCAAAGGATTCTGCATTCCAGATCCTGTGTGTTCCTAAATGTAGTTCGGCTTTGAAAAGCAAGGGCCGGGAAACCATGGAAAGGCAGACAGATGGGAATTAGAGCCCCTGGCAAAGTCCTGAACAACTGCTCTGTGTCCATCCTGCTCTTCCCCTGTACCCAGCTCTGCAGGTGGTGGTTCTCAAATTTGGGAGTATGTAAAAATCACCTGGAGGGCTTATAAAAATAGATTCCAGGGCTTTGCCCCCAGATTCAGATTTGGTAGATCTAGAATATGCAGCAATTTGCATTTCAAACGAGCTGCCAGTGTGTGACGTTGCCACTTGCTGATCAGGGCACCACCCTGAGTAGCACGGGCCCTGGAGTTAGGACCGTCCCTCCTTCAGTCAGGCTGACAGTGGGGAGAAAGGAGCTGCTTTCTGTATCCAGGGGGAAGACTCACAGAGGACTGGTGGGAGGAGAGGGGACCGTGCTCGTGTCTGTACCTAGGTGCTAGGAAGAAAACACCTGAGACTTTCCGTAAACTGTCGATATTAGTCAGGATTCTGGCTGGAAACAGATGAGGTACTTAAATGGGGTCAGAAAGGAGTTTAATAAAGGGATTGTTTACAAAGGTCTGGGCAGGATGCAGAGTAACCCACAGGGGATGGTAAAACACTCAGGCTAGCAACAGGGGGACCCTACTGCTACCTCTAGGCCAAAAGGGACAAGGAGAGAAAGCTGCTACTAGAATACCAAGACAATAGCTATAGCTCCAGAGAAGCCACCTGGATAGGAGCTGTGGCTTTTGGTAGATGGATGGAGTCAACTCCATGTCAACCCATTAGGTAAAATCCTGCCTGGGGAATGAGGACAGTCAATTCTCATTATTCACAGTAGTTATGTTCTTTCTGTAAAGTCACTGCAAACGCTGCATTAGCAGATACTAACCCATTGCTCCTAGAGGAAATACAGGGTTGGATTCCAACAAGTCTCTAGTCACAACATTTTCACTAATCAATACATGACTTTGTTTCATGTGTGTTTCTGTTTTTAAGACACTTCATTTAATACATACGGTTGATTCATTAACTTTGGACTTATGGCCAACAGCACTACAACTCATGCCTGAACGAATGTTATCTCACACACGTATTTTCTTTGTAAGGCATATCATGTACTTTTGGGGCTTAGGAACATTCCGGTAACTTTAGTACTACTCTTGGGGGGCATTTGAAACATTGAAATTACCAGTGAAAGCACAAAATGTGAAAAACATGACACTGAACAGACTATGAAATTTTTTTCAACATGAGAGCTGAAACAAGAAGGCAGAGTGTCACCTTGCTCAACCTCAGCTAGGAATGTGAACACTGGATGACTTGAATTTTTCTCCACCCTGTTCATGTCTGTGAATGACCAGAAAAGAGCATTGATTTTAGGGTTACAAATAGATTTTAGTAAGTGGAAAATTTCATAAATACAGAATCCAAAAATGATGAGGATCACCTGTACCTAGATATCACTCTTCTCCCTTCCTCTAATCTACTGGTGATAGATTAGAGGATCATTGACTGATCCCAACCAGAGGGCAAAAGACCCTGTGGATTCAGCCTTATCAAGGTAACTTCCTGAGTGCTGAGCAGAGTGAGCAAGGGTGGAGAATGAGAATGGAGGGGGATCTAGAAAATATTCAGCAATCATTCATTGTTATTTGTAGCCTTGACTGAGATCCTTAGGCGATCTGCTTATTTTACAAGATACTCATTCATACATTCATTCATTCATTCATTCATCAAGCATTTATCAAGCACCTGCACTAGGCTATGCTCTGGGTATGCGTAGCAGAGGCTTAAAAATGTTAGAAGACACAGCTCCCATTCTTTAGGAGCTCCCGATTCAGAAAGGAGAGCTGATAGTCAATTGACAGATATTTGAGCATTTCCTATATTCCAGACTCTGTTTTAGATGCCCAAGACAAGTCTTTGCCCTGGCAGAACTTACAGACCAGAGCAGAAGAAACGCAAGTGAGTGAAGGACCTCGCTGCTGGATGGTAAATGCTCTTGTAGGAGCACCCGCTCATTGGGGGACAATTAGGGCAGGGAGGGTGACCGTGAGCTAGTCAGCAAGAGCTTTCTAAAGGCAGGAAAGAGTGTGGTTTGAAGGGATCTGAGTCAGTGCCTGAAGCCCAAACTGGGGAAGTAAGAATAGCCAGAGATGAAAGCGTGTCTGTGCACAAATTATATTACAAGTCTCAATGGTGAGAAGTGCTGAAGAGAGGGACAGACAGAGACCTGCAGGAGCTCAAAGAAGGGTTAAGATCACGTTGGACTGACGCTACAAGGATGAGCAGGACTCAGGCATGCAGAGAGCAGCGAGGCAAGACATTCCAGAGCTCCTGGCTCACTTCAATAACTTCCTAAAGCAAGGGGGTTCCGGTCATCCCTCCCCAGCCCCTGTGCTGTGCCCAGTGCACCACATGCACACAATGCCCCCC
Organism: Cheirogaleus medius; assembly: GCA_008086735.1. Lineage (NCBI taxonomy): Eukaryota > Metazoa > Chordata > Mammalia > Primates > Cheirogaleidae > Cheirogaleus > Cheirogaleus medius. Next base: position 51,090,449 of record VBSM01003204.1, on the reverse strand, counting down.
ACACCTCCATCAGTGGCATGCATTCTTCTAGCCCACAGCTGCCTTTAATTGCCCAGGAGGCCCACCTCCCCCTCTGGAGCTCAAGAGTTGGAGTTGTAAGCACAAGTTCCCTAAAGAGAGATTCAAAAGCTTTATGAGGGTAAAATGGGGAGGCAAATGGGATGTTGGGAAGCTGCTCAAATCACATCATGCACAATGGCCCGCTTTGCCCTCATGGTGGCCCCAAGGTTGGAGAAATGCTCAACAACAATGCACACCCTCCCCCCGCTCAGCACCAAGTGGCCACGCTCAGCAGAGGCTGGAAGGATGGATGGACACCGGATGGACGGAACATAGCAAAACCTAATCCTCTCCACTGTGTGGGCTGGGCTGGCTCCTTTCACTCACTGAGGCTGGGAGTTCGCGAGTCCCTGCTGTGTATGTGCCTGGCTCTGCCGTGGCCCCATCTCATACTTCCAGTAACCTTGAGAGGTGACTTTGTTTGCTCCACTTAATGGGTGAGGAATGTGAGGCCCAGAGGAGCTTACTAACCCATTCCAAACTCCTTGACCAGGGAAAGGCAGAACAGACTTGGATCTAACACCTCTGACTCATGTTATGTCCTCCTCCTTTCTTTGTTCCTTCTCCATTTGCTTCCTCTTTTCTTTTCCTTTTCCTTGCTAGTAAGAAGAAAGTCCTTTAGAGATAGGACCTTCCATGTTCTAAACAGGCCTTCACGGAACTCTCTCCTTGGCAAAGATACTTTCATGTTTGTGAATTACGGGAGCTCTTGCTACCCTCTTGGGCGTGCCTTGCTCTTTGAACCTTTCAAAGCACTTCCCAGCCTGTGTGATATTTAAACCTCGGAAGGGCTGTGTAGGATACTCTGGTGAAGTTATGACCCCATTTCGCAAATGAGTAAACACAGGCTCAGAGGAATTGAATGACTTATCTGAAAGTCATGCAGGCTCACCTTGAGGCAAAATGTTAAGAAAAAAGAATCTCTTGGCAAATGGGTTACACCTTTTACTGTGAGAAAGAATTCGGGGCAAAGTTCAGGCTCAAAGGGCAAGGCTTGTGATCAGTTAGCAGTGTCTGCCCTGAGTGGGGAAAGAGGAAAAGGGAAGCACATGTGCTTGGTATTTCCTGTCTCAACTTACTATAACTATTTCAAAACCTTATGTTGTTTCTTACCTTAATAAAGAATTATGTTAATTCTTTTACCGGCAAGGCCTGGTATGTAGTTGATGCTCAGTGCAGAGAGTTACTATAATTTACTGACTACTATTGATCAGGCACGGTGCCAGGCTACACAGCTATTTTTAAAGCCATTCAAGTTGATCATAACTAAGTATTTAGATTTAGCTACATTTAAACACAGCCTTAGATATACCTTGGAAAAATACATCCATCTTAATACACAGGTCTCAGTACCAGAATTTTAAAAACCCTAATAAAGAAATCTTAGATGCCAAATAAGCTCAAATTAAGTTTATAAAGACAGCATTTATATATGGGATAAATTACACGGTCAGTATTTTAGGCATGAAGTTTATTGCCAGTGAGCATGTGAGGGCGGCAGGAGCTCTATTCCATTCATCTTTTTGATGATCTCTGGCCAGCTGTACATTAATGTAAAATGGATGAATGAGTGAGTGAATGAATGAATGGATGGAGCTGAGAGCCACTTGCTGGTAATTTTTTTTTCAGAGACAACGTCTCACTCTATTGCCCAGGCTGGAGTACAGTGGCACAATCACAGCTCACTGCAACCTCAAACTCCTGGGTTCAAGTGATCCTCCTGCCTCAGCTTCCCAAGTAGCTGGTACTATAGGTGCATGCCACCACACCCAGCTAATTTTTTAATTTTTTGTAGATGCAGGCTCTCACTATATTGCCTAGGCTGGTCTCGAATTCCTCAAGTGATTCTCTTGCCTCAGCCTCCCAAAGTGCTGGGATTACAGGCATGAGGACATTTGTTGATAATTTAACCAGTGACATGCTACATGTCCTCCCTCTAGTGGCCATGAAAGTTTGAAGGACAATTCTTGCAACTTCTGTAGACAATTTTTTAAAAATGTTCTTAATGTGGACACTTGACTTCGGAGATAATGAATGGTGATGGCTTTCCGTCTGTCTGTGTGTGGGTGCACGCAAATGCAGTTACAAACATCAATGTGCAAATAGCCGAAAGCAAGGCCAAAGGTCAAGGTGTTCTTTGTGTTCAGATCCCCACTTGTTACGTATGAGACAACCACCTCTGCTCTACGGGAGGGAGAGAGCGTGGGGCTCTCTAAACCAGGCCAAGGTATTGGGTAGAGTAGAGAACCGTCTTGCCTGAGATACTGATTGCAAAGTGTGAGGTTTTGCTTGGCATGAACAATAGGAAGAGGAGCATCCCAAAATCATGCACGTAGGAAGCCTGCATAACACCAGACTTGGTCTTCATTCAAGTGCCACTCATTCTTCAGCTCCCTGCCAGGCCTACCTGTGACCCTAGGATGAACGGCTCACATGGGGGGCACAGGCAGTGTGGTGCAGAGACGTGTCAGGCACTGACTCAGGAAGCAAGAAATGTCATTGGCTTTATTTTCAGTTTCTCAATTCATTTGTTTCAAGTGCCCAGTTCCCAGGAGTACAAGAAATAAACCTCAGTAAATAAGGGATCAATCAGGGTCCTGCTGTTATGTGTCTTTGCCAACTGCTGCTGAGATGTTTGGGTTCTCACCTTCGTGGCACCTTCAACTAGGGATATTTCTGCTCCCAGTCGGCCAAGCTGGGGGCACAGGAGTCCTGCTTTCTGGTGTCTCTGGGAAGTCATGGAAGGCACTGGCTGCCTGAACTACCTCCACGACGGTCGCCTCTCTGAGGTCTTGCCAAGGAAGCAGAGCCCAGGGCCCTGTCTGGAAACAACCAACTTCTCTTCTGTCATCTTCCCCCATTTTAGGTCAGGGAATCTTTTCCAGTTTGGGGGACAGCGGGGGCTGCTATGGTTTGAATGTTTGTCCTCTCCCAAACTCATGCTGAAGTTTAATCGCCATTGTGACAGTAAGAGGTGATTAGGCCATGAGGGATCTTCCCTCATGAAGGAATCAATGCTGTTTTCATGGGAGTGGTTTTATTATATTACTTAAAGGGTGAGTTCCTCTTTCTCTCACTCTCCCTCTCTTTCTTGCCCTCTCTCCTTTTGCCATGTGATGATGCAGCAAGAAGGCCCTAACCAGATGCCAGCACCTCGATATTTGTCTTCCCAGCCTCCAGAACTGTGAGCCAATACATTTCTGCTCATTATAAATTACCCAGTCTGTGGTATTTTGTTATAGCAGCACAACATGGACTGAGACAGGGGCTTAGGAAAGAAGCTGTGCTCTCTGTCAAGATGATTCTGCATTTCAGAGAGGCATGGAACACACAGTGGCCTACAGTGTGTGTGTGTGTGTGTGTACGCACATGTGTGCACACATGTGTTTGTAAAAGCCAAGAAAAAGTAAAATACCAAGAAAAAAAATTAGTAACCCAAAATATTATCCCAGCGTGTTAGCATTGGGCTTAGGCTGTGCTGAATTTGAGTGAAAAAGAGAGTAAGATTTAGGGAAACATATTCTAGCTTCTTTCTACTCAAGGTACATGGTTGAGTTTTCAAAACCATACCTGATGATTTTTTACTTTTTTATTGAGGCATTCAGCACCACCTTCAATGAGGAGGACGTAGGAGCCATGTGGATCCGTCTGGATTAAAGACCTCTTTGTCTAGTTCCAGAGATGGCACTAAAAGCAGATTCCGTTCCCACTAAGGAGTGGACAGTTAACTGGAGACCCAGACCCACAGGGTAGGGCATCTGGAGACCCTAGTGGGAGAAGGAGGTAGGAGGTTCTGAGCCAGTGAGGGACCCAGGGGTTACACTCTCTCCCCAGTGCAGGCAGAGGTTCAGTGTTGACCCTGGAGAAGGGAGGAAGGTCCTTTCTGGTCTGCCCAGAGGAGGAGCAGTCCAAGGTCAAAGGATCTCAGCAGGTGCAACAGCAGCTCCAGGGGTGAGATCTGCTCATTCTGTTTTCCAGGCCACCCTGAGGAGATGGCTCCTGGCTCCTATTTTTGTGGGGCCAGTATGTGTAGTTATTCCTGTTCTCACAAGTGGCCAGATGTTCAGGGGCTGCCCACCTAGACACAATCCAACCAGCAATCCTTTCAAAATGTAGAGTTAAAAAATAATCACATTTTTCATTTCACATGTAACATTGTTGCCTAAACCCAAACTCTTGTATTATATTCAAGGGTTATCCTCGATTATCCAGCTTAATCCCTAAGGCCCTCAGCTTTAGGGTCACAAGCTGGTCACCAAAGCAAGTTCTCATTACAAAGGGGTTTTTACTTGTTGGGGCCATGGGTTGGTTCTCAGGCCTCATAAAGGGACTTGTCCCAGGCACCCCAACCAAAACAGTGTGTGACAGTCCAGTGAAATGCCATAGGAAAGCCAGAATCTGATTGTCTCCCTTAAATGTGGCAGAGTTAATGGAGCAGAGGTTTGTGTACAAGAGGAAGAGAGGAAAACATCCGTTTCTGGTAGCACAAAGATTCAGAGGAGGGCTCTTTTAAGCCAATTTCTGCTTTGAGTTTGGAAACCAAGCTCCTGGGGCAATGGAAACAACCCCAGTATCTTATAACTATGGCAGCGAGAAAGCCAGTCCTTAGGGAGAGGACCAAGACCCTGCTATGTTAAACTAATGCCGGTTTAAAGGCCCCGTTAGACAAGTAATGTTAGAAATATCACATTTCTGAAGCTGGGTAGCTTTGGTGCATTTGTAGTTTACTGCAGGTGCAGTGGAGTTTAAAGGCAATATTTTGAAGCAGGCATCTCTGCAAATGTTGCCAATGACTTTAAGATACACTACACTGTAACCCGGGAGCTGGCAAATTCCAAGGATTGCCTTTCCATCACCACAACATTTTTATGAACAGACCATAGAAAGGCCAGTTTCCCATTTACACTCCTTGCATTAAGACTACTGTTGTGTTTACTGAGGTAAGAAAATGAAAGTGATGAGAACCGCAGGGCAAAGCCTGCTCATGAGTGGTGATGATAATGAGGTTGTTCAGCTGGGGAGAGGGCAGAGTGCCCAGATGACCTTCTTTGCAGCTGGCACAGGTCCTTCCCTGGCTGGGTGCAGCTGCATATCAACAAGTTTCATTGTTGACACATGCTCTAAGGACCAGAGGGAGGGAAAGTCAAAAGCATGCGTGCCCTTGGGAAGCCAGGCAGAGCTCCCTGGAGCCTTCAAAAAATAATGGCAAAATATAATTTGCTTATCACAGAAGCCATACATTTTCATCATCAAAACTTAGCACTAGTTATATCTTTCCAGATATATAAATGCCATTTTATTATTATTATTTATAAAAATGGGATCATTCTATTTTATAAGTCGTTTCTTTCAACTAACACAGTATGGGCATTTTCTGGTGTCAACAAATATTTACCTACTATTTACCTATTTACCTACCTATTTACCTATTACCTACCTATTTACCTATTTTTAGTGACTGAGTAATGATCCAGTAGTATAAATCTACTGTATTTTATTTGAAATCTTTTATTAGGTATTTAGATCATTTCTAATTTTTCACTTCTATAAACAACACTGTAGTGGACAGCCCTGTAAAATATATTTCTGTTATCTATGACCATTTAAAAAAAGTTTTTGATAGATATTTCGTCAAATTGCCCTTCAGGAGTGTGTCTTTTCACTTGGAGTGAAGTAGTATGCCAATTTTATTGTTGGCAATTGGTGACTGACTGTTGTTTTAATTTACATTTCACCAACCAATGAGGTCGAACAGTTTCCTCATAGACTTGTCGCATGAGGCCTTTTTCAGAAGGAAATGTGTCTCCGAGTGAGAACTGTTCTGCTCCTCTAGCCTTCATTATCATTCACTCACTAATAGCCTATGTGCTGTTTACTCAGTCCAGGAAAGGGCCAACCTGGAGAAACACTGCAAAGCAAACAAAATTCCTCACTAGAATCCCATTCTCCCACATCAGACTCCAGCACCCCTTCTCTCACCCAGCAAAATCCACGGTCAAGAAAGAACTGAAAGCTCACTTATGCTAGAGTAGGAGTGATTGGTAGGAGTTTTGCTGAACTACTTTCCCAGGTGTATTTACCACTTCTAAAGTCTTAAGCTAAAGGAACAAAGCTGTCAAAATGAAAGGCCTTCACCAAGGGATAGCAGAGATGTTTGGGGTGGAAGAAGCTGGCCTTTCCAGATTTATAAGAATTCTAGCACCTTTCTTACCAGGAGGTAGGCTGGCTTGCTAGAAGAAGGTGATCATTAGACAGGAGGCTTGTGCTTCAGTATTAACCTCTGTACCCCCTGAGGCTTGGTTCTGAACTTCAGATAGGAGGTGTCCTTCAGAGTTCCCTGTAACTATAGTCCCTAATGTGTGAATGGATAGTGAATGCCAGTGCAGTAATGTGATATTGAAATGAGTAAGCGCTAAAATGAATAATTTCTGCAAGATATCAGCCTGCTCTAGATATAACAGGAGATACCAACCTTTGACTCAATATTTCTTCTGAGAGTTGTTTTAAAGGAAAAAATTACTATAGGAAAAAACCCCTGTATTTATGAGATGTTTGTTGCAACACAGCTGGCTAAACATCCAGAAATGGGGTAGTACATTACGGTACATCTACTATATTAAAAATTATGCAGTCATTAAAAATGATCCACCTAGGCATAGGAAAATGTTCCTTTATATAAAATTAAGTGAAATAATAAACATATATATGTATATATGTAAAACGATGCCCAGTTATACTTTAAAATACATATGCAAGTGAGTTTAGAAGCAAATACAACAGATAGTTAGCAGGGATTATATCTGGGTTCTGAAATTAATAGTGATTTAAATTTTCTTTATTTTTTTTGCATTTTCCAAGTTTTGGGCAATAAGTATGTATTACTTTTAGAATAATTTTTAATCAAAGAAATTATGAACAGTTTTATAATTATGTGATTGTATTATAAAGTATAAATGAATAAAAGCAGATTTCAAACATGTAGCCATGGTACTACACATATGGATATTCATCACATATGGCAAAGACTTTAAAGGAGCTCATGGAAATGAAAACTCTTCAGTTTTGGGGTCAGTGATCCTTTCTTTTACATCAGTTTGCATTAGTGTTGGGATTATATTGTTTGTAGAACTGTTCTCAGTTACCTTTTTGATTTTTCCCTTTTTCTTTTTTTTGAAACAGGGTCTTGCTCTGTTGCCCAGTCTAGAGTACAGTGGCATCATCATAGCTCACTGCATCCTCCAACTCCTGGGCTCAAGCGATCCTTCTGCCTCAGCCTCCCGAGTAGCTGGGACTACAGGTATGAGCCACTGCACCCAGTCCCTTTTTGATTTCTAGATTAAATAGAACATATTAGGTTGGATGATTTGGGTTCTGTTCCTGTGCTTCACAGAGCTGCTCCTCCACATGGCCTGGAGGCTGTGTGAGAACACTATTATTAATAATAAAGAGGATGACAGAAAAACAGCTTGGAATGGGTAGTTCATCTGATGCATTTGAAATCACTTGTGTACAGATTATCTCACCTCTCTCAACCACTCTAAAAGACTGATTTAGGTCAGGGACGATTGAACTTGTAATTTCACAGAACTGGAGGCATGGAAAATCAAGGAAACCTGCAATCAAATTTGAAAAGAAGCCTTGATTTGAATTAATAGTGTTCTTAAAGTTTTTTCACAAATTTGAGTGGGGACGAGAGGGTCAGGCGCTGAGATGACCAGATGTGGGAGACAAGGTAGAGATGGCGGGAGAGTAAGTTGTGCACATTTGTGCTGTGTCTCCTGTTCCTTTTCCAGCTGTGGGCCTTTAGGCAAGTCCCAGAAACTCCCTAAGCCTTATGGCCTCACCTGTAAAATGGGACTAGCCATGAGTGGTTTGAAAACCAAATGAGTTAATTTACATATGCATATATGTACATTGTGTGTTCATTCGGTGCTGAGTATTGTATTTTTTTATTTTCTCAAAGACCAGGAAAATAGTGTTTTCCCACTTCAGAATATGGGGCCAAGAGGATGGGGAAGCCCACAGCCCTTTGACTTCTCTTGGGGAGACTGTGTGGCAGGGGAGGCTTCTGCCGTCCTTGCCTCATTGGAAGGGGGAGAATTGCAGAAATGTGGCCCCAGAGGCCGACTCTGGGAGGCTAGAGTACAGGAGAGGTGGGCTTCACCCACTTGGCAGTTCTGCCAGGGAGTCACTGCGGTCAACTGACCTCCTGTGGCCAGTTTGAAATAAAGATAGAGTAAGCCGAAGTTCGCATCCCAGAGAGGCAGGAGAGCAGACTGGTTAAGGGCCTAGATTCACGAGCCAGTTCAGCTGGGGTTGAATCCCTGCCCACCACAAGCCAGCTGCGTGCACTTGGGCAAGTTACTTAGTTTCCCTATGCCTCAGTTTCCTCAGGCCTGACCCTCTTGTCGCCAAATTTGTGAAAAATACTGTGTCAGGCACAGGGCAAGGGTTTGCTCTTACTATTAGGCACACTCTATGGAATGAACAGAACAGTTTCGGCCAGAAACGGTATCTGAGGTGGCGCGGTTCCCCTGAATCACCGTTCACACTTGTGGACAGATGGCAGAGCGCTTCCAAGAGAGGCTCATCCAAGCCCATGTCGTCAGACAACAGCAGCGAGGCCGAGAGCCGTGGCCCCTTGACCCTTGGTCCTCTGTGCTCCCTGCGTAGTCACGCTTGTGAATTCAGGCAAAGGTGTGTCCTGGGTATCAGGCACCAGCTCCCTAATTGCTGTGTCGGATCTGTGGGACCCCAGGAATCTGTAGGCTCCCTAACTCGGCTGGAGCAAAAGCTGCAAAAAAGCAGGTGTCAGGAGCAGCGAAGTTACCTCAGGTAGTTTTGGGCCTGCAAATAAGCTGTGAAAGGCAGGTTATTAGTTCGGTGCCAAAAGCCATGAGCCAGCTGGAGAAACAACCCTGCCCTGGGGGTTGGAATGGCAGCAGCCCCCACCCCGAGCCAGCCAGGCCCGGCATTCCAGGGATGCAGGCAGCCTGAGAGCACGTGCTCTGGAGGGACAATCACAGCAAAATACAGGGCCTCACGGTCACTGCTGGTCATGCGACTGTCTGGAAAAGGCTGAGAGCAAATAGCAGAGACAGAAATCTGATTTTTCTATAGGAAAAAAAAATGTTCTAATACGGTCCTGATCTTTTTTTTTAACTTTTTACTTTTTTTATGACAGGGTCTCGCTCTGTGACCCAGGCTAGAGTGCAGTGGCATCATCATAGCTCACAGCAACCTCCAACTCCTGGGCTCAAGCAATCCTTCTGCCTCAGCCTCCTGAGTAGCTGGGACTACAGGCATGTGCCACCATGCCCGGCTAATTTTTTCTATATATATTTTTAGTTGTCCAGCTAATTTCTTTCCATATTTTTAGTAGAGATGGGGTCTCACTCTTGCTCAGGCTGGTCTGGAACTCCTGACCTTGAGTAATCCTCCCGCCTTGGCCTCCCAGAGTGCTAGGATTACAGGCGTGAGCCACTGCGCTCAGCCCCGATGATCTTTTAAATATCATTATTTAATATAAAATTGTGTGCCAAAACATAATACCAAAATGAAAAAGTAAAACACACTCATCATAAACAATTTAGAAAAGAAAGAAAACATAATGAAGACAATAAAATGATCATTTCTGTGTGGTCCTTTTTGGCCATTTGATTAGGTATATATAATTTTACATAACTTGATGTAATTTAGGTTATAAAGTACATTAAATTGTATATCCTGATTTTCACATATATCATGAGTATTTTCCCATGTCATTAAGTATTCTTTAAAATATCATTTTTAATAGCTGCAAAACATCCTGTTGGATGGCTAGACCATAATTCTTTGAACTATTATTAGACATTTAGGTTATTTCCAATCGTTTCATAACTATAACAACACAGCCCTAGATCTTTTGTAGTTCAATATGTGTGCATACCATTGCTTATGTGCTGGGGCTGCAATCCTGACATGGACTAGCAACTGAGGTTCTGCTTCTCCTGCCATCAGGGAGAACTCAAAGGCCCCTTGGGAATGAGGAGGGGGAGGGGGAGGGACAATGGAACAGATCCAGGAAAAATCATTATGAGGACACAGTGCAAGTAGGTGAGGCTGTCAGTGATGATAGCTTGAAAACTGTGATGTCCACGTGGGGGCCTCTCTCTCTAGGCTCCTACTTTTGGAGAGTCTGTTCTCCAAGCTCCTGATCTTCCATATCAGAACCCCATCTCCAATGACCTTATGCAAAAGAGGGAGCCAATTGCAAGAATGCTGAAGTATCTTCAGTTATCAAAAGAAGAGCGTGTGATAAAACCATGGGGAGGGCAGGGATATAGCTGGGCCTCAGGGGAAGCCCTGAATCAACCAACTAATCAACCCAGGAGGAGGGCAGGATCTATAAGAATGTAAAAACTCTACTGACTTCAAGGAGTTGGGAGGGGGTGTTCTCAGAAAAAAAGGGATGCTATTTCCTGGAGAAAGAGAAGAGTAATGGCTTTTGGGTCTCATCTTCCAAGAAGCTGAGGTGGCAAGATGGACCTGGGGCTGCCTCCCACTTAGGGTGCTACCTTCCCATGCCCTGGAAAACTCTAGAAGTAGGGGACTTAGTTCCAGTTTTGCTTCAGGCTGTAGGGAGGAACATTTTCTTTGCTTTTGGATTGTCTTTTCCTATTCCTTCCTGCTTTCAGGGTGATGGGTCCTCTAGGACAAGGACAGGGTGTGGGCCTCAGGGACGGGAGTGAAGGCAGCCAGTAGAGGGTCTAAGCCTCAGTTCAAAGGTGTAAAATTAGCACTCTGGGATCCCATGTGGTGCAGCCCAGCTTGACAGGTCTGGAGCCTTCACAGAAGAGGGATATGAGGCGAAAAACTCATCAATAGCAAATGCTTTTGCCTGGAGCGTCCCCCGTGCATATCTCCCTCCTATACCTGTGGGAGCAGAAGGCTGAGGATGTGGGGACTAGGAGCCCTGGCCAAATATCTGTCCATCTCTTTATTATTAACCAACAGGAAAGCACATTTTTAGGGCTTTTGAGACACATTGTCAAATTGCTCCCTTAAAAATTGGACCAGGCATGGTGGTTCATGCCTATAACCCAGCACTTTGGATTTGCAAGGCCGAGGTAGAAGGACTGCTTGAGCTCAGGAGTTCCAGACCAGCCTGGGCAACATAATGAAATCCTGTCTCTAGAAAAAATTAAAAAATTAGCTGCAGTGGCACTTGCCGGTTGGCCCAACTACTCGGGAGGCTGAGGCAAGAGGATCGCTTGGACTTGGTAGCTCGAGGCTGAAGTAAGCTATGATCATGCCACTGCATGTCAGCCTAGATGACAGAGTGAGGTCCTGTCTACAAACAAAAAGGACCAATGCAAGCTCTGGTAGCAAGCAAGAAAGTGCAAACCAGGGGGCTCTTGGGCTCTTGCCAATTCTGGACACAGCACCGTCTCAATCAGTTCCAAATAACATGCACAGGGTAGAGTTCTCCTTAGAATCAGTCAATCAAATATGATAGTCACAATCATACCATGCTGCTCGACAAAATATCATATTACTTCCTTCTATGCAAAGTTCTTATATCATTTTTAACACACTGACTGCCATGTGAGTTGTATTTAACTCAGGCTAGTTTTAACCCTGGGGCTTTGTGAAGCAAAACCCTGCAGTTGGTTCATGAATATCTTACTTGTTGATGTTCTTATTGTTACAATTAATATTGACAATTTAATTCTAAAAATGTGCATCGCATTGCATAGAACTCACACACAGAAAACAATAAAAAAATAACAAATTAGAAAGGATCATTTTATTTTAATAAAACACTGTGGTTCCAGGGGAAAAATATTTTTTCTAGTGTGGCAGTCAATGTGTTAAAAATAGTCCTTGCTCTTTTTTTTAAGTAAGAAATTGCTAGGGGAATGGAATATTTTCAGGTGGTATAGAATTCAGAAGCGATTTTTTGGAAAACTTTGCTGTGCTGTGCTTTTTGTTCCCACTGAAGTTTCCTTCTTGAGCACAGGTATGAGCATTTGGGTTGTAGGCTTTCCGCTTTTTCAGGATTGGGATCCATTTTCTGAAGACTGGTCAAATGTGGATGGATACCTCATTGCAAGGGCTCCTACCATGACCTCCCTGAGCATCAGCATGGTGTGCGAGGCAGTACACTGAAAGGGAATGTGACAGGCTCACACCAGTAGCCACAGACTGGTTATTAGCACCATCTCAATCAGCTCCAAATAACCTGCCAATGTTCTGTATGGGGTAGAGTTCTCCTTAGAATCAGTCAATCAAATATGATAATCATACCATGCTGCTTGACAAAATATCATATTACTTCTTTCTATGCAAAGTTCTTATACCATTTTTAAAAATAGTCCTTGCTTTTTAAGTAAGAAATGGCTAGAGTTGCAGTGAGCTATGATGATACCACTGCACTCTAGTCTGGGCAACAGAGTGAGACTCTGTCTCAAAACAAAACAAAACAAAACAGAACAACCCAAAAACCTAAAATCCTGTACCTAGTGACATTATCCTTCAAAAGTGAAGGAGAGACTTCTAGTTTTCAGTCTGGCATATAAGGAGCTTGGAAGTCATTACTCCATCCTAACAACAAGTAAAAAAGTGAACAAAGTGGAAAATTAACAACAGAGATGTGAGGTCACAGGACAAACTGTCACCCCCCAAATCAGAGAGACAGATAGGCGGATACCGAGAATCACAACTTACTGGAGCAGAAACCCACAAGGGGAAACCTTTGCGAGAAGCGATGCTGAAGTAGGAAAACCTTGTACTCTAACAGACGAATTGCTGGAGGCTCAGTATTGACAAGTCTGAGAGTTGACAACTCCTGGGGGCCCAGCGATAGGGGTGTCCACACACTTTTGTGAGTTTTACCTTCGGGAGCTCTACCGGGTTTTCACAGTGAAGACTGGGGGAAAAACCCTTTATGTTTCTGGAGGAGGAGGGGAAAAGGAACCATTTTGAGATATGCCAGAGCATTCTGTTCATAACAAGGCCTGTCTCCAAGAGAAACTATTTCACCAGAGTCTAACCTGTCGGGGTTTTACCCAAGCTTAACTGACCCGGGGGGAAGGGGAATATCCAGCTCCAGCCCCTTTTACCATGGTGTCCCACGTAAGGGTGGAGGGGAAATTGATAAGCCCTTGTGAAGTTCACAGCCCAGGGGCACAGGCTCACTAAAACACGGACACCCAATCACAGGACTCTAGAATGCTATAGATCATTCCCCCTCGCCCCGACACCTTACCACCACATCACTAAAGGCCTATTTACAGCAGTTCCTTTTAGCTAGTACATCATGTCTGCTTTTCAAATGAAATTACAAGGCATAATAAAGGATAAAAACACAGTTTGAAGACAAAGAGCAAGCATCAGAACCAAATTCAGATATGGCAAAAATGTTGGAATTATCAGACCAGGAATTTAAAACAACTATGATTAATATGCTAAGAACTCTAATGGAAAAAGTAGACAACATGCAGGAACAGAAGGGTGCTATGAATAAAGAGATGGAAATCCTAAGACAGACTCAAAAAGAAATGCTAGAGATCAAAAACACTGTAGCAGAAGTGAAGAATGCCTTTGATAAACTGGAGATGGCTGAGGAAAGAATCTCTGGGCTTGAGATTGTGGCCATATAAACTCCAAAACCTGAAAAGCAAGGAGAAAAAGGACTGGAAAAAAAAAAAAAACCAGAATATTGAGGAACTGTGGAACAACTACAAAAGGTGTAGCATACATTTATAGGGAATACCAGAAAGAAAGGAAAGAGAGAAAGGAACAGAAGAAATATTTAAAACAATAATGACCGAGAATTTCCTCAAATTAATGTCAGACACTAACCACAGATCCAAGAAGCTCAGAGAACATCAAGCAAGATAAATGCCAAAAAACTCTACACCTAGGCATATTATATTCAAACTGCAGAAAATCAAAGGAAAAAATCTTGAAAGAAGCCAGAGGTAAAAAAAAACAAAAACAAAAACCAAAAAACCACCAAAAAAACCACCTTACCACATAGAGGAGCAAAGATAAGAATTGCATTGACTTCTCTTCAGAAACCATGCAATTAAGAAGAGAATGGAGTGAAATATTTATTTCAAGTGCTTACAGGAAAAAAACCCTGCCAACCTAGAATTCTGTAACCTGTGAAACTAACCCTTAAAAGTGAAAGAGAAATAAAAACTTTCTCAAACAAACAGAAATTGAGGGAATTATTCACCAGCAGACCTGCCTTATAAGAAATGTTAAGGAAGTTCTTCAGAGAGAAGGGAAATGATATAGGTAAGTGTGATTTTCATCCACGTTTCTGGTTCCTAACTCTCATAGCCCTTGTTACAGTCTTGCGTTACAACGTTGCGGAGCTTTAGGCCTCAGAAGCAGGCCTCAGGAAACAGAATCAATCCCTCAGACCTTCTCCTGTCCTCCCCTCACCTGCAAAAGGCAGGACCCTAATCTGATTGTGGGTCATAAGACCCTCATTCCAGAGAAGGTCCTGCTCCCTACCCTGGAGGAAGGAATGCTGCACAGAGAGGCCAGGAGGGATCTGAACAGACAGACCTTGCTGGGCTTCCCTACTCAGTTTATTACTATTAGGCCACACCCCTTTTGTCCAATCACATTTCTACATGGTTGTCCATGCTTCAGTCATGCGTAGCCAATGAAGACTCCTAAAATGTCCAAGAGAACAGGGTTCAGGAGCTCCCAGAGAGCTGAACACATGGAGGTTTCTGGAGGGTGATCTATCCGGGCTGGGGGCATGGAAACTCCTACCCCTTCCCCCTATGTACCCCACTACCTCACCCTATGCATCTTTTCTTCTGTATCCTTTGTAATATCCTTTATGATAAGCTGGTAAACAGAAGTTTCTTTGAGTTCTGTGAGCTGTTCTAGCAAATGAATCAAACCCAAAGAAGAGGTTGCGGGAGCCCCAACTTGAAGTGAGTTGGTCAGAAGTTCTGGAGGCCTGGACTTGCAACTGCTGTCCGGGGGCGGGGGGAACAGTCTTGGGGACTGAGCCCTCACCCTGTGGGATCTGATGCTATCTCCGGGTAGATAGTGTCAGAGTGGAATTGGAGGACACCCAGTTGGTGTCTTCTGCAGCACTGATTGCTTGCTTGGTGGTGAGGAGAAACCCCCTAACATTTGGTCCCAGAAGTCTTCTTCTATAGTGACTGTTGTCATTGAGTGAGAGAATAGAGAAAGCATGTTGAGTGTTGTTTTTTTCACATCACAGTAAGGCATGCACATCTACATAAAGAAAGGAAGAGCCTTAGAGAAGGAATAAGTAAAGGAAAAATTCCACATTTCTGCAGTAAAAGACCAAAACAAAAAACCAATCCCCGAATCATCTGCTTTGGGCTGAGTATATGTGGCTGGAAGGAGGAAAGGAAAGATACCCAGAGCCTCTGGGGAAAGGACATTGCTCCCTGAAGGAAAAGGGACAGAGGGAGCCACAGGGGCTAAGAGCAGGGACACAGTGACTTGACAACGCCTGGATGGGGGTTTGCTTCCACTCGGGCTTGAGGCCTGGAACCCCCGGGGTGGGGAGAGGAGGAATAGGAAGGCCAAACCTGCCTGGGGAGGGCTGTGATGAGAAAAAGCCCATGAAATGATGTCTCATCCAGCCAGAAGCCAAGTATAGATCTCGGGGAGGGAGAAAAGAAAAAAGCAGGTGAGGCCACGTAAGGGAGGCTTTGGGCAAGGGAGCAGCGAGGTGGCGGCCATGAGCCAGTGGCCATCCAGAGGCACCCTGGGCACTGGGGACTGTTAGGTTTGTTCCAGGTGGGAACCCGAAAAGCATGTGTAGGACAGAATGGGGTTAATGCAAAACTTAGGCTTGTAAAGCAATAGCCGCAGGAGTCTGGGGAGTCCTGGACTTTGCAGTTCTAACAGCCAGCTGCAGCCAGCATTTCTTCCCCCTCCCTCCCTGATAGAGACGAAGGCTATCCCTCCCTAGCTCTCCTGATAAGGACAAGGCCAGAACAGAAGGATGAATGTGACTGGGGCAAAGGTGTCCTAGAAGTTGGTTATTTGAAGAAGAATTTATTACAAGCAGCTGTTCTGGCCCACTTGCTTACTCCCCCCGGAAAAACCCTCTATAAAACTCAACGCTCTCCCCTTTTCTCTCGTGGATGCTCTTTCGCCTCCACCCATCTGCACCCAGATGCTCAAAATAAACAGCATTTTGCTACACATGAGGCTTCGTGTGTCTGTCTGTCTCTTGGCTCCAGACCTAACAGGGATCACAAGGCCTGGGTGTGGGATCTTTCGGATGGCTTTGCTGGGAAGCTGTGGGTGGGTTCCCCATCTGGCTTTTTAGGGGCTTTCCCCCATCACCTTGCACCTCTGTCCAGGCCAGAGACTGAATAAAGCCGATGGTTCTCACACTTTAGCTTGTGTTGGAGTTACCTGGAGGGCTTGTCAAGATACAGATGGCCGGGCCCCATCCGCAGCGTGTCTGATTCAGGAGGTCTGGGGTGGGGCCTGAGAGGGTGTTTCTCTAACCAGTCCCCAGGGGCTGTTTCTGCTGCTCGTCAAGGACGACACTTTGAGAACCACTGAGCTACAGGAAGATAGTTTTATTTTATGTGACACCATGGTAGGCGCTGTCCATACTTCATCTCATGGAACACTCACAACGCGGCTGGGTAGACGCTGGACAGTTTGTGAAACTCTCTGTTATGGGTTGAATTGTGTCTCTCCCCAAACAAGTTGATGTCCTAATCCCCAGTACTTCAGAATGTGACCTTATTTGGAAAGAGGGTAGTTGTGGGTGTAATTGACTAAGATGAGGTCCTGTTATGGTAAGGCAGGCCCTTAATCTGATATGACCAGTATCCTCATAAGAAGATACAGACACGCAGAGAGGGAAAACACCATATGAAGACAGAGACACGCAGGGAGAAAACAGCCATGCGACGATGGAGGCAGAAGTTGGAGTGATGCATCTACACGCCAAGGGATGCCCAGGATGGCCAGCGAACCCCAGAAGCTAGAAGAGAGAAGGAAAGATTCTCCCCTACAGGTTTCAGAGAGAGCATGGCCCTGCTGACACCTTGATTTGGACTTCTGGCTTCCAGAGCTGTGAGACAATAAATTTCTGTTGTTTTAAGCTACCCAGTTTATGTAACTTTGTCATATGAATAGAAGACCCCGGAAACAAGTACACTTTCAAAGCCAAACTGTCCTTGGGCTGTTCTCTCCAGATGACTTTGCTATTTATTCCTCAAGTGGCTTGACTCCAGCCGGAAGGCCCAGGGAGCCCTTCCTGAACCACAGAGAGCTATGGACATGGGGTGACCTGGTACAGAACCACTGCCCGAGGAGGGCACTCCGTTCTGGAATCCTTCACCTATGTAAGAGTGATAGGAGGTGACAGAAGTATCAGAGGAGCGGTGGGTACCCTGTTCTGAAATGTCACTACCGCTGCAGTGTCTCCTTAATGCAGATGAGGCTCAACCCAGGAAATAGCTCTGGAAATGTCCTATTCTTCCTAAAGATTCACTTTTCCACCTCATCTGAGATCACTTGTGTGCCTCTCTTCTTTGCAACCTGGAAGGATTTAAACAAACAAGAGCAACCCTAAATAAGAAATTGCTACCCTCATTTCTCAGTTGAGCAAACTGAGGCTCAGAAAGGTTAGAGAACTTACCCAGGAGGGTCACATAGCTAATAAATGCAGAGATCAGTCCCGAACCCCTGGCTCCTATTTTACTGCCGTATTCATAGTATCTCTCACAGGGAAAACCCGAGCAGAGAATCTTGGGGTGAGGTGGGTTCTGTTGTCAGCATCCCACATTTCAGTCTATGTCCCCTGCAGAGTGCAAAATGGTCACACCACAGGCCCAGGCAGGACATCCCGCAGTTAATGACCTTGACAAACTGCTAAGAAGACGACTGCTCCCTCTCTGTCTTTGGGGCCTGGAATTTGCCTCACGTTTGCCTCATGCCTGTCTACATGCATTCATCCAATAAACATTTATTAAGTACCCTCTGTTTCCCAGCCTTTGAGTGTTAATGCTTTCATGCAGCTGTTTAATTTGAGGAGTTATCTTTCCAACCCTTAACCACTAACCCAGGACCCCCCTCCCTAAGCAACCAATATGATTTTTACTCTAGAGGAATTCATACAGGAAAGGGATTTATGCCAAAGTTTGGCCAGTTTGTGTAGTCTGAGAAGGGCGTAATTTAGAAAACATGTTCTCATGTGACACAGAACATTAGAGGTTCAGAAAGGGCAAAAGGAACTCCATACGCTTTGGTGACTACTGAATTCAGTCCTCGGTATATCCTAGGTGCTCAACAAATGCTTATGGACTAGCTGTGAGAATTTGGGCAGTGCTTCTATTAGGAATTATTTATGACCAAAACCAGTTATAAATCCATCTCTTCATTCATTTGTTATTATCCATTCAAGAAATAGCTAAGTCCTTACTATGGGTCCACAACTGAGAATGGAAAGGTGAATGAGACATGGCCCCTGCCCTTGAGGAAATCAAGGAATAATTGAAATGAAGTGTCCCTGGAACAAGTGTTGCTAAATAAATAATTGAGCTTGGGGAAGAATAACCAGATTTAAAAGATGTCTTATGCTGGTCTGTGCTTAATTCCTGGTGGGAGGCACCATGTTTAAGAATGGGAGTTTGGCTATTTGCCAGTTACTACTTATGTGTTCTTGAGTTATCTAACCTTCATGAGCCTAAGTCTCCTCCTCTGTAAAGTGTGGGTAATAATTACACTCACCTGACAGTGCTGCTGTATGGCTTCAAGAAGGAAATAAAGTAATTCATTTTAATAGTCACTTTGTTCAGTCAGTAAGAACATATACATTTATTACATATCTGTAGACTGAATCCTTATGGAAAGGAATTGCATTTTAGGCTCTTTGTTAAATACTTGAAGGAATAGGCCAAACACAAGAAGTAGGACATCTAATGACTTTTTGTAGTGGTGTGGCCCAAAGAGTGTTCCTTGGAACATCAAGGCCAGCAAAATCTTTCTTCATAATAAAATAGTTTGAGAAACTCTGCTGGCAATTGCCTTCTCTTGAAGATTCATAATTTACATTAGTATGTTAACGATGTTAGAAGAGTTGCAATGAAGAAATCTGTTTAACTTTACTTAGTTTGGTGTTTTCCAATCTTATTGGACCAATAATATACTCTTGAAAACCCCAAACTCCTGAAAGTTAGACTTGGAAGGAGACTGGGCAGAGAGAGATATTCCAGAGTTCTCATCTCTCCTATGGGTTCCTCCTTCCCCTTAGATCCACAATCTCCAACCCTTGGGCCAAGGACCCCTACCAGTCCTTGGCCTGTTAGGAACCAGGCTGCCTGAGCTCCGCCCCTCCAGCCCCAACCCCAGTCTGTGGAAAAATTGTCTTCCATGAAACCAATCCCTGGTGCCAAAAAGGCTGGGGACCACTGCCTTAGAGTTCTCTCACTTTACTTTCTGCTGTTGCCATCTATTGACTTCTAGAGTTGTTCTGATGTCTCATTAAAAACTCTTTGGTTCCTCATAGTAGATCTGATACTGGTTGAAATATTACAAAGACTATGAAACACCAGAGGGAATTCCAGAAAAATACAAGGAAACATCAGGAAACACATCAACAGCCTGATGTGATTCTCTGTTCCCACCATAGTCAGCTGCTCTTGTGCATTGTCCCCTTAAGATGCTGGCCGGCCGCCTCCTTCTCATCCCTGAAGGGTTGACACAAATCTATAGGAACAGAGACTGGTAAAAGAAAATCTGCTAGTTTTCTTGATCAAACTCAACCCTAATCTTCAAAGCCAGCAGCTCTGAAGCTGGTCTTCCAAAGGAACCTTCCATTTGATCTTCCACACTGGTCTTGGGGGCCACCACTGGCTCTGTAAGACCAGACATCAAGCTGGGCCCATCAAGCTTCTCTTAAGTAACTGACAAGCAGATGCTGGGCTGGACCAATTAAATAAGCTCAGGGATAACTCACAGGAAGGAAATACAGAGATAAGGCAACCAGATAATCTGACTCACGTGGTCAGCCTCTTTTTCAGCTTGTTTACTCGTGGAATGTTAGAGATGATGGATTTATCCAACCCATGACTATACTTCTAAAAAAGCCCATAGCCGGGATCTTCCCATCAGATAATAAGTCAAGTCGACTGGATTTTTTTAACATAACAAAAATAAAAATGCTATCTGGAACTTTCTTTAAAAAAAAAAAAAAAACCACTGGAGTTGCATTCTTTAACTCTCAAAAAGTCTAACTTAACCAACATATTTTCCCCCCACAAACATGATCAGGAAGAAATTATAAAACATGACTCATACACTGGGCAATTCCAATTTCTACCTCTTCCTCTTTCCCCCAACATTACTCTTGAAATCACAAGATCTCACCCACGATGGAGGCAATCTCCTGGCTCCCCATGGCAAGGACAAGGAGTTCTGTGAAAGGGTCTGTTTGTTCCTTACACACACACACACACACACATACACACACAGAAACTTTTTTTTTATCCTAGAGATAGTTAATGTTTTCATCTATTTAAGGTCTGGAAGCTATTTCCAGGTATTTTTGGGTACCAGCAGTAAGGCAGAATTGAGCAGGATTTATGGGAAAGCCAAATGCTCTTCTCTTACTGAAACAGAGTCAACGGCCTAGTTATACATGGCCACTTTCCCTAAATACAAAAACTGCAAGAATCTCAAACTGTCAGCCCTAAGAAACCAGGCCTCCTGGGATTGTAGATTGGGTTGCTATGGAGGGAAGGCTGGGAAAACTGTCTCCAGAGACACAGGGGAGGTTAGCATCCTGACATGCAAAATGTTTCCTAACCCCTTTAGTTCTTTGATGCTGAAGTGGAAAGAGGGAGGCTTGGAGGCCATGGCTGTGCCCCTGCGTGGTGTCAGGACCCAAGTAACCCTCAGAGCTGCACTCAGGAACCCTTCTGCCCTCTGAATGCCGTGCTTGGTGGGAGCTATTGCAGGCCTTGAGCAACCATTGAGCCCTTTCCCATCATTCAACCTCCACCAAATCTTGGCAATACCTACCAAGGAAGGTATCACACTTTGGGTGAGGGTGGTTGGGTAGGGAAAGGGGGATTTCTTTCAAAATAAAACACAGAAAAATATACTGATGCAGACAATTGTTGTCCTTAGTATTACAATATCATCCTGTTTTCTCTGAAAGTGCTACCTCTTACAAAGTCACTGGAGATGAGATCTGAGCCACAGTGTAGTTCCCTGAGGTTCTACCACGTGCCAGCCTCTCTGCTGGGCAACGGAGGTACAGAGAGATGTAACTCCTGCCCTCCCGGAACCCGGGAACCAGTGGATGCATGAGACATGAACAGACAATGTCAGTGTCATGCAGTAAGTGGTGGGATGAGAGTATGAACAGGGAGCTCCCGGAAGCCTTCCATAGTTCCCTGCAGGATTTCCAGATATACAACCCTGTTGCTCTCACAGTGCTTACTAGGAAACAGTAAAGAATGGAAGACTTCTCAGGGAAATATCAGAGCTCAGTGAACCCAACCCAAATGGTCACCATTTGCCCAGTGCTGTAGAGGGCAGCTCTGTTTTTGTCTCTCCTGTATCCCTTCCTTCATATTTTCTTTTTTTTTATTTTTTATTTATTTATTTATTTTTTTAATTTTTTTTTTTATTCCA
>VBSM01003204.1:51043246-51064785 GCA_008086735.1 Cheirogaleus medius | reverse complement strand
AAAAAAAAAAAAAAAGATCTGGTCAGGACTCCAGATCTTCACAAAGCTAGCACGCTGGAGAGTATGCCTCCAAGCAGGTGATCATGTCCCCAGCGTGCGGGGTCTGGTCCTGTACCCTCCCCTGGGGAAGGTGGTGATGCCAACTGCATGTGGTCTCCATCCTGGAGGAATGCCACAGCGCACTTGAGCCCCGGGTCGGCTCACATCATCAGAGGACCAGAGCGAGACCTGGGAGCTTCCCCTCACCCTGAGAGGCAGGTCGGCGCCTCCTTCCCCTATGGCCTTGCTGCCGATCACCCAGGGTGTCACATCCAGCTTAGTGCAAACCCTGAACTTCTCAGCCCGGAACTGCATCCTTCTTGGTACACACACGTCTTTTGTCACCACTAGGACTCTCTGGGAGTTACCGGGCATAACCCTGAAGTTTAGGTTGAAGCTGCTCTCTGCAAAGCTGTTGACACAAGGGATTTGTATCCATCTCAATTTTCGTACAAAATCTCCTGAGCCAGAGTTCCCAGACTGAGTATGTTCTATTGTTCTGCCGAAGGCCTTTGCATGGGGTGTCCCCTCTTTCTGGAATGCTCTTGCTTTATCTTTTCATGTCTGACTCCTTCTTGCCATTTAGATGTTTAAATTTTCCCTACTTTTCAGATTGGCTTTTATTCCCTGTCTCACCTAAAAAGGACCAACCCTTCTTTCTCTGTTTTTTCTCTCCTTTACCATTTCCGGTGATGACTGTCCAGTATCCAGTGGGTTGTCACTGCCCTCACACAGGACAGCCCTTGTCCACAGCCCACAGTGGAAACTGTGAAGTCGGGGGATCTGAAAGGAAGGGGCCCTCGGATGGGGAAGGGGACCTTATCGGTCATTTAATCTAGTCCTAAGCTGATGAGGATGCTCGTATTTCCTCATTCTTGTGGGTTTTTTGCTTTGGTTTTTTTGCCCACAATGGTTATGGAGAGCCGTTGAGCAAGGGTGACAATTATGTCCCACTGAGACACTTCTGGGCTATCCACGTTTGACTCCCAGGATAGATTGTGATGTGAAGTAGAATCAGCCCTGGTTTCAATTAGATTCTAAGTAGGTTGCATTCCACCTTCAAGGAGAGAACTTTGCCTGTCTCTTGCAAATGCACAGAAACCCACTGCACCCAGTGGACAGTTAACTCCAAGAGTATCACAAAGAACTCAGGGAGCTCAGCTGAGGAGGTTTTGGGGATTTTCTACTTCCTTTTCTTGGTCATGAGAGTCTGGGACTAGATGGTCTCCAGAACTGAGCCTAAAGGCTCTTCAACCCTTTGAGATGGAGATGAGGGAGGGTATAGAGCACCTACTTAAATCTGGATTTCAGATAAACAAAAAAATAACTTGTTAAATATAAGTATGTCCCATGTAATGCGCAGGACATATTTATACTAAAAGTACTGCATGGGACATAGTTACACTAAAAAAGTATTCATGTTTATCTGAAATTCAGATTTAGCTGGTCATCCTATATTTTATCTGGCAACCCTATGCAGGAGGGACCCGCGTTTAAAATAAATGGCTTCCCTAGGATGAAGCACTGGAATTGGGGAAAACAGCCTGCAGCGAGCTGGGACTTTTTGAAGGAAGGCATGAAGTCTGTTTCTTTCATGCCAATTAAGCAATCACAGACGACCCCGTCAGAATCCAAACCCGTGACTATCATGGGACTCAAGACCAGTAAAAAAATAAATAAAAAAGATTAAGAGCCAGAGAAGCAATCTTCACACACACAGCCAGCCAGCAGACGGGGGATTATCTCATTCAGGGAGGTAAGTGTGTTGCCTTCTCACCATAATCATAGCCCTGTTCTTGCAGAACGGGGTTCGGGAAATTCTGATGAACTCCTCTGCCCTCCGTCATTGCCTGCCTGATGCTTGACTGTCAGCAGAATTTCTCGTCGATGTTTGTAATTTTCCAACCTCAGAGGGTTCATAACGTCCCCACCTAGATGCTCTCTCAGTCCTGCAAGAGTGCCAAGAAGGAAAGTGACAACGCAGGGTGGCACCTGCCGGGGAGAAGCAGCCACCTCGAGTTCTATGCATTCTCCTGTTCCTTAAGGGACTGCTTCTCTTGGGTGGAGCGGGATGAGGTGCCTTTGTTGTCCCTACACGGTTTGCCGAGGCTCCGAACATGGGGTGGAGATGTAGGAAGCCAATTTAATGCAGCATTGAGTTTATTGTCTGGAATTTTGAACACAGGGTTCATCCCTGCATTATTCACCTGAGATGATCAGTGAGTTCAACTGTAATTTCTTTTTCACAAGGGAAGGTCAAATCACACATAAAATGCCCCAATGGAAAGGAGCCATGTGGTGACACATTCATTCTGCTCTCCTCCTCTCCCTGTTGTTTGAAACTGGAGCTCGTTCATAAAACTCCACGGGGATCAGGCCTTTGAGATGCACGGGAGCAGCGAGAGGCCAGAGCAGTACACGCTAGCAAGGAGAGAGCCTGCCATTATGGGTTTTTAATGAGCGTGCTTTATGACCAATGCAGTTGATGAGCTTTTATTTTTTTTAAAAAAAAATCCATTTGTATTTTTTTATTATTATTTTTAATTCTTACCATGTGACATGGACTAGAGAGAAGCAGGCATTGCTTTAGGTGGGAGGGAAGCCAAGTAGTTAGACCAAGTCGGGCCCCGGGCTTGCTCAGCTAATTTTGGGTGAAGCGCACGTGGACAAGCCGAAGCCCCTGTGTAGGGTGGTCCCCTCTGTTGGAAGGTGGGGTTGGAGGCGCTGTGCTGGCTGCTTGGCCTCGTGTCCCCAGCAAGGCTCAGGTGGAGGACATTCGGGAACACACATGAGGTCGTCACAGCCTTCTGCTTGTCCAGGGATTGACAGCAAATAATAACTTTGGAGAGAAATAACTCTTTTTATTTTATTAACCATAGCCCTGGGCCAGGGAAGGGGGAGAGTAAGTAAAAAATGCTTTTTGTTTGTTTGTTTCTCTGCAAGTTTATGGTATAGAATCAAACTGAAGGCAAATGAAGGGCCTTCTCCCCCTGCCCCACCCAAAGAATAATTCAATTTGAAAGGTTTTTGCTTTCATTTGTAGTTTCTTCTTGGAACTTAATTTTCACTTAGTGGGAGCGGTTAGAAACGTGAGCTATTTCTAAAGCCCTTGATATCGATGAAAGAAGCAGGTGCAAATCCCGTCACAGAGAGAAACCAGAGGGTCTTGGCTGTCAGTGTGGGACCCCCAGTGACGATGCCTTCGTGATCTTTATGAGATGATGAACAAGGTTGCTTTGGATGCACTAAATGATGCCCATGTGCCCCTCTGTTAGGTGTCCTGCACCCCGACCCTACAAGATGCCAATAGAAAACACTCACTTCATCTACGGTTACTCCAAGAAGGGGCGCCGCCACGCGTACATCACCGCTGAAGAGTAAGTTCGAACCCAGACCCAGCAGGGTTTCCAGTTTGCTGAGAGCCGGCTGACTTGCACCAGCACAGGCCGGTGCATAAACCTCCTCCCCGGCATTTCTCTCTCCAGAAAGTAAAATCCCTGACAACAGGGTGAGGAGACCCCGTGGTCCTGCAAGGGCTCGCTCTGGCTTCTGAGGCCACACAGGCAGGAAGACAGGAAAGATACAAAGTTGGATCTTGCCGTTGTGTCTGCATTCCTGGCTATTGGGCCTTAGCTGTAGGTTCCCAAGCTGAAAAACTTGTGTCCAGGATCGAGATGCCTCTTTCCTCAAGCCTCATTCTGTCCACTCCACTCAAGCTCCTGAAGGTGGTTTGCAGACAGAATGAAGGTGAGTCGCTAAACAGCCAATGAAGACAAAGGCAGGTGTGTTGGCTCAGCCTGCAGCCTGACTCCAGGGTGAAGGCGGTGCAGCGTAACTTTGCCCTAGAGAAAGGCATTTGGTGTTCAGAGTTAATTAAAAATAAATATTTATATGATTAAGCATTTCTGAGTGCTAAGCATCGTATACCGGCCCAAGACACTGTTCTTATCTTTGCAAAAGCTCACAGTCTAGTGGGAGAGTGAGGCATGAGAACACTTTCAGCAAATGTGAATGCAGTGCTGGGAAACCAGAGGCCACAGGGACACACGCTGCCTGTGCTAGGAGCGGGAGAGGCCGTGGTGGGAGGGGAGGTGCCACCCTCGGTAGGACTCCAGCAGGACAAGGAGCTAGGTTTTTACTTGGACTATTTCTTACGTTGTTGAAAAATCTTTAACAGACTCAACCAGCAGGGACAAGCGAGATGGAGAACGCATGAAAGGTGCCAAGGAAGAATTCAGGCCGGGAGCATTTCCTCAGCAGACCCTAGTGTAGGATTCCCCAATGCCCTTGTGTGGCCAATGGCGGATGAGGGTGGCGATATCTTCTAATAAAATGTCCCCAAGAGCAAAAGTGTTACTCTTTGAGGGAGGGGAGGCAATTGCACATGGCATTAGATAGGATATTGTTTCGGCCTCTATATAATGAATGAATCGACAGTCTCTTCGATTCTTCTCGAAAATATAATTGTACTTATCTCTCACATAAGAATCCAAGAGGAAAAAGTTCAAGGTCTGTCAGTTTTCCTCTCGCTGGTTATTCCCCTTGCTTTTTGTCTCCATGGCTGAAGATGGTGCACCATTATCTCCATGTCTCGCCAGCAGAAGGAGGCAGGGAGGAAGGAGAGGCTAAGGCCATTCCTTTCAAGTGACACACATTACTTCTGCTCCCTCCCCACATGGTGACACCCACCCTAGTCGGCATCATCCTTGCCGTTTTGTAAATGAGGAAAGGTTTAGAGAAATCAGGAAACCTACAGCCCAACATGGTAGCACAAGGATTTAAATCCGGGTCTGTTTGCCTCCGGAGTCCATGCTATTAAGACACAAATATTTGCACAATCCCATCCAGTGAGAGTATGGGGCAGAGATCAGCATGTCCGTGTGAAGCTGAAGGCTGAACAGCTTCTCGCTGGAGGCAGGAGGTTGTCGGCTCAGTAGGCTGAAAACTGAGTTGTCCTCTGCCATTTGGTGCCATCACTCCCAGCCCGGGAGGGCCCAGGTGCAGCCATGGCCTTAAAAGGGTTACTTTCAGGGACTAGTCAGGAAGACAGAGACCAGCCAGGAGTTTCAGCATACAGACTTTAATGTAAGGAATGGGTTGAACAGGCATGAGGAGGCCAAGAAGACAGAGCGGTAACCCAAGGGCAGCCCCTGGGGTGGGGGAATGTAGGGAAGGTGGGGGTCGCCAGGAGGAACCCCACAAAGATGGGACCCAGGTCTCCAAGAGGGGGGGTTTCTGTTTGGCTGGTTCTGGTGCCTCAGGAGCGTAGAGGGGACCCGTGATCAAGCACGCTGAGCTCTGAGGTGGGGGCACAGGTCGGCGGGTGCTCTTGCTGGGGAGGGCCCCAATGCAGCCCACTCTGGGGATGCCAGATAAAGAGCTGGTGATTGGGGCTGACTGACCGTGTGAAGCCTGTTGCTGGGGTGACGCCAGACAGGAACAGGAAGCAAACTGGAAGGAGCAGCTCCCCGCCCCACCAGAGCACTCTAACGGGAGCCAACGGGCACAGGGGCAGTGGGGTTTGCAGAGTGCAGTCCCAGCACCACAGAGCAGAGCATAGAAAGGTGGGCTTGAAATTGAGGGACAACAGCTGAATAAAAGGCACAATGGTTTCTACCGTTATCATGTGAAGGAACCCCTTGACGAAGACATAAGCTTTCTGCATCTTGCAACATGAACACGGTGCTTGTGCAGGGTCAGGTAGATTCTCCGGCATCTTCCTTGAGAACACGAAGGAGCCTCTGGGTTCCAGTGCAGAAGAAAAACACCCATTCTACCTATATGTGTGGGAGCTGTCCTTTTGTCAGCAGGATGTCATTCCTTTTGACATTTTTCTGTGTGTAGCGGGGTCAGATGACCAAAGCCCCCAGCACAGTGACACAATTAACTTGAGTCTGTGAGGGAAGGAAGCACCGAATGCATGGAACATCATGATCTCATGCAGGGGACTGAAAAGCAGGCCAGGAAATAACTACCTGTGCACAAGGCCAGGCATGAAAAGACTCATTCCTCTCATCAAATGTCCCTGCCCAGCAGGCTGCTTATTCAAACAGGTGCAGTAGTATTAGGGGAACCAGGACAGCTTCATTGGAACAAGGCAACTCCAAGATCTGAGGATATTTATCCTTCTCAAAACAGTGCCACCAGGTAGCTTGAGGAAGAACGATGCAAAATAAGTCCCCACACCCAGCCAAAAATGGCAACACACCTGCTTTGAGTATTACCTATCGCTTTGAAACCTCAATGGAAAGGGGTTCTCACAGTTGAGGAGGGCAGAAGTCATCCCTGGAGGGTTCCTAGGCACTGCCACCAAGAGGCTGATTTGATAGGCCAGGGGTGGGGCCCCAGAATCTGCTCCTTCACATGCAACTCAGGCAATTGCTGAGGGTGGTATTTAGGTGACATTCTGAGGAGCCCTGCTATGTTGGGCAATGGTTCTTCTGGTGTGTGTGTGGCATATTCTGGTGCCTTTCACTCTCAGTCCCTTGCGTGTGTTGTGAGCGTAACGTGACTGTGCATAAGAGCTGGAACAAAGCTCTGTCTGTGTAGAGATGTTCAAGGGGATGGCCACAGGGTGAAACTGCAGCTCAGGCATCTGGGAGTGGAATCACCTGCCTCCAGTCACAAGAGCCCATTGAATACTCCTTGTGACAGCTTCCTTTTAGGAAAGAGTGATTCTGCAGGAAAAGCGCTGGCCTGGGAGATGGGAGACCTGGATCTGGCCCAAATTCTTGTGCTCACTCCCTGTGTCTCTAACGCCAGTTGCTGTGAATGCTGGTTCTGCCACTTAATGGTTGTGCAAACCTTGGGCATTTTAACAGCCTGATGTCAGCTGTAAAATGAACATCATTCCTTCCTCAGAGGACTGTTGTCAGGATGAAATAAAATCACATATGTGGGGTGCTTATCACAGTGCCTGGCACATGTTGGTGCTCAGTGAATGGGAGAGTAGACACTATGGTGGTGGTGATGTTGATGAATCTTGGTTGGTCTCAACTTCATGATCTATAAGATGGGTGGATCGGCCTACACAACTGGGTCAGAGTTTCCATCTAGCATTGTCATCCCGTGGTTCTCTCTCCACCCCATTGGAAGATGGACAGGACGAGCTCGATGCCTCAGCAGCCTTGAGACTGAGGTGGTCCGGTAGATGGTACTGGACGAAAGTCTCTCCAGGGAAAGGCTTAGTTCAGCCTTGCTTCTCTTGTAGATGCTCCACCTCCTGTAAGTCACTCAGCTCTGCAGAGCCTTTCTTAGCAAGTTGATGGCCACAGATAACAGGCTGAGTGCTGTCAATTTTGACCACGCTGTGATGGTCAGGCAGATGTTAGCTAGGGTGTGCACAGCCCCACACCCTATTTCCAGGGACTCTGTGGTAACTGTGATGCTTCCCAGGGGTCACTGAGCACAAGGCCCAAAAGGCTGGTTTAGATGCCAGAGTGGCATCCTGCTGCTTGAGACCAGATCCTTCGCAATAGGTAACGCTACACCTTTGCTCTAGGTTTGGCTCAGACACTTCTCCCCCCGGCTGCAAGGAGTAAAGGGGGAAGCTTGGGTTTGGGGAAGAGAGGGCACAAACACAACTGAGACAGACTCAGGTTCAAATCTTAGCTCTGTCTTGTGCTAGCTCTGCATGACCACCAGCAAGTCATTTCATCTCTGCTTTTATTTCCTCATCCATGAAATGGGAATGGTAAATGGTCCCTACCCTGCAGGGTTGTCATGAGAATCAGATAAGCTAATGCACGTAGGATGTTTAGCACAGCACCTAGGTTATGGTAGATATTCAGTCAATGCTAGTTTTCATTTTCTTTTTGTGGACTGAATTGGAAAAAATACTTAAACCAGCTTTGATGAGAAGAAGAGATAATTCAGCCCTAACAAATACATTGTCCACATAAGGATCAGTTGCTATGGCACTTCTTGTGCCTGGAACTTGGGTTGTTGGGCCTTGCCAGTTAGCGGTGGTCCTGTGGACACACACCTAACGGGCTCCTAGACAAGGACCTGTCCATGGACACAGGTGCTAGAGCCCTGGTGGGATGCCTGGTGTGGGAGGTGGGAAACTACTTGGGGACTGGGAGGTGCTTCTTTGGGCTGTCAAAGCCCATACGAAGAGAGAAGAAGATTGGTCTGTGTTTCATCACGATCTGGAACAATGTTTCTATGACAAGGCGGATTTGTCTGTCTCTTGGGCCAGGGCTGCGGGGATTGGCATCCTGACAGTGATCCTGGCAATTTTGCTGCTCGTCGGCTGCTGGTATTGCAGAAGACGAAGTGGATACAGAACCTTGACGGTGAGTATAGTCCCACTGCCAGGATCCCTCCAGATTCAGGACTTCCTTTCCACCTCCTCCTCTGGATTTCTGAAGAGTGCGATAACATTCTCAGGATCACCTCTAGCTTGGATTCCTGCTTCCGACAAAGCTTTTGCTATATTGTACTTGTTGCAACGCTTCCTTTGCCTCTGCCCAGGCATGAACCTGACCAGGAACTTGCCCTGTGTCTTTGTCTGTTTTGTGCTGTTATAACAGAATATAAAAGACTGGGTGATTTATAAAGAAATGAAATTTATTTGCCTCACAGTTCTGTAGGCTGGGAAGTCCAGGATCTGGGGGCTGCATCTGGTGAGGGCCTTCTTGCTGCGTTATATCGTGGTGGGAGGCGTCACACGGGCAGGAGAGCAAGAGAGGGCCGCACTCACTTTTGTAACAAACCAACCCTCAAGACAACGACGACGTTAATCTATTCATGAGGGCAGAGCTCTCATGACCTAATCACCCCTTAAAGATCCCACCTCTCGACACTGTTGCGGGGATTAAGTTTCCAACAGATGAATTTTGGGGGACATGATGGTCCTACTTGTAGCAAATTTGGGTACCTGGCTGTTGTGTGTCGCAGAACACCCATGGTCTGTGGGGCACACCGGAAGGGGTTCACGGTCCTCTTCCACAGCAAACAGCAGTTTATTAGGCACGTCAGGTCTTACCAATACTTACAGGGATTCCTGCTGGCTCCACTCCTCCACTTAGTGGCCTGCTCCTCACCTTGCCTCTTCACCCCTTTCCTCCCAGTTACCTGAGAATTCCAAGTTCTTCTGACTATACATTGGCAGCTCAGGATGTCCAAGACCCCTTCAGACATGAGTGCGATGAGAAAACCATCCTCCCCACAGCAGCACAAAGGATCACTCTGTGTGTGTGTTTGTGTGTGCATGTGTTTAAACAGGCTCCATCCTTCTTGGATGGCCAACATGGTTTTAATGGAAAAATGGAAAAAACCAACATGGTTTTTTTCTTCCTTACCCAAATAAACAGGAAGCTAACACAATGACACAGTCCGGTCTTGTGGTACCAGGATCTTCCATGAATGGGAAATATCAGCTGAGTCTATAAACTATAAAAACTACAAGGTTCAGCAATCTTGCTTCAAAGTCAGGCAGCACCTTAGCATTTAAGCACCCGAAGGCATTCCCCACAGTGAGCGATGGAACGAAAGGATTTCTCTCTCTCTCTTTCTCCTTGTTATTACAGATATGAAAGCTTTTCAGATTGATGCATAATGGAAAAAAATTATCTTTACAAAAGATGTCGGAAAGTCCCAGTGCTCATTCAGCAAGCACTGGGTCAGAGGAAAGTGTCCTGGGAAGGAGAGGAGGGTCAGTGTGGGTGAGGGGCTGGAGCTGGGCAGTTTGGTGAGAAGGGGAAGGTGAGAGATGCAGCTTCAAATTCTTTTCCTTCTTGCCAAGGAACTTGGGCAGCCTCGTGCCTCCGTTTCCCCAGTGCCTGTCTTGCCAGAGTGTGAATACAAATACAAACCATGAAAGGCAGGGCAAGTTTGGGGGCTGATGCACCTCCCCAAGCATAGCCCTCTGGTGTGTTGACACTTAGTGGGAGCCCCGGAAGGGGCAGGGAACCTGCGGCCTTCTGATTTCAAGATTGTTCTTTTTTAAGTATCAGCAAGAAAAGCTTCATCTTTCTCTGCTGCACCCGTTTTAATAAAAGAATTTGTTCTGTAAAATTTGGATTCAGTCGAAAGGCTGCACTTATGGACCTAGCAGGGCACATTTTTGCCTTAAGGCTGCAGGTTCAGCTAGGAGGGGAGGGTTGTGCTCTCTGCCACAGAACTCCATCTGTGACTCCAGCATGGGGTCATGATGTTGCCTTGTAATTAGTTATTTACTTTTTACCTTTTCCACCACTTTTCTTTCCCCCATTTATGAACCAATACAGAGACTATTTCCTATTCATCTTTGTTTCTCCAGTGCTCAGTGCAGTGCCTGGCACACGGCAATCATACAATTGTATGGTGTCAGCATTGGGTCTCATTGTCTGCCACTGGCTTGCTTGGTGATCTTAGGTTTTAACTTCTCCAGGCCTCGTTAGCTCTGTTCTATACCTAGCCATGGTGGAAACACATGATATATTGATAACATAATGTCTATCAGTTTTTATGTAATACATATTTTCTTCTGTATTTTTATTTCATTATATACTTGCATATCAAAAACACAATGATTTAGTCTTTCAGGTAGTAAAGGCTCTCCACACTCAACGTACTGGTACCCACTTCCTTACTAACTACAATTATTAGCTTGATGCCACTGGACACAAAGACAATGATGTTTCTCCTTTATGCTTCAGTGCTCTCATCTTAAATTCATTCATTTAAAGAATAACAGAGAGTCTTAATGTGTGTTCAGACACCGTGAATATTTTGCTTGGTAAGTTTCAAATTCAACCTACCATGTCTACATTTCTCTATGACTGGATCAATGATTTGTAGAGCTTCTGAAATTTTTATGAGATGGAAATATGTTTAAATTCCTTGGTTCCCCTACTGCCTAAAAATGCTATCATATTTATTTTTTTTAATTAATATTAAAATCTTGTTTTGAGACTTTCATATCTCTAGAAAAGCCAGGTTGGGAATCAGCAGTCTAAGAAATTTAGGCAAAATTATGTAAAATAGTGCATTAAGTAGTGCATTTAATTACATAATTACCTCCCTTTCTCTCTTTGGTGATTCTATTTCCATTTTAAAGCAAATGAACAGAAATGACTATAAATACAAGCTTTGGGTATCTGAATTACTCCACTTTTAGCAGCCTTCATTAAGCTTTGAACTGTCTACTTCCAACTTTCATTGACCACAGGATAGTAGTGAGGATGTTTGGAATTTAGATCTCCTAAAATTTCTCCCTTGGTTAAC
Source organism: Cheirogaleus medius (assembly GCA_008086735.1). Taxonomy (NCBI): domain Eukaryota; kingdom Metazoa; phylum Chordata; class Mammalia; order Primates; family Cheirogaleidae; genus Cheirogaleus; species Cheirogaleus medius. Next base: position 51,053,535 of record VBSM01003204.1, on the reverse strand, counting down.
AATTTCCCTGAGCCTTGAAAAACATCTTTTGAAAGGAAAGACTGCTTTTTGGCAGTAACATGTTTCTGCAGAAGGCAGTGGGAGATGATTTGTAAGCAATCGAACATGGGTTTTTATATTTACCAGTTTTATACCTTCACTTGGAAGTTTAGGCCATAATACTTTCATTCCTGGAGAAGAATTTCAAGGCTTCTGCTGACAGCTCAGTTTACGCTCATGTCTCAAAGTATTGTATTTCTCTCTCTCTCTTTTTTTTGAGACAGAGTCTCACTTTGTTGCCCAGGCTAGAGTGAGTGCTGTGGCATCAGCCTAGTTTACAGCAGCCTCAAACTCCTGGGCTCAAGCAATCCTTCTGCCCCAGCCTCCCGAGTAGCTGGGACTACAGGCATGTGCCACCATGCCTGGCTAATTTTTTATATATATTTTTAGTTGGCCAATTAATTTCTCTATATTTAGTAGAGATGTGGGTCTTGCTCTTGCTCAGGCTGGTTTCGAACACCTGACCTTGAGCAATCCACCCACCTCGGCCTCCCAGAGTGCTAGGATTACAGGTGTGAGCCACCGTACCCGGCCTGTGTTTCTCAATGGTCAGGAGACACCTGCACTGGAATCACCTGAGATTCTTGCTAAAAGGCAGATTCTGGGACCATCTCTGGTGGTGGGGTGGAGGAATCTGCATTTTAACATGCCTCCTGAGTTATAATGTAAATGCAGAGAATTAGCAGTGAACTGAGAGAGTGGATCCCATTCCTATCCTGTGGCAGCTGAGAGACTTAAGAAAAAGAAAAAAAAGAAAACAATAATTGACAAAGACAGTTTTACTTTTTTTTCTTTCCAATCAGTATACAATTTATTTCTGGCTTATTGCCTTAGTTAGGACTTCCAGGATGATGTTGAAAAGGAGTGATGAGAGGAGACATCCTTGCCTTGTTCCTGATCTTAGTGGGAAAGCCTTGAGCTTCTCATCATTAAGTATGGTTTGCTGCAGGATTTTTGATTCTTCAGCAAAGTTGAGGAAGTTTCCCTCTATTCCTAGTTTACTGAGAGTTTTTAATTATGAACGGGAGTTTCATTTTTATCAAATGCTTTTCCTGCATCTATTGATACAATCATGTGATTTTTCTTCTTTAGCCTGTTGGTGTAATGAATTAATTGATTTTCCAATGTTGAACAAATTTTTCATACCTGGGATAAATCCCACTTAGTCACAGCATATAATTCTTTTTATACATTGTTCCATTTGATTTGCTAATATTTTGTTGAGGATTTTTGCATCTATATTCATGTGAGATATTGATCTGTATTTTTCATTTCTTCAGATGTCTTTGGTTTTGGTATCAGGGTAATGCTGGCCTCATAGAATGGGTTAGAAAGTGCTTCTGTCTTGTGAAAGAGGTCATAGAAAATTGGTATAATTTCTTCCCTAAATGTTTAGTAAAAATTTGTCAGTGAACCCATCTGGGCCTGGTGCTTTCTGTTTTAGAAGGTCATTAATTTTTGATTCAATTTTTATGGTAGATATAGGCCTATTCAGATGGTCTATTTCTACTTGTGTGGATTTTGACAGATTGTGTCTTTCAAAGATTTGTTACATTCATATAGACTTTCAAATTTGTGAGCATAGTATTCCTTGCTTAGCCTTTTAATGTCCATGGGCTCTGTAGTGATTACTCTCTTTCATTTCTGATAATAGTAGTTTGTGTCTTCTGTCTTTTTTTTTCCTTAGCCTAGCTTAAGACTTATCAATTTTACCGATCTTTCCCAAGAACCAGCTTTTGGTTTCATTGATTTGCTCTATTGATTTTCCGTTTTCAATTTCATTGATTTTTGCTTTAATTTTTCTTTCTTTCTTTTTTTTTTTTTTGGCTTACTTTGGATTTAATTTGCTCTTCTTTTTCTAGTTTCCTAAGGTAGAGGCTTAGATGACTGATTTTAGATCTTTCTTCTTTTCCAATATACACATTCAATGTTATAAATTTCCCTCTAAGTACTGCTTTCACTGTATCCCACAAATTTTGATAAGTTGTATTTCAATTTCATTTGGTTCAAAATATTTTTAAATTTCTCTTGAGATTTCTTCTTTGACCCATGTGCTATATAGAAATGTGTTGCTTAATCTTCACATATTTGGGGATTTTCTAGCTATCTTTCTGTTATTGATTTCTATTTTAATTCTATTGTGGTCTTACAAGCAAACATTATATGATTTCTATTCTTTTAAATTTGTAAAGACATATTTTATATCCCAGAATGTGGTCTATCTTGGTGAATGTTCTATGTGGGCTTGAGAAGAATGTGTATTCGGCTGTTGTTGGATGAAGCAGCCTATAGATGTCTATTATATCTAGTTGATTGATGGTTTTATTGTTTGACTATGTCTTGCTAATTTTTCACCTGCTAGATTTGTCCATTTCTGACAGAGGAGTGTTAGTCTCCAACTCCAACTCCAACTCCATGGTAGATTCAACCATTTTCTCCTTGCGGTTTTTCTCTCATGTATTTTGATATGCTGTTATTAGGTGCATACATGTTAAGTGTTCCTATGTCTTCTTGGAGAATCAATCCCTTTATCATTAGGTAATGCCTCCTTCTTTCCCTGATAACTTTGTTTGTTTTGAAATCTCTCTGAAATTAATATAGGAATTCCTACTTTCTTTTGATTAGTGTTAGAATGGCATATCTTTCTCCATCCATTTACTTTTAATGTACATGTTGCCATTATACTGAAAGAGGGTTCTTGTAGACAACACAGTTGAGTCTTATTTTTTTATACAATCTGACTATCTCTGTCTTTTAATTGGTGCATTTAGATCATTGATGTTCAAAATGATTATTGATATGGTTGGTGTAATATCTATCATATTTGTTACTGTTTTCTATTTGTGACCCTTGTTATTTGTTCCTATTTTTATTTTCCACTTTTTCTGCTTTTTGTGCTTTTAGTTGGACATTTTATATGATTCCATTGTTTCTTCTTCCTGATATTACTTCTTCTTTTTTTTTTTTTTTTTTTTTTTTTTTTTTTTAGTTTGTTTTAGTGCTTGCCCTAGCATTTGCAATATACATTTAGAACTAATCCAAGCCAACTTTCAAATAAGAACATACCACTTCATGGGTAGTATGTGTACCTTATAATAACAAAATAATCCAAATTCCTTCCTCCTTTCCCTTGTATCATTACTGTCATTCATTTGACCTGTATATAAGCATACATAATCAAATACATTGTTGCTATTATTATTTTGAACTATTAGATCAAAATTGTCTGTTGAAGAATAAGGAAAAATATTTATTTTACCTTCACTTATTCTTTCTTTGATGCTTTTCCTTTTTTCATGTAGACCTGAGTTTCTGACCTATAATATTTTCCTTCTCTCTAAAGAACTTCTAACATTTCTTGCAAGGTAGGTCTACTGGCAACAAATTCCCTCAATTTTTGTTTGTCTGAGAAAGTCTTTATTTCTCCTTCACTTTTGAAGGATAATTTTGAAAGAAGTTCTTTTTGTAGATTCACTCTTCTTTTCCTTCCCTTCAGAAATATTCTTTGACTAACTGCTGGGTGCCAGGCACCGCACTAGGGCTTTACCTTTAGTTAATTCCCACAATTCTGAGAAGCAGGTGGTCTTATCTTCCTATTACAGATGCAAAAACTGGAATTCAGAGAGGTAAAGTAACTAGCCTGAGGACACACAGCAAGTAAGTGGCAGAACCTAGATTAAAACTCATTCTTAAAACTTTGGCTTCCTTCTCTTTTCATTAATGGACCCAATTATTTCCTCTCACCCACTCACTTTTATCAATTTACTTTTCAGGATAAAAGCCTTCATGTCGGTAAACAAAGCACCTTAACAAGAAGATGCCCACGTGAAGGGCTTGGTCATCAGGGCAGCAAACTGTCTTTTCAAGAGAAAAACTGTGAACTTGCGGTAGGTTGAGATCCTACATCCGGGTATTTTCACATATGGCTGTTTTTAACTCAAATGAACACAATCATTCTCATTTAAAAAGCAAGGACAATGTGAATGTACTTGATGCCACTGAACTGTACACCTAAAAATGGTTAAAATGGCAACTTTTGGAATATTTAGCCACAATAAAAAGTAAATAATAAAAACAAGAAACAAAGGAAGCACAGAGATTTTCTAAAATTGTGTCCTCTAATATCCACATGTTCTGGGGTAAATAATGAGAGCCCTATACGTAAGATCCAAAGGAAGATCTTGGTTCTGGATACAACATCTTTTTGTTTTACATTTTTAGTTCTATTTGCCTTTTTCATAAATGTATAGGGGAGGGGAAAATGTACCTATTACTAATTGTATAGAGCTGTGCTGTCTGATGGGGTTGCCACTAGCCACATGTTGCTACTGAGCATTTGAAACATAGTAGTTTGAATTAAATGCACTATAATCCATACCTTATTTCAAGGACATAGCGTGTGGAAAAGAATATAAATAATTCTTTAATGATTTTTATATTGATTACATGTTGAAATGATATTTTGATATTAATATATTGGGTTAAATAAAATATTTTATTAAAACTAACTTTACCTATATATTTTTGGGGTTTTTTTTAAGTAGCTACTAGAAATTTTAAAATTACGTGTCTGACTCGTATGCTATTTCTATTGGAAGAACTGGTCCAGATACCGTGTAGCATAATGGTTGAGAGCACTGACTCTGGAGCCAAATTACTGTGTTCAATGCTTAGCTTCACGGCTTACTAGTTGTGTGACCTGGGGCCAGTGACTGAACCTCTCTGTGCCTCAGTTTCCCATTCTGTAACATGAAAACAATGAAAATAATCCTAGAACTGTTGTGAGCAATAAATGAAGGCCTGACCCATCGGTGCTCTGCTGGTAGTATCCATGTGCCCTTAGACACAATTATAAGCATCTACGTGGTAAGGATGCAATGTATGTTAGTGTCTGTAAATAGGTTTCAAGATTCCATTAGTCAGGGATTGAGACTTCTGACATGGAGAATCAAGGTATAGATAAGCTTTTGAGATTTGGGGAAACCCCTTAGCTCTATTTTTCTCTACCCTTCCCCTAAAAATGTTTTGACATAAACACTTATGAAATTTAACAATTACCTCATTGGGTGGTGATTAGATGCAGACACTTACGAGTTTCAGTCCACAGCAAAAGTATATATATGATGCTAACTGTTTTGACTTAATCCCTTCCCAGAAACACACACACTGTTGCCAAACCCACAGTCTCCTTTTCTCATTCTCACAGGTTCCCAACACTCCGCCTGCCTATGAGAAACTCTCTGCGGAACAGTCCCCACCACCTTACTCACCTTAAGAGCCAGCAAGACACCTGAGAAATGCTGAAATGACGTCCTTCACGCTTTTGCTTGAACTTAATATTTAATGTTCTGCTTCGAATGCTGTAGGAACAATGTATATCATCTCTAATAACAAGCCAATGTTAAATTCTTAGTAGGGCAACTAGCAGTACTAATCAAGTGAGGAAATGGTGAGAAATACTAAAATGGGAAAAATTTTGTCAATAAATGTTATAATGTGTGATACTATCTGCGCCAGTGGTAATGCTAATAAACCTGTGTTGTTATTTTCTGAGGGACAGAATTCAAGTGGGTCTTCTAGGACCATCCAATATCTTTTTACTGGAAATTGGGCCAATAACGAACCAACTATTCAGATTTTTGAAGATGCAACCTCTTGACCAACACGAACTGTTCACAGGATTGTTGCAGCTGAGTTTGTGCTATGGAGAGCTCATGAAGGAAGCTTGACAGGTTTAAGACAAAGAGCTCATTGACCTATTTATCTCATCAGGAAAATGTCAGCGATATCTTTTTATGTTCTAAAATTTCATGATACTACAATAACATACCATAAAGTTTCTGTATCTTAAGTAAGACATACAACACAGTCTAATTACATTTCACTGCAAGGCTCAATGCAATCCTAATTAATGACAAAAATTTTCTAGGCCGGGCAAAGTGGCTTACTCCTATAATCCTAGCACTCTGGGAGGCTGAGGCAGGAGGATCTCTTGAGCTCAGGAGTTTGAGACCAGCCTAAGCCCTGAACAAGACTCTATCTCTACTAAAAAGAGAAAAAATTAGTGGGGCATGGTGACGGACACCTGTAGTCCCCTCTACTCCAAAGGCTGAGGCAGGAGGATCGCTTGAGTCCAGGAGTCTGAGGTTGCTGTGAGCTAGGCTAATGCCATGGCATTCTAGTCTGGGTGAAAGAGTGAGATTCTGTCTTAAAAAAAAGATTCTGTTAAACTGGAAAGTGGTATAAGGACTTAAGTAAGTAAAAGCTACTGTACTTTGGCTGATGTCTGTGTATTGCCTTAAATGCCCCTATGGTGGTAATTTAGCTCCTTTGAGTTCCCAAATCCCCCTCACAAGAACATACCGAAGAAATCATAAAGGATCGGAGATTCTGGAATGGTGTCATTATTTGCATGGCAACACTGCAATTTCTTTTTTGGTCATATCCACATATTGCCTACACTATTTATCTAATATTTTTCTTTCAGGCAGCTCATTAAAAATTTTTTTGTCTTAAATTTCTATCACTACCCTAAATGGAAAACCAGTATTCTTTTCTATAAGTAGAGGATAACTATAACAATGAAGATAATAAAAGTAAATTATTTTTATTAAGACCTAGGAAGACATTGTCACAGAGGGCTGTGAACCTGAGACCTACCTGTTTGTAAAAGAGGGAGAAGAGCGAAAATCAGAGGAAAGTGAAGGCTGTCTTTGACGTGATCAGAAGGCTTGTAAGAGTTTTTTAAAAATGACTTTCTCACTACGTGATTCACTGTTATTTAATGGTGAGTCAGTAAACCACCTAAAATCACCTGTGTCATCGGAAACACCCGTGTAACATAACTGCACTATTTTCTACCAAAGACAAGACTGCACTGAAGAGAAAAAACACAGAATGAAGAGACTTATTACACACATTGAAAAAGATGACATCCAACAAAATACTAAAATATCATCCTACTCTTCCTGATTCTGTCAAGTCTCACTACTTTAAATAAGCCCCACCCTCTTTTTTTCAAAGAAATAAATGAATTCTGAACAAAGAAAACATCATCAGGCATTTGGGCACCTCTTCCCCTCACCACAAGGTCTCTTCTGAGCCTCAATCCTCCACATCTATAGAGAGACCTGTGGATTGAGCCCTAAACCTCCCCCAAATCCTCCAGACTGTCATCCACTGAGGGTTCTCTCCTTTCCCTGTGGAAAAGGCTGTCCTCACAGAGTCCCCCAGACAGTGTTCCAGGTGATGGACACATAGGCTTGGACTGAATCTGCCGGAGAGGAACTAGGAGAGTGAGATTTTGTTGAAAGAAAAAGAAGGTGCCAGATTCAGAAAGAAGGTTCCATTTCCTTCACAGAGGCAGCTGCCCTTCTGAAGATGACTCCCTGGATTGGAAACCAATTGCAGGGCAACCCTGGGAGCCATGTGCTAAAGATGTAAGAGTCACATGATTCAAGGAGCCTGGGTCACTAAGTCACCAAGGAAGGAGAGCTGACCCCATCTGAGAATGCTTGGCTTGAACATGGGGACAAACTGGCCTCACAAAAAATTCATGAAATGTTAAGACATTGTCATTTTGATATTGAAATGCAAGGCTATTATCAATAGTTAACACATTTATTGAGGCTTTTCAGCACTGTGCCCCCACCACCTGGACTGACTAACCACAAATGAGGAGGGCAGCCTTCAGGGAAGGCAGATCCTTGTGACCTCTGTAGGTAGGATCAGGCCCCCGCTGCTGAAGGAAACTTGAATTCAGGGGAATGAACCTCACCCATAAGCAGGGGCACAGTGTGCCCCCCCATTACACCCTGACATGCTCATGGGTGGAGAATGGGTGGTGACATAGCACTGCTTTCATCTCCTAGGCTTCCTGCAGGGCCAGGTGGGGTCTACAGTGGTCAGAGCTCATGGCTGGTGTCCACTGGCTGCAATCATCATTTCCCACTTGCTCAAATGCCCTGTACAAAGAATCTCACTTTCTATTTGTGTGGTGAGCAGAGTAAAGTTGGAGAGCGCTGGTTTCTTTTTTAATAGAAACTGGTCTTCTCCTTCCTGTCCAGCCCTCAGTGGTGTTTCATGTTTGAGACAAGGCTCAAGTCTGTATGGATATCACTGGGAGATTCTGATATGACCTCTCTGATTGTTTTTACAGTAAAGAACATGCATACTTTAAGGAGGGAAAAAGAGTTGGAAAAAATTTTCTGCTCAGGTTGAAGTGAGTGAGAAGATTAGATTGATTACACAGATCAACAAAGCCTTCAAGCTACCTCCAGTGGAGACTAGTCCTCTGAAGTTAGAAACGCTGATTGTGGCAGCACTTAGTAAATATCTTGATGGGTCTACTTGTCACTTGAGGATATTGAAGACCTTCTTCAAAAAGAACAGGAGGGAGTCCCCTAAACTTTCATTTCATGCCTCAACGTCAAGGGCATAGTCACTCGATGTATCAAAATACTTCAATCTCAAGTGACTGGTGCCAAAAACATCTTAAAAGCATCTCAGAAGAACTTCAAAGGGAATCATGGATGGTTTGGAAGAAAATACTCATTTTTAGGAAAACCTAAAACTGCTACCCCAAGAAGCTATGACCTAGAAGAAAAAGTGTGAGAAATGAAGGAACAGAAAAAAATGCTTGACAACTTGAAAACATGAATGAAAGATTTTTGTAAATGATAAAGAGAGCCCTTTAAAATCTCTCAGGCCATACTGAAGATAATTAGTTTGTCTGCTATCTTTAGAGTACATTAGAGGGCTGTGGCAACTTGAAATTAGACAAAGAGAAAATCAGAAAATTGAGAATCTCTAGACTTCAAGTTAATTTGACGAAATACGTTGATGCTGTTAAATTTTTCCTTAAAAAGGCTTGAAGGAAAACACGACGTCTATTTAAAAAGTTAAGTAAAGAAAATCAAACAACTGGTCACCAAACTGAATAAGCATTTTTGTAGTCTGAAAAGATAATTTGAAAATGAGATTCAAAAACTTCAGCTAAAACATCAAACACTGTCTGAACTACATCGAGAACACGTAATGCATATCTGCAGAAAATCAACGGAATTTACTGCTTGGAAATTGAGAAGAAACTTGCCAAAGCATATGAAAACATCAGCTATATATATCAAAAGTATGGCTCCTACAGGAAGATGACCTTGAGAAAGTCTTGGAAAGAAGCACTGTCTTCTATCAAAGTTGGATCATCTCCCATGAGAAAAAAAGAAAGCTCAAAAAAGTTGGATGGCTGCTTGGCTTACTGAGAGAAAGCTCACTGAGCAAGGAAAAGAAAATGATGACAACCAACAAAATTGGCTGAGGCAGAATTTAAATTCCAAGTGGTTCCTATTCTTCCACATGAAGCCTTGGGCAGAGACCCGAGAATATCTAGATACCCTGTGTCTTCAGGTCCCCAGGGAGGGTAGGGGGTAGGTTGTGAAGGCTCAGGCATTTGGGTCACGAGGTTTAACTCAGGCTTATAGCAACTCCCAAATATGCACTGGAGGACATCTATGTTTTCTCTCTTTAAAAATACTCTAACTTCTTTTTAGTTTAACTGCTTTTTCTTAATTGATGCTACATTTCTTCAAATTAAAGTTTGATAGAATCTTAATTCCGAAGACAGTTTCATGAATCTAGATGGTTTTAATAAAATTCTTATGAATATTGGACCACTTCATTAGACCCCCAGAATTAGATCCATGTAAGTGCTGTATTTAGGTTGGACTAAATGGTCAACTATTACTTAAACCATAATTGAATTTTTAGTGATCAGGGAGAGACAGTTAAATCAATAAAGGTCATTTATATATGCTATGAATTGTTACAAGAAATCTGAAAAAAATAACAATATTTACCTCAGTAAATTTTGGTTTAAAAAACAATACAAAACAAGAACCCTACCACCACAAATGAAGAACAATCTCCTAACTAAATCTATTAGTATTTTTATTAATCACTAAATTCATAGTTAATTTAGGAGAGGTAACACTTTGCTCATGATATTCTTTGCTCCTTAGACATTTCTAAATTTTATGCAAAATAAAAGCTTTCCCTTAAGAAAAGCTTTCTCTATCCTTTCCAATCTAAACGGTTTCTTTTTCTCATCTCTAGCATTACTAGATATCTGATTACCACCAGATCAGGTTTTCACATCACCTGACTGGCCCACCTAAAAATATCCAAATTGGCCTACCTGTCTCTAGTCAGGTGAATGATAGCAGCTACCATTTATTATGTGGTAGGCATTGGGC
>VBSM01003204.1:50989559-51043146 GCA_008086735.1 Cheirogaleus medius | reverse complement strand
CAGTCCTCTACCACCCAGCCCAACCTATTTTTCTACTCATTCCCCATTTGTCCTCATAATCTATAATGTTCCATTCAAACTCAATTGTTATGTTCCCTGTATGCTCCCTGTGCTTTTCTGAGACTGAGTCTTTACTTGCCCAGTTCTACACATACTTTCAGTCCCAGCACAAATGCCCCCTCTCACATGAAACCTCTGCATTTCCCTGGTAAACTCTCATAGTTCTTTATTCCTCTGACATTTACTTTGAACTTATTGTTACATTCTTTTATTATTTTTATATTGAAGACAAGATGGGATCTTACTCAGCTCTATTGTTCCTGCAACATCTGCATTATGTGATTCTCAATAGGTGTGTAGAATGAATTTACAACGCTGGTAGATGCCTTTGAATGCTTGTTAAGCATTACATGCATGTCTTACATGCATAAAATACACACTATACACACTTTTGATTCTCTAGCACTTTCTCATGTATTACTTTTTAACTATAGAAGTTTCTCACATTCAGATTTTCTCTCCAAGTTATACTATAAGAACCCTTTAAACTCTGCCATATCTTTAAGCTTTTCTATTGAATAAACAACTGTGGCAGATGACAGTGCTATAGTGACAAAAAAGCTTCAGGCTCAGGTGATGGCAAAACAACTGCTAAAATGACTTAAGGTAAATTGTTTTCCCTTTCTTTCTTGTTTTTTAGAGACAAGGTCTTGCTTAGTTGTTCAGGCTGGAGTGTAGTGGGATAATAGCTCACTGCAGCCTCGAATCCCTGGGCTCAAGGGATTCTCTTGCCTCAGCCCACTGAGTAGCTGAGACTACTCCAAGTGTGTGCCACCACGCCTGGCTAATTTTTCATATTTTTTTGTAGAGATGAGGTCTTGCTATGTTGCCCAGGCTGGTCAACTCCTGGCCTCAATCCTCCCTACTTGGTCTACCAAAGTACTGGGATTACAGGTGTGAGCCACCATACCTGGCCAATTGTTTATCATTTCTAAGTTATAGTAGTGTAATTTTGGATAACTAAAATCTGCACCAGATTTCTTAGATCACTATCAGAACTTACTATCTTAAGTTTTTAATATTAAAAATTTCTAAATTTACTGTAAGTTAATCTACTGGATCAAGTAAACATTTCCATTGCATGTTATGGCTGTCACTACTTTAATCATAAAACTATTGACATCAATTAACTATTAAGTACACCAATAAAATTGGAGGCTTGAATCCTTGGAGCAAGGATCTAAATAGCTGCTTAGTATTCCATACATTAATCACAAAGGAAAAACATTTGGGGGGGGTGGTGTAGGAAAAAACTATAGGAAATGAAAGGGAAGAACACATCAGAAGGAAGTATGTTATGTCAGCATGTTTTAACTTAGTATTTTAAATGATACTGGATATAGGCATCCAAATGGCCTAATTCTATAGTAAATATGGAAACGTAACACCTCTGGTAGCATGAATTCTTTCAGGTAACATCACAGTGGTGACTTTTCTTCCATTAGGTCTTTATAGATGATCTTTAAAGAATACTTAATAACACCACCAACAAAGAATTCTTGAGGAACTTAACTTTGTCTTCTAGCCAAGATCCCAGAAATCCACATGATCTACAAAATTGGAGGCAAAGGAATTTGGCTTTTTAAATATGTAAATCCTTTAACTTAGTCAAATTTCAAGTTAAACAAATGAGAGTATTATTAATCCTTTTAAAAAGTAAAGTAGAGCTTAGGTAAGAGGCTACCTAGATTTGTCACTCACTTACTCAACAAACATATACAGAATACTGTGTGCCAGTTGCTGGAGTGATGACTGACAAGCTCCCTGTGTTGGATGTGTGAAGGATGACAGGCATTAAATAATTTCAAACAATTATATTACAGTTGTGATGGAGTGCCTGTGCAATATCATGATGCTAGCTGGGGTATGGCAAGGAGAGGGAATTATGTAACCTGTAATAAAAACCTGTAATGGAACATTAAGTCAAAGAGGACATCTGCGAAGACCTTGTCATGTCTCAAACTTTCTAGAAACTAAAAGAAAACTAAAGTACAGTGAACAAGGGGGAGAGTGGGTTGAAGTAAAGCTGGACAGGCAGGCAGGAACAGAGTGAAGAGCTTTTTAATCTGTAAGTAGGGGCTTCACTCTAAAGGTTCACCAGGCCACACAAAGCTTTGAATGTCATATTAGGATTTTTACATAGTGGTTAATGAGTTTAGGTCCTTCACTAGGATTAAAGTTGGGCCATAGGTAATTCAGTAGATTAGTTTCTGGAAGTGGCTTAGAGAATTCTTTTGAGACAAAAGGTGAATGGTTTTGGGTTATTTTGTTTTAAAAGCTGAGTATGTAAATATATTTATTTATTGAGCACCACCCATACTCAATGCAATGCACTTCAAATATCAACCATTTCCCCTGAGATCCAATGGCTTTCTTAAGTAACAGGGAAAGGGGGAGGGTGGGTGACTGAGTAGAGCATAGACATGAATGGCAAAAGTACTTAGAGCATGAATATAAATTTGTGAGAGCCTTTAGCAACTTTTCATGTATACTCTCACTACCCTCTCCACTTTGATAATGAATACATTTCAATGTAGTTTCCAAGGAAATCTGTAGGTCTACTCTTCCCTGTCATTTTCAACCTGACGATAACTCCATTTGATGAAGTTAACAGTATTATTATGTGTATGAATATACAGTATCTCAAGATAATGGAGTAAAGATCCAATAAATGTAAAAGCTACCTTTTATTTAAAATGAGGCATATTCTAAAATACTACAAAGCCGAACCCTGAGAATCAGTTGAGCCATAAAATTTGCTTTACAATGGAATTTAAGTAATTGCTCTGTAATTGAGGGGGAAAAAGGCTGACAGCACTTATAATTGAAGGTGTCTAGACTCACTTTTTATTCTAAACTAAAAAAAATAAAATAAATCATGTTCTTAAATATCATTTTAGAAATCAGTCTCCATGAACCAACATCTCAATTTAAAAATAAACATATCTGGGGGAAGCAAGGTGAAGGGTACATGAGACCTCTCTGTACTATCTTTGCAACTTCTTGTGAATCTAAAATTATTTTAAAATTAAATATTTTACAAAACTTATTTGGAGTATATATAAAGACCAAATATACAGGCCTGAAAAAAAAATCACTTATTTTGGTTAATGTAGAATTTGGTGGTGGATTTAAAAAAAAGGCTAAAACAATGAAATCTAGAGTGAAATTTTATAAACAGAAGCAATTTAGAACCATGGAAAGAGGATTTAAAGCATCAGGTTCAACCACTGGCTCTACTACCTGCTAGCTGGGTATCCTTGGGCATATTACCTAACTTCTCAAGAGTACTGTGAAAATCAAGTAAGTGACAGAAAAGTGTGTAAACTGTAAAGCCTTGTACAAATGCTAGCTATTATTAATTCAAATTTCCTAGTCTTAATTCATTCTTTTATAAAGGACTGTCTTCATTTATATCATGTATTCTTTCATTGGAACAGGAAAACACTTTAAAAATGGTATTCAAACAAAGAAATAGAGCAACTCAGTTTATTACATGCAGATTCTTCTGCATTGTTGCTAACAGTTCACTGGTCCAAAATTACTAAAATACTTAAAAAACTATACATTATGTAAACAAAACATAAATAAGACAGCATAGTTCTTTGTACATATATTTAGTACAGGTTGTTAGGGATTTAGGAATATGTACAATTTTACACCATGGACTGCATTTTCACAATGCATAAATATATATATCTTTACAGAAACAAAAATAAAATTTCACTAATGACACAGAATACCGTATCATAGATATGCTGCAATAGTCCAAATTCAAGAAGAAACATGTCAATATAAGTGTGCAAAAGGCTAGCTTACTCTAAACTAGTCAAACTTGACCTTTTTCAATTTATGTTATACAGACAGGTAAATCCTGACCATGTACTTTTAAACAAAGAACCTTTGAAAACATCCTAATACCAATTAGGAGTCAAATGGAACATATTTTTCCCTCCCCAAGAAAACAAAGCCTTGTTGCAAGCTAATGAGAAGATACATTAAAACACATATACACACACACACACACAACTATGTATATTTTCAACAGTATAATAAACAGTTAAAATTTTTATGGGAGTCAAAACAATGCCCCATTATTTAAAAACTGGCTCTTTTAGTCTAAATTCAAGATGCAGCTGTGTCAGGCTTCTCTAAACCAGATGATTGAAAAGCAGGGAAGACAGAGGCAGGATTTCGACTGGCAGATACCACAATTTGCGAGAGAGATGAAGAGAGTGAAGATACCTTAGATGCTGGAGTATTTATGGTATTCAAAATGGCTCCTTCTGGGCTAACCAATAATTTTTTGACAGAGGTGTCCAAATGAAATACTGAAGTGTTACTTGGCAGTGGTGTATTACTGGAGCAAATGGCAGAAACCAAAGAAGTTTTAGCCAAAAGAGTAGCTGGAGGAGACTTAATTACTGAAGTCAATGATACTGTTGGTGCAGGAGGTGGAACAGAAACTTTAGCAGTCGTGTTTATAATTTGTGGTGTTGTATGTACTGTGGGTAGAGAGCTTGCATTCCCAAAAGAGTTTACAATTTTCGTAGAGCTTTTCATAGAATGTTTTACAGGTTGCCCACTTAAAGAATTATTTGATGCTAGTGTGATCTTCTGGGCAGGGTTATCTACTAGTGTAGGCTGAATGCCTTGGCTACTGTTAAGAACTAAAGGAGGTCCATATTTTGGGTTAGTAGATATAAGGAGAACATGGCTGCCAGCTCCAAGACCTTGTGGTGGAACAATAAACCGGGTTCCATTAATCATGATCTGAGTACCAGGTGCCAAAGGTGTACTGGTGTTGATGACTATTTTTTGCTGAATACAAGGTTCACTGAACTGACTCCCTACTAGACTAGTTACATTTGATGGTGTCGTAGCAGTGTGAATGGCAGAGCCACCTGGAGCAGAACTGTAACTAGGGGTTGATTTTACTAAAGCAGAGGGCATTTGCTGGTTTGGCAAAGAAGTTAAATTGGAAATATTAATTATTTTACTTGGACTTGGTGAAAGAGATGACAATTCAGTTTGAGGTTTATTTGCATTTACATTTGTTGGCACAGTAGTTGAAATCCCTGGTGACTGAAACTGGAGAGAAGTCCGAGATTGTCTTTTAGAAAGAGAACATGTGGCTCCTGGTACTGTTGCTGAATGTTGAACTGTGTTAACTATTTTAGGGGATGCAGTCACAGGTGTAGGTAAGGCAACAGTAACAGGGATCTGCAAAGCTGATGTTAAACATTTAGGAGACACTGTTGGTTGTGTAGCTGAAATCAGAACAGATGATGCAAGATGTCCTGTTTTCACAGTTGATATAGCCACAGTGTTTCCGAGATTTGACGTGCAAAGTCTATTTGACAAAATAGGCATAATTCTTGAAGAGGTATCATTTCCACTGACTAAAACAGGAGGTCGTGTCCCAACTGAAGCAGAGGTTGAGGTCACTGAAAGGGAACCCAAAGATACGTTTGCTCCTGTTACCGAAAACATGTTTACTGCTCTTGTGGCAGAAACCACTGATTCATTAACAGGAGTAATATTTTGACTCACAAAATTTGAGCTTACTGGAATTGAATTACCACTTGTTGACAATGGCAAAATATAGCCCTTGCTACTCTTGTCTTCTCCTTTTGGGATTACATTTTGCAATATGTTAATTGGTGGTATAGCTGGTATACTGCCTGAAGTATTTACAATTGCTTGACCTATGTTTAGCCCAATTTTCACATCTTTTATCTGAGACACAGTTGGTGATGAATTTATTTTTATTGGTGCTCCCACTGTAGATGGAATCAGTACTATTTGGGGTTGCTCTGGAGTCTTAACGTACGTTTTATTCAATGAGGGAGGAAGAGTTTGTTTTAATGATTCTGCAACAATAGTTGGGGTTGAAGTGCCACTGGGAACTGGAGCATTAATAAAAACTAATTTCTGGGCAGAAACACCAGTAGATGTTGGCGCAGGTGTCACATTAACTGCAGTTCCACTGCCAGAAGAAAGAATAGATGGAGCTGATACCAGCATAAGTTTCTGAACTGGAGTCCCACTGGTCACATCTCCATTTGTTGCTACTGTTGCTTCTGATCTTGTAACAGGGTAACTTTTTGTGATATAATCTACTTGTTGCTGCTTAGTTGGAGTATGAATAACATTTGCATTATTTTGTCCAAAATTTCCTGTTGATATGCTAATTACACTTACTGAACTACTTGCTGATGGTAGCAGAGTGCTAGAAGAAACAGAGGACTTCAAGGGAGAAGGAGGCATGTGTGAAGTTTTATCTACCATGTGGCCCAAATTACCACTGCTAGTGGGGTGACCTAATGTAAGTTTGAGATTTTTCCCTATGGATGGATTAAAACTAGCTGGAATGGAAACAGAAGTTGGTGTTTGGCTAAAAGGTGGGAGACTTGATGTAGTAGTCGTTCCAGCTACTGGTGAAAATGCAGAGGATGATGAAGTTGTTGATTTTGGCATCAGAAATGCCTGAAGCTGAGGAGCAAAAGTGAAAACTGAACTGGAAGATAAAGCGTTGGGTGAATTTTGATCTGGATTGGTCTGTACTTTTACAACTCCAGTGTTCCCACCTCGTGTCCTAACAAGAATTGACTGTGAATCTCTTATACACACAGTTTTTAGTTCTTGTTTCATTTCAGAAGAATCAGCAGGTTGTTGTGCAAAACAGTTGAGGGAACTACCAGGATTTGTAGATCCATTTAGTGTTGCTGCTGATAACAGAGGCTGACTTGCTAAGGAAATGGTAGATGAAGCATTGGGCAGGGGGAATGTGGCTGCTGAAACTGCATTCTTGACTTTTCCTGCTTCACTCTGGCTAGTCTTAACTGGTGGTGTTAATAAATTACTAACAGAGGTTACAGATGACAAAGGCTGTGGTCTAGCACTACTCACATTTGATAAAGATGTAATCGTCTTGTTGGAAACTGTATTAGGTAGTTGGGTAGAAATAGTTCCTGTTGGGTTGACAAGAACTGATGCTAAAGAAGAGTTTACATTTGTTATCTGTGGGAAAGATGAACAATGTTGTTCTGTACCTTTTTGTTGAAGTGGTGGTGTTTCTTTTGCAACTGCTTTTCCTTCTTTATGCTGAATAACAAAATTCTTAGGCAGAATAAGAACCTGTTGCATGATTTTTTCTCCTGTTTTAGGATCCATCACAGGTTGCATCTGGATCTTTACAGAGCTATTGTGAAGATCTATTGGCAACCACTGGCCACAGGGCATTTTGTATACCATCTGTAAAGGACTTTTTGTACTGGTGTGGCAGGTCAATGCTGGCTTTATGGAGTTTGTTTCTGGAGAAGATATAACTGGCTTTTCCACAGCAGGAGCACTTCTACCTGTGGAAGGGGGCAGTTGATTTGTTAAGGTCACTTTGTTCCCAATATTCTTTGCAAGCAAGGCCTGAATAGGTTTGGTCCCTTTTTGGAGAGTAGACACTGGTACTGAATCCAATGAGGCAAATGACTCTGGAAATGATGGCTCTGTATGCTTCGATTCATTCAAACAGTCAATTTGCATATCACTTTCTAAATTCTCAGCTGTTGTTTCATTTGTGCTTAACTTTGCTTTCTTCCTTGGGGAAAGCTCTTTTGTGCTATCATCCAGATAACTAGTTTGTTTGGACTGTCGTTTAAATGTTTTAAGCAGTGTTTTCGGTACATCTTTAGAAGGCAATTCTTTTTTCATCAGCTTGCTTCTGGCCATAGGAAAATCTATTTCTGATAATTTCATATCATCTGAAAATTATAAAAACAAGCATTTTGTTTATATAAAACAGCAACTGAATAGCAATAACACCAATCACAAAAAAGAAAGTCAATCTTTGAGCTGGCAATTTATTAAGAAATCTACTGCAGGATGATTCAAAAACCTTAGCACCACTGATGGAGATAAAGGTAAGATGACCTTTGACGTGGCAATCTTGATATCATAACCATGACCAAGAATAACCTATTATTGAGAAAATTATTTTTGGTCAAATCCTACTAATTCTGCTGCCAATGTAAGTGTAAAACTTTTTTTCTTTTCTTTGTTTTTAAGGGATCAGGTCTCACTATGTTGCCCAGGCTGGACTTGAACTCCTGGGTTCAAGTGATCCTCCTGCCTCAGCTAGCTATAGACATGCACCACCATGCTGGGCTTAATTTTTATCTATTAAAGAGATATTCTTTAACAATAATTAGGGCTCAGAATTTAAATGGGGAAGGAATCTAGTCTAGTTCTCTTCCTCTAAATAGGGAAACTCTGATACCAAAGAGAGATAGTTCTCCAGTCTATTCTAATTTTAGAGACTCTAAAAAAAAATTTCCAGTTCTTTCTGATGTTTATCTTTACAGTAAAAAAAAATTATGTTCATATCTGGTCAAACTGGGTTAATAAAAAGTACCCTTACAATTCAGCGAAGATATGGAAAACAACATTTCTAACCACAAACTTTCATACTAATCTCTTACATAATGAAAGTCATTAAACTAGACTTATGGACTATAATCTGATGAGTTGAAATGAATTATAGGTAATCTAATCCAGATTCCTATCCTTATTAGAATGATGTGTTTATTCTGGTCTCTTTAGGCCATCAACCTTCGTAATTCCTCATAAAAAAATCTTCAGAATATTAGGGACTTCTCAAATTCTATTTAAAATAAACTTCAGAAATAGTGCTTCAAAAACAGTAATAATAAAAAGAGAATGAACCAAATTCAAAGGGATTACAGATCAAAGATGCACAGCCTGTAATGAGCAATGACATGCCTACAGTTTGGAGTTAGGTACTAGGTCCACAAATTCCTAGAAATATAATAATGACTCCCAAGACACTTATAAGTACATGGATAGTACTTATTCAAAACATACCAGATTTTCCCAATTAATATATTTCATTGACCAGATTACCTTTTGCTTTCATAGCAAACAAAAACTTCTCTTTGTGCATTTAGGGTTGATTTTAAAAAAAGTTTTAATACCTACCTGAATCAAAGTGATCTTTCTCCAGAATATCTAGAGGTTCTGTTGAGTCTATAGACTTAGTGATTTCTCCTTTAGGAGAGTCTTTTTCCAGATCTCCTTCACTTTCCTCAGTAGTCCATAGTTCTCTAGTAAATTTATCATGATCAGGTTGTCTTCTGAAGTCATCATAGTCTCTCTTTAGACGGCTCCTGAAATAACAAATAATACATATGTATTAAATTCTTGAAATCTAAACTAATTTTTAACATTTTAAACTACATATTGAAATATTTTCAATTAAGTCACTACAAATTGTGTTTTAATCTTAAGTGCGTCTAAGATGCTTAGTTCAGTCTTGCCAATGATTAATTGCTCAAGAAGACAAAACCTAGGATGTAGTCATAAACTTAAAATTATACTGCAAATTTTAGAATAAAGTGTTTAAACATATCACCTGTTTGTCTTTCTAAAGGTTGCTCTTAGATCTATTAAATGAGAGAAAGGTAATTTTTTTCCTAGCTGCACTGACAGAAAGATTTAAGATAGTATTAAAATCACTGATTATAATATTTAAAAGGTCATTTAAAAAAAGATATTCAAGAAATGCTAAATATTACAGTATCTATTATTGTGACTATTATACAGAAAGGAACAAACAAATCCATCATTTAATCCTAGAAGTAATCTTATCTAAACCTTTGTCCTTACTAGACATACTTTTTTTATTAAGCCTAGGGAAACAAAGCCGAAAAGTAATCTAACCTTCACAGATATCTTTTTTTAATATAAAAACATAATAGCTGTATTTCTGAGAAACTATGGAGAGATAGAAACATGGTATTTTACAGATCCTTTATAATTACTCTTGCTTTCAACTAAGTTCTCTACTCTCAAACTTGACCCTTAGTTTCTTTTTTGTTTGTTTAAAAAATACATCTGAATATATGCTCTCCAAATTATTTTTGTTACAAATTCTTATTTGTGCGTATTGGATTTTAAGTTCTACCTATGTCACTTACTAGGCATAAGACTTTGAGAAAATTCCTTACCTTGCTAAGTATCAGTTTACTTATTTGTACAATGGGAATAATAACAGTACTTACTTCATAGTATGTGTGGCACATAAATATTCTACAAATGTTAGTTGATAAAAATTCTCAATTTACTTATGTTTTAAATTATTGCTTAAGGTTTTTATGGAGCAGTGAGGGCTGTAAGATACTAGAATGGGTTACCAAATGATAATTATAAAATGAATTTCCTGTTCAATTTGTAAGATTGGAATGAAAAAATATCTATGTGGGGGTAGTATGAAGTTCTCCTCCCTTCTCAATCTCAGTCATCTCAGCCTCAGCTAATGACTATGCTTCTTATTTCATGAAAAATGAAAGCAATCAGAAGAGAACTTTCACATGCTTACACCTCGTCTGCAACTTACCTTAATTTGTACTCATATTCTCCTTATCTCTAACTAAGCTAATACCTCTACTTAAATGCATCCTCTCTTGCCTAATGAAGGACAACACTCTATCACATGTCCCTTCCTTTGCCTAAATCCAGTTTTTGTCTATTAGATTATTTCCATCAGTATACAAACATGTCATTTGTCCCATTAATAAAAACTAACAACAACAACAAATACCAAAACACTCTCTCTTAACCCCAGCTTATCTTTCTAGGTACTGCCCCATTGCTCTATTCCACTTGACAGCAAAACTCAATGAAAGATGACTCTTCAATTCCTCTTTCCTAATTCTCTTGAACAGACTCCTAAGACTTTTACTCATGTTTCTACCAACACAGCTTGCCAAAGTCATTAATGATCTTCATGTTGCCAAATTAAATAATGAATTATTATTCATCATCTTCCTCAACCCATAATGGGCAGCCCTCCTTTTTGAAATGTTTTCTTTACCTGGTTTCCAAGACATCATTCTTCCTTTCTTAGCCTCCTAGCTTACTAAACACTCTTGCAAAGTCTCTTCTGCTAAGTCCTACTCATTTTGACCACGTCCATGTGTTGGAAGATCCAATGTTCAGTTCTCTTTTTTTCTCTGTGTTCACATACTAGGTGATTTCTACCAGTCTCATGGCTTTAAAAATAATCAATATGCTGACAACTCCAAAATTTGCACTTTCAGCCTGGTTGATTCCCTTGAACTCAACCTCATATATTGAACTGCCTATAATGACACCAGTTAGATGTCTAAAAAACATATCAAACTTAACATGTTGAAATTCAAACTCTCCAATTCCCCTCTATTTCCCAAATCTGCTACTCCTTTAGTTTCCCAATCTCAGTTTATGGCAATTCCATGATTCTAGTTGTTTAGACCAAAAATACTGGGTATCATCTTTTTTACTCTTTATCTTCTCTCATATCCCATATCAAATCCTTAAATTCTGCCAATCCTACTTCAAGATATATCCAGAATTCAACCATTCCTTGGCATCTGCACTGCTACTATCCTGGTTCAAGGCACTACCATTTTTCTCCTGTATCACTGCTATAGTGTAATTAGTTGCCCTCTTTTCATCTTTGTTCCATTACACTAATCTCAACATAGTAGCTACAGTGACTGCTTTAAAACATAAGTCAGATCATGTCCCTTCTCTGCTTAAAACCATTCAATGGCTTCTCATCTCACTCAGTGTAAAAACTGATCATTAAAGACCTACAGGATCTGGCTACCTTTCCCATTACTTTTCTTACTCTTGTCTCTTACCATTTTCTCCACTCATTCTGCTCTGGTTACACTTGCCTCTTTGCATGTGAAACCTCTAAATGCCAAACATGCTTCCAACCTGAGGGCTTTTGTACCTTCTATTCCCTCTGCTTTTCCCTCATATATCCACATGGCTCTCTCCTTCCTCTCCTTCAGGTCTCTGTTCAAACATCAACTCGTCAGGGAAACTTTCCTTGACATCTGGGTTAGAGTAACCTTCATCCTGTCCAGCCTTTTCTTATCCCTCTCACCCTGAATTATTTTTCTTCAAGGCACTTTTCACCATCTGATACTTGAGTTTGTCTGTTTCTTCCACTACAATGTATGTCACAGAGTAGGGGTTTTGTTTAAACATTATTTTCTCAGGGCTTAGGAAGTGCCTAGCCCACTTGTTGGCACTCTGAATTACAAATGAATGAAAAACCACTAAATGATTCGAGGACATCTTCCTCAAATCATAAATTAAGGACCATAAAATGAGCAAAACAGATTATAAAGCTTGAATTACCTGTTTCTTTGGAAAGCCTTCATTAACTTTGGTTCCCATGGCAGCAATTCATTCAAAAGACGTATCAATGTACTATGCAATTCTTTTACAGCTTGCCTCCGATGATACCATTTGCCCTAAAAACACAATTTTTAAAGTCAATCCCTTAGATTTAATCTGAAAGTCAATGTCAAGCCTTATTTTCTGATTAAAAAACAAAATCAAGATGCCAATAACCCATCAAAAACATATTTCTTCTTCAGAAGCTTGCAGAAAGGGAGAAAATATCCTGTAATCAATCTTATTCAATATATTTAACAATTCTAAATTCTACCAGAGAAATCTGAAACCCCTTTCATCCAACTGGGAGACAAAAATTCAAAAAAATTTTTTAATTACATCACTTATGTTTTAATAAACCATTTGCTAAATATGGGTCATGATACAACCATTTATATAAGTCATTAAATAAGTAAATAATATGGGTCATTTCAGTAAAGTTTTTGTAATTTTCCCAAAAAGGGAGGAAAAGGGGAGAAAAGCTAGGTTTGTTATACCTAAAAGCAATCTCCTTAACAAACCTCCTTCTTAACAAACCTCCTTAGGATATTTTATTTTTATTTTAAAATGTTTCTAGCACAGAAAAGCAACCAAAGCAGTCACTGTTTTCAATACTATAATGCTACACTAAGAGTTAATAATTACTGATGCTCCCTCAATTTACTAAGTATTAACCTAGGTATTTAACACACATACACACCCCCCTATATATCTGTATCTAGAAAGAGCTCTAGCATTTATGAAAACCCTTCTGGGGTGTTTGCATTGTTATGTTCACTTTACAAAGGATGAAACTATAGCTCGGAGAGATTAAAGACTTAGTTAAGGTCCTGTGACCTAAACCCACATCTGCTTGATAGTGAAATCTAAGATCTTAGAACTATATCACTACCTCTTAAGAACTGCATCACGTAAATCCAATCTGACATAGGCTATAAACACCTCTACCAAACATACACCTTACCAGTATACATAAAATTATTTGAATATAGGAATAAATTTATAACAGTTAAACCAATCCCCCACTCCTTGACAACATTAGTATACACCTATCATTATCATCTACTGTTATATAACCATGTTGTATTTTTATGTAATAGCTTTGAGATATAATTCATATACCATACGATCCACGTGTTTTATTTCTAACAAAGACACACAACTATATAGGTATAGGTTATGGATCATGTTTATCATGCATAAAATTAGACTTTATCCTACAGCAATTGTTAAGTCAGACAATTTGCATATATGTAGAACATTAAGGCAGAAAAATTACCACTATCTAGAACAAAATTATAAACATGTGCATAAATTTTCCAAATATATATAATATATATACACCTTCAACATTTAAGTCATGGAAATTTTAGTCATATATAAACTTAAATGATTAATGGTACAGTTTTAAAAAAAAATTGAGCATTAAACAAAATGTTTATGCACATAAAAATAGACAGTTATATTTCTACCTCTGATGTTTTTATATTTTAGAAGGGGACAGTAGAAAGATGTGGGGTTATATGTGTATGCACACATAATGAATATGGAACCTAGGTTCAATGACTAATTTTTGTCTTTATAGTGGCATAAGAACAAAAAATCCCAAGAAAAGTCATTTTTATTTCATGTAATATATTAACATACATAGGCCTCTTTTGTATTAAATGTGTTCTAAAAGTACACACAGGACCCAAGTTAACAATGAGACCCTAAAAGTTTATTTTTCTCAAAGAAATGTTATAAGATAGTATAAAGTTCTTATTCTAACCCATGAAATGAAACTATTAAACTGATAACAACAATACTGAACAAGAAATGACTTTCATCTAGGGAAAGTGAACTTAAATGGAGGAAGATGAAAAAGCAGATGACAGCTACCTTAAATCCTTTGTGGAATGAGGTAGAGTTGTTTCAATAAAAAACAGAAAATAGGTAGATTTTTTCCTTTAATAAAGGAATTGAAACAACATTCTTTTTCTACTTCCCAACTACTATTCGGCTCACGAATGAAATGGTAAGAGTGGAAGTAAATTTTTTCCTAAGCTAAAGAGAGAAGAAAGAAGGTATTAGAAAATCTTATGTTGGATGGAGGGCAGGCGGGAGGGGGGAAGTAGTGTAGAGTTACATAATGTGTGCCATCCGCACCACCTGGGGATTGGACTCGCTTGAAGCGCAGACATGTGGGAGGGAGGGGGGGAGGGGCAATGTATGTAACCCAAACAATATTTGTACCCCCATTACAAGATGGAATAAAAAAAAAATTTAAAAAAAAAAAAAAAAAAGAAGGTATTAGGAATGAAGGTAGGGAGAATATGCTTTGTGGTAGAATTAACTGGAAAAGCGTTCAAAGACTAGGGAGCACCAGGCATGTTGAATTCCTCATTGGGGGTTACAAGGAGAACTTTGACAGCTGCAAAGTTAACCTGGGCAGTATGGTTGCTGTCTGGATTAGCATGTAGTGATGGGGTGGGGGATGCAGAAGGACTAGTAGTAGTATAGGGCAGAACAGCTTAGTCTAGGTCTAGGTAGATGAGGCACAGGAAGGGGAGACTGTGTAGCTAGATGCTGTTATTTCGAGACACTTGTCAGCTGTATTTGTGTCTCTGCTAAATTAAAATGTTAATTTTGTAGATGAGAGTTTAAAAAGGATTATAAAGTTTTTATCTTTTTATTTTATTTTGATTACTAATTTTTCATTAATCAAACATGGAGAAATATATTACTGAACTAGCAGAATATATGCAAGGAAATGAACTTAAATATTAATCAGAGAATAAATTTCTAACTTTCATATAACTCTATCTTACCCACTAATCTGTTTTAAAATGTCTATGGCCTTTTAACTTTATGTACATTTTGTGGGCTTTTTCCCTTTCCTTATATATTTTTCAACTTGGGGTAGTGGTGGTATGGTATTTCATTTATAATTTGAAAATGCATATTTAATCATTCTGTATTTAGAGAAAGGCTAAAAAGTTTACTATTTTCATAACACAAATGATAGGAAAGTAATGACTGATAAAATGTTTTGCCTAGAAGATATACATAAAGAATATAATGACCTCAACAAAGGGCACCCCCATGCCCTGCCATGGGGTATGTGAGTCTAGTTTTTATGTTGATTAAAGGGGGCATAGGCTTAAAAAAGTTGAGAATCGCTGCTCTGGGATTGGTATTTGTAAGGTGCTTTAGCCACTGAAAGTAAAAGGGAAACTGCCAGTGCTTGTTTCATATATCATCTTCTTTGATCAAAACATGCTTATAACCTAAATGGAATTAAAATAATGACATTGTCCCTTTCTCCTTAGTGGTGGTCTCAGAGTTTAACAGTATACAATGGAACTAATGTGAAGAGAAGACAAGTTATAAATTTTTTAAAAGAAATTAGAGATGGTAACAATCTGCCTTATCTTAGGTCTAATATGAAATCTACTTAAAAATCAAAACAAATGTTTATTAAACTTAATAAGTTAGATCATTAACTAAAAGCTAGTAATAACTTTTCTGCCTGATCAACTTTATTTATATACACAGATAAGGTAAATACCAAGAACAATCATCATGTTTCTTCTAGGATGAAATTATTAAAGAAAATTGTCTAAAGTTACACAGGGAAGTACAGGTGGTCCTCCGTATCTGTGAGTTCTGCATACATGTATTCAACCAATCACGGATTGAAAATATTTGGGGGAAAAAAATTGATGGTTGCATCTATACTGAATACACAGAGTTTTTTTTTCTTGTCATTATTCACTAGACAATGCAATATAGTAATTATTTATATCACATTTACACTGTATTAGGTATTACAAGTAACCTAGAGATGATTTAAGGTATACAGGAGGATATGTGCAGGTTCTATGCAAATACTACACCATTTTATATATGGCACTTGAACATCTGTGGATTTTGGTATTCACGGCGGCGGGGGTGGGGGTGGAGGGATCCTGGAACCAATCCCCTACAGATACTGAGAGACAACTGTACTTTTAAATAGATGTAGATGTTAGAATTCTGTAACTCCTGAATGGTAAAATCTACTCTCCTTTCACTACACAATGTTGTCTCTCTTGGTCCTCAAATAGATAATTCTTAAAGAAATAAATTATATCGTGTAAGTACCTATATTTACATGTAGGTATCTCTGTGATGCAAGAAGTAAAATCCAAAATTTATTTTGTTAATTTAAAAAATTATAATAATTAAAATTATAGTGACCTAAAGTTTAAAAGTGAATTTAAACAAAAGTAAAACAGTGAATTCCTCTATCTTCAAACACAGAGAATGGAGATGTAACAAGAATCAGAAAGGCTCTTACAATCTTTATCTACAATGATTAATACAGAATCAAAGATAATGACAGCAGGTGGCTGGCTTAGTAAAAGATCATTTGTGGAGGAGTTCTATAACTTTCTCTAATAAAAATATATTTAATAAGCTTTATGCATATAATTTTAATCCTCACTTTATAAACAGGTATGTTAATATGGGGGCAATTAACTGTTTTCAATGTTAGAATTCTCACTACTTTCAGGGATAAAAAATATTTTCTAAGAGAATCCTAATGAATTATATGAACTTAATAATTCAAATATTTATGGAAGATCACTTTAAAAAAGAGGAGAGTAATATTTTTCTTTTCTGAATCTACTATAAAGTTTAACATAAAGTATGAATTTCAAGCATGCACCATGGAACCAAAGGCATACAGTATAGTCTAAATTTGAAGCTTACCTTTCATTGCTTTCTCATCCAATGTCCACTGCAGCTGCAGATTGCCAGCTCCCTTTCCATGAGATGCCCCAACTACCAAACACTGGATGTTTTATAATTCCACAGGGATTACTACAAAAAGGAGCTGGTCTATGGTCACAAGATAAGTCCTTTATTATATTATGCAGTTTTATAAGTTTTTGAGTGCAATACATTAATAACTTAAGGAATTATAAAGGAAACGAAACTTTAAAAAAACTTACAAAACTACACAATATTGAAAAAAAAAGGCTGTATCACTATCTGTGCAAAATGAGTAGGGGAGGGAAACTTACCTCACAACTAAAGAACAACTCCATTCTGCTGCAGTAA
Source organism: Cheirogaleus medius (assembly GCA_008086735.1). Classification (NCBI taxonomy): domain Eukaryota; kingdom Metazoa; phylum Chordata; class Mammalia; order Primates; family Cheirogaleidae; genus Cheirogaleus; species Cheirogaleus medius. The sequence continues at coordinate 51,025,752 of VBSM01003204.1, read as the reverse complement.
TCTGGGGTGGGTATGACAGCACCAGCATAATGCTGGCTGGGGTGTTGCAAGGAGAGGGAGTTGGCAATCTACTGATGCTGGGGACATTGGACACCTAAAAGGAAAAAAAAGAGGAAAATAAATAAATTGTAGATTTATTAAATGTTTTATCACCATGGATATATTTTGTACATTTTAATAAATTTAGATGCTCTGTATGTTAAACTTAGGTGAAAGTCACTTGTTTACACAAGCCATTCAGTTACTTACATAGATTTTCTGGTAATGTTTTATCTAAACAAAACAAGTATCAGCAGTCATATGAAGAAAAATTAAAATCGTATAAAAATAACACTAATGCTTTTTTAAATTGAGAAGGCACTGTGGAGATAACAAAATCATTTTCATTAAAAAGAATAGTACAAAAACATGATGTATATAATCAAAGTATGAATACTACTTTTCTGTATGCTTTTATTTACAAATAGGTTGTTAGATCACAGAAACATGGATTACAAAACAAAATATTTTTTGTTACAGGCTTGATTCTTGTCACAGACATAAATCTATGCTTGAAAAGGAATCAAATATCCATATATTATGCTTTTCAAATAAAATGCAAATACCTTTTAGAAAAGCCAAGTGGATCCCTACACAAAGATGTCTTATTTAAGAGTCTCATGTTCTACTGACTGAGCCAGTCAGGTGCTAAAGATGTCTCATTTAAAATCACCAAAAGTAGTTTTCGTATAATCTAAACCCATATGTATAAAAACATAGCACAAATAAAATTAATTGCAATTAAATATTTTAATAAACTAATTATTTGGCATTCTCCTTAGTCTAAGTACTACTAAATGAAAAGGTAATACTATATTCAATAGTATTCACTTTTCTTTCTCATTGCTTACCTAGACAAACTACTACCATAGTCACATATTTCTGCATATTCACAGTTTTGGGAGTAAAACATTGAATTCATCTTGTTGTCATACAGTCCCTTAAAAAAGTACTAGTTTGACAGTATAATAAAATGTCTGCATATTAATATGAAAAACGTTAAAAAGTATTTTAAGAATGTCAGAAGTTCTAACGTGAACTATTAATATCATATGCTATTATTTTCTCTTAAGATACTCTCAACAATTTTCACTTGACTAACTTAACAGGAAAGGAAAGCATTTGTACTTTATTTTAAAGGCATTCCACACTGAATACATTGAATATAATGTACAATATTTACATTATACTTCTAAGTTAGCATTTAAATAGAAAACATGGAAGCAAACAACTACAATAATGATGATAACACTGCAAGTTGCTGTGTCTTTTGACTTTGTAGAGAAGGAAAAACTGGGCAACAGATCACATTCCTAGTGAGGTAGTTCACTATCACTCGGGAAGAAAATCTAACAATGTACATTTAACAGATGATATGCTACCATTTTCATTTACAAAGAAGAATGAACTCTGGATGGGAAATTAACCACTGGTTGAGTATCTGAATTTGATTGTTTTCAGTGGAATGGTGGTAGCAAACAAGTTGATAAAATTTTATCAAATCTATACATGCTATCAGAAAGATGGATTCTTAAGCAATTCACAGCACAATCCAAATGACTAAGTAACACTGTTTATTTAGCATCACAGGGGCATAAAAAATTCCACCTAAGTGAAATTAAGGTTGGAAATATCTTAAAAGCAGGTCCTACTTATTTTTACTATTTCATACTCTATCACAATGCCTAACACAAAAGAGGCCCACAATAGGGATTCAACTATTAACACATTGACTGGCGCACTAGAAAAAAATTTTTTTTCCTTGGGGCCATGGTGTTTTATTACGAAAACAGAATAAAAGCTTTGAAAACAAAACAATCTTTTCTAATTTAATGAAAAATTTGTTATTTTTTTTTCTGTGCATGAGTTATATGCAACTTGAAAAATAGTCCTCGTGGCTCCCAAGGTGAAGAGACATAAGTTATATATGCTTCATGAGGCCCTGGGCTCAAAACTAGCATGAGTTAAATACAACTCACAAGGCAGTTAGTATCTAAGTAAATTTCTCAGATAACTGACGTCTCCTCCTTAGATGCAAAAGTTTTCCTCTTTAGATTAAAAAAAAAAAAAGAAATATAAGTTTTTCAGATTTTCTGACAACACAATGAATATAGTTTAACTCCTGAGACCTAGGTCATCATTATGAACAAGTTACTGTGTTATGTTTTTATACAGTGACTATCAGGTACCTCTGAGGTTTCTAGGTCTATTACCTATATTCTTATATTAAACAGTTATTGATTATTATACTTTTAGACTCCTAAGATCTGCTTAAGTTTTTTCAATTGTCTTTTTAAAATTTATTAGTGTTTCATGCTGTCAATAAATGTGCCTTAATTGACTCTTGTTCTAATTAAAAGCAGCTGCTACTACTTGTTACATTAAAATAAATTGATCCCCATAAAGCCTTTATCCATTTTACAGTACATGTGGACTCTGTACCCTCTATTTAGGCTCCTTTTTGCTTTCTGCTGGATTCTGAGTTACTTTTCCTTCAATATATATAATGTATCATTTTCTTCCCTTTTTCTACAGTCTGGTAAAACGGTGGGGAAATGTCATTAATGTTCAGTCCTCTCATGTTTTTGATGATATTATTTCCCAATTCATAAAAGGTACTGAACTAAGGTCTTTCCAAAGATTTTGATATCTTCTATAATATAAAAATCCAGAATGATGTGAAGCTCATGTTTTGGCCTTAATCCCCCACCCCACAGATTTAAATTCAATTTTCCAGAACAGTCGAAGATAGTAAAGTAACTTAAATAGAAGATTATACAAATTTATTGGGACTTTGAAACATATTTGACATTTAAATTGTTACTTATATTCGAATAATATGTGTGGTAAGTATTTCAAAAAGGTTTAAAGCAAATTATAAAAACCACACTATGAAGCTCTGACTATAGAAAGATCTGCCACCTAATTCAACTCCTCTCGAAGCATACTCCATGCTGGGAATATATAGCATTAACTCTCTGCCTGATGTAAAAACATCATATAATCTATTTGCCTTTTCACTGGCGTTTTCATGAATGTTTCCCTCATGGGATTCAAACTATGCCAAACTGCAGTAAGTAGAAACAGTGAGCACTATTAACAAGGGCTGAAATCTGGTTCTTAGTGGAGCAGAGTAGGATATGAATGAGGATAATAATAATGTACTCTCAGATAATTTAGTGACTACAGTTGATTGAAGCTCTGTTTGCCTTACCAGTCATATATGTTCTAGTTGACATTTCCTGTCATTTAGCTTTCCTTTCTATGATTTTGAACATGTCAGTTAACATTTGATTCTTCATAAAATCCATGTTATTTGCCCTTCCACTCTACTCTCAAACACCATATAGACACATAACTAAGGGATGTGAGCAAGTATCTAAGGTGTCTGGTGACTTCTGAATAAATATAACTTGAAAATAAATGATTAAATTTTTTATGAAAGGACAACAGCCCAATCAACCCTGATTAAAATTAAGAATTTATCCCTGTGGTTGAGGATAAAATCTTAAGCTCTTTAAGTGAATTCCTTGAATACAGGAACTTGGTTTTAATCTTTGGATCCCTATCAAGTTCCTGGTACTATACATAGCATATAGAAGACATTTAGGAAACATTTACCTGATGAATAAGACTAGAATTCATAACTAAGGTAAGTAAGAAAATTTCAGAAAACTTATTTTATCTGTTTTGCAGCGTTTCCAAAAGGTCATGTTAATTTTTAAAAGCTTTAAATATAACTAAAGATAAATTGATTTTCCTCCTACAGCTGAAACAGTTTTCAGTTTTGTTAACTATTAACTTGTTTACCAGAAGATCTAGAATTAAAAAACACATTATACACAATGATGTAATTGTTCAAGCCTTAACTAAAACTATTTTAAGAATAATGTTGGCGGGATATGGTGGCTCGCACCTGTAATCCTAGCACTCTGGGAGGCCAAGGCTGGCGGATTGTTTGAGCTCAGGAGTTCAAGACCAGCATGAGCAAGGACGAGATACCGTCTCTACTAAAAAAATAGAAAGAAATTAGCTGGACAACTAAAAAAAATATATATATATAAAAATTAGTCGGGCATGGTGGCGCATGCCTGTAGTCTCAGCTACTTGGAAAGCTGTGGCAGGAGGATTGCTTGAGGCCAGGAGTTTGAGGTTGCTGTGAGCTAGGCTGACCCCACGGCACTCTAGCACGAGCAACAGAGTGAGACTCTACCTCAAAAAAAAAAGAATAATGTGAGATTATTGCAATCATATGTACAACCAAAGCCATTAAATAAAGTTAATTAGGGCTTAAGGACTTGGAATGTACTTAACATTCTTACACTGTAGTAAAGTAGATTTTGTACTATAAACATCTGACTATAAAATAATATTGATTTGATGCCTCACTATAAGAAAATAGGATATGAAATGAAAAGAAGAGGGAAAAATCCCATCATCTTTATTATAATACAGTAAAATTTCTTTTTGACAAGTGATAGAAAATAAGATTAATGCATAATAATTTCTTTGCCTTCTATCAGGCTTTTACTATAGGTAATTATGTTTTTGGTCCATATAAATACATGTAATACATGTAAATAAGTGAAGTTTTAGAAATTATTTGACAATATTTTTCCATTTACCTATGTATCATTCTGTATTATACTTCACTTTAAGAATATATCACATTTTATTTCTAAAAATGAATAAGGAAAATAAATATACAACCATGTTATTTGTAGTTTCCTCATTTCCCATACTAAAGAAGGTAAAAGGTAAATGGTAAACATACTTAGAAGAGGCCACAAATCATAATGGATTGAAGATAGCTAAGACAAATCTGAAGCTAAGGTCAAGAATCCTTCTTCACTATCTGATGGAATCATGAAGTGTAAAGGTTAACAATGACATTCATAAATTCCATCAAATACAAATCTGAATTAGAGGTATATGATGTAATAGAATACCTTCAATTATGGGATCTGGTATTATGATTTCATTGACTTCTACCTAACTTTCAAAACATCAACTTGTTTTCTCCCCATAAGTTGGCAGCAGTAGACAGAAAGAAAGAATAGGACACTTAGCAAATACAGGCTTACATCAAGGATTCACAACCTTAGCACAACTGACTGAGGGGCCAGATAATTTTTTGCTGTGGGGAATTTCCTGTACATTGTAGGATCATTACAGTGTAGGATGTTCAGTAGTGTTATTAGCCTCCATCCATTAAATGTCAGTACCACCTCTTCAATTGTGACAACGAAAAATGTCTGCAGACATTGTCAAAAGTCTCCTGGGGGAAGGAGAGCAAAATTGAGCCCAATAACCATTGGCTTATATAGAACTCTGTGACCAAAAAATGGAGTATTACTATCCCTGATCTAAGTTTCTGACTTCTCCAGTGTTTGGTCTAGCTAATGTACATCCTTTGGTTAAGTAAGAAAAGTATTATTATTGTATTATGAATTTAATTATTTTAAGAACTTAATAAAGATTAATTTTATCCATTACTTGCAATTCCTTTTTAACATGCTTATATATACATACTATAATCTTTATACACATATTATTTTGTATGTTCTTAAAATTTATCATTTCACAAATATTTCCATTTTGTAACAATGATTAACCAGTATTTCATTTTACTAGCTATATACCACTGTGTTAATATTATTTAGTCAGTCATCTCCCTACTTTGGACATATAGGCTATTTCCAAATTTCTACTATTAGAGGTAGTCTGCCAAACATACCACTGTGTAAATTATTTTTAGGAGATGGGAGGAAGAAATGGGGAGAATAAAAGTTAAATTCCAAATAGCATCACGGGATAAGAATATAAAGAGTTTTATAGTTTTTCTTACATACTGAATATAAAATTTAGTAATAATTGAAATCTGTCTTAAATCCTGCTCAATGCTGAGGTGCTTATCTGCTAAAAGATGTATTATACAATATATAGTCTTATTTTTGAAATTTTAATTTATCAATATTGATAAGACTTTCATTTATCATTATACACTCCAGATGATGTTTCTTTTCTTATATATAGCATCTTTTTGTTGCCAAATTTTCACTTTTCCTTTCACCCAATCTCTACACAGATCTTTCCTTATTGAAGACTGAAATATTTTTGAAAATCTAAACTATGATATAAAGCATAAGGAAATTAAGCAGATATGAGGGAAAAGGGGATCAAATGAAAACCTTAAACATATAAGTTTGGCAAAATCTTCCAATTTTTATTATTTAGAATACAATAATGTCTAACAAATTTCAAATACAGTAGGATCAGATAAATTTATCAAAATATTAATTCTATCTTTCTGGAAAATTAATTTTACTAGACTAAAAAAGATACTTTTCAAATAATTAATCAAAATGCAAATTTTATCTCTTAATTAAAACCACAAAAATAAAATGTTGTGATTTCTCCTTTAGATCACTAAAGAATCCTATGATCTAAATAATGATGAGAAACACAAAATTAAAGGACTTTGTCATTCTATATATTTATTTCAACCAGAGGTCTCAATTTAAACCAATCACAGGTAGATAACTAAGTATAGCACTGCAGGATCTAAAGGATGTTGAGTCTTATTTGAGTAAGCCCCTAAATGTAATGGGTCAACTGAACTAAGTTGAGAAATTAAAGCATTTTTCTTTCTTCACATTATTAACCATAAATGAAATTAGTTGTCTTGTAAGAATGAGCAAACAATTTAGATTTTAAAAGACTGTAAATCTAATAGAATGGCAAAACTTCTAGGAGGTTAAAAAAGATTTTTAATGTAAACATAAAACTGCTCTAAAAAATAAAGTTTATTAATTAAAAAAAAAAACTTTTTAAATGGAATATTGACCTAGGTGGGGAAATGGGGTCATTCTTCCTTGTTGCTTTGGTAGGAAAAACTACCTGGAAAGGCCCTACAGAGAAGCCTCCTGAAGCAGCTAGGTGTTTTATATGAATCCATGTTAAATCTTCTATCATTTGTCATTTCTATCTTTATTAATAACACTTATGACAAATGTTTATATGGAATATATCTTCTTTGTTATTGGAGCCATTATTGTAGATATGAATATTGATAATGAAAAATGGAATTATCTTGACTCTAAATACTATTTTCGCTTTGACAGTGATATCCTCTTATGAAGATCAATATTAATATTTCATTTGTCTGAAAATAGTGAAGGAAGCCAGTAAGACAAGGAATCAGTCAAAATAGCTTTCACTATCACCAAGTTCATAAACTTCATTATTAGGAAAGTCCCTTGGCTCCTCAGCATGAGCCCAGTCTTCATAAGTATGGTTACGTGCTTTCTTAATCCACAGTATATCAGCTAGGGCAAGTATATGGAGACATATAAGAAATGACAGGTGACAGACAGCCTGGCAATGAACAACAGACAGAACAAAAGGAACAATACAAACAAAATTCTTCAAAATATGCAGCATAAAAGCCTTCTGATGAATGTTTAATTAGAGCTACTGATATCAACAGATTTTCAGAGTAACAATACAATTATTGATATTCATAATGATGACCCTTGAGTCATTAAGAAAGGGTTAAATTATGTTCAGTATAGTACAAGGAGGCAGGCAAGTTTTCCACTAAATGATTAATGAAATCATTTTAATTACTGGTTAAGCATTTCATTAATGGCAGGGCATGGTGGCTTACACATGTAATCCCAGCACTTTGGGAGGCCAAGGTGGGAGGATCACTTGAGCCCAGGAGTTCAAGACCACAGCCTGGGCAACATAGAGAAACCTTGTCTCTTTAAAAATAAATAAATAAATAAATAAAAATAATAATAATAATGATAAATTAGCTGGGTAGGGTGGCACCAGCCTACAGTCACAGCTACTTAGGAGGCTGAGGCAAGAGGATCGCTTGAGTCCAGGAGTTTGAGGTTGCAGTGAGCTATGACAGCACTACTGCACTCCAGCCTGGGTAACAGAGTGAGACCCTGTCTCAAAAAATAAACAAATAAATAAATAAAATAAGAGTTTTAGTATCGAAGGTTTAAGTTGCAGTTGTCTAGAAAATTCAATTAAGTGGAACACCTTATTCCCAAATAATGCCAAATAAACTGTTATTAAATATTAACATAAACATTCAATAAAGTTAATTCCTATAACTTTTATATATTTATCACACTCAATATTAACTTTTATACAAAATAAGGAATGATACTGAGATGCAAACTTTCACTATTTATTTTATGCTGTGTAGCCATTTCATTGTTTGAGATAATCTGTTCACATAAACAACCTTTTAGACAGTTTAACTTAAGAGGATATAGCTCATATGTTGGTAATCTCAGTAAGATTATCCCTGCTAAGTACAATTCCAAGAACTTCTATTTATTAACGAGTGAAAAACATATTTTAAAACTATTAATAATATGCAAATATCAGGGGGTATGGATAAGTTAAAAGCTTACAGAGACAAATCTAATCAATTAAACCCTTTATGTAATCTAAAATTTTCTGATATACATGTCCTTAAGGAATATAATGTCAAGTATTTGTAGTTTATTTTTCTTTTACTCTTCTACTTGTTCCTGTGAAGGAAGGCAATATGCTATACCTAATAACACCAATGGAAGTGAGGTGGATGGCTTTAGAGAAAAATTCTAGGGTGCTTGCAAAAGTATTTTTCTCTTGTAATACATGCCAAAGTACTTAAATCAACTATGCTTAGAACTATCCATTAGAAAACAAATAAAAACTCTATAATATGGGAATAAATTAAAGTAAGTTGTATTTAACTGCAGCATAAAAAAATCAGCACATTTATTTAACAGAATTTTGTTTAGAATGAAATATAATGAACACCTCACTAAAAAACAAACAGCTCCTGCCAAAAACTGTAAATAACATCCTGATTTTCAAAAGACTATTCTTTCCTACTAAAGAACAGAATCAGTCCTTTCTGAGCATAAAACATCAAATAAATAAAAAAAGACTTTTTGCTGCACAGAACATATTCTAATATAAATGTTCATTTGAAGAATATATCACAGCAAATTTTAATACCTGATCTTCCACATCAAGAGACTGCCCATATACCTAAAGTATACATATGAAAACATAAGAGTCTAATAAGGGTCTAAATCCATTTTTAATGGAATTATTTCTAAAATATACAGTTTTCTACTTTCTCAGATTGTATACTGAATATAATGTTTTCTTGCTAATGGATGACTATCATTATGAACATTATTCTATTTCTTAAATTATAGCAATACTCTCAAGTATACACACAAAAGACTTCTGAAATGCTTAAGGCTGTTTTACCCTGGTGTTAACTAACCTCAGAAGGTTGTAATTTTATGGTATTTCAATCTCCTCCCTTCAGAGTGCTACAAATACATCTTTCCTAACAGTATATAAAATTACTACAAATCTGCTGATACCAAACTTGCTGCATCACTAACCATATTATATATATATTTATATTAACAGGTTCTGGGCAAAGACCTAAAAATGGCTTCATGACATTCCTAAGGCATAAAACAAAGGTTTTGTTTGTTTGTTTGTTTGTTTTTAAATGATGACTGGTTTTATTCAGTGTTTAAAGCCTTCCTTCCTCATTTATTTATTGGTATGTAATTGTGTTTCAAATTTGTGCATAACACGACTATAAATGCCAGTTAAGTAGTGTTATTGATTTAATAAGTAGCAAAATTGAGTGTTTTACCAAGTATTGGATGAATAATATAATGCTCTTATACTCTAGTCTCTCAAGAACAAAAAAATTAGAAAATGAAAGTAAAGATTAATAACGAATTTAGAATACACAGTGGAAGTTATAAAAACCTTTCAGCTGATAAAGATTCTTTTAAAAGTAATATTGTTAAGCATATATACAAATTATCTGGGGCAGGATTAAGAAATTTTCATTTGCTTTTCTGTTACACTTAATTACAATTTTATGTTACTAAGCAATAAACTTCCATTAAAAGCATATAATTATTAATTAAGAATATTTGAAAGGTAAGCATTACCCAAAAAACTACCAGTCAGAAAACAACCAGTCAGTATATTGGGAAGTATCTAAAACTATACCTGATATAAACGAGGCAAACAAAATTAATTTAATTGCCCCTGGCACCATTTTTGTCTATTAAAAATGAAAACTAGACCACACAGGAGAAATAAAAGAAACGATTCTATCTTTCATTGCAAATTTTCGTGTAATCCAGGAGAACAAAATCAAAAAAAGGCTTTACAAAAAAGCAGGAATAAATTTTAATGCTGACAATAATATATAGAACTTTTGGATTAACACCTACCGATTTTTTTCTAGTGTTTTCCAGATCTTTGAGTTCATTCTCGATTTTTGTGATTAATTCCCTGAGTTCATCAAGATTAGTGCAAATAAGCTAAAACAAAACACAAAAACACAGCTTGATAACACATAATATAAAACACCCAAAATGTGGCAACAGAAGTTGTTTTAACACACACTGAATTCACAATTATTTTTCTCTGTAATAGTAAAAGGCAAGGAAAGCTCCCAGTTTATATTTTAAAAGATATTTACTTGTTATGATGTATGAACTTCGGGATTAGTATAAAAGCAGCTGAAATTTCAACATTGGTGGTTTCATCCCACATCCCCACCTCTCAGGTTTGCTTTATAATCCAGGTACTTTCTTAACATTATTAACTTTCAGCCCAGAATGACAAAGATCTGGAAACTCACCCTAGATTTCACAGGTTACTCAATCACCTTTAACAAATGCTTCACCAGGCAGCCTCCTATTAGGTGAAGAAATGCACCCCTGGAGAACTGTCGTTATACCTTTGTTTTGCTAACTATATAATTTAACAAACCTTAGTTATTACTGTTGGGATTGCTAGTAACAAAAGACTATGAATATACGTAATATATTAAAGACTTGGATGAAATTAAGTATACGTTCTTAGTATGAGCTTATTAGTCTTTAATAAAAGCATCTCCACAAATAGCATCTATTTCCTTTCATAATTGTATGGTTCTTTTTATTTCACCTTGATAATTTTGGCAAATGGCCAAAATAATTGATTTTTAGTTATTAATAACTGAACTAGCTTGGTTTAATTACCAAATTTTTAAACAATGAAGTGTCAGCAACTTTAAAAAAATGAGTAACTACACTTTAGTTCTTGTAAAACTATACTGGACTTCTCCAATTAATTCAATATACTTTTTTCCTAAAATGATTTAAACTATTTTAAAAAATCTAACGTGAAAAAGAAATAGATGATTTCTGAAACAAAACTGCAACCACACAGAGGAAAAGCTTCAGATTAATAAAAGTCTTGTTGCAAGGTTTATACTATGTATTTTTAAAAAATACTCTACTTATAAATTATTAATTCACCATTAACTTTTATCAGCCCCATGTTTGTCACATTCATTAATTTCTATGTAAGGGCATCATTTTCCTCAAAGGCATATTTTCTTTTATTAGAAAAACAAACAAAACAACAAAAGCAAAAGTGGGTCATAAGATAATTCCTGGTGGCTACTGAGTGAGAAAAATAGACAAGGAGTCCCTTAAATTTCCTTGATTAGGCTGAAACATATAAAATCACTGATACACTTTTGATTTACAAAAATGACAATATGGTCCAACCTAGTAGACTAAGTAAAAATTATCACAGATATTGTTATAATTAGTATTAACAAATACTTATTAGAAATATCTATACAAAATTTTAAACTGATAGAACTGATAAAGTAGGGAAAGTATGTACTTCAGTAATCCAAATCAAACAATTTCAGAGTAGAAAACAGTAATGTAATGAGAGTGTGCAGCTTGATATAAGAAACTACACATTTCAATTTGACAATCTACTTATGAAAGGAATGTTGATGGTCAAGCAGTGGACTGGCCAACCAGCTAAGTGCCTCTAAAACTAGATAAGTTCTTTAACTTCTATTATACTTATTAAACCTTTGAACAATGTTGACCCTACAGCAGATTTTTATTAAGTACTCAGTGAGAATTAAACTTCCTGTAGTAATATGCTATTATGGCCATGTCAAATTTGCCCCAGAGGCTGCAGAAGGATGGCTATATATCTTTTCACTTAACTTGATGTACCTGTTAACATTATAGCATAGATTTCTCATTTGCACATATGGCAAAGCTCAGAGGAGTTTTTCCTTGCATCTTAGCTGTCTCACTATACAAGGAAGAAGGATACGTTTTACATGCAGTTTGTAGGAAATTACAGGAACAATGAAGACATATTCCTACAACTAAACATACCCTAAAAAAATTTTAAGATCTTTTAATTATCAATTAATCATGATATCAACAAATATTGTTACATTTAAAGGAATGGATAATAGTTCTGAGGCCAAATCACGAGTGATTTCCACAGCTTAAAGAGCTATATTAAAATAACACTTTCAAGTGGCTTACCTAGTAAGTTGTACTAAATCAGCACTTCTCAAACTTTAATGTGCATAAGAATAGCATGGGGATCTTACTAAAACATTGTTTCTGATTTAGTAGGTCTGAGGTAAGACCTTGGATTCTGCATTTCTACCAAGTTTCTAAGTATAGTCTGCAGATAACACTTTTGAGTAGTAAGATACTAATTAAAAGATTATGAATTACAAATCAGCATGGCTACTGAAACAGTCTGGTACCATAGAGCTAATGAGTATGAAAATTCAAAAAGATGAATTTCCAAGTAGGAGATGGCATATTGAATTAAATGTACAATGATAAAGACAATTGTCTCTTTAAAATAAATATAATTCAAATATAAATTGTGTTGAATTTGAGGCTCAAAACATTTTTAGCAATTTTACTTTGAAGTTATATTTAAATGAGTTAATATGTACATAACAATTTATACTCCTTATATACTAATATGTATTTTGTATATATCTCTCACATATACCTAATATATATACATATATACACTCAGTAGACAGAGTCAAGTTAAGCTATTAGAAAATCTTATATAGGAACATAATTGATTTGATTTATGCCAACTCTGTCATATGCAACTCTATTCCCTATCTTTTACAAAGTAAGGCATATATGTGGCCTTTAAACTCAAATCAATTTCATATGGTTCTTTTAAAAATAGTATCAATCTATTAAATAAAGTTCACCTTACTAAGGAGAAGAGATGCATTTTTTTGAACAAAGCAAAACACCTTATTAAAACCTCCTTCTCATTATCTGGAGCTTGAAAAACATATCTGAGGCACAGGGCCTCCAGGGGTGAAAAGGAAAGCTCCATAGTAGCTCAAATTACAGTCAGGTCACACTGCCAACACTCATGAGAGGAGATTTTCAGTCACACTGCAGAGGTTACAAGAAGAGTTTTATCCCCCAGAAAGAACCCAAGGCTGTCACATTCTCCCTCAACTTTACCTTTCACTTGACATATCCCATAGCAGAGCTACAAAATCATACATCTTAGAGCTGAAAGAGAATAAAAACATGTAATTTGGTCCAATCCTTAGCCTAGGCTAAAAAGGCCTATCTCCAATTCATATACGAGCTAATTAAAACTAACAGGTAAAGTGACCTAAGATGACACACTGGTAGAGGAAACCATAGAACCCAGGATTCCTAATATATCATATTCTTTAAGGGGTTTAGAAAGCTAAACACAAAAAAGAAACAAACAAAAATCTAACAATTGAACATGTATTACAGTTTTAAATAAAGCTTAATTTATATCTAGGTTTTATTTTTATTAATTGGTAACATTAAAAGGCCCTCTCTTTGACTCAAACAGCATTGTATGTCTGTTGTGGGTGGGGGAGGACCTATAGAGATCAAAAGAACTCCATGATCACATTTCAGAAAAACTACATAATAAATCATTTCTTACTTTATCACCACTTCAAACTAGAAATTATGTCCTTTGGGTAGAAATTCAATAGGTCTGAAAGATATGTATTTGTTCCAAAAAAGGACATAAAGTAGCATACAAAAATACAAACAATATGGTAGATCATATGAAAAAACAAAGCAAAGGGAAGTAGAAAAGTAAAAATGAATAAGTCGAAACAAAGGTGATCATATTCACTCTCATTCTAATAAAAATATCCTATAATTTATTATAGAAATTATAAGCAAAACATTAAATGTATGGTTTAAATTCAAAATTTATACTGTATTTAAACTAAAATTATAACATCTGCTAAAACTACATAGATAGGAAAATTGCTTCTTATTTCTTACAATCACCATTGCAGCAATAAGGACTATTTCAAAACCTGCAAAGGTATCATTTGTGACATAAAACTAAAAAAGTCTGATAAATAAGTTAATAAAATATTTTTTACTACTATATGATTAAAAACAGATGTTTCTCTCAATGCACTATATTTAAAAATTTTAAGGGGGAAGTAAAAACTCCTAGTGTTAAAAGTGGGGGGAAAAAAAAGCCAAAGTTGAAAATATTCACTTTAAGAAGTAGAAATTCAAAATAATGATATACACTCTAGCCTGGGCAACAAAATGAGACTATGTCTCAAAAAAACAAAACAAAACAAAAAAACACAAAATAATGATACAATCAAAAAGTCCTAATGCAGTAAAGAAGTTTTTAAAAAAAAAAACCCTCAATTTTGGTCCCAATTTTTCATATTGAATGTACTTTTTTCTTTTTCCTTAGTTTCTCCATTGGTTAGATGGAGAAATATAGTTTTTTCAGAGCTATGTTAAGGATCAGTGAGTTTATCCTTATGTATAAAAACAATGTAAGTCTTAGTAGCTGGATTCTGAATTTCCTCTGAAAATCAGCCTTTAGAATAAATTAAACATATGGAACAGAAGTATACACTGAATGAAAGATTTTTTTTGGTTACCAATGAAAAGCAGAGTCATGGTAACTGAGTGTATTAAATTATTTTAAAAATTTGGTAAGACTGGACACTTAAGTTTTAAAAATACTTTCTAGGACTTTCTATCATAATTATGTACAAGACAGAATTCAAAAAATATTAGATTTCTCTCTTAAATGTTAAACAAATGAAAAGAAAAGACTTTTGGAAAAAATTAATTTATTAGGAAACCTGATATTCACTTTTTGGTCTAACAGTCTTTCTTTTATTACAAAACCGATAAATAAAATAACTTAGTGATTTTAACAAACTCATAACTGTTAAATTTGATATAAAAGCTTAAATCATCAATATTCTAAACACTCAAAATAAAAATGTTTCCGATTTTTTTGTAATTACTAACTTAAAAAAAAAATCCAACAATTTCCCCTACATGCCAAATGTATAACCCATCATAACACTAGACTGGGGATAAGAATAAGTTTTCACTCTTATCAAATATGATGATGCAACTCCTATTACTTGGTTTTTCACTTTTCAAATTCTTATAGGCTTAATCATATGCCACTTTCATAAGACCAAATCCAAGATTTCAAGGTCTTCAGTACCTGGAAAAAGTGCTCAAGGTAAATAATAGATGCTCTTAAACCAATGTTTAATCAATTTTCCTACTCATAATCCAGTATTTTTCATGAGAAGCATCTGGCATGCTTATTTGAAAACATAAACAGTAAGAATAGCTAAAACAGTAAGCCATATCATTTAATCCTCACAACCCTACAAAGTAGGTACTATTATTACCCCATTGTACAGATGAGGAATTGAAATCACAGAGAGGTAAGTAATTTACCCCAAGGTTTAGAATTAGTAAGTGGTAGAGCTGGCACTCAAACCCAAGTAGCATGGTTCCAGAATCCAAGTGTTTACTATGCAGATTACTGGCACCCACCTAGACCCACTGAATCAAGTTCTTTGGAGGATGAAATCCAGGAATCTTCATTTTTAATAAAGGTATCAGATTATTTTTATACCATCTCAACTTTGAGAACCATTGACATAAGTCTTACGAAAAAGTGGCACACATATGGTTAGTCCCTTTATAATAGACAGTTGTCCCTCAGTATCCATAGGGGATTGGTTTCAGGAAACCCCTCCCTGCAGATACCAAAATCCGCAGATGCTCAAGTCCCTGATATAAATTGGTGTAGTATTTGCATATAACTTACATACATCTTCCTCCTCTATACTTTAAATCATCTCTAGATTACTTATAACATTGAATACAATGTAAGTGCAATTAAATAGTTGTTATATATTGTTTAGGGAATGACAAGAAAAATGTCTGTACATATTCAGTACAGACACAATTTTAGGGGGAAATATTTTCAATCTGAGGTTGGGAATCCATGGATGCAGAGCCCAGAGTACAGAGGGCCAACTGTACAAACAAAAAAATAAATTCAATCCACCATTTGAATGCCCATAGTGCATATTCTAAATAGGAGTGGGATGATAACTTTCTCAATCTGAGGTATAGATATTAGGTGTGCACATAAACATGGATTCTTCCTGAAGCAAACAAGGAGGGAAGTTCAATTTTTAGTTTTAAAAAAGTCAATAAAAACACTGTCAAACTAAAAAGTAACTGAGGTCAAAACAGGATTTTAAAAAATTCATTAGGACTTAAAAAAAACCACAAAACACTTCACAATTTAATCCCTTAACACATCTCTCTCTATCTAAGCATGTTTTCTGTCAATTTAAAGATGACCAGCTCTTTGGCAAACAGGTCAAGTTTTCAAAAAGGATCTAATATCTATTAACCAACAGCTTCATTATTTTCAGCAATAAGATATTTTAGAATGAATAATATGAAGAAAACCTTCTAGCTTAATATTTCTATAAAGTATTTTTATGTTTAATACTAGAAATGTGATATTTAGGCCGGGCGCGGTGGCTCACGCCTGTAATCCTAGCACTCAGGGAGGCCGAGGCAGGCGGATCGCTCAAGGTCAGGAGTTCAAAACCAGCCTGATCAAGAGTGAGACCCCATCTCTACTAAAAATAGAAATAAATTAATTGGCCAACTAAAAATATATATAGAAAAAATTAGCTGGGCATGGTGGCGCATGCCTGTAGTCCCAGCTACTCGGAAGGCTGAGGCAGAAGGATTGCTTGAGCCCAGGAGTTTGAGGTTGCTGTGAGTTGGCTGGCTGATGCCACGGCATTCACTCTAGCCTGGGCAATAGAGTGAGACTCTGTCTCAAAAAAAAAAATAAAAAAAGAAATGTGATATTTAAAATGATTTGGATAAAATGAATAATTTGCAGAATCTGAGCTGCTAAATACTATGTTGCTAGAACTTTGGGGAGGGACATTCATTTTATTATATAATAATCAGTCTTACATGTGGAGAACTTTCAAATAAAGTTAACAAATGACATAAAATTATTTTAATAGTCAAAACTGTAAGTTTTGCATTTAACAAAAAAATGTACTAGTGACTAATACTACCTATTTTATTAATGTGCTTATTTGAAGCAAATGACCTATTCCCCTAGGACATAGCTGCCAATTTTCTTTATGAGTAATACCATGGTATTCATATTGTAAACTAGGCATAAGAACCACTATTCTCAAGAGACTATTCCCACCTCTAGCCACTGTCTGTCTCTCTCCATCTCCCCCTTTCTCTTTTCTTTCTCTCTCCCCCTCTCCCACAGGCACCTTAAGAACCAGGAAGAGGACTTTATTTTGAACAGCTCAATCGAGCAAAACATGTACTTTTGACCCTAAGTTTCTGGGAGTGGCAAGCAAATGGTCAATAACCAAAAGCATCACTTAAGACAGTGTTTTTCAAACTTTTTGCCCATGACCCATGTACATACATACACAATTGAAACCAAAGTTTCATGAAACAATTTATGTGACTATACAAATTCACGTTGCTGTATATGGCACACTTATTATATGTGATACACTCTGATAATTTCTTTTCTATCTTAATTTTGTTAGCTTAAAAAAGAAATGGTGGTCACATAATCCAATCCACTAAACTGATTTCATGTCTCACTAAGGAATACCACCTGCAATTTTAAAAAACACTATCTATGCAGCCTATGCCACTTACTACATTTAAAAGTTCATCTACCAGGATGGGTATGAAGAAAATATTAACAATGGGCCAGATCTGTCCTAAGATCTGTAGTCCCAGGACTAAAGCTTTGAGGCATTGAGGAAAAAATGAGTGGGAGAAATAGCAAAGGCTAGTGTGATATCAGTGGAAACATGATGATATAATATTAAAGCATTAAATAATCTGTTACCAGCAATGGTAGAAAGGCCTCTAAGTAAACAGTAAAATCACATTTTTAAATTGAATATGCTGGAACCAAGGTTATCTACAAAAGGATTTTGTAGAAATGTTTGTAATTCATCCTACGAATGTCATTAAAATACTCTATTCTAAAATACTAAGACAAACATGTCTATTTTCTTTCAGTGATGATTTAACAATATTAAATTTTTACCAATTAGTAACTTCCATAAAAACACTCCCCAAAATAGGATTTTTAATTGAAAATAGATGTGTCTGCATTTTTGGATATATATAACTATTAAGCTCACATTATATATTATCAATATTTTCATAGTGATTGCTCCTTTATTTTCATCTTGTCTTGTGACTCACAGATTTATTTTAACATTACTTTTATCATTTGGTAATTAAATATGAGCTTATAAAACTTCTGAAAATGGATTGAACTAATACAAAGAAATTTTTAAAGAAAATGTGATTTGTTGAAGAAAACATACCTTTTATAAAATAGAAAATAAAAAGGCATTATTTAATTAGGATGAGATTATCTACTTATTCTTAGTATCAGCTACAAAAAGCCCCTCTTCACTTAATCATATGACAATATTTATAATTCCTTTTCTCTTTTAGCAGAAATGTTTAAAGACCATTTCTATTAACCTTTTCTTAATATCCTCTCTGAAGCTCATATATAGCTAAAAGATTTATTTCTTAAGTTAATCTACCATTGCTACAGTGTTCAAATAAATACAAATAAATTACCTAGGCAACATTACCATGGTTATATTATGATTTGTCCTTGGAAGAGTTTCATTTACACATTTGTTTTTATATATATAATATATACATACACACACATATATAATATATACGTATATTCCTATTAAACTACTTTTATAAAACTTAGTATAGGTTAGCATATCAAAAAACCACAAGAGGTTTCTGACTGTCAAGAGACAAAAATAGAGGTAAAAAATTGTGAAATATTAGCAGATTAAATATTGGCTGTATCTGCACGTGCAGGGGAAAAAAGTCATTGTCAGAAACATTTCATTAAAAGTATGTGTGCTACAGTTAGTTGTAATTCAGCCAATCTCTCTAGGAATGATATGAACACTGAAACAAAAAATTAAACTTAAAAATTTTGAGACAAAGTTGAAACATTTACCTGAAATTCTGGTACAGTAGGTGACTTTGTGACAGTTTTCCTCTTCTTTGTGATTGCTTTTTTAGATATGGATTTTTTTCCTTTCAAGATTAAAAGAGAAAAGCTTCATAAGGCTGTTTATAGCACTTCATTAACAAAAACCCAATCACACAGAGCCTTGAAAGTTAAATTATAACTAACAGATGGCTGCTAGTGAGTCAAATAAAAATGATGAATCAAAACAAGCCCCAGTAAAAGCAAACATTAAACTATAACTACCTGTAACAGACATATTAACAAATGCTGTTTTGTTCATATAAGAACCAAACTATTATGATCCCCAATGTGTTGTACAGTATCTAAATTTATTGCAGTAAGATTAGGCAAAAAAGTCACATTACTGCTGCTCAGTTGAAATCTACATTCACAACTTAACATGAGACTACAAGAAAAAAACCTTACCTTTAACAGTGACTTCCGCAGTCAGGAACTTGCATAATAGCTATATCTGAAGATTATGGTCTCTAGCCAACCTAATGTGAAAATCCCCTCGGTAGCTTAGGAAACAAGATTTTTCTATTTCTTCAGCTCTGCACTCAACTAATGGGTTGCCCTTGGCAGTATTCAATATCCAAAGTTTTAAAAGAAGGTAAACATCTCCCTTTAAAGTGCACCTAGTTGTTTGTGGAATCAGAAATCACTGGGAAAAATAAATCTCATATTCTTAAAGGAATCCAATTCATAGTATACACTGAAGTATATCTACTTTCTCTATTTAACTTGACAAAAAATACATACATGCATAAAACTTCTATTTTTAGTAAGAAACATGTTAATGTTTTTTTTCCAATTTATACTTAGCAAAATCAACTCATAAATTGATTGTTAATTATTAACAAATACTATATATATAGGGCACTGTATAATTTATGGGGACAACAAGGAATTATAAAATGGAGACCCTGTCTTCCAGGAGTTTACAATCAATGTAAAGGCATAAAAATTAATCAGAAATACTTCTATGTTAATTTTAATTTATAATCATTTGCAGGGCAAAATTAGCTTAAGAGTTATTGTTTTTTTTTTTTAAAGGAAAACTGAGTAAGTACATGAAGTAACTTTGCTGTACATAATCCTAATGTTACTTTCCAGTTTCCTATATAGATATGATCTTGCATGAAAGATGTAAATTTTATCACATTTTATTCAAGTCAATTGACACAATTCCAGTATATAATTGTGTTATTTTTTGTATTCCTTTTTAATCATATCACAGAACTGTAATTTCGATTAATTTCCAACTTCTGACTCAATAAAATGCATGTGTACTATGAACTGCAAATTTTGAGCTGCTGAGGTTCACATGGGTTTTACTGTCTTGTTTTAATAAGTACCAACCTGCTGCCATTTGACATTTACTTTTAATTAAATTAAAAGAAAATAATCCAATATATATTTCTTTTCTCATCACTATTATTTGCTTTTGTGCTTACACAGTACCTTATAACAGAACTAAACTCCTACAAAACAGGTAAGTGGGTGTGCTGCTTAAACAAGCAATATTCAGGAAGAAGTGATTTCTAAACTGAGTGCCATAGGTATTGCTCAAGAGGCCTCAAGAATTTGAATACCATAATGCCTTCCCTCTATACACTACCTTTACCATTTTTTTAAAGTTCACATGAAAAGATTTAACGTCCTGCTGACCTAAGTCTCGGAAGGCTTTATAAAAACAGTAATTTGAAGGAAATGAGATTCTTCCTCAATCCCTCCCCACCAGCACTGCTCTAATTAGCTTAAAAAAAAACAAAACCCTATTCGATCTTGCACAACAGAGGTCATCCTGATGGTACCATGAATTTAATATTTTTATAAGCTTGAACTCTGGAACTAAACTACCTAGGTTTAAATACCTGCTATAACCACCTAATAACTGCATGACTTTGAGCAAACTGCTTTATTTCTTTGCACAGTTTCTTCATCTGTAAAACAGGGATACTAATATTACCTACTTTGTGACAATTAAATAAATTATAACATACAAAAAGCTTAGATTACTACTAGGCACATGGTAAGTGATTAAAAAATGTTAGTTATTGTTATCTGTTTTAGCTAAGCTATAGTGAAGAGTCTAAACAGAAAATCTTTTAACCTTCTTCAAATTCTTTTTACTTACTCTAGAACTCTCAGTACTCTAAGCTACCACTCTATACACAAATCAATGAATATATTGTAACACTTATCATAGAGTACTGTATCTGTTTATGTTTGTCTTCCTTACTATATTGTAAATTATTGGTGTCAGAAATCACATTATTCACTTTGTATTTATAGCATTTAGCACACAGTAAGTTCTGAGAAATGATCCATAAATATAAGAATCCTACTTTTTATCAGAAATTTGGCCAGTCTAGGAGTAGGAAAAGGGAGGCAGGTAGTTATTTATAATTCTGAGAGTCCATTTAAGTCTATTTTACAATGAGGAAAACATTAACAATGACTTTAAATAATTTACACAATTTACCAAAGAGTTTTTAACAATATGAATTAGTAATGGTAGTAAGAAGATTAACATTTATTGAGAACCTACTATGTGTCGTATACTTAATAAAGTGATTTGTATAAATGATCTCATTTAATTCTCAAAACAACCCTCTCAGATAAGTAATACCCTACTGTAATGTGGGAAAACAAAGACCAAAAAGATTAATTAATTTAGTGTCACACATTAAGTAGGCACCACAGCCAGGGATTCTAACCCCAAAGTCCAAGGTCTTTCCATTATGTAATTCTACCTCACAAAAATCATAGTTACCATTTATTGATTTCTACCATGTGCCAGGCTCCATGTTAGGTGCCATACACTTGCTATTCTAATTAGTCTTTGTAACAACACAGCAAAGCAGGTATTACCTCATTTTCCACAGATACAGCAATAGGGTATAAAAGGTAAAGAAACTGATGGAGGACCTGTAGCTAATATGCACTGGAGCACATACTTGAAAGTAGATCTGTCTCATTTCAAAGCTGTGCTCTTTTTATGGTAAGATACTGTATTCTTTCAAATTTTCTGTAGGTATGTAATCTGCTTCTAATTGACTTCAGAGTATTCCTTTCGATTAGGGTTAGAAGATTTACTCATTCACTGTTATTTAATACCTTCAGTTTGTATCCTCAAAAAAACCAAAAAAACAATGAATACAAATTTCCCTGTATTCTTCACTAAACAAAATCAATGCTTACTTATTATTAAATATTATTTTTTTAAATGGAGCATAAGATACTACTGAACCTACACAGCTGTTATTTGGTCATGTTTTTGTTTCAGGACAAGATACACAGAGGTCAAGTTACATACTGCCCCCCTGTGGGCTTCCATTCCCTTATCACTTAACTCGATCATATCCTGGGCCTTTTATTCTCACTGTCCTGAGTCACTTGGTTGTATAAAATAGACTATAATTCTCAAACCTAAAATTATGCTGAAGTCAGAAGACAGTTTAAAACACACACAGGATCTCAACACTATTCTTGAGCCTAAAACAAAGATGTGCCAAAAGTGTCAGCTTGTGCCTAGAAAATGCATGAGAAACTGTTAATAATGAACCTTGATAAACCTTAGTAATTAATGTTACAAAAGTACACCCTAATGAAGCTTTCTAAAACACTATGCTTAGAACTTAAGAAAAGGATGCTCACCCTGAGAGGGAAAATTATAACTAAAGGTATATTTTATACTGTAGCTGTAGTCTTCTAGAATCTGGAAATATACCTTTTACTAAAGAAATAAAGGATCATCCCCATTCCAACTCCCTTTTCCTCAGTTTCTTATTTTTCATCCTTATTTCTCCCCTTCACCCAGTTTCCCTGTCTGTCTTTACTTCTTGGTCCATTGGGCTACTCAGTCTTCCACTTAAATGTCTTCCTAGATTTAGCCTTCCCATGTTTTAAAATTATCCCAACACATTCACTACTCCCTCAGCGCTTTCGTTTTAGGAATCTTAATAAGTGATTGGATACTAAGACATTAATCACTATTAAAAGTAGAAAATCAAGGGCATTTGCATTATTAAATACAAAGGAGTACCTGGAATGTAAAGTTATAGAACTGGAGTCTATATTTGACTTTTATTTACTAAATGTGTATGTCTTGAGCTAACATTTATAGTCTATAGAAGTTTCTTGAATATTCTTTTTCCCCCCAGTTCTGTTATTTTTTATTTACATATATTCATGAGGGAATAAGTACAATTTCATTACATTGATATACTGCATTGTGGTGAAATCAGGGCCTTCAATGCAGATTTCACTGGCGCAACACACATCATACCCACCAAGCAACCTCCTACCATCCAGCACCCCCATCCTCAACCCCTCTCAGTCTCTGCTGTACGTTGTCTCACACTCTGCTTCCAGTCTACACATTATTTAGCTACTACTTATAAGTGAGAATATATGGTATTTGTCTTTTTGCCTGAGTTATTTAACTTAAGATAGCCTCCAGTTTTATCCATGTTGCTACAAATGACATTTTATTCTTTTGTTAATAGCTGAATAGTATTCCACACATATATATATATATATAGATATATATATATATATATATAACTCATTTGCTTTATCCAATCCTCCATTAGTGGACACTTATGTTGACTGTATGTCTCTGCTATTGTGAATAGTGCTGCAATAAACATATCAGTGCAGGCATCTTTTTTATATATTTATTTCTTTTCCTTGGGTAGATATCTAGAAGTGGAATTGCTGGATCATATGGTAGTTCTATTTTTAGTTCTTTGAGAAATCTCCATACTGTTTTCCATAGAGGTTGTGCTAATTTACATTCCCATCAACACTGTACAGGAGTTTCAAGAATGTTCTCTTAAGTAATTTGACCTTACAAAAACAGCTGATTTTCCCTCTGTTCCCCTTGTCTATGAGCAAATTTTTCATCCTACTGGTAATTCTTTAACCCTATCACATAATTCAGTAACTCCTGAACACCCATTTCTTTTTTTCCTTTAACTTAGAATTTGAATCAGTTGCCAAATTCTGCTACTTATTGCAACATCTCTCTCAAAATGAAATTTCCTTTTACAAATGTGACAGAAAAGTCACATAATCAGTCGTTATCTGGATTTAGAATTTCTTCTTCTTAAAGTTATCTTCTACCCCTTCATCTAACCCCTGCCAGCTTCTTTTCATAGCTCTTTAATGGTATTCTAATTATCTTGCAAGATCCTTTCTCCTAATCCTTCCACCCACTAGCTGTGTAACCTTGGACAAGTAAATAAACCTCTTTGTACCTCAAACTTTTTTAATTTACAAAATCTAGATAATTGGGAAAAATAGTAGTATCTATTTTCTGGAGTCTTTATGAAGATAAAATGAAATAATATGTATAAAGTCTTAGAACCATGCTTGGCATATAATAAGCATTACACAAGTACTAATATTTTTAGGGAAAATGTAGAGGGATTAAAAAAATAAAAGGACATGGCATACAGTCAGTCATTTCACCCTCTTATGTATTGGAATCTCCAGCTGCTAATCTTAAAAACTTTCTCCACAAAGATATACAAAGCAAGGTTCTATAGTGTTATCAACACAGAACTATATAACCTTTTCACAAATATGGACCTTAAAGTAATCAAACATTGTAGATTATATTACTCTCTCAGTCATTTCCTATAAAGCAACTCATTGCTTTTTACACATCTGATATATCTTATTTCAAGTTCATTTCATGGCATTGGACTCCTGATTCAATTATTTAGAATAGCACCACACTCCTAGAAAGATACTACCCAAAAATGGTATACTGCCATCAAACAGCTTTTAAAGCCTCAATTTTCCACGAAAATTTTTCTTTAATTGTGCTAATTTTTTTCAGTGACACCTCACTTAATTATATCTCCCTGCTTTTGCTCATTTTTCACCTATCCAATCCCTGTAATTCTTCAAGGTTCTTCATCCTCTGTGAAACCTTCCCAGATTACCACAGCACACAGTGATTTTCCTCTGCTTGACCTTTTATTCTGATGTTTTTACCTATACTTAACTATTATTAAGTTGAGGTTATTGATCACTTTTTAACCTCAGTTTCTTCACCTATAAGAGAATAAGACCATTTGTCTTATCTACTTTAATCAGTTTAGAGGCATTACTATAAAATGATTTGGTTGAAAATGATGACTATCTGAGGGGCAGGGACCCCCCAAAACAAACTGGTTGAAAATGAATAACTTAAAACACCATAAGCTTTTTGTAACTGTTAATGCATCTTTAATCATTTTTGTGTTTTTTTCAGGTTTTATAAAAAGTCCCCTAATTTTTAAAATTTCTAATTCATTTCAGCCAACTCTACTTGCTCTATATAATTCATAACAAGCTATTACTGAAATCAACCAAAATGTCCAATAAGGAGGTTGTTTAAATAAACTACAAAATACTAGAGAATCCTATGCAGCCATTTAAAATGATGATGTAGAGACATTTACCACACAATGATGTTCATAGTATACTGATATGTGGGAAAAACACAGATTATAAAATGGTATGCATAGTATAATCACATTCAAAAATATATATGCCTTGAAAAAGATATAAAAGACACATATTAAGGGCTAATCTTAGTTACACATGGGTGAACCATATTATATGTGTTCACTTATTTATTCAATAGATTCCCACATAATCCATCAGCCACTGTGCTAAGTGTTAGGAATACCAAACCAGAAAGAATCCTTCTGTCCTCAAGAATGTTACAAAATAGAGGTGAGACAATCATCAAAATAACCTAGAAGTAAATGCAACTATAATAAGCATTATGAAGGAGAAGTGCCTGGCGCTACGAGCAAGAACAATAGGGAAAATTTTAACTACAAAGAAAGATAATGGGAGGCTTCCTTAAGGAAGTGATAAAAGAAAAGTCTATAAAGAAAATGCATTGCTTTTATAAGAAAAACAATAAAAGAAAGTCAAAGGATCTGAACTTTTTTTTACTTTATTTTTTTTCTTTTAAAAAGTTATTTCTAATCTCTGTTCAGTTCATCTTGCTTGCTCTACTTAAATGACAAAGTTTTCAGAAATTTTTAAATTTTGTAAAAAGGTCATCAAGGAAAAATTTCTAATCACCAGATCATATTTTTCTTATTCTAAGCATTAAATAAAACATATAGGGTAGAGCATGAGGTAATGGACATTATATTGTTTTCATTATTTTCTATTTAGTCTATGTTTCCTACAGTAAACAAAAGGCCTAAATGACTAAAAATGAATTCAAAATCTAAAACGGACAAAGAAAACCCACAATTCTGAAAAATAAAAATGTTTGGAAGTTACAAAACTGCTTCATAGTGCACTAAAATTATCAAATCACTTTCAACCAATTTGTATTTGTGTCTTCTACTAAAAATCACCTTACAACACAGGAAGAAGGCTTACTAAATTGGAGACACTACCAAAAATTGAATCCTGTGGCAATCAAATAAAATGGACCAGATTAACCACATGTAGAATTTAGTTCACCCTAAGTGAAGGTTCATAAATCGGTCATGGGTGACATAGATTAACCCAAAGTGTATTACACAGGATACATGAGCTATTGGTAACTATTACTTGACAAAAATCTCCATGCTAAAATAATCTTGAAAAAATACTAGGTTAAACAAAATTCAGAAGTCCAAGAGATTCTGAAAACTAAAATCTGAAAAATCATTTATATGGTAACAAAATCTGACCTGAATCATTATGAGGTTTTTATAGTCTTCATTTCATTTAGTCTGACTATTCATATATTTTCTATGGAAATTACATTTGATTACAAGGGTGCCCCAAGCCCCACTGGGGATATAACTTAATAAACATTATATATACCATAATATCCTCCTAAAATCTGAAGATTTCCAAATTTCAAAAGAAATCTGATACAAGTTTTGCAAAATGCATTGTGAACCTGTACTAATGCACAATGTGAATGAATCTGTAAGAGGAACATTTCCCAAACCTATGACCATGGAACTCACTTTTAAAAGAGTGAGAAAGGAAATACTGGATTAGGGTATACCCCGAATGGACTATAAAAGGCCACAATGTCTCACACCTAATCAAGGAGAACAGGACAAAGCTTCAGAAAGACAGGTGGACTAAAAATGATGTAAAACAAATGTTTAGTTGTTATTTTAGCATTTTATGTAACATCATTATATTAGTAGAGAAATTCAGTATCTGATGAAAAAAGGGAATTGACTTATGTTTGCCTGGTACTAACAAGGGAGAAACTGTATCTGTCAAACATTTTTGTCACTGAAGACTCTACTTTCTAGAATTTGCTCTCAGAATAAAATGAGAAAGTATACAGACAAGTGTATTATTTTCTTCTACTTCATGTGTGTAAGCATTCTCTCCCCAATTAAACAGGCTTAGAGAGGGTACACAAGTACATGCTGAATTTGTCTTCTGAGTGTTTTCATTCGCTTGTCTAAAATTGGACATAAAACTCTCACAAATTTTCTCTGTGATTGCCAAACATCCTGAACTTCATTTAAAAAAATGTAACAATACTTTATTTGCTTACAATATAAATTCCTTTTAATCTATTTCTTAGCACTGTTTTTAATGGGGTGGGAGCCTTGGAGCCACATGTAGCCTTCTGGATCCTTGATTGGGGCTTTTTGACTGAATCCAAATTTTACAGAACAAACCCTTTTAATAAGCCAATCAGTGTCTATTTTATTTTACAGACCACCATAAGTCATAAGTGCCTTAGAACACATGAATAGTAGTGTTATAAATACTTAATAAAAGGTTTTAGGTTACAATGGTATTAATATTACATACTTTAGAATTAGAAAATATTTCTAATTTAAAAATATTATTTAATATTTTAGAATAACATTTCAAAGTGAATTTAACAAATTCACCAAACTAAATTTACAGAAACCTAATGGATTGCTTGTAAAATTTAAAAGGCTTATTTCTAAAAGTTACTTTTTAAAAAATTGTAGCATTTCATCACCTGGTCACTGTGGACCACTTTGAAACTTTCAGTCCGACAAATTAAGCCTGTTTTTGGTAGTAAATTTTATACTACTTCTTTATCAATGATGCATTATATACATGTTTTAAAACATATTTAATTGTATTAAATGATTTAAATAACTAAAATATAACACCAACTATATTAGCTAAACAAAAGATTTACTCCTTCATTTGCGAACTCATTATCAAATTACTGCCAAATCTTGTACCTTTGTTACTCAGAGGAGTAAAAAACTGAAATCCAAAAATAATGATGATGAACCACAATTCATTTTAGTAAACAATTCTCACTTTTTTCCTATCAAGCAACTTTTTATTAAGGGTAACAAAGTTGATCATCTGCTTTTGTCTCACCTACTCTCTTGATAAATGAGACATAAAGTGATTAAAAGACAACAAGAAAAGCAAAATCACCTAATTCAAAAAAAGAGCAATCAACCAATGAAGACTTTATAGAATTTGTTGTTGTTTAAATAAGCTGGTGACAAATATTTAAGGTCTGTAAGTTTAGTGAAAGATAAACTTACAAATCCTTTACAGAAATATGCTTCATGTCTTATTAGGTGATGTAATTTTCTTCTCATATTTCACATTTTTTTTCTATATGAATATATACTGAAAACAGAGTGCTGAAAAATATGATGTGGGGAAAAATAGACTCAGAAAGATAATCTGATTAGCCTTAGTTTAAGAAGCTGGCTGCCATGAACTTTAGTCCTAGAAATAATATCTCCTGATATCAGTGCTTTTTCCACTACACTGTCTTGCCCTTCGCCTGGAAAAAACCATTTCCCATAAGGGATGGGGAATATTACTTATGGAGAAATTGATCCAGAGAAAGGTAAAAACACAATGACCAAATGTGTCCAACTGAGAATTCAATTCAAACATACTCACCAGTATTTTTTTGTTAGCATATAAAACTTTTGCTCTGGGTTTTTCAAATGATAGGTTATAAAATAAAACTTGACCCTTAAACATACACACATGCGTATGTGCATTTCACTCTGTCAATCAAAGTGTGCATGAGGCACAATTAAAAGAATAATTTGAATTATGATTAAATGTAATTCTCATTTGTATTGGCTTACCAGATTTGTGCTTCTTGTGTTTTGCTTTCTTTTTGATGATCAATAACTTATTCTGGATCTCAGGTTTGTAAGACTTGAATGCAAGAGAATGAAGACCTTCACGCTTTCTCTGTAAATTTTCATTTAAAACATCTTTCAATTTCTTTTTTTTCTTTTTCTTCTTTTTTGCCCTCATTTTAGTTAGTTTGAGTTTCTTGTGGCTCTGTAATGACTGCTCTAATAGAATATCCCTTACAACTCTGTGGCAGTTAATTTCTGGATGATCACTGTGACTTCCATTTACATGTATTTGGCAAGATTTTAGAGTATTTTCTCTTAATGGATTGGGCTCAGTCTTTATTCTGGAAGCTTCACCATATTTTTCCTTATTTTCTATAAACCTTATTTCACCTGGACTGAGAGGCTCTCCAAAGCCAGTAACTTCCCCTGGACTCCCTGGTTTCTCTAAATTTTCTTTACAACAATCAGTTTTTTTAATTTCACAGGGCCTGCGAATTCTAATTTCACAGTTGGATTTTACTTCCATTTCAACAGAGATGTCATGATTATCCAAGTTCATTTTAGCAGGGCAGCAAGCTACATCAAAATTAATTTCCTGTTCTTTCTTGAAGGCAGAGGGCAGGCCTTCTCTACTACACCTATGTTCTCCATTACTTGTACTAACATAGTCACACTTTAATTTCTCTAGCTTAATCCGAGGTACTCTTTGTATTTTAATGGGTGGAATTGGAAATTCTGGGGCCTGAAAGGGTCTCTGTTTATAAATCCGTACATCTGCACCACAAAACTGTGGAAAATGTACATAAGCATTCTCCAAATAATCGTAACCAAGGATAACTTCTCTGCATTCATGGATAGGCTGTCCAAGTACAGCATCTTGAACTTCTTTTTGTGTTTCATACACAAAGTCACAAAGACCCTTAAGTAACCATACTTTTTGGTAGAAAGGTAGTTCGTGAAAAGGTTTTTCTTCCAATGGATTAACTTCTCCAAGAACTTTAAAAAACTGAGGACACAACCCAAGTTTTTCAGCACAGTTATCCGGATTTTCAGTCTGCCCTACAGCAGTATACCACTGCTGCACTTTCTGTCTCAGTGCTGATTCCCAGGTCCTATAAGGCAAAGTAGGTCTTCGATGTAAGGTAGGTCTGCGATGAGGAGGACTTAATAGAGAAGTCATTATTTTAGATAGAAAAGCATTACACTGAGGCATCAGAAGACAACGTTCCAATTCATAAAAGACTATTTCTGGCAAATTTAGAATTTGTTGGGCTAAACAAAGGAAATGCCCAATAGCTGGAATTTCCCACATGGTCTCCATACAAGTTGGAGCTGCTTGAGCTAGAAGTTTTCTTTCCCATTCTTCTATTTCCTTTTGACTAGCTTCTTCTGCTTCTTTTCTTTCCTGCTCCCGAAGCCTAAAGAAATGTAACAAATTATACTATTAGTATCATAAAACACTAAATTTTAAGTAAGTATGTTATATTTGTCTTCAGTCAACAAGGCAACTGTTTCAGTTTTCAATATCAGTACAAAGTGTCCCATAAAAACTCCATTTTTTTCAGATGAAGAAATATACATATCACTTTACCCTGAGTTTTACTGATGGAAAATTATCATTGACATCATTGTCCTCAAGGTAAACTTCTTCAAGTTATAATGCCTATCAATTTTGTTTATTAAATAAAAGCACAGTGGAATTTGATTATAATAATTTCTAGAAGTAATATGGCTTCATATAAGAGCTGTAAAGATGTTTACATCTTTTGATCCCATAATTCCATTCCTAGAAAGTTATACTAAGAAAAACAATTCAATAGAAGCAAAAAGTTATGTACTTGTCCATATTAACTGGAGTTTTATCACACAGGAAAAACAAAACTATAAAGAAATTATATTACAACAATTGGGAAGTAAACTGGCTATATTATGTAGCCTTAAAAATTAAATTCTATATAGCATATATAAATAAAAATGTCAGAATATGACAGTATTTATAACAAATAATAGTAATGATGAAAATATGCATGTAGTAAATAAGGAGACGACGGTATTGTAAAAATAATTATGTTAATGGGAGTATGAGTGCTTTTTTCCCCTTAAGAGTTTCTTTATTAGCACTACTATAAAACCTATTAATAAAATTAAATTAGAGGAAAAGATAGGCATAAATCTTTGTGACCTTAGATTAGACAATAGTTTCTTAAATATGACACCCAAAACATAGGCAACAAAATAAAAAATAAACTGGGACTGATGAAAACTAAAACCTTTTGTACTTTTAAAAGGTAGGATCAAGAAAGTGAAAAGACAACTCATGGAATGGGAGAAAATTTTTTGCAAGTCAAATATCAAATAAGAGACTTGTATATAGAATATACAAGGAGTACTTACAACTCAATAATAAAAGAACAAATAACCCAATTTAAAAATGGACAAAGAAACCTGAATAGACATTTCTCTAAAGATATACAAATAAATAACAAGCACATGAAAAGGTGCTCAAACTCATTATCCATTAGAGAAATGTAAATCAAAACCATAATGAGATACCACTTTACATCCCCTAGGATGGCTATTATAAAAGACATGGTAACAAGTACTGGTGAAAAAGTGGAGAAACTGGTAACCTTATATACTGTAAATGGTACAGCTGCTTTGGAAAATAGTCTGTTTAACCTTAGAAAGTTAAACACAGTTACCTTGTCATCCAGCAATTCTACTCCTAGGTATACACCCAACAGAATGAAAATATTTGTCCATACAAAAACTTGTACATGAATGTTCATAGTAGCACTATTCATAACAGCCAGAAAGTGGGGAAAAAAAATCAATGTCTGACATTGGCTATTTTTCTGTACAATCATATTGTAATCTGTTAAGACAAATACATAGTAAGAACACTACTTTGGCAAATGTTACAACTTTCTCTTTTATAGAACAAGCCTACTTTTATATTTTTGGCTGAAAGGTCATACTATGACTACCTTGCTATTACAGCTATAACAAGTTATCTGATTTAGCAGTCCTAGTTCATAAAATAAGATTAACGAAGAAATTATCATTATTCATTTGGTACTTATATATATTCATCGCATTTGAATACCTAGAGAATATTAAATATTCTTACTACAATTCTACTTTCTTCAAATGTGCTTATAGTTTTGTAGTGTTTTGCCTACTGAATGATGGTGGTAGTGGGCTGGTAGAATTTGGCTTCCCCCATACAAAGCTGAGACTCGATAAGCACATACACTTGATAGACTGGTGTATTAGAAACAACAGTCCCTTCCTTCCATCCTCAACTTGGGGATTGCAAGAAAATTTTTTTGTGTGCACAATGGGAGTGGTAGTGGAAATAAAAAAAATATTTCCCAAGAATTTATAACTGTAAGCTGACTTACATGAATTTATTGCCCAAAGTCACATTTCTTGCGTGCTCAGAAAAACTTTACACTAAAAAATGAGTTTGATGTAGTCTCATGCCAATACTGTTGTCAGGTACATATATGAACAGAAAAAAAATCAAATCTCTGGGGGAATGCATCTGATACCTAAATCTTAACGAACTCCTACTAATAAATAGAGTGATGAGATGAGTGCACAAAGACTAAAAACAAAAACATAAAAAGAATCGAGGCATTATGGATAAGAAAAAAAAAAGAATCTAACAATAGATGTAAGAATTATAGAACAAAAGACAACAGATGTAAGAATTATAGAACACAGGAATACAATGTTCAGAGAAAAGAAATTGAAAACATGAGTAAAGAGAACAAGATTATAAAAAATGACAAAGCAGTTTTGAAAAAGAACTTCTAGAAATGAAAAATAATGAATTTAAAAGAAAAAACCCAGATTTACAGCTAGCTTCTCAACAACAATAATGGAAGCCAGCACACAATGGAATATCTTTAATATACTCAGAAAATAACTTTCAATGTAAATTTCTATTCAGTGCAAAAATATCTTTCAAAAAAGTAGACAAAAATAAAGATATTTTCAGACAAACAAAAACTCAATATTTGTGATTAAAAGACCCCACCCTAAAGGAAATTCTAAAGGATGTATTTTCAGTGGAAGGACAGTGATCCCTGACTAAAGGTTAGAAAAGAGCAAAAAACTGGGAATATATAGGTTAATCTATATAGACATGGCACAAAAAAACGATAAAAATGTTCTGTAGAATTTAAAAAGATAGAATTAAAATAAATAACAATAGCAAATAAGCTGGACAAAATATGATTAAATTTGAAAGTGTTTCAAGGTCCTTGTATTAATTGGAAGAAGGGTAAAAATATTGATTAATTAATGTGAAAATTTCTAGGGTAGCTACTAAAATAATAGACTTTATAAAATATTCAAATTAGTAGAGATGGAACATGGAAAGAAAAATAAAAGAAGGCAAAAAGAGGAGAAAAATGGGATAAATAGGAAATATAAGATAAAGTAGTAAATATTTTAAATAATGAAGATAAAATAATAAAAAATAGTGAGACACAGCTAAAGCAGTATACTGAGGGAAATTTATACATTAAGAAATCCTATTTAGAAAAGTTGAAAATCAAATATATGTGTTCATTTCAAAAACACTAGGAAAAGGACAGCACATTGAAATCCTACAACAAAGTAGAAAGAAAGAAAGAAAGAACAAAAGAAAGAAATAAAGAAAGAGCAGAAATCAATAAAATAGAAAATAAATGTATAATAGAAAAATCATCAAATTCCAAAGTTGGTTATTTGAAAACATAAATACAACTGACACACCCCTGGCAGGAAGGATCAAGACATACACACACACACACAAAACACACACGCCCTATACCAGCTGCTTATATTTGTAGGGATATCCTGAATATCCTATAGACATAAGCAATATAATGACATTATAAACAACTTTACACCAATAGACAATTGAAAAGAAATGGGCAATTTTTTGAATAACACAAATTAATGAAACTGACACAAAAAGAATAAAAATCTCAATAATCCTATATCTATTTTAAAAACCACATAATTAAAAATCTTCCTCACATAGAAAAACTGAGGTCCTGAAGCCTTCACTGAAAGAATTCACCTAAAAAATGAAATTGTTAGAAAGGAAATATAAAACAGGTATGTTAAAAAAGCAAAAGAGGGAATTAAATAAGAAATTATTGGAATGCTCTAGGCAGATTTTACAAAAACAAAAAGAATTTCTAGAAATAAAAAATATAATCACAAAAATAAAAAACTCATTGGATAGGTTAAATAGCTATCATAGGAAAAGAAAGAAGAGCTGAAGAAGTTTCAGACTTCAGTGCAAAAAGAAAAAGATATGGAATACATTATAAGAAAGATACACAAAGACCAGTGATGGACAGATTAAAATCCAACATACAACAAATTGGAGTTCCAGAAAATAAGAATAGAGAAGACAGGTAGGAGGAGGGTAGTGATAATGGCAATATTTGAAGATACAATGGCTGAGAATTTTCTAGAACTGATGGACACAAATTCTCAATTCAGGAAGTCTAAGAAAACAAAGAAAGTCATATTTGGGCATATGATAATAAAACAATAAAACACCAAACACAAAAACAAAATCTTACAAGTGGTCAGACAGAAAAAAAGGACAGATTACGTACATAGGAATGACAGACTGAGAGAAGATTTATCAATAGCAACAAAATAAACCAGAAACAATAGAATAAAATCTTCAAAGTGCTGAGTTAATATAATTATCAAACTAGAATTACATAACCAGCTAAACTATCATTCATGGATGAGAGCAAATTAAAAGCCATTTTCAAGGAGACTAAAATAAAAACTTCTAAAGTGTCTTCTGCTTACACCCACGATGGAGTACCAAGGATTCAGATTTATCCTTTCACTTGAACCACCTCAAAAAATTCTGATAAAATACATGAAACAATGGTTTTCACGAGGCTAAACATCAAGCAAATGACAGTAATCCCTGAGAGAAGAGAGACAGATGAAGTCAGCCCAACATTGTTCCAGTTTATTGCCTTGAGAATTTCCAGTCCATGAATGAAAACAGAGGGCACCCATGCAAAGGCAAAGTCCAGCATACTCTTTTAACTGAGAAGGAGTCAAGAGTCCACAGTGACCAAGGCAGCAGGAATCTGCAGGACAAAGTACAAAAGAGAGAGATGCATAAAGAGA
Source organism: Cheirogaleus medius (assembly GCA_008086735.1). Lineage (NCBI taxonomy): Eukaryota > Metazoa > Chordata > Mammalia > Primates > Cheirogaleidae > Cheirogaleus > Cheirogaleus medius. Next base: position 50,990,146 of record VBSM01003204.1, on the reverse strand, counting down.
GAACACCAGAGATGGGTAGGGAGTCCCCTCCAAGTATTCAGAGTACTGATTAGTACATGCATATAAGGTGACAATCCATGGCTAGGTGGGGGAAAAACAAATGATTAGAAAACATAGTGCTTGTTTCCACCAGCTAAACTAGAAAACTAGATTCATAAGTCATGGGATATTAGGTAGAATACTCAGGAAAGTCTTGCCTTGGTAGTAGAAAACAATTATACTAAGTATTGGATCCAAGTAACAAATCATAAAAGGTCCCAAATGATAAAACCGTTTCCAATTAACTTAAATGCATTCCAGAAAAAAGGTTAAGAAGATTTGTAGGCATACAAAAATGTCCAGCACCTACCAAGGTAAAATTTACAATGTTTGGCATCTAAGCTAAGACTAGTAGGCATAAAACAAAGCAGAAAAATGACCCATGATGAGAAAAATCAATCCAAAACTGACCCAGAAATGACACAGATGTTAGAATTAGCAAACATGGCCATTGAAGTAGTTATTAAAACTGTATTTCACATGGTCAAAAAGTTAAGACAACCCACAGAATGGGAGAAAATTTTTGCAAGCTACACATCCGACAAAGG
>VBSM01003204.1:50969630-50979923 GCA_008086735.1 Cheirogaleus medius | reverse complement strand
GGCTGGTCTCAAACTCCTGAGCTCAAGTGATCCTCCTGCCTTGGCCTCCCAGAGCGCTAGGATTACAAGCATGAGCCACCGTGCCTGGCCTACTTTTTTGATTTATCTTTGTCTCTTCCGTTGTTCTCACTATATCAAGGAAGGTACTAAGTCCTATTAATTGTTCCCAGAACAATCTGATCTCTCCCTATTCCTGCTGACCAGCACAGAGGTCTAGATTGCTACAGCCTTCTTCCTACAAGCCTTCCTTTTCTTCGATTCTCTTCATTCCAATCTATTGTACACTCTTGTCAGGTTAATCTTTATCCCTTTCCATAAGCCCTCTTTTCCTATAGTAGGAGTAGTTCTGTGAAGCTCTGCACAAGGAAAAAAAATATTTCATAGCGGTTTCCCAAATCAATCACTGTTGTAAAAAGTATGATGGTAGAAAGTCTCAAGGTTGAGTTTTAATCCTACAAATATTAAGCATGTTACATTTATTACTATAAGAGGAGCAGCAAGTTATAAACTGCCTTTGACTAGCATTAGCAAGTGCCTATTACATAAGCAATCACTCCTAACAGAGTTTGAGATTTGATTTACTACTATAAAAATCCCCAGTCCTCAGCCTGGGCAACACTGACAGACCCTGTCTCTACAAAAAAATTTTTAAAAACATTAATCAGGCATGGTGGTATGCACCCATAGTCCCAGCTACACAGGAGGCTGAGGTAGGAGGATCACTTGAACCCAGGAGTGTGAGATTGCAGTGAGCTGTGATTGTGCCACTGAACTTCAGCCTGGGTGACAGAGGAAGACCCTGTCTCTAAAAAATAAAAATAAAAATAAATCATCAGTCTTTTTTCTGCCAGTATAGAGACTTGACTTTCACTTACTTCTTTGGGCCCTAGTCCCCTTGTTATAAATAAAATGTTATGTAAATGTCATCACTCTATGCTCTGAGATTCTAGAAGGTACCTCTAATTCAGCACAGTGCTTTTTCCTAAGGAGCCTATAGTAAGCACAATTCTTCAGAAAATTAATACCAATGAAAGAAATGGCAGAGGTGAATTTAAATTATTCTTGAACTACATAAACTCTGAGTTTCTCCTAATTTTAAAGGTCTTTGATTCTATTCTAAAACTACAAACCTATATAAAATTCTTCTAATTTAAAATTTATAATTCACTTGAGAGTATTTCTAGAAATCATTCTGGAATCTTTTATAAAAATTATTCTGTATAGTTTCAAGATAATTTGGTTTTAAAATTTAACACTACATTGTTAAACAAATTGCATTGTGATATTTCATTATGAATTAATACTTTGGTGACAATGCATTTTGGAACACTACTAAAATGGGCCCAGAAATTTCACACGGGCACATAAAAGTTACGCAGCTGGAATCATAAAATTTAATTTTTTTTTAACATTTACCTTTTTTCTTCTTTTGCTCTCATCTGTTCTTCCTGTCTCAAAACTTGAACCATTATAGATTCAAAAACTCCACTTGTCAAGCCTGCCAAACTTCGTGGTGTTGACCGACGCCTTGTTGAAGTACATGCAGTTCCCTTCTCATCCTCCAATCCATAATAGCCTCTAGATGTAACTGCTATCGTTGTCTTTTCTCTCAAGTGCCTTAGAGAAGAATAAGTCAATTCACAAGGTCAAATCTTCTGGATAAGCAATAAACCCACCAATCAGAATTTTAAGAAGAACTACTTTTGCTAACTACATAAAAAGTGTTTAGTTAAACCTTACTTAGCTATGCTCCAGATTTTTATCCTGCCTATACATTTTCTCATATTCCTTAATTATGTCATAAAATCAGTATGAGTGATAATCCCTTCCCTACATTAAAAAAAATAAGACTGAAGCATTAAAACTAAGGACTAAAGCACTATCACTTTAACAGAAAAAAAATGTATTGTTTGTGATATATTTCATACTGGGAAAATGTATAATAAAAGAAACATTTTGGGAAAGAAAATATACAATGATACATAAACACTTGGAAAAAATTACAAACAAATGACACATTGTAACATATAGTTTTAATTGTATTGAAATTTGGAAACCTCCTGACTAAACTCTAAAAGAATCTAGGAATCTAGATTTCATCTTCAACATCACCACAAATGTTTCCTTACTCTATGATGTTTTTATTAACATACTGAGATCCTAATCTGATGCTTAAAGATGAGGAAAAATTGTTTCTTAGCAATTTGCTTAATTATCCATAAGTCCCCTTAACAAATTTGAGATAATTGATTAAAACCATTTATACTTCGAAAAAAACCATTACATTAATCTTATTCAAGTTTTTATTCTTAATTTGCATCTATATGAAGGTTAACTGTAAAAATTTCAGGGAAAACATCTGTTTTTCTACCTTTATAAAATATGCCAGAGCCTATGAAGGTTTTGTATTGTTGTTTCTACAATGGCAAAATCAAGTCAATACTCAAAGTAAGCATTCAATATACTGGATAAAAATTTATATAAATTAAAAGTTGACCATATAGTTATATTTCATTGTTTCCTATAGGCTTTCTTTAATATAAAATACACTAAAGGTTCACTAAAATATAAACCTTTATGGCATAAACTATAGTCAAAGTCGTGTCCTTTTTGAACTATGTCCACAGTGGCTTATTACTCTAAACTAGAATAACTTTTAAGTCTTACCCTCAATGCCATCTAGGACCCTTGAATAGTATGATTGCAAGGTTCTATTGTATAGCAGCACCATTATGTGTACCATTATGTGTTTTCTCTGTTCTAAGGAAATGACACTATAACTAATTCAGCTTTAAGACATGAATGTTAAACTGGTTTTCCAGTAATACTAAAAATTTTGGGCTAATCTAGCATACCATTTCGGGCTATGACCCTTTAGGGTACAATAGCATACATCTGTATGATGGCTAATTGGGCTGGAGGTAAGGAATTGTGGGCCCAAAATAAATAGATGACTGATGACGACAGATACTGAATGAGTATACTTGGGTTTTTTTGAAATAAGGTCTTACTCTGTAGCCCCAGCTGGAGGGCAGTGGTGTCATCATAGCTCACCGCAACCTCAAACTCCTGAGTTCAAGCAATTCTCCTGCCTCAGCCTCTCGAGTAGGTGGGACTATAGGCGCATGCCACCATACCTAGCTAATAGTATAGTGTTTTTATTAGGTGAACTAACTAGCTCTGTAATTTTAATTATTTCATCAATACTAATGAAAGAGAACATCAATGAACAGCATTACACTGAAAAATGATGACATCTCAGGGGTCACAGGGTATTTAGAGCATTGGGAATAATGACCCAATAAGTATGTAGTACACCGGGAATAAGGAGAGTCGAGGGAAGCAATAAGTCACATGGTTAAACTGTTATGTAAACAAGTCAGAAACTATTTTACCCTTTAACATCAGTTTTATAAGTGGACAGGATAAAGTTATCAACTACTTTTAAAAATAGTATTTTCTCATATTAAAAACCAAAGTAATTTCCTTTATTACCTATTAGAAATAGAAATTTATAAGCTTTGATATTTATCACTCATAATTAAAATAAAGGAAAGCCCAACAAACTATGCTGTTTCTCTCTTATCAGCATGTAAAGATTCAAAAGAATTACTCAGCGTTGAAAAGGACATAAGGAAAGAAAATTTCTCATACAACATCAGTGGGTGTGTAAATTGGCACAGTCTCTCTGGAAGTAAATTTGGTAACAATCATTAAGGTTTAACATAAACATATCCTTTGATCCATCATGCATACAGAGTATTACTTGTTATTTAAAAAAAACACTGGAAAACATAAATGTCCTTCAATACAGGGCAGATTAAATAAAGTGAACTACAACAGGAATAGCATCCACACATTCAAAGGAATCAGGAATATGTGTATGTATGCACTGTAAAAGATGTCTATATTGTATTGCTGAATATAAAAAATAAGTTTCTAAACAAAATACATTTTTAACCCAAAAAGAATTATATACAAGTATATATACTACACATACATATGGCATCTAGTAGTGTGTTTTTATACATGTACAAGTTCAAACTCTCACCTCAAGTATTGTAATCACTTCATGACAGGTCTCCTGGCTTCTCTACTCTGATCTCTCTACAGTCTATTCATATAGCAACCCAGGTAATCCTTTTAAAAAGCAAATCAGATCATGTCTTTTCCAAAGTCTTCTAGTTATACCTAGAATACAATCTAAAGTTCTTATGACCTACAAGACTTACTATGACATGGACCCCACCTACTTCTTCAGACCTCATTTTCTGCCGCTCTGATTTTAGGTGTTTGTATGCCAGCCACAAAAGTCTCCTTTTTATTCTCAGTCACACAAACACATCTGCTTCCCAGCATCTGTGCACTTGATCTCTCTCCTGTAAGATACTCATCCCCCAGATATTCATATGGCTAGGCACTATCAACTTTATTCAGGTTTCTGTTCAAATGCTACCACATCTGAGAGGACGTTCCTGACCATGAAATCTAATTTAAAAATACCCTATCACTCTATTCTCTTAAACTAATTTCTTTTTCTTCATCTCACTTATTACATTGTATTAGATAATTATCTACCTATTTGATAATTATCCATCTCTGCACCAGAATGAAAGCTCCAGGAGAATAGGGTCTTTGTTTTGTTAATGACTGTATCATCAGATCCTCAAACTGTACAGTATATATCTATATGTGCATAGAAGGTATTTGGAAGGATACTATTCAAGCTATTTTTCATTTTAAATCTACATACATAATTAAGGTTTAAAAATTCCAGTCATCTATTCTGTCCATAGTAAAAGAATCCTGCTTAAACATCTGTTACTGTTTGAGTTCCATTCATAAGCAAATAAGATAAAAAATAAATCTCATCTCCAAATAGGAATTGTCAAATAATTAATCAATGATAAAACAATATATTAAAATGACTCTCCCTTTCTAAAATTCAAGTTTTTTTCTGTCTATAAGGAAAATTATTTCATGAAATCAATCCAACAATAGTTTGAAAAAATAATAATATATTGCCAACCATAAGCAAAAGTTAAGCAACACTTATGGCTAACTTAGTGAGTTTTACAGAGTTATTCTTTCTTTCCTTTTTTTTTTTTTAAACAAAGCATGGAAAGTCTTCTTTGTATTAACATATTTCAGAATTCACAGGCTCAATTCTGTTTAAAATTATTAAAATAAGTATTAACAAGGAAGTATACTGATATTAAGCTTTACTCACAGTTAATATACGAACTGACACTGCCCCCCTCCCCCCCAAACACATTTGGAAAGATTTCCATTATTGTGTGATTTTTTTTGTTATCAAAAACAATGTAAATGTGTTACTTATAAAATTGTATCTGCATAATTAAAACTTGGAAACAGAATTACCTAATCTGCTTTAAAAAATCCTAAATGAAGAGTTTCAATCACTTTGTTAATCCATTCATTTAAAAAATGCAACTATGGTCATCAAGGTCCTGGCAAGAGAGAGATAATATGTAAAAGGAGGTGATGTTTAACAAATGGACTATTTACAAATGGTGTAGGCAAGGTTAAGAGAAAGTAGGAAGGGATGGTGAAGCACTCCTGGCCTAGCCATAGCAGGGAGGTATTACCACTCTAGGTCCAACAGGGAAAGAGGAGGGAACAGTTACTGAAACCAACGAGCTGTAACTGTAGAAGAGCGCCATACAATGATGGAGCATAGTTACTGATGACCTGCAATACAGCAAAGAGGAAGCTGTTAGAATAAATACTCCTACCTCTCTGTCCTCCTGTCAGTGCTTCCCATTGGCTGAACCCAATCAGAAGACAGAGGACAAGGAAGAACAGGTGATGTAGTCCTCAGAAATCAACTGGGGCACAGAACAGTACACAGAGTAGAGAATGCATTCGGAGGGGAAAATGAAGATTAATAGCACAATGCAACCTTAGTATTGGTTTATAAGAACAACTAATTAAAATTAGAAAAAATAGAAATTTTCTGGTACTTTTCAACAAAAAATTTTACACATTTGATTGATAGGCATCATAATGTAGTCTGCTCAGCCTGCACTGCACTTCCATCTAGATTTATGTATCTTTATGAACTCTGAGCTACAGCAGCCAAGTATCAAATAAACCTAACTTAAAACAAGCTTTTCAAATAGCGCTTACAGCCAAGTATTAAACCGAGATTTTCAAAACTAAGAAGTATCACAATGCCCTCACCAAAATGAACTTTTTGTACCATGAATAAATAATGTTTAAAAAATATTTTTAAATGTTGATTTTTTTCATTTTAAGTATCAAGTTTATGTTTTATAATATTTAAAATAGTATATAAGTATCTATATATGATTTATAAATAAATATGCATAATTGAAGGTACATATTCAAAATTTCTTCTGCTTGGGAAGTCAGATCATAAAAGTTTAGAGACCATTGCTCTCATCTGCAGCTATAAGCTACCTGATACCCAAAAAAGTTTTCAGAAAAAAAGGTCTTCATACCCATAAAAAACATTTGTCACAGACTATTAATTTCCCACTTAATCTTTACCTTCTGTTCTCCTAGTTGTTACTTATTTCCCCTGAATTTTTTGTCCCAATCCAGACCTCCAGTCCCTTGTTTGACTCTTTCATTTGCTCTAACATAATTCAGCTTCTATCAGTTATTCACACAGAGAACTACTTGGACCCCATAATACATGACTAACCTCTTATCTCATCACCCTTGACCAATTATCTTTCTGTCTCAGGCATGTAGGTTCTCTCTCACATCTCAGCCAAAAGCTCTTTCACTCCTATACCTCTACTACTGAGTACTACAGGAAAAAATTACCACCTCGTCATCTGCTGTCTAACTATAAACTCAACTGGGCTCTACTGTGCCTAAGATGACTTCTTTGAAGGTGGTCAACTCCCTCTTTCATTCTCCGTAACAGCAATTTCATTATTCAAAAGCTTTGTTCCACTACCTACCATCAATTACCAGCTGACTTTGCCCACCACTTATTTCACAGAGAAAAACGGTAGTTTTTAATTAAGAACTCCTGTTTCTCAAAAACCAAAATTTCAAATACCTGAATCCAGGCCCATCCTCACTTTATGTTTCAGTGAAAACTGTGTCTCTAACCCTCTGATGAAAAATGAATCACTACACAGGTCTTCAGAAATTGTATTAATTACCTTCTGCATAAACATATTCAAGTTTATATTAAAAACAAACCATCCCTGAGTGACAGCTAAACTGCTAAACACACTTCATTTTTCATTAACATCTCAATCATCCCTCCCGCCCTCCTTCCTTCCTTCTTCCTCGCTCCCTCCCTCCCTCCATTTATTCAGAGACAAGGCCTTGCTCTGTTGCCCAGCTAGAATGAAGTGGCATAATCAAAGCTCACTGTAACCTCAAACTCCTGAATGCAGGTGATCCTCCTGCTTCAGCCTACCCAGCCTCAGCCTCCTGAGTAGCTGGGAATTTTTTCATTTTTTGTTGAGAGAGGGATCTTGCTATTGCCCAGGCTGGTCTCAAACTCCTGGCCTCAAGCAATCTTCCCATCTTAACCTTCCAAAGTGCTGGAATTCCTTAGGAACTGTGTCTATTGTAGAAGAAAAAACAAACAAGGTGCTGGGATTACAGGTGAGAGCCACCCTGCCCAGCTACAATCTACTATAATGAGGCATCCACTTGCAGCTACTCTACTGAAATCACTTGTCTTCCTGAATGATCTACCAGTTATAAAACACAAGGATATTTTTCAGTTTTTATTTTACTCAACCTCTACATACCATTTATTTACTCTTCTGTCAAGAACTTGAACTTGACTTTACAGAAAGAACAGCTTTAGATAGGTAGGAAAGAATGGAGAGGAAATACTAAATAAAGACAAAAATATTAATTCATATTATTCAGATTCATTAATTCAAAATATTTACTGAGCAACAGGGATTCAGCAATGAACATTTGTATACATGGAATGAAAAGTACTAACATTAAAGATGACTCATATAATTCAGGTGGAAACAATGGTGACACCACTGACAAAAATGTGAAAGTCGAAATGAAAAATAGGTAAATTGGGAAGGAGATTTGGGTTAGAAATACACTTAGTTTTTAATATTTTGACATAACAGTTGCACAACCAACTGGAAACATTCTATGGACAGAAATATGAAACTAAAACAAAAGGGAGGGCTCCAGATATTGATTTGGGAGTCTTAGTGACAGGTAAAGCCATAAAAATACATGATACCTCTAGAGGAATAAATATTGGGAGATAAGCTCTTAACGCATAACTTTAGGGAAAGTTACAAGGAAAAACATAGCAAAAGAGAAGGAAGACTCACAAGATAAGTTAAGAAATAAAGTAAGTTTATAAATGGCACAATATAGGTCAAAGGAAAAAAGTTTTAAGTACTAAGTGATCAAAACTATTTAATTTTCCAGACAGACTGAGAAAGGACCAAGTAAAAGCCAAGTATTAAGGAAGAAGGCATGCATTAGTAAAATTCAAGAGGGCAACTTCAATAAGGAATCAACTGCAAAGAACCTTATAAATTAAAAAACCTTTCAAAGCCTTTGTTCTTTTCTGAAATGGCACCAAATAAATGACATAATGCCCAAAAGAACAATTAAAGACTATCATAACTAATTTTTTAAAAATCAAATATTTGGCTTGGAATAAATGTTTTTTGTTTTTCAAATTTAAAGAAGGCACAAATGCAAATGTGAAGTTTTTATTTACATAGAAATAGTATTTGAAAGGTACCTTATCAACTTTGACAAGTTTGACAAGCATTTTTAATAAGTTAGGCTGCTCTGCTGAACATATTACTACTGCTACAGTTATTCCTTACCACACAGAACAACTCAGGAGATCTCAGTGCTGCAAGTAGAACAGAAGCTCCCTAGGTCACTAACTCTCATAGTGTCCAGTCAGATATGTTCATGTTCCCTAGAAGATGCTAAAGAGTTGATGAGTCTGCAAAGTAGGCCGGTAAATACCTTGGCATGGCTTCCTATTCCTGGCCAGCCCCACTATAGGTTTGCCAACCATTGATGAGGCTTTAAAGTAGCATATTATAAATTCAGGACACTTTCAGATTCAGACAATGACACAAAGAGGAAAGAGAGAAAAGCTAAGTGAGTCTTGTTCCTGCCTACCTGAAATAACAGGTCTTAACAAAGAGATATAGGGACCTGGCAAGAGCTAAAGACATAAATGAAGTTAGGAAGATGTGCCAAGGGGATATTATATTGTCTTTAGAAAATCAGTAATGCTATCAACTTCTCTTCTCCTCTTTCATTTCATGAATGAGAATAATATCATTCTTATTCCCCACAAACTAGTAATTTCTATTGTTTTCTCACATAATTTCTTATGCCAAGTGACCAAAACATGGTTGATGGAAATGTTTACTATACTATTAAAAAGCCATATATCTTATGAAAAAATAAATACATGAAAAAGTCCTGGAGAAAACTGTTTTGACAGAGGACTCACTCTACCAGACAACAATATTAAAAAGTATTTTAAGGTCACAGTAATAAGGAAGCTTAATATAAGAAGAAGAATAGTTAGACAGAATAGCAGCACAGTGGAGAAACTTCAGAAATAGATCCAAACACACCAGGAACATATTATAAAGATGGTATTTCAAAACAAAGGAGAAAAGTGATGTTGTGACAACTGGCTGGATATTTGAGGAAAAAAGTACAGCTAGATTTCAATCTCACTTCCTCACTAAAACAAATTCCAGACAGATCCACTCATTTGTTTGATCATCCCTTTATTCCTTCATTCAATATTTACTAAGAAAGCACAGGTAGTGGAGTAGGTCTTGATATCAACACTTATAGGCAAGATTCCTGTTTTCACTGAGCTTACATGATATAAAGAAGATATACAAAAAGTAAACAAATGCATACATAATACATAAGTTCTAACTATAAGTTACATACTGTAAGTTCTGCAAAGGACAGAGTGCTCTAGATCTGCGGTCCCCAACCCCCCGGGCCACCAACCAGTACTGGTCTGTGGCCTGTTAGGAACCAGGCCACACAGCAGGAGGTGAGTGGCAGGGGAGGGGGATATCCAGTGAAGCTTTCATCTGTATTTACAGCTGCTCTCCATTACTGGCATCACTGCATAACCTCTGCCTCCTATCTGATCAGCAGTGGCATTCGATTCTCATACGAGCATGAACCTTATTGTAAACTGCAAATTCGAGGGATGTAGATGTGCATGCTCCTTATGAGAACCTAATGCCTGATGATCTGAGGTGGAGCTAAGGCAGTGATGCTAGTGCTGGGGAG
>VBSM01003204.1:50927412-50969530 GCA_008086735.1 Cheirogaleus medius | reverse complement strand
AAAAAAAAAGAAGAAGAAGAAAGGGGGAAGGGAGGAGGGAAGAGGAAGAGGAGGAAGAGGAAGAAGAATAATCATGGAGTATAGGGAAAAAAGCAATTAATTCTGTATCAAGGCTTCATGGAGGAGGTAACATCTGAGCTGTGCCTCAAATGATTAGAACTCCTCTAGACACAGAAAAAGGAAAGAGGCTTCTAAGGAGAGAATAGGGCACTCCAGATTTGTGAAATTGTTTTGTATTTGATGAAGTTAATGGCCAATGAATGGAATTTTAGAGAAAACCAATAACTTATTCAACATACAAGTGTCACTGGCAAAACAAGAATTAAACTCACTTTACTCAAAAAGGTATGATGGCTCCAGTACAGTAAGTCATATATTAACTCTTTCAGAGTTCTAGAATACCAAGAGGGCTATTTCTAAGACCTTTTCCCTCTAACTTCATGCAGAAAAAAACTATTCCTTAAAGGTCAGACTTAAACTAAGTCTAAATACCCAACAGTATAAACATGGGTGTAACATAAGAATATTTATCTCCAAGTACTATTCAAATTCTCTGTTGTTATTTCTGTTAAAGGTCTAATTTTTTCACTTAGTTAATTGTAATTTTCTCTACTTTAAACAACTTGACCTTATTGGAAACTTGTTAATTCTACAGTCTCGACTATCTACCTTTTTTGGATCTGGAATCCTCTTATGACCTGATAAAGTTTTTCACCCTCTCCCTAGAAAAACTAAAACATGCACTGCATGTGGGTGTGCACACACGCACACACATATATTTCTGCATACTGTATTTGGGGAGGGGGGCAGTTATAGAACCCTGATTAAAAACTTCAAACCTTATAAAGGCTTGGAAACTCATAGTGAACTATAAAAGAGAAAGACAAAATTTAAAAATCAACCAAAAGGCCATGAGGTCAATTAATATATTTTACCTGATAGAATGCAAAGCATTGCTATGAGAGCTAACCTTGGATCTCTTTCATTGCTCTCAAAAATCAAATGAGAAACAGAGTAGCATTATTATCTAAGGCTGATATATAAGATCACACAAACAAGTTTAAACGGATACAAGTCGTTGGGAATAGGACCCAGAGTCTTTTTAAAAAAAAAACAAACTTTTGATGCTATTTAACATATTGGCCCTATACAATAGTGTTTACTCATATAGAATGCATGCTTTTGTATGATTCTAAATTAAAACCAATTTTGTTAGATTATAGAGAAAGTAGCTTGCCATGGAAATTACATTCATATTCTAAACTCCACTGGAGAATGAAACTATAAAAAAATTACTTGCCATATAAAGTTCAATAGGTGAACTTTATACAGAAAATAAATAAAACCCTTCTTATATAAAGTTACCATTCAACAAATTTCACAAAATTATGTCATGCTGAATTGAATAACTCATAATTGATTTAAAATGTAAAATCAGAACCTCACGAACACAACATTACCTGAGGTAGTCTTGCCCCTCCCCACAAAGTGATCCTGAATTTAATGAATTTTCTAGAATCAACTATGAATTTATAGGAAATACAGAGGATGAAGGAACAGTATGCCATCAGCAAAATCCAAGACTGTAGGAAATGCCAGACAAACAAATTCTTCAACATGATTTTATTGCAAGGGGGCAGAGTGTGGAGGGGAGGAAGGAAGGGTGTGGAGGGGAGAGAGGGGAAAAGAGGGAAAGAGGGAGAGGAGATCTACAAATTAAAAAACATACAAATCAATCACAATGTATGGACTTACTGTATTATGAATCAAACTATATAAAAAATTTAAAAATTCTAACTTTTGAAACAATTAGAAATACGAACACTGACTGGATATTTGTTATTAAGAAAAAAAATTTTTGGTATGATATGGTAAAACAATGCTAATAAGGGTTGATAAGTATAAAACTAGTACTAAAAACACACTTCAATGAAAGAGAAACTCTAAATGCTGAACTGAAATCAAACATGAAACAGAGGCAGTACATCCTGAAGCATCAGTCCTCAAACTTTACTATGCATAAAAATCATTCAGGGAGCTTATTAAAAATGTAGATTCCTAATACTCACGTGGAGATTCTGAGCTATATTTGAATATGCTACTCTGGGGCCAAGGAATCTGTTCTTTAACACCATTCTGATGCTGGTGGATCAAGAAAACATCCTTTGGGCCGGGCGCGGTGGCTCACGCCTGTAATCCTAGCACTCTGGGAGGCCGAGGCGGGAGGATCGCTCAAGGTCAGGAGTTCAAAACCAGCCTGAGCAAGAGCGAGACCCCGTCTTTACTAAAAATAGAAATAAATTAATTGGCCAACTAAAAATATATAGAAAAAATTAGCCGGGCATGGTGGCACGTGCCTGTAGTCCCAGCTACTCGGGAGGCTGAGGCAGAAGGATTGCTTGAGCCCAGGAGTTTGAGGTTGCTGTGAGCTAGGCTGACACCACGGCACTCACTCTAGCCTGGGCAACAGAGTGAGACTCTGTCTCAAAAAAAAAAAAAAAAGAAAAGAAAACATCCTTTGAGAAACACGCCCCCAAAGCCTTTGAAAATGTCCTTTAGAACTTACAACCATCTATTATTTAATTTTAATCAACATTCAATGAAGTCAAAAGGCAGTGAACAAAGCAGAAAAGTCCCTGCCTTCATAAATTTTATATTCTAGTGAGAAAAAAAGATATATACAATTAAATGATCTATTTTAAGTTTCAATAAATGCTATGAAGAAAAATAAAGGAGGTTAAAGGGGATAGATAAGTGACCAGGGAGAAGGCTATTACTTTAGAATGGGTGATCTGGAAAAGCTTGCAGATAAGGCAACATCAGAAAAGAAAGTGAGGGAGCCAGGAAATGAGTGTATCTGTGGTAAGAGAGTCAAATTTAAACATGCTTTCCATCAAGTACAAGCACAAGTATTCATGACAAATATAAAACATGACTTCAATTTTGTTTATTGATTATTTCCTAATATTTTATCTTCCAATTTTAGTAATTCATATGTTAAATGTTTGGCTTGTGGGCCAACACAGTAACAATCTATATTTGTAACTGTTTCTATGGAAAAATATTTCTATGTAATAGGTTATTAAGTATGGAACGTTCGATTTCCTTCAGAAGTTGACAATTGCTTTCTTTGACATTTCACTTTGAAACTTTTTTTTTAAATTGTGAAGGTATATCCTCATTCTTTCAAATGCACATTTTGGCTTGCGATTATATTTCAAAATTTTTTTTAGAGCAATTTTTGTGAAACCATGGATAAGTCAAAAATTCATGTTATTTTTGAATGAGTTCCGTTGTGAAACTGATGCAGAGCAGACAGCTCAAAATATCAACAAAGTGTTTGGGAAGGACGTGGCTAATGAATACACAGTACATTGATGGTTTGAGAAATTCCATTCTGGTGATTTTAATCTTCAAAATCAGTCATATGGGTAACCTGAGACCAAGCTGGATAAGGATGAGCTGAAAGCTGTAGTGGAAGTGAATCCATCTCAAACTATGCATGAATTAGCAGCAAGGTTTGATGTTACTGTTCAAACAGCATCGGACCATTTGAAACAAATGGGCAAGGTAAAGAAGATGGTTAGATGGGTACCAAATGAATTAAATGAGTGTCTGAAGAGAAAATACCTCAAAGCTTGCCTTTCTTTGCTGTCACACATAAAGACGAACCAATTCTATACTATATTCTGATATGTGATGAAAAATGGATTCTTTTTGAAAACTGCAAGTGTTCGGCACAATGGTTGGATGAAGATGAAGTACCAAAACACAGTCCAAAACTGAACCTTTATTAAAAAAAACCAATGGTGTCTGTTTGGTGGTCCAGCACTGGTATTATCCATTACAGCTTCATGAGACCTGGCCAATCAATTACAGTGGATGTCTACTGCAACCAACTGGACGAAATGATGAGGATGCTTGCAATTAAGCAGCGGAGATTGGTCAATAGAAACAGGCCTCTTGCAAGACCACATGTCACAAAAAACAACACTGCTCAAACTACAGAAGCTGGACTTGGAAACTCTCTGTCTTCCACTGTATTCACCAGAGCTTGCATCAACTGATTACCACTTCTTCCAGACTTTGGACAACTTCTTGCAAGGAAAAATATTTAATTCTCAACAAGCTGTGGAAAATGCCTTTCACAATTTCATTGCCACTCACTCTCCAGGCTTCTTCACTGCTAGCATAAGCAAGCTACAGTTAAGATGGCAAAACTGTACTGATAGCTTAGGCACATACTTTGATTAAATGTACTGGTTCTTGTTTGAGATATAATAAACTAAACTTTTGATTCAAAATCGGACATTTTATATTTAATGACCTAATAATAAGTTTTCCAGATGGTCTGTTTCTCTCCTTCCATGCAAAATGAAGTGGAGTTAGTTCCTATTTTTAGAACAAACATGAGAAAACTCCCTGAATTCACTAGGAATTGTATATTTAGCAGAACTTTGGTATCCTTTAGCATATTTGTTAGGCAATCTACCACTGAAATTGAAAAGCAGTTTTAAAAACATAAAACATGAAATGCCATTAGGAGAATAATTCCAATATTCTATCTGAGTGCACATTCTCTGGAAGTTTCTTTTTGCTACTGACTTCAGAAAGCTGAGAATGTAACCATTACCATAGAAGTCAATGTATTATACTAGCCTACTAGATTATCATTTTAAAAAAATGCTAACCTTTAAAGCTTCTGCAAACTAAAACTCTAGTTATTATAAATTGGGATGCTATCATTTGAAAGAAAATTTGTCTAGCGAATGTTATGTATCTGATGGAGGGAGCTATCTTTTGGAAAGAGAAGATCCCTCAAATATTTCATGTGCTAAGTAGAAACTTTCTGCATTGTATCTTGGCAATGTTTTTTCACTGATTTTAACATAGAAGGTTTAAATTCTCACAGAAAAGCAACATTAAAGTACTTAAGAAGTGTAACAATAAGTTTATCTTTTAGTAGACTAGCTACATAGAAATGAACAGAGGTGAATTCTAAGACATACTAACATTTTAAAATATATAAAAGACACTATTAACACTATTGAAAGTTGTTTTTGTCTGAAGGTACCTTCAGATGGCTGTACTCCAAAGCTTTAAATACTAAAGTTTGGGATGAGTTCTCAGCATTAACTATTCCAAGTCCTTAAAACTGCACCTAGGAGATTGGTGGATTTTATACCTTGAATAGTATTATAAAAAATAACAGTAACACATGGCTATTGAAGAAAAAAATTAAAAACTAAAATGAGTGAAAGGGAAAATTAAAAATTACCCATAGTTACTACTATATTATAGCCTTAATGATACATTACTTTAACCCAATTTTTTACCTATAAAGTTTATTCAAAATTGTAAATATTAATTTCCTTTTAATAAAATGTATTTTTACTATAAAAGTAATATGCATATTGTAGAAAATCTAGGATATACAGAAAAGTTAAAAGAAAAAAATGAAAAATGCCTTGGGTTACTTAGCAATAACCACTATTAACATTTTGTTGGTTTTCTTTAGATCCTTTTTCAAAGTGCATGTACTTAATATCCTGATTTTAAAGCACGATTAATTCTGAAACATTCACAGGTCCCAGGGGGAAGATGATATAACAAAGCGTTTGGTGATAGATAATATTACCACTGGGGTTTATTAGTCTTTCCCAATTAAAAAAAAAAAAAAAGAACTTCAAGTAATTTAAAATAAATTTTAAAGATTCATATTATTATTTAAGCTCCTGAGAAATGAAAATGGCTGTTATTTGTTTTGGGCAACACTAATCTTATAGAGAGATAGCCTAAAGAGGATTTGAAAGCTAAAATATAACTATGAAAGGGACTGAATCTTCTCTCCAAAACATGGTTTTTCCTCCCTGCTCTAGTTTTCTTCTGAGATATAAAAATAAATACAAGGGTACAAATACAATGAGAAACAGACTATAAAGCAAAATACATTAGGATCTATTAGGGCATTTTTATTATATTAAATCTAAATCATTCTCAAATTAATATTTTCAAATGGAACAAAAATCTCTTTAAATAATTAAAGTCTAAGTTTAGTATATTTCAAATAATATTTTTTACTTATTCCAGAATAAACTCTTAAGTTTCATTAACTGCCTTTGTTCAATTAAGCATTTCAGCTTATTGTACATTATACACACTTTTAATCATAATTGTTCTAATCTTTTTTTCTTTGCAGTTTGAAGATAGTCAATCCTTACACAAGTTCTGCCTTCGTCCCCCTTGTACTTTTACTAGATACACTCTGTCCTGGGCAATTTCATTTACTCCCATTTCTTTAACCATCATCCTTTGACAGGTTGACCCCTAATTAATCATTGCTATCCCTCCTCACTATGCTGAGCTCCATATGCACCTTTCTAATAATTTTCAGCTGGATATCTTCAAATGCATGCCTCCTCTCCTGTTCCCTCAGCATCACCATCAACTGGGCTCAAATGCTCCAATTCATTTTGGACATCATCCTCTCCTTCACATGCCACATTTAATAGCTTGACATTTACCACTTGTACCTGCTGAATTTACCCTTTTTGTATCCTCATCTGTCTTTCTATTCCTACTGCTTATGATCTCTTGATGACATTAACTCAATAACCTTTTAGTTTCCTTTATTCTCTTTTCATTTCTGCCTTCAAACTCAAAATAACTACAAGTAAAACCATCATATTACATTTTTAGTCAAAATCTGTGATAGGCCTACACTGCCTAGATTCTAAGTCTCCTAGCAAGCATTCAAGGTCCTCCATAATTGGCCCCCGTCTGTGTTTCTAGACTTACCTGCCACTACAGGTCCTCATCATTCTGCTCTCTAACCACTGGGTATAAACTGTTCTCCCAGAATACTCCATACTCCCCTGCCTCTACACCTTTAATTATGTGTTTCTGTTTACTTATCACCTTGAAGTAAGGGAAAAGGTCATGTTTATCATTGTATCTACATATTACCTAACACCAGAATAGTTCAAATAACTATTCAATGAGCTCCTCATCTTCACCTATCAATATTCTACCCACTCTTTAAAACCTGGCTCAAAAACTATAACCTCCTGAATAAAATCTAATAAGATATTTTTAATCCCAGCTACAGTCATTTCATGAGCTGAACCAAGATTTAGCACCTAAAATCCAAAAGTGATTGTTTTCCCAATTTGTAGGGGGAAAAAAAAAATAATGTAACAGAATTTCTTTAAGAACTTCCTCTCATAATTTGTTTTAAACCTTTCAGACCCTCTAGTAAAAAAAATCGTATGATACAACTAATTATATCATATTTCAGAGTGTTGTGCAAATAGGATTATTTGTGGGTGTTCTGACAATGGAACAAGTTTGAGAATCACGGTTTAAACATATTTTACCTTTACCGTACATATATATATGTTTCTTTCTATCATCTTTTAAAGCTATTGGGAGCAGAAACTGTGCCCCAAGTGCTAGAACAAAGCAAGGGCTCAATAAATATCTTGTTAATTGAATTCCTTCATACTTTCATCACTTGCAACTAAACTCTTTCTGGACCTTCCCTAAACACCACTATTTTTTTTAAGACTAGCTACTACAATAAGTAGACCTATATGGAATATCAAACTCTAACATTCGACAGTTTTGAACAAGAGGCAAATCCAGATTCTATTACCAAAGGTGCCCAATTTTCAAAGATTTATACAAAAAATAGAGAATTACAGAATCCAATGGGAAGTGGGAGGGGTTAAATTACTGGAGAAATAGCATCTTGTTAAAAATCCCAATTAATTTCTGAGTTTTGATCTTAATTGAGTATAAGTGAAGTGAGTCAATAAAAATTCAAATTTAACTTAGGAAAGGATTAAAATCAGTCTACAAAATCCACTTTTAATTTGATTACTACTTGTACTTGGCAACCTCTATTTTTAAATTTCTGAGGCTTCATGAGGATACTCTTATACTCTCATCCCCCTCAAAAATATTCTGCCAACTCAAAAGCAACTACAAAACTAAATAACCTTCAGCTATATTTTAAGAAAGTCTTTTTATCCCATACATGTACCATTTTTTAGAACAGTAACTTAATGTAGAAATCAAGAATAATTTTTAACAAAGATATATCATAGTCAAGCTTAGTTTCACCAAAATATTATCTTAAATGGCCAAAATAAAAAATTTAAATGCAGCCTATTAAGTTCACTGGCAATGCATCTTTTCTAACAGCAGCCTTTTAAAACTAGGAAGAGTTATGTCTTCCTAGTTTTAAAGCTTTAAGAAATATTCTTAAGAAATTTCTTAAAGCTTTTGAAAACATCATCATTTTAAAATCAGTTTTGGAAGAGGCAAAATTCTTGTAATATTTGACATTTTCTAAAGTTCTGTTCATAGCATCCTAGAGGTAAGCATTTTCTATTCCTTTCCACTTAGATGATTTTGTTTCTAAGGCTAATTGCTATTTTCTCACAGCTGCCTCAAATGGACAAATAAGATCCCTTCTAAAATATAACTTTCCTAGGAATAGATACATTGTCTAATAGAAAAAATAGTATCCATGGGAATCAGTGGTCAAAAACTGTATTTTTAACATTAAAATTTTTAAAGAGATGTCTTAGAACTTTCAAAATATAGTGTCAGTTTTTAAAAAGACAATACACATGCCTGTACCTCAATTTGGAATTCATTCTGGCAATTAACCAGGCTTTGGAAACTGAAAGAGCAGACCTAAATTTTAGTTCTAGTTCTTTGGAAAAAAAATATATATAATAAATATTTAGAAATTATTTATAGATTATATACATGTATTACTAGTATGAACATCACAAAAAGCAAATCAAACCAGAAATTTAAAAAGGAAAATAATAATAGAATATACTTAAGTTCTAATATTCTCTTCTGTCACCCCAACGGATCATCCTGCATACTTCCCAGGATGCAGAGACTACTCTGGAGACTATACTGAAGCATACAAAAACACTTACACTGTTTCATGCCTTGCACTGTGCATTCTGGAATGTCCCCATCATGTCATCCTAGAAATTCCAGTAATATTCAACATCTTCAAGAATCAGTACAAGTATCTCTATGATAGTTTTAAACTAGTCTCTTTCTCCTTCTTCCCTCACTTGCCATCCTGGCACCCAACCCTTCCCCTTCACATTTAGGTCATTTACCTCTAAATTTCTCTTGTACCTTGTTCATACATCCATTATAGAATCATCATCTTTTTAAGTGTTGTTTTCCTACTCAACTGCAAAGCACTTAAGGGTAGGGAACTTACTTATCTTTTGATCTCAGAAACATGAATGCCTAGTTCTAGCAGATACTTAAATGCTTGCAAAATCAATTAATCTAGCCTAACACTCTCACTGCACAGATGAAGAAACTGAGATTCAAATTATATGACCCGTCCAAGGTACCAATGCTACCGGGCAAGTCTCTAATATAATGTGGATGCTCTTTACCTAATGAACCTCATTTATTGCTTACTAGAAGACTCAGAAGTATATGGAGCATCTGTAGAATCTTCTTACAATTTGAAAATTAATAGTTAACTTAGTGTTTTACAAATATGTTCCAGGAGACAACAAAAAATTTAAATGATAATATCTAAGTGAGTCACTGGTTTTCTTACTAAAATAGCACATACCACTTTAAGGTATTTACAAATAAGGTATCTGAGTTATCTATTTGCTGAAAATCATGTTCACAAGGACAGTCTATAGAATATTGTTCTGGAAGAAATATATCCTAATTGCATACCAAACAGTTGTAACCTATGTTTTTCTCAGAGTCGTGTCCACTCAAAGCACCTATTAAGTAATGACTCAGATTTTAGGATAGTATAGAAAAAGAAATGATTTCCAAGTATCCACAAGTGTGGTCAAGCAAACATATTTAAAAAGTGTTTGCATATATCAATACATCAAATACAAAAAAGTGAGGAACTTAAATCTTTATCTATTTGAGACCATCATTACTTTTTTGCTACTAAAATGCAGAAATTTTATCCCTTGCCCTGAGAATGTCAGAAATATATTATTATATTTATATACTATACAATGTTACAAGTTTAATTTCTAAGTATGGATGCTATTAGATCACCTGGGAATACAGTATTCTGAGCATTAGGCACTGTGAATGATTCTAAGCATTTAAAAATTTACCTATACATAAAAGAGAAACAGTCTTCCTGCTATTTTGTAGTACTAAGAAATATTTATTATATACACAGAGCTTTTGAAAACCCCTGTAATTCATTTAAACCCACATGCTATCTCTTAGCACTTTCATGTAGCCATTCTCTTGCCTCATTCTAAATCCCTGTTTCCACATCTGTAATACTAGATGAACTAAATGAACTCTAAGGTTCCTTTCAGGTACATTATCAATTTGGAGTATATTGTACTACTTAAAAGCAATGACATGTGAATGGATTTTTTTTAATGTGAGTTATAGCAAAAATGTTCTGTGGAGACAAGGGTAACAGACTACAGAAGTATAAAATCGCTAAATAAAGTATTAAAAATAATTTAAAAGCAAATGAGTGAATAATTGTTCTACTACCAAATAATTCTACTTTATGAAAGTATTCAAGAAGAGGTTCCTTAGTTTAATGAGAGCTCCCCTGTCAAGCACTATGTTAACTGCTTTTAGTGGAGAAAAAAAAATCACTGATGGTATTGAAAACAGCATATGGGAAGCAGTGATGAATATATTATTTTAAAATTACTATTATAAATCAAGGACCAAAAAATTAGCACAATTTTTAGGAACTTTTCTGTAAAAGTACATGTATAATGCCCAGTTTCAGATACGAAATGTATACTCATTTTATTCAACTACTGCTCCTACTCATATTATAAAGGCTAACACTTATACTAGGCTAACTATGCAACCAGCACTGTTGACTTCACATTTACTAACTCATTTAATTCTCGCAGCAACTCTGTGAGGTAGGTACTATTATCCCCATTTCACAGATGAGGAAACTGAGGCCAAACAGATTAAGTGACTTGGTCAAGTTCACTCAGCTAGTAAATAGTCAAAAAACTATCCCATTTCCACTACCAATTCCAACAACATTCAACTATTTTTCTATTCCTGAAAAATTTACATTTGAGAAATTAATTTGGCTATTAACTATACAATGATTATAAAACAATACATTTTAGTGTCCTCCTGTGTGACATCATTTTCTCTTATTAAAGAAAAATAATTGGATATACAGGTGGCACATACGAAGAGCACAGTGCCATTTGAATTGCCTATGATTTCTGGCAGAATAAACACAAATGTCTAAATGTATTAAAATTTTGTGTTGATGCATTCCCTGTCATTGCAAAAATTCAGTGTCCTCAGATAAAACAGAAAAATATCAGAAGAACGCCAGAGTAATCATAAGCCATTTAGTAACATTCCATAAATCTCCGACGGTCGAAAAGAGTAGAAAAAGATAAAATTATTTTTTAATGGTTTGAAACAACCGCCTTTTTACATGCATCAAAGTTATTTTCTAGATATATTTCATCCTACAAACTTTAAAAAATGTCATGCTAAAACTCTCTAAAAGTTGCGGGTCCAATTCCCATCCCACAAAAACTTTCCCGCTGCCTACACGTGTGATTCCTACGGAAACGATCTCACTTTACATCTACAAACTTTACCCGATCTTAGGCGCTCTGGAGCCGGCTTTCTCCTCAGCTCCTCTTCACCTGGGTGCACGCGGCGCTCAGCCCACACCCACCACACCCCTCCCGGCCCCCGCCCAGCGCTGCTCCTCCTCCCGCGGTTCTCCAGCACCGACTCAGCACCTATCAGCGCCGCCCCCGGCCCCTGGCCCAACCCATCTTCGGACACGTGTGAGGGTGTGTTTGTGTCAGTCTGTCAGTCCCACCGGGGACCGAGCTCGCTTACCGAGAGAGAAGCGCCAACTTCTGCTCCAGCATCATCTCCAGCTTCTGGCCCTGCTTGGAGATCCAGTGGTCCACTCCGTGCAGGCGGTAGCACGTCTCCAGCATCAGCCTGAAGTCCGCCACGAACTCGGTGATGCCCCCGTACTGGCCGCTGGCGAACTTCTCCTCCATCTTCAGCAGACACACGCCCTGCCCCGGCTGCTGCGAGAAGGCGCGGCTGCCCCGGCCCCCGCTGCGCGGCCCCTCGGCCACCTCCTCCTCCCCGGTGGCAACGCCCCCCAAGGGCTGCAGGAAGGGGGCGGTGAGGCCCCGGTGCTTCTCCTGCAGGAACTCGCCCAGGATACGGTAGCCCTGCTGCAGCTCGTAGGTCAGCTCCTGCTCCTTGCAGCCACCGCCTCCGACCACCATCGCCTCCACCTCCTCCTCCTGGTCGTCTGCGTCCTCCAGCGAGGAGGCACTCCTCCCGCGGGCCGGCCCTGAGGCCAGGACCGCCGCTGCCACCTCCTCCTCGTCGTCGTCTTCTTCTTCGGCCGCCGGTGGCGGCCGCTCCTCCTCCCCGGCCGGCTCCATCTCTCCCGGCGTCTCGGGCACGCTCATGCCTCCGGCAGGCCTAGGCTAGACGGTGTGGAGCTGCCGCTCGAGGTTCCGGGGGACTCGTGAGCGCGGGCCGCTGCTCACGGCTCGGCCGAGCTGCGCAGCCCCTGCCGCATCGGGCCTCGCTCTCCTCAGCCGCCGGCTCGGCTCGGTGCGCGCGGGGGTCTCGAGCTCGCCGCCGGCGGGGCGGGGTTACATGGCGCGCGGGGAGGGGGGAGAGAAGAGGAGAGCCTAGGTGCCCTCCTCTCCCCTCCCCCCGCGGCGGCGCGCGCGCGGCCCTGGCCTGCCTCACCCCTCCCCGCCCCGCCCGCCTGCTAGTCACCGGCCAGGCCCGACCGGGCCGCCGCGGCCTCGGCGCCCCACCCCCTCCCGGGCCAGCGGGAGGCTGGGAGGGGGCGAGGAGAAAGGGGGGGTCTCCTCTCGCCTCCCCAGTGGGGGCCGCAGTGGCGGCTCCGGCTCCTCCTCTCCCTCACACCCACTCCCGCCCCTCTCTACCTGCGGGGAACCCGGGCAGGAGGAGGCGGCGCGCGGACGGGGCCCGGCGACAACTGTCAGTTAGAAGCCCCGCTGGGCGGGGGGGAGGGGGAAAGGGGAGGGGCAGGAGAGAAGGGGGAGGGCACTCAGCCCCCCCGGCCGGGGAGAGCTGTCGAGAGAGGCAAAGAAAGAGGCATCGTCGCCATCCCCGGTGCGCATGCGTAGCAGGGCAATCCCCGCCCCCCTCGTTCCGCCCCACTACGCGAAAGCTAGGGCTTCGGCTCAGCTACAGGCCCGGAGGCCGGGTAGGTTGCGCCGACCAATGATGTAATCAGCTAGTGGACGAATGTAAGGGGCGGAGTGGAGGGGGAAGCAAGGCGCCTGCGTAGCTTTACTCGCCACCTCCTGGGAAGGCGACAGGAAAGTTACATCCCCTTAGGACCTCTCCTCCTTTGTGACTGCGGGTCTTTTATATAAAACCAGAATTTTAAAAAGTTTAGAAAGGGAATTCAAGGACTCGACCATATGTTCACATGCAAAAGGAAACGAGGTGATTAATAGAACGAGTTTCTAAAAGTCCTGTCCCCAGTTCTTAACGTCAGTTCATATTTGGTAAACTAATCCCATGTTTTCCATTAAAATTTTTTTTAAAAATTCCACCTTCTCGATTCTTGAGATCTGCTAAGAATAAGGAAAGGGAATGGCACCTCATTTAAAAAAAATTCGTGGGACTGAAAGCAGTCTCCAAATATTTCAAGTCTGAGCTTACAAAATCGTTTCCATGGCCTTACAATCTCACTACACATTTTAAAATTACTGTTTAAATAATGACTAAAAAGTAGACTCGTCATTCACTTAATTTAGATGTTGCTTAAAATAAGCTAGGGAAAGGAATTAATGGTTCCATAAAGCAGATATTACTATTCTCTCATGTTCTATTTGAAAGATGCATATATTTTTCCTACATACATAGAAATCTGTTGCTTT
Source organism: Cheirogaleus medius (assembly GCA_008086735.1). Taxonomy (NCBI): domain Eukaryota; kingdom Metazoa; phylum Chordata; class Mammalia; order Primates; family Cheirogaleidae; genus Cheirogaleus; species Cheirogaleus medius. The sequence continues at coordinate 50,955,581 of VBSM01003204.1, read as the reverse complement.
AAACTTGGAATTACTTAAACACAAACACAAAATTATAGAAATCATGCATTTTAGAAGTAAAAGTTATATGACTAAATGGTCTGGATATTCTGACTCTTGTGAGTTTACTTCTCATTAGTGTGAACTTTAGAGCACTGATAAAGTATCTTAAAAACCTCAAAGCAATTTTTTTTTTTTGTCGTCCAGTATCTTATATCAGTCTTACCGTAGGGAACACTTTTGAGTTTTTAGGATATTGACATTCCCTTCCTCCACACTTCCTCCCATTTTCTAGTATTCAAGGTCTCCCCTCATCTCATCAGACATACATTAGGCATTTACAGGATTCTCTCTCTTTCCTCAGTGCCCACAGATGTACCCCAGCTCATAAGGCAGGGACCAGTGCTACTTCAGCAACTGGCAACTAAAAAAGGTGTCTGACTGGACATCCTTCATTTCCTTTGACAAAGCCCAAGAATCTGGAGCCCACTCTACCCAAGCAAATATCCCCTTGCCCTCCTCTTTTTTAGCTACCAACCCTATGTCATGACTCTCAGACAGTATAGCTTCCATATATTGAACCCTGTGCTACTAAGCTCTTTGTATTATCTCTTTTAATTCTAACAGCAATCCTATAAGCTAGGTATTATCATTTTTTCAGATGGGGAAACTGACACTTAGGTTAAGAAAGTCATTTGCTGAAATTAATATTAATATCTAGGTCTGTCATACTTCAAAAACTCCAGGTGCCTAATTCCAAGTCATCTGGCAGAATTTCCAATTCTTCATGCACAAGAGTATAAGGAATTACTAGAACTGTTGATCAAGGGCTTCTTAATGAAGGTATATAAAAGAGAAAGGTGCAGGTGAGTAGAAGGAACCTCAACTCTAGGTCATGAAGAGGCCAAGAATGATAGCAATCCTAGCTACAATGAAAGTAGGATCAAGATCTTAATCTTAAAAAAAACTGTATTATACAATAAATATGTTGGTTGTAGGTAAATTAGAAAATATAAATGAGAAGAAAAGTTGCCACTTAATTCCACCACCCAGAGAAAACCTCTATTAATACTTTGAGGTGGGATTTTTCTATTTATTCATCTATACTTTATTTATCTTAAAAATACTTACAATTGTGACTATACTATACATAATGTCCTTAACTTTCTTTTCTTCCCCATTAATAATGAATAATTGTATGGAATGCATATCTAAAATTTAAACTTTATACCCCTGCCCACAATAGTGCAAATGCCTCGCCCATCTGAACTGGCAGGGGGAAAATTCTAATGTAAGAGGAATTCCAATATAAAAAAGAACACAACAGAGGTATAAACAACAGCAGTAACAGCTACAATTTATTGAGCACGTACTAGGTCTTAAATATTTTCTAAATACTTTACATACACAGTACTCACAATAGCCCCAGGAAATCACAATAGATGTATTTGCAAATTTTAAGTTTTGGATCAATGATTTGCTGAGTAGAAAGGTTTTTTTCTACTCTACAAAAAGTTTGACATTAAAGACAGACATTCTAATTAATATAATTAACCCTAAATTTATAGAACTGTTTTCTTACATTGCATATCTACTGCTAAATTACTAGTCTTGAAGCTGTTGTCCTTTTCATGTTTAAAGATAAAATTATATTTGCTTCCCTTTCACTTTTACAGAATACTCTTCAGTGCTACTATAGAATCTATTAGGAAATTCTTTAAAATAGTTATCTATTTAAATCCTGTCAGGGCTTCTCTTCTTGTTGAGCTGCTTTGCAGGGGGTGGGGGGACATGGCATACATACACAAAGCAATACTCTGCTGAAACACGTAACACCGAACTGACTCCCACAAATATTGACTGCTTGTTATTTGTCAAACACTGTGTTACAGTATGTTACATGCTACCAATGTTAGACATACCAGGACTCCCTTTTCAGTAATCATGATTCTTGGACTCCTGGATAACTTAAAAAAATAGAGACCAGTCTGGCTAAAGTGATTCCAAAGTTCTCATAACTCTCAGCAGGACACGTTGGGAACCAGAATATGGATAGGTCCCACCCAGTTCTCAGGAGTACATTATGAACATTTTCACATACATAATAGAGAAAACTCCCACATCCACTGCAGTATCTCAACTCTCCCACTTCCAGCATCCTCCTATTACTACAGTGAATACCAGGAGTATTATCAAGGAGGGATAAGCCTGTCATTATATCCTTCATCACAGTTCCAAAGATGTTCATCCTGGAAGCTCTATCTTATCTTCCTGACTCTTAGCATCCTGTGATAGTCAGCATGACATCTTGACACCAAGTATACTGCTTGCCCAGCATCAATAATAGTTAAAACAAATATCAACACTTTATATACTTCACATCAACTAGGGGAAAGATGACAAACATTCTAAGACAACTGGAAGCACAGGTTATCACCAAGATCTGTGTTTAGAAGATAAAACATGCAAGGTAAACAGAAGGCTGTAACACTGACTAATTCTGGAGAAACGGGAAAGAAATATAAACTGTTTAGCAGGGAGAAAACAGTTCTCTCATTTGTAATGGGATCCACTCACAACACTTATTTGTAGTTACTTTTATGGTAGATATTCAAGTGATACTAATGTGCTTCAAGCAAAATTTAGCAACTCCTGTAAGGCTTCCTGCTGTTCAACGTCAAGTTGGGATATGCATTCCAACCATAATTCTTCAGAAGTCTGTACCTGACGCACAACATTAGCTAGGCGTTTGGCACAAGGATCTTCATAGTTAATAGTCTCATTAATTTTTCCTTCTGCAATTATACTGATTATTTTGGGAAGATTGGAATTATTTGGACCAATTACAACTGGGTGGTTACTTTCAATTAAGTCACAGAGAAAACTCAAAGTCTGAATAGCTTCCTCTTTATCTTCATGCAGCGGAAGCCATGATAACCAGTGTGGAAGAACTTCATCTACATTTACACAGTTAGGCTTAAACTTCAAAATCTTCCCTATAGCTGAGATGCAGTTCTCTGTAGCAATGACATTTTTTTTGGTTTTGGAATTTGCACACTTAATAACTTTTACCAGCAATGGAACAGCTTCTGAACATAAAGAACGATAATCATCTCCACCAAACTGTGCCATAACACCCAGGCCATAAGCAGCAGCTTGCCTGACTTCAGGGTTGTTATCTCGCATATTAAGTAGCATTGGCCACCGAAAATATTCTACATATTTAAATGAGGTTGGACTGCAGTGCTCTATGATGTCATCAAATATGCACAATCCCCACTGTCTGTCTGGCCATGGCCTACTTGAACAAATTAGATTTACAATTAATGGAAGTAGCTGTTCAAACCATGGTAAAATTTTTTCCTTGTAAGTACTAAATAATGAGTGTAAGATATCTGATACTTTGGTCAGAATATAAACATCACATTCATCCTCATCTTGCAGAGACATCTCAACCTGTTGATCGTAGTTTTCTTCCTGTCTTTTAACCTGTCGTAATTCTTGGTTTTTAAAGTGCCCTTCAAGTTTTGCTTTCAATATTCCTCCCAGTTCTTCCAAGTGTTCATCATTAAGGCAACCATCTCCCATTACTTCAATAGACTTTGCAAAAGAATTCATTATTTCTGAGAGTACATCTGTATCTGGTTCAGTACCAATAGCCTTGATTAAGGGATCACATATGAATTGCCACATCTGTGCAAGATACTCTGGGCCATGAATTTTTGCACATTCCAAGAGAAAAGGCATGGACTCTGCTGCTGCCACTCGAACATTGTCATGGAAATAAAATTTCAGTAAAGGAACCATCAGTTTCACAACTTGTTCTGTATATTCCACAAATCCTTCCCTTAACTCCTTAGCATAGTAAACTAACATCTGGCAAGCAGTTGCTTTTGCTTCAAGTCCTGAAGTTTTAATTCCAAAACTTTGCTGGTCTCCAAGATTTACAAATTGCCAGCCATCATCATCACTCATATTCTCCACATCTTGTGTGTCTAAGAGAGCAACATCAGGTTTAGCTGAAGCGGTCTTAATAAGAGGCTCGACAACCAGTGGAAGGTACTGTTGAAAATCTTTTCCAAGAATTTTACACATTCTGGCCCATGCTGAAACCATGTAGGAAGTCTGAGGGTCATCATCATCCATATTATTTAAGTCTGATTGTGTCTTCAACAATAGCTGCATCACATTTGATGCATCTTGCATAAATTTTTCCTTCCCAACAGCGAGACCAACATGGCTAATGCACTCAATAGTTTTTCCTCTCAGAAGCTTGAGTTCCTTCTGAACAGCAAGCTCAACGATGTGCTTTAGTGAGGGCATAAATATATCATAATATGGAACAAATTTTTCTTCTATTGTATCTGCAACTGATGCAATGGTTGTCACAAGTTGTTCCAAGGCCAACTTAGTTCCATTCCGAATCAGCTCTTGAAGTTTAATCACCAAGATGGAATGCAGACTTTTCACCATACTATCCAAATATAGAACTAGCAATGACTTGGGGCAGTCTTCAATAAAAATAATAAGAGCGGAAGCTGCATGTGATTGCACACGCTGATTACCTTGATTTTCCATCGTACGTAACAAAGCTGAAATCACTATTTCATGGAATTTCTTTTGGAAATTAGGTGCAAAATCTGTAGCCATCTGTCCAAGTGTAGTACAGGCTGCAGCCCTTACCCTTGGATGAGGATCCTGAAGAAAAAGCAAAACGGAGTTAACTGTTTCATCTAGAATTGATTCCATTTGCTGATGGCATCCTTCTCCAATGGCAGATAAGGCCATTAATCCAGCATGTCGGTATTTCCAGTCAGGGCTCTGAAGCATCTGCATGATATGCTCTTTGGTCATTGGTAAAACAACTTTTCCACCAAGCCCACAAGCCAGTCTGTCTAGTGCACTCTCGGCAGCAACTGCATTGCTATCAAAATCATCTTCTTCCATTTCATCAGCATTTACCCAGTCCTCATCATCTTGTAGATCAACCATCATTGCTAATATATGAGGAACTGCCTGTGCAATAATATTTGTATGTTTTTTCAACATTGGAGTTGCAGTTTCAGACAAGGTCACTATTACTTCAAGAGCCAGCTGTCGTTGCAGATTACTAAGCCTAGAGTCTCCACATAAGTTTAGACTCAACTGCAGAGTATCTTCTAAATAAGGACCCAAGTACTTAGGTACAGTATCTGCAATCTCAACAAGGGATTCTAGCACTGAATCATCATCCTGGTAGCATGAGTCATTCACAGCCTGTAAGATGCCAGGAAGCAAGTCTGCAAAGTCTTTGAAAAGACCAATATTATTCTCATTAGCAAGTACAAATGCAGCTGCAGCTCTAGCGGATAAAGTCCTGATTGCTGGATGTTCCTGATCTTGAATACATTGGTCCAACAACCGTTTGATGATATCCAAATCGTGCCGCTCTTGGTTCCCAAAAATCCCAGGAAAGTGCCAGAAAACGTGAAGTGCAACTTCCCATAGAACCACATTTTTAGAGTAGATTGAATCAATGAGAAACTTCAGACCTTCTGGCCAGTGGTTAGTGCCATTCTCATCTATCAAATTCCTGGCCAGCACCGCAAAAATATCACAAAGTTTTTTCCTCATGCTAGCATGTGTTTCTAACTTAACAGCCAGTATCAGTTCAATCTTGACATCTCTCTGAACATCTGAAGGCAGATTTGGATAGACCTCCTCAAACCCAGAGGACAAAAGCCGTCGTAGCAGTGCGGCAGCCATTTGTCTCACCTCATAACCTGCTCTTCTATTTCTGACGGCATCTAAGAGGAATGTAGTCTTACACAGACCTGGGATATTTTCATAGATTTCCTCTGCTTGCCTCCGCACCATACAGCTTGGATTGATTAGGTTCTTCAGAAGCTGGTAAAACTCTTGCTTTTCTGACACAGTCGCCGGCACCCCTGCAGACGCGGCCGCCGCCATCACGTTCTGTCAAAGCTGCCGCGACAGAGAAGGAGGGAGGGAGTCTGCGGCTCGAAGCAGTGACGTAAGCAAGGCGCCGGCGGGGATGGGCGGGGGTGCTTCTCCCTCTGCTGTGCGCTCTAGTGCTCCTGAAGCACGATTCGGTTTTGGAGGGAGGTGGGAGCTGGGTGGAGGCCAGGAGCGTCCTCTATTTGTTTTCCAATCAAATGAAAAGACACCTGCAGAAGGAAAAAAAAAAAAAAAGATTTGATTATATTAGAATGAGTGCCTTCATTATTTCTATACTATATTGGTGTTATCCTGATAATTGTAAAATAGTACATCTTGAACATGTGCTAAGTGAAAGAAGGCGATCACAAAAGAGCACATATTGTATGATTACGTTATATATGAAAGCTGTCAAAAAGGTGAATCCATACAAACAGAAATTAGTGGTTGCCAGAGGCTGGCGGGTAGGAAGAATGGAGAAATGACTACTATCAGATAGGGGGGTTCCTTCTGAGTGATGAAAATGTTCTAAAATTGATTGTGGTAATGGTTATGTTGCCGCCCAACCAGGTTCATTGCCTGCTGTCCAAGAGGAAGTCAATACACTGAGAGAGCAGGTGTTACAGAAGGGAATAAGTTCAATTCTGTAGCTCACTAAGCCAGGAGACTGGAGGAATTCCTCAAATCCTCCTCCCTGAGAATTTGGAAGACAGGGTTTTTAAAGACAGTTTGGCGGGCAAAGGATTAGGCAATCGGGGCAAAATCTTGTGTTGAATTTGTCACTGGGTTGGGGTTACAATTCCAGTTGAGTCAGTTTCTTGGTATGGGCTGCTGGTCTGGGTGGGTCATCCAATCCACTGGCACTCCAGACCTGGAAGACATCTATCTCAGAAACTACCTTTAGGTTTTGAAAAGGTGATGCTATCTACGGAAAAAGCTAAGAATTTTTATGACTACCAGTTATGTGACTCTAGAGTAGAAATTATAGAGAAGCAAACAGGGAGACAGTGGCTGATTACTGTAATTATTTTTAGCTAGGCTTGTGCCCCTGAAAAGTTTTAGGCCCTTACCACAGTTCCTGCCTTGCACCCCTTTATTAATTCATAAAGGGCAGTTTCAGTTGCACAATTCTGTGATTGTACTAAAAACCATTGAGTTGTACAATATAAGTTGGTGAATCTTATGGTATATAAAAATGCCACAATAAACTGTTTATAAAATAATAAGTAAAATAAAAGAATAAAAACAATGACCACCATCCCACCACTACATCTAATGAAGAACAGTGGTGCTCAAACTCTGGTGTGTATCAGAATCACCGAGCCTGTGGATTACAATAAAGAATAAGAAAGACTACAGGGTAAGTACGGTGAAAAGTAACCTGGACTAATAATCAGAAGACTTGAATTCTAGTCTTATCTCTAAAATTAATTTTGTATCCTAGGTCAAGTCACTCAAGATTTTCCTTGCATTTTACCTAAAGTGTAATATGAAGTGGTTTCAGTTATTAGAATCTTAACTACCCTTTAGTAAGAAGCTGCTGAGTTTATTCCAAGAAGCAAATGTCCCTGAGGCTAAATCTTGTTTCTTTAAATCAGGCAGGTGTGTCAATCAAAAACAATTATCATTTCTTTTACAATGATTAGGTTTTACTGCTGTATTAGCATTGTGTCACACTCTCATTTTGACCCTTATACAGGTGCGTGAAGTTGGTAGGATAGGTATAATACTAATTTTAGATGAGTAAAGGAAACTCAGGGGAAAGTTGCCTAAGATGATACACCTGAGTCTCAATTCCACTTCTTCTGAAAGTGACACTGATGCTCTTTTCACCATACTACTTCTCCATAGTTACTCTTGGTTTGGCAACATAATCAGAGGCCTTCACTTATTGCAGTCTGACTAAAACTTTTCCAAACAAGCCTAATTTTAACTTCTAAAATGCTGCTGCACATTAGACAAATAGAAAAGCATAGCTTTAACATTAGCCAGATGATAGACAAAGTAGTATGAATCCCTATTCTCTAAACAGCATTTCTTATTCTGTGGACTGAAAAACCAACTCCATCAGAATCACTTGGGATACTTATTCTAAAATACAGATGTTAGGTCCCAAGCTCCAAACTACTGAACCAGAATTTCTGGTGGCTGCAACCCAAGAATGTACAATTTTAACAAGCACATTGAGTTTTTATATAAATACCAAAATTTGAGAACCACTGATGAGATAACTTTTGGTTCTGATTCCAAGACAGTTCTGTATTCACTAGTTTTCTTACTGTCCCTTTAAAAATTCTCACTGCAAGCAGGCGCACTTCCTGAAGCTAAAGGTCAGAATAAAGAGGGAGGGCCTCTGAGCCGCGCAGGCGCAGCTGTGCGCTGGTTCGCTAAGACGTCGTTCCAAAAGTATACTCTGTCGCTCCTGGCCGCTCTGTTCCCGACCCTCGACCTAGCCGAATAATACGTATCTCCGGAAAACCGGCAGCCGCAAGCCGAGCGATTGGCCATAACAGCCCTGCTTAAACGGGAGTACCTGCTTCAGTACAAAGACCCCAGCCGCCGAGGGCTCATCGAAGATCCTGCCTTGACTCGTTGGACCTATACAAGATCAGCAAATGTCTATCCCAATTTCAGACCCACTCCCAAGACCTCACTCTTAGGAGCTCTATGTGGAATTGGGCCCCTCTTCTTCTGGTATTATGTTTCAAAACTGGCAGGGGTGGGAGAGTGAAACTTATCCAGGAAGGAAAATTGGATCGGACATTTAACATTTCATATTAAGTCTGGCAATGATGACTATGTATTCTTACTTAAATAAATCTTCTATTAATCATTTTAAAAAATTCTCATTGCAGGGCCTTTGCATTTGCTGTTTCAGGAAATGTTAATAAGCATGTGTAAGAAAAAGGTTTCTCTCCCCTTTGAGTAGATTCATAGTGAAAAAAAAAGAAGAGAAAAAGGTTTCTCTTAGCATTACACCATTAGCATATTAAAGAATTATTAAAAACTACAAGGAAATATCACTACAGACCCATCACAATGTTTTAAATTTAAAAGTCTGACAATGCCAAGGGTTGCTAAGGATGTGGAACAACAGGGAACTTGGTTATATTTTTGTTGGGATTATAAGCAAATTGATACAACCACTTTGAAAAAATGTTTGAAAAATGCTAGGTTAGGATTATGCAATTGTTCATTTATTCTTTCAGCAAACATTGAGAGTGTACTCAAAGTGCTGGGGGTAAATTTACGATTAAATACATGACAGTGCTCATAAGAGGTAGTATGAATATCATAGTATTAGTAGTAGTAATAATTGTCACATATTGTGGTGATGATCGCTGTGGTAATGGTAAATCTGCCACAGAACCACATGGGATTGTGAAGGCAACTAATCTACTTTGGGTGTGGAGGAGATCAGGTAAAGCTTCCCGGAGGAGGTGATATCAGAGCTGACTTTTGAAGTCCTTAACCTTTTGAAGAAAAAGAAGGTTGTTCTAAGTAGAAGTAACAGCTTGTTCCAATACAGAGAGGCCTTTGAGCACTCTGATGAGAGTTGTGCCAGTGCTTCAGTATTGCGGGCGCATTGAGTATGGGGCTTGAGGGGGCCTGGGGATGACACAGGAGGCAGGAAGGAGAAAAATACAAAGTTAAATAGAGAGACTAGATCATGAAGGGTATCACATTCCATATTAAGAAATTTGAATTTTTTTCTAAGGGTAACAAGGAGCTGTTTAAGGATTTTAATCAAGGGCTGTGAAATGATCTATTTTTAGAAAGGTTACTTTGATAGGAGTATAAAAACTGAAGTGTGAAGACTGGAGGCATTTAGGAGGCCAATAACCTAGTCCAGTTTAGCTGAAAGTCTAAACCATAGCAATGGTAAAAGGAAAGAAAAGAGGGCATGGGTTAGAGAGGTTTTAAGAAGTAGTATTAGTAGCACTCGGGGCAAAGAAAAGCCTAGAAAACATCCTCAAGTTCTGGCCTGGGTATCTGATTGGAGGTGCTGCTATTTACCTATTTAATGCCTTTATATAAATAAAGAACAGTGTTAATGCAGATCAAAAGACTGTTAACTCTTCTGGAGGGAAAAGAGGCTTCCCTGGAAAGGTGGGTGCCAGGATCCATATTTTGTTCTCTAGTTACTCCCACATGCTATAATGATAGTCATCATCTCAACAGTAGGAGCTGAACTGAATACATTTTAGGAAAATTATTTATGCTCTTTTACTTTAGAAAAACACAAACTGAATTAAAGTCTTAAGATACTTCATTTTTAGATTGCATAGTTCTTTCCAATTAATATTTATGTTTGCATTATTATTTCCTTTTTTTCCCCCTCTAAGGAGCATGCATAATACCCAAGATTCAAGACTAGACTTGCAGATTTGGTTAGAGTTGAACAAGTTTATTAAATTTTGTAATTAAAATTGGCTTTGTTTGCACTGGTGAGAGACCATCTCAAGAATGTTTCCACAAGGTGGCTCAATACCAGACAATCAAGGTGTTTATTAGCAGTTTACCAAGTGGGGAAAGTTCAAGATAAGTTGCAAATTTCTTCCATGATCTGGGAGATTTAGAGTCAAATGAGAGGGATAGAATTAAATTGGACATACCTGACATTTTAAAAAGAATAATTTGGAACAAAAAAAGTACAGAAAACAAAATACCATGAAGGCTCCCATTGGCCTAAGATGGGGCAATCTGAATATCAAAAAGAATAATGCTTGCAATGGATTAAAAAACATCAAATATGTAAAACAAAAAGTGATAAATTTCTCATATCAAAAAAGTCATTAACTGATTGATCGTCTTTGGAGATTGCTAGGTCATCTACTCTGAAAATTGATAAAGAGAAATAATGAAGACTTTTCCTGCCTTTCCTGTACAAAATGTATTTGAGCATAGCCAAATATTTGACAAGAGAATGTTCTTCTTTATAGAATTCCAGCTAATAAATTTATAAAGAATGCTAAAATCAGAAAATTACTGTGTTGTAACCCCTATTGAAATAATAAATATAGGTAACAGTCACCAATGGATGTTAAACTATAATAGATGGAACATTGAGAATTTAAGAGGTGGGGAACCTGCAGCCTTAAAGTGAAATGTGGCCTTCTAGGTCCTTAAGTGCAGCCTTTTGACTGAATCCAAATTTTGCAGAACAAATCCTTTCATTAAAAGGGTTGCAGCAAAAAAAGATGAAGCTTTTCTTGCCTCCTTTGGGACTTAAAAAGGAACCTTGAAATCAGAAGGCCATAGGCAATGGCCCTTTCTCCTGAGGGCAGCAGTTTCCTGACTCTTGCAGGACTCCAAAAAAATCAACTACATCCCATGTCTGCAGAGGTACCAGCAGTAACCTGAGGGCACCCCTTCCTCAGAAGTTTCACTCATAGTCCTCAGAAGCCCTTCCACTGAGCTCAGAAGACAAGTTCCATCTTGTTTCCTCAGCTTTAGGGGTGGTAACGGTCCTGCAGTTATCATCTTAATTTAATTATATTTTACATCAGTGCTGTTTACTCTTTTAGCTCTTTCACACCTGTGTAACCAATCCACTAAATTAAATCTCCTCTTGAAGTACACAGTATGGTTTCTGTTTTCCTGACTGGACCTTGACTTATATACCATTAAGTGATGCAATAGGAAGTACACAGCACCACCTATGAAATATTTTTATTTTAATCAGATTTATTGAGGTATAATTTATGTGCAATACAATTCACTGATTTCAAGTGAATAGTTAGCTAGATGAATTTTAATAGTCAAGTAATCATATAGATCTTTTTTGTTGTTGTTTTTTCGTTTGTTTGTTTGTTTTGTTTTTGTTTTTGGAGACAGAGTCTTGGTTTGTTACCCAGACATGAGGGCAGTAGCATGATCATAGCTCACTGCAACCTCAAACTCCTGGGCTCAAGTGATCCTTCTGCCTCAGCCTCCCGAGTAGTTGGGACTACAAGTACACATGACTCAGCAAATTTTTCTATTTTTTGTAGGGACGGGTTCTCACTATGTTGTTCAGACTGGTCTTGAACTCCTGGCCTCAGGTGATCCTCCTACCTTAACCTCCCAAAGTGCTAGGATTATAGGCGTAAGCCACCATAGCTGCCCTAGACCATTTTTATTACCTTGGGTCTCTCAGTAGACAATCTTCTTTCCCACTATGGTTTCAGGCAACTACTGATCTGATTTCTATTGCTATATCCTTGTCTTTTCTAGAATTCCATATAAATAGAATCATTCAGCATGTGGCTTTTTGTATCTGGCTTTCTTCACTCAGCACAATGCTCTGACATTTATCCACATTAGTGTATGTTTGTTCCTTTATATTCATATACCATGAATATAGTGGTATTTAATTATATAAACATATTAAATTTTGTTTATATGTTCATCAATTGATAGACATTTGGGTTGTTTCCAGTTTTAGGCTATTATGAATAAAGCTCCTATGAATATATGAATATAAGTTTTTGTGTGAAAATATGTTTTCCATTTCTCTTGATAAATACCCATGAGTAGAATGGTTTGGTCATATGTTAAGTGTAGATTTATAAGAAACTGCCAAATGCTTCTCAAATTGGTTGTACCGTTTTTCATTTCTAAAGGGCAATTTATAGGAGTGCCAGTTGCTCCACATCCTTGACAACACTTAGTATTGTCAGTATTTTAGATTTTAGTAATTCTAGTGATTATGTTGTGATATCTGATTACGGTTTTAGTTTGCATTTCTCAAAGGACTAATGGTGTTGAGCACCTTTTCAAGTGCTTATTTGCCATTTATGTATCTTCTTTGGTGAAGTGTTTATTCAAATCTTTTGCTCATTTTAAAAAAACCTAGTTTTTTGTCCTCTTAGTATTACATTTTAAGAGTTCTTTACATATACTGGATATAAGTTCTTTTTGATATATGTTTTCAAATATTTTTCTCCTTTTTATCTTAACTGTGTCTTTTGGTGATAAAAGATTTTAATTTTAAAGAAGTTCAAGTTATAATTTTTAATTTTAAAGTTTGTGCTTTTTATGGCCTATTTACAAAATCTTTACCCAACTCAAGGCCACAAAGATTTTCTCCAATTTTTCTTCTACAAATTTTATAGTTTTATGTTTTACATTTAGAGCCATGATCTATTTCAAATTGCTTTTTGTATAGGTATGAGGTATGAATTAAGATTCATTTCTTTTTACATATGCATTTATAGTTATAGTTATTCCACTTTTGCCTTACTGAATTACTTTGATACCTTTTTTGACTATCGATTGACCATATGTGTGTGTATGTATGTATAGAGTCCTATTTATGAAACTTCTGTTCCTTTAATCTATGTGTCTATTCTTACTTCATTACCACACAGTCTTGATTTGTGTAGCTTTATAGTAAATCTTGATCCCAAGTAATTATAATTTCCATCATTTTACTTCTTTATGGAAATGACCTAGTTTCTTATCTAAAAAGAGAAGGAGGATTATTATGGAATAAAAGAGACATAAGAGACATAAAATCTGCACCCTCCAACCCCACTTTGGAAAATATGACTTTGGAAAAATGTCTAGTAAAAAGATCCATTGCTCACTCATTCATTTATTCTAATAATGTCTTTTTTTGTTATGATCACATTTACTTTAAGGGTTCTAATTTTGGCTTTAAAGTAAATGTAATATGATGTTCCAATTGCTAATATTTTCAATTTTTTATATGAAATTTTTTTCTCTCTACACCTCCCACTTCTTCATTTATTCAACCAGTATTCATTGCATACCTACTATGTGCCAGGTTCCGTGCTGGGGAATGGGGGATACAATGCTGAATAAGACAGACAGAATGCCTACCTTCATAAAATTTACAGTCTTGTCTGGAACTCCTCAGATCAAGCCAGGAAGACCAGCCATGTTGAACCTGTGGTTTTCTGTATTTCCCAGCATATTACCTCTTACCTGTAGATGTATAAGAAGCACAGTAGTAAAACACTGTTATCCTCTTTAAGGACTGCATGGCAATAATTCAGAATATCCAAAGTTGAATATAAATATAATAAATTGGAGAGAACAGAAAACTCACTACCAGAATACTCAACTTGATTCTTCTCCAGTTGGTTGGGAATGTTTATATAGTACCTGCAGATATCAATTGATTTAATTCTCATAACAAAGGAGGGTAGGGATAGGTTTTTAAACATTTTTTAAAATACAGATTAAATAACTGACCTCAGAGGAAAATTATAACCATGCAGACATTTGATGTTCATTTTGTTCTCCTAAAATGAGAATGTTTGGCTCCTATTCCCAGGGCTGAGAGAGCCCAGTAGAAGCAATGCCCAGGGACAGGGATGGTAGAGAATAAGGTCGGATTAGGCTCCACTCCCAACAATCAATTATAAATTATATTAGCTATAAATTTAATAAAAAAGACACAGAAAAAATTCTCACAAAACAGACATATTAAACTCTATTATAAAGATAAAACACTCTGAAAAGTCTCTTCTTTATGATGATAATAATATTAGGGTTGCAAAAGTGAAAATATATTTGATTGATTAGAACTAATGTTTTGGACAGTTTCTTGTATAATAGACAAAACATTATAAAAAGGACATGTCCAATTGGGTAGTACACTGGGAGGAACTTCTTGGAAGATGCTAAAACATTTTTATCTGCATCTTAAGATAAGAAATAACCCTTAATTTCTAGGTAAGGTGAGAAAATTCTGTGTCCAGGAGGAAGTACTAAAAATGGGATAATAAAAAGTAAATTATTTAGCCACTGAATTAGAACTCTTGTGAGTACAAAACTGCCATTAGTATACTGATCTTTTTTTGAAGTCATTGTATGTTTGATTTATTATTGTATGTATACTTTTAAAAGATTCATGAAGATCTTATACATTAGAATTGTAATGAGTGTAACAAGTTAAATTTACAGTAGAGTGACCAGCCATCCTGATTTCCCTAGGACCAGGGTTTCTTGAAATGGAGGACTTTCAGCACTGGGACATTCCCAGGCAAAGGGAGACAGTTGATTATTCTAAATTTCAATCAATTTTTAAGTATTGTAAAAAAACATAGCTTCTAAAAAGATATTAACAATAATGGTTAGATTCAAGTTAAACATTTTTGAAAAGAATACTTTGTAAGTGAGGCTATGTATTTTATATGCATTATATCAAGATGTACATAATGTTTGGTTGTCCTACGATTACTGTTGCTAAACTTTAAGTGGTGACTGCCTGGTCTGCTCCATTTTGTTTTTCTCCTTGAGACCAGTAATTTATCTTTGGGGTGGTACTTTGACAAACTGCAGATTGTCCTTGCCTAAATCAGTTATTTCATTAGGATTTGGAAAAAAGGTGATTGTTTTTCTAATTCCATAATTTTTCCTATATTTATAAGCCTGCATTGTTCTGTAAAGAGGAACCCTCTCTCTCTCTCTCTCTCATCGTCTAAGTCTCCTTGGCCACAGTGAAGGGTTGCTTAATTCTTTCTCTTTAATTACCAATTTTCAGAGTAAGGAGTTGGTATAATAGCCACCTCCAATGCTGAAAATATGGTTTTGTAAAATTTTGTTTGGCTTTCTCTTTTTTTGTGTTGTCAAGAGCTGTGAAGGATCTGAGATTTTACCCTATTTAAATGTGAACAAATTAGCCTTCCATAGTTTCATGGATGGTGGTAAAAGATGAGATTCCTGCAACAGAGATTTACAAATTTAGTTTATTACATCAATAACAGTAGTCAGAGTGTCAGCATTTTTTTTTCACCAGTTCCCCACCTGCTGTTCCCACAGGATGATGCAAAGAGAATGACAGTTGCATGCACTGTGGATTGTGTTGCAGGGAAGAAATGCTGAACTTAGAGTACAGGAATCTTAGGGCAGTAAGCCTGACTGCTTTTGCTCCAAAGGGAGACATTACCATTTTATTCTGGCTGGTAATCATGCCTGCCCTTTGCTCCAGAGGGAGACATTATCTCTGTCTTCCACGGTCGTTCGCTACTCAAACATCCTCAAAAGGGTAGTCCACGTCTTTGCTCAGTAGACGTGCACAAATGAGAGACCATGAATATCTTTATGTGCTCCTTGTTCTCCATCGCTCCTGTACCTCTTGACATATACAGTTGGCATCATTCAGTCTCCCTTTCTCTCAGGCTTCTGGTTGGATTGGCCAAAGAGAGGCATCAGCAAGAGACTGGGAAGAGGGGCTGGGGTATTTATTTCCTATCTCTCCACTCTGTTCTCTCCTGCCTTGCAGTTTTGGTCCTGGCTGCGTCCTATAGTTACATTTCTTATAAGGCGGCCCCTCTTTCATGCTACAAACTCTGTCTAGACTCATTTTCTCTCATTTTCCCCTTAGGCCTAAAAGTAGTAAAAGTGTATAATTGTTGCTAGATCTCGAGCCTTATTATGTCCTCTTAAGCTTTCTCGCATCTCTGTGAATAATCCATTCAGTATACTCTCTTCAGTAACACTTTCTAAATATGCTTTCTGTTTCCTGCCAGGTTCCTGACAAGAACTGATAGATTTAATAATTTTCAAAAGAGAAAAAACAGAAATTTATAAAGCCAAGGGTTAGAAAGGTAGTTTAACAACAAAAAAAAGATTTTAGAATATAGAAATATTATCACAGTATGGTAATTTATGTTAATATGTTTGCTAATCAAGTTTGTTATCTATAATCTAAGGTTGGTATTATACAAAGGTAATAATGTAATTTGTTACATTATCAGGAAAACTAGTAAGAATCATACGAGTATAACAATAGATGCCAAAAAGCATTTAATAAAATTTAAAATATAAAGTCAATGAAAATTAAATATAAAGGGTATTTTTATAAATGAAGAATCTTAGAATGAATTTCAAAATTTATTTTAAAGGGTTTCTTTAAAACTGAGTTTTTAAGAAGCTTGTATTGAAAATCAAACCATTGTAGGTGATAGAGAAATTTTAGAACATTACAGTTCAAGTGTGGTCCCCTGACCACCTGAAACAGGATCACCTAGAACATTTGTTAAAATGCAATTTCCTGTCTTCCACCCGGAGCTACTGAACAAATTTTGTGAATCTAAAGTTTCAACAAGCACCCTAGGTGTTTCTTAGAACCCCTGAAATATAGCCATTCTTTTATAATACTTTTAAGTTTTTAAAATTAAAATAATACCAAACATGTTAAAACTCAAATAGTACAGCAGGGAGTGTGATGAAAAACAATGGTTCCTGGTTCTGTATCTTCCCCACCTTGAATCCTGCTCCTCAGAGATTTTGCTGATGCAAGATACAATGAAAAGAAATGAGACCATCTGGATCAGTTAATACTTTTTTTAAATCTGTGCAATAAACCCTTCACGTTTTCCTGTCATGGAAGGTGTACTATCTGTACGTACACTCACTAAATTTACCAAATTCAGTCCAACTCTACGACATTTATCTTGAAAGTTTTTGAAGATATCTATTCCCCATGTTCTGTTCTCAAGAGTGCCCAAAGTGAGTAACTCTTTGCAACAAAGAAAATCTTCTGTTATGACCTGAATGAAATATAAAACCTACGCTGAGTCAGTAGTATCAGTTGATTCATCCAAAGTGACTGAATAATACATATTTTCCTTTTGAAGTATTGCATGAAGTTGCTCTGTTAAGTTGAAGGCTAATTCATGCTGCTGATCAGTTATGGTTCTTCTTGAAAGAGGCAGTTGTTTGTACTTTGAAATGTTATTGGGGTCTAAGCAACCCTACAACTCCTACAACTTCAACAGTGCATTATTTCACAATTTCTACATCACTGAATGGCTTCCCTTTTCCCCCGAGTATATAAACTATAAGTTGCTTCAGTGGCATTATTTCCAGGTCTTATTGCTGCTTGAAAGAATTGTCTTTGCTTTTGCTTTTAATCTTTTAATTTCTGCAATACAACCTTTTGTGCCTCTCCCTCTAATTTAAAATATTTGTGGTTCTTATGAGTATTTTAATGCTGATGATCATTGAATTTCTTTAAATTTGATATTCCAGTATCACAAAGCAAGCAAATCATCTTATCTTTAATAGTAACAAGATAATATTGCAATTCCCAATCCTCACTAAAACATCTTCCTTAAGATGTTTTAAGTTTTCTTCCTTAAGCATTCTCTTGGTCTTCTTTGACATGATGGGCTGTTAAGCAGACAGAATTAAAAAATACTGTCGAGCTGTGCAACTATCCACAAATTCCACTTCAAACAGAAACACAGCCCACCATTGTCAAAAGCTGATAACAGACTGGCATACTCCACCCCCATAAACTCTTGCCAACCAGTCTAGTGCAGTAGCGGTGCCAGTCAGGTGGGGGAAGTTAGAACTAAATCATGAGCATAGTAGCCATCAATTCAGCCCTTAAGGCTTACTAATATTATATTTGTGCTGGTCAGTCTGGGAAGATTATTTCATTGAAACTCATTTTACTCTTTGGTATTTTAGATATGTTCATTTTTAAAATAAAATAAAAATATAAAAGACAAGCAAAAATGTATTAATAAAAATAAAAGGGTTTGTTCTGTAAAATTTGGATTCAGTCACAAGGCCACACTTAAGGACATAAAAGGCCACATATGGCCTTAAGGCTGCAGGTTCCCCACCCCTGGACTAAGCAATATAGGGCACAGAGACTTTTAAACTTTTCTTTTTCTCCTGATTAAAAATTAATACATATATTTTTGGAGTAGAAACTAATTTAATTTGATTAACTGCAAATGTAATCTTTCTGATATGTCCTTATTTGTGGTCTAAGGTTTATTTCTGTATAGTGGCACAATGCCTAACATAATAGACATGTCTTAGTTCATTTTCCATTGCTGTATCAGAATACCTGAGATTGGGTAATTTACAAAGAAAAGAGGTTTATTTTGGCTCATGGTTCTGGAGGCTGGGAAGTCCAAGATCAGGTGGCCACATCTGGCAAGGGCCTTGTGCTGCTTAATAACATGGCTACAAAACAAGGGATCACATGGCAAGAGAGGAAGCAAGCGAGAGCTGAGGAAGCCAAAGTCATTTTTTTAGTAGCTCACTCTTGCGATAACTAATAGTCTCCTACAAGAACTAACTCACTCTTGTGAGAATAGCATTAATCTATTCATGAGGGTGAAGCTTCCTTGACTCTAACACCTCATATGGGTCCCACCACCTCTTAACACCATTACATTAGGGACCAAATTTCAACATGAGTTTTGGATAGGACAAACTACATCCTAACCACAGCAAGGTGCTAAAAAAAACCAAGGTCAGTTCCCTTCCTCTAATTACACATCAATACATATAAGCAAAGACACACACACACACATACACACACACATACATATATATATACACTTGTCTAAAAAATATGAGGAAAAATTCTTAGGAAGTACAATGATTCCCTTGTGAGTTTGTACCTGTGTAATGTAAGCATTTGGCTCTGAATCTCCAAGAAACTGACCAGGGCTCTCTCTGCTTCCCAAAAGAGCTGGTTTGGGGTCTGACATATACCTCCATTCATTATTCTGTAGAGAATCCCTGTAAGGAGTGTTGCTCCATTTAGAGCACAGCTTCTCAAACTTTAATGTGCATACAAATCACTTAAATTGATACTCATCTACCATCTCTGCTTTCTGTTCCTCTTTAGCACTTCTAACATAATACATATATAACTTATTCATCCTGTTTTTTTGTTTGTCTCCCCACTAGAATGTAGGTTTCATGAAGGTAGAGATTTTTGTCTGTTTGTATCTCTGATGCCTGGGTCATTGTAAGTACTCAATACATGTTTGTGAAATGAGCGAATAAATATTTCATTCATCAAATTAAATTATATTTTAAAGTATATTGACCACTAGCAAGCATTGTGAGAGGTGCTTTGTGGAATAACAAGATAAAACAGCACCAGGCATTTCTGGAGTCTGAAAACATGCTCAGACTAGATGCCCCAGCTATGTGACCTCTCCTGGCTCTCAATGAATTTAAACTGATTTATTGACATTGGTCTTGCTTTTATATCATGAAAGCAGATTACCTGGAATCTTTATACTCTTACACCTGAAATAAGGCCAGCTAAGGAGTGTAGGGAAAAATGCAAGCTTCTAATTCAGCCTTTTTCATTAAAAATAAATCCAATCCTCCTTTCAAAAATAAATAACACTAGGCAAAAATTTAAAAAAATCACTGGACTCCTCTTTTTAGGAGTTGACAGGTTAGTGGGGGAGACAGATATATAAAAATAAATGTATTTATAATAAAGATAGAATAATCAAAAGTATGATAGAAAAGCCAGATGTGGGAGTACACGCCTGTTGTCCGAGCTACTTGGGAGGCTGAGGTGGGAAGATAGCATGAGCCCAGGAATTCAAGGCCAGCCTGGGCAACATAGTGAGACCCTGTCTCTAAAAACTAAAAATAAAAAAAGTATGGTAGAGATGTAAGCCAAATACTAGAAGAGTCCAAGGAATCAAGTCTTTTTTCTGACTTGGGGGCAGCAACAGGAGAGTAAATGAAAAAGGTAGCACTTGAAAGATGGTAGATTTTTACCTATGGGAAGGAGGAAGACATTTGAGGTTAAAGTAACAATTGGATCAAAGGCATGGGGGCAGAAAAATATTATTAATGTTTTATTCAAGGGCTAATAATCTCTCTAGAGCAAATGACACGTAGGGGAGAGTTGTGTGGATGATAAATGAGAAAATGTTAACTGGGGCCTCATAGTATAGAAACATGAAAATCATAGTCTTCCATATTATGGTCCTTGGTTGTAGCCAAATATGAAAAAATATGCTTGCTCAGGCCATGCATAAATTATGCATGCATGTTTGAAAACTCCCCAGGTGGTCCTGATGGGGAGCTAAGAACCATTAACTTAAAAGATGATCTGGAAGGTAGTGAGAGGAGTGAGATGGCTGGGACTGGAAACAAGGGATCCAGGTAGAAGACCTGAAAAACTAAGGGCGGGTTTATGAGAAAGGAAACCAGAAATGCAGTTCAAAATAAGAGAGATTAGCAGAACTCTTACCTGCTAAATATTGAGGGTGACTCAGGATTCATAGGCTAGAGGCTGGCTTCAGCAATCTTCCCTCTTGCCTTCCTGGTTCCATGCATTTCTCCTTCCTTTCTTGGGAACATGTAATACAGATTCTAACTGGTCTTGGTGGGTAGTGTAACATAGCAATTAAGTGGCATGATACAGAGTAAAAGTACTTACCCTGCTGCCTGACCTTGGCTAAGTCCTTAGACTCTCTAAGTCTCAATCTCCTCATCTGGAAAAATGAAAAGAAGGCATAAATCCATTGAGAGGACTGAACATGAAAATACTCAAAGCACTTGTTTGAGTACCTGGCTGTGACAGTCAAGCTTGGTTGAGCAATGCTACAGTAAGAAATAATCACCACGCAGCTGTGGGTTAAGATGAGATGTACTTCTCAATCAGGCTACGCGTCCGCGGTGGGCCAGCAGCGGGACTCCGCTCACTGTAGTTACTCAGGGCCCCAGGCTGCCATCTGGGATACCGCTGACCCCTATGTCAAAGAGACAGCGAACTCTGGAGGGTCTGGCACGGACCACCACATGCTTGGTGCAGAAGCGGTGCGGGGGTTCCTGCTGACAGCTCACTGGCCAGGGCCCATCATATGGCCCCACCCACCACGAGGGAGCCAGGAAATGTAATCCTTCCGTGTGCTCAGTAGATGGCAGAGCCTGAGATATCTGGTAATCCTTTCGTATTGCTAGTTAGTTATATAACCTAAGATCTGCGATGTTAATCGTCTTCCTTCCCGCATCCCCGCCTCTGCCTTCAGTCCTGATTCCAGGGGCTGCAAACCAACGGCTCCGCTCACCTGATGGCAACAGAGTCCTCGCAGCGCCCTCTAGTGGCGCCTAGAGCTACTGCATAGCCCTCCGAGGGAGCTCCGTTCTGAGAAGTCTGGAGCAGAATTTACCCAGCAGGCCTGAATAAACACGTTAATTGCCTCCCTTTGTAGGCCTAGTACAAGCGTGCAGGGTAAACTCTTATGCCGGGGCTAACCTTTCAGGCGTACACTGTGGAATCTATCCTTTCTTCTTGGCAACAGTATCCAAATTTTAGGTATTTAAAGGACCTAGATAGATAACAAACCCCTGCATTTTTGGTCACTGTGTAGACTGTTTTGATTGTATAAAAGTCCCCCTCTGTCTCCAATAACTTCTCCCTTCTTATAAAGCATATAAATATTCACAGAGATGAAGCCCAAACCATTGTGCAATTCCTGAAGGTTAATCTGCAAACTCAACTAGAATAACGATCCTAATTACAAGATAACGGAGAGGAGTCGCTTCTGTGACTTCCTGTTCCCAGGCTCATTGCGGCTTCCTAACTGGAGTTCATGGACACCTGGCTACAACAATATTTCCACATAATTGGTTTCCTGTGTAATTCCATTTTTTGTATATTGTATGTTTAAAAACATCAATCTGAGAAGTGGTCCAAAACTTCACCCGTTGGCTAGAGTTACTTGGCATGTTAACGCTGTAAAATGGAAATTGTATGCGGCAGTGCGAGGAAACATTTTAAATCCTGCCACAGGGCGGTGCTAAAAAGTAAGGCAGAGTAAGGCCAGTTGGTTGAACAAGAATACAAGTTACTACAGAGAAGCTTGGAGAACAAAGTGGTGATGTGGCCACGGAAAGTTTACAATAGTCTTAAGTGACAGAAATGCCTAGCTGATAAAATGCAAATCCATTAACTAAGATATCATGGTCTAGTATATGAAATGTGATTGGTAATGGTTTTACTCTTTAAGGTCGTATATAACACAAAAATGTAAAGTTTTGAGGACCCAAACAATTCCCCTAAACATTTATTCAAAACAACATTGTGGATTTTCTTCAACACACAGGTGGCTCACTGTGGTGTCACTTCTCTTGCTCATGTTGTCAGAGTTCTGTTTTTCCCATTAGCTCCAGTCTGGTGTTTTGTATGTACACATCATACTTCAAATGCACTGAATTCCTGTCAGGTGCAATTGTGATGAGATGCTCATGGCATGTTCAAAAGTAGAAGACTCAATTGTTGGATAGGAACTGATAATCAAATGATGGAAATTTCACAAAGATTCCAAAGAACGAACATAAAACAGAGCTGGTTATACTGGCAAAAGCAACATATAGATGAAACAATTTACTTCAAAAGAATCTGAGGGAGAAGGTGGTAGTAGGGAAGTGCGTGGTGGTATAGATGAAATAAGAAGACTATGTGATAATTGTTAAAGTGGGGTGACAGGTAAATGGGAGTTCCTTATACAATTTCTATATCTTCGTATACATTTGGAATTTTTCATTAAAAAAAGAAAATTAACATATATATCAAATCACATAATGTCAAAGGGCTGAATTTTTGGTAATCAGAGTCAGGTCTGATAATGTTTCCTATTATCTTTGTAAATTCTTATGGCTTTAAAAAAAGAAGACTTAATTAGTTTATTAACTAATTTATTAACTAATTAACTATGATCCACTTGAAGATGTTGTTTTGAGAAATCTATTTTATGTCCACTGACAAAAGAGAAACATCCCAGGTTGTTATAAATGTATGTCTATGGGATTTAATGTTTTTGAAAAGGTTAAATAGAAATGCTTTTTTTCCATGAATGCCTCCATTTCTGACCTAAACACAAGAGAAAATAATATCTTTAAATTCATCTTTAATAGCATTCAGAAAACACTCATTTTCTACTTCTTGCAGGATAACTAAGGAGGACATTTCTAATTTGAGTTTTACAAGCACAAATAGGAATTACAACTTACTCTCTGTCAATACAAGAGCAGTACTCTATCTTCTCAAATAAAATAAACAATTTATTAATAGTAATGCAATGCATTTTTATTTAAACCAAAAGATACCTATAACCCAATTAGTAATGCAGTCATTTAAGTCACCTCCTTGGTAAGCTGATTATTTTTTCTCTCATACCCTATCATTAAGGTTCAGCCATGAGGTTGTAGGCCAGAAGAAGAATATGACTTAGAGGAAGTGGAAACCCTGAACGTTTCCTCTTATGGCCCTGGGGGATTGTAGGGAAGAAGAGAGACAGATTGAGGAGAGAGAAGGGGTAAAGTTCAAGTGGCCTGGTCTCCCTGTTCTGAACTTTGGCCAGAATGGGGATATCTACAGTGGAGAGCTTTGCCTCATTCCACAAATGGTGGGGGGCTTCAGAGGGAGCTTCTATACCAACCTGGGAGAAGCCACAGCAAAGATCTCTGTGGCACAGCCTGATTGCACAGAGTATATATGTCTGAGTTAAGTTTTCATGAGTTTCCCTTTATTTCTAGATGGCAAAGATGGAAAGTTCTTGTATGTTTCTGAAATAGCATGAGGAAGGTGGGCCTGCCATGGGGTCTGCTGTGGTAAAAATGGCACAGCTTAGGTGGGCATCTCAGGTCTGGGCTGGGTAGGGGGCAGGCAGGCTCTTAGAGGAATCTTCAGCATCAGTTGAACAAGCTGTGGTCTAGAAGCCATTACAATGATTTGAGGACTTCATCTCACCTCTGCTGTCACAGAACATCCAGCTATTGCCCTTGCTCTATGAGCCCAGATGATGAAAAAAGAGAGGATTCAGAGCAGTGTGGGGGAAATTTGAGAGATTAGACTAGTAAGAGATTTAGCATTTACCTACAGGGGCTATTTAAATTATTCCAGTAGATTAAGTTTATTAAAGTGGCCTAACATTTAGTTATTTCCTCCCTCGTACTACCTGACAAGTGGGGGCATACAAAGGGAATGAGATTAACTATATCCCAAAAAAGAAATTATTGTTCATGTTCTCTACACATCCGAGTATAATGTGAATACTTTTGAATCTATATTTATATAACTATAAATAAATACATTTTCTTTATAGAAGCTAAAGACCTTTAAAAAATCAGAGCTGTGTGTAATGAAAAAAATTAATGAAAATCTCCTTTAGTGGTCTATTTGTAGTTTATGATTAATACTGCTTCTATTTCACAAAAGAAATTGAAATAGTTAATAATAAAGTAATAATAGCGAATATTTTTACTGAATGATTCCTCTTTCTGCTAGGTACTATATTAAATGTTCTAAAATATATCATTGAATCTACAAGGTAGGTGCTTTGGATTATATTCATTGGACAGAAAAGGGAAATGAGGTTCAGAAGGATGGAGCAACTGGCCCATTTTCCTAGGTGGGAGCTAGAAGAGCTGGGCTACAACCCTACTTAGTAAGCTTTCAGAGCCTGTGTTTTAAACCACTATACTATCAAAATAAAAACTTAAATACCTCAGGGAAAGAGGCAACAATTATTATCCAAAGAAGGTTAGCATAGTGTTCATAACCAAACATTAAATTTAGCTTATTGGACACTCAGACCACTTAAAACTTATCTTTGTTTCTCAGGTGATCAAGTACTGAACTCAAAGAGGAATTTATGACAAGTAACATTGGATGTTCTACTCAATAATGTTTACAAAAATTTTGTCAAAGAGCCCAAGATAACAAAGTCTGTGCTAAATACGATAATAGAGGTAGCTTAGACTTTTTGCAATGTGTCAGGCATTATGCCAGATCCTTCACATGTATTATTTTCTCCAATGCTCACAATAAGTGCTCTGAAGGTAAGACTTTATAACCCTTATTTTACAGACAAGGAAACTGAGGCTCAGGCAAAGCTTCTTGAGGCCCCATAGTTAGTAAAGGGTAGGATTGTGATTAAATCTTGTGTGTTTGACCATCACATGGTACTGCCTCCTGCAACTATAGAACCCCGAGATTTTCATCACATGGTCATTGCTAGGACCAACGTGCTACTGATATATACTGGTACAGCCCCACAGGTTACCGATGGTTGGCATCCATTCTGACTGGTCAGTGCCTGTGCTTCTAATTGATATAGCTTTTTAATATCATCTCTGCAACTTCTGGGTGAAAAGATTAGGGAATTAAGATATGTTCTCAACCAGTGAGAGCAATTCCTGCTTTTAAACCACTTTTTCACAAATAACATAAAAAGATATAAATTCTAAAAATTTAAACTCATTGTTTCAAATAACTTAAAATGGCCAAACTGAATGTTTTGGCAGCTGGGTGATTTTATGCAAGAAAAGTAATTAATGATGAATCAGCAATTTGGTTAAAGTCTTTTTTTTTTTAATCAATGATTCTGCCTACAACAAGAGGATCAGAACAGAATAAATTATAATCACTAGGACTGCTGTAGGTCACATATTGTTTCTGAAGTGTGTTGATGGTGAGTTGAAGTGTGGACATGATGATGAGACCAAAGCAAATGGCAAGCAAGTGTAGAAAACAGGAATTTGACTCAGGCAAAAATCTGTAGGCACTGAGGGGAGTGTCCTTATAAGCATGAGTTCAAAGAGGAGATCAATGTGGGTCCAAGTATGACCTGAGCATCACAGAGCCAAGAAAACTAAAACAATAGCAGATGTATTAAATGCCTGAAGTTTTAACAGGTATGTGAGTTTTCCCATTGGGCCCCTCAACTCATGGGACAATCTTTAAGAAACAGCATAAATGTGCTCTTTGTTTCTTCTTGTTTCCTTTCCTCCATCATGTTGTTCAGAATTCTGGATACTAATGTGGCCCATCCTGGACCATGAGGTCAAATCTATATAGAGAGGAAGAAGAAGATAGAAAGAACCTTGTCTCTGCACCAACCATGATGCACCATACTACCTCTGGATCTCTGATAATGGACTTTGACTTGGGAGGAGTAAGTTTCTATGCTATTTAAACCATTATTGTGTTGGTTGTTGATAACCTGCAGCTGTACCTAATCCTAACTAATACATACCACTTATGATAAGTGGTATGTATTACCCAGGAAGCAAACTGAAATGGACATTGGCATGAGGAAATATATTAGGGGACGCCCTTGGAATCCATAATTGTGGAAGGGAAGGAGGCAGAATTGGGCAGGGGGTGAAGATGAGCTGTGGTGTACTCACAGCGAAGTCCCCAGCTGACCACACAAAGAGTTCTGATGCTGGCATGGCCATTGAGCATTGTCCTGAATAGGGGAAAGTCAGCCCAGCCCTTATGTCCTCATGTTGACCAGTCATTCTGTGTGGGCTGCCACCAGGGAAGGGAGTGTGATGCTAGTTGAAGCAGATCTCTATAGTCAAGGAACTTTCCAAAGAGAGATGACAGCTGAGGTCTGTCAGGCAGCAGCACATATGGTAGTTTGGGGAATAAATTCTCCATTCCTGGAACTTCAGGATGACACAGCACAGCACCCAGTCTCCCACTCAAGTCTTTATTTTAAGATGATGTAATGTTAACTGAGTTATTGATGGTTTAAGAGTGGTACTCTATCAGTTATAATGCTTTCAGTTGCAAGTAACAGAATACTTAAAGGAAAGAGGAGCTTGCAGGAAAGGATCTTAACGTCATCCACATTTGGGTGTAAATGACAGATAGCCACAGAATGTTGACCCTTTTGGGAAATAAGCATCATGAGACCGAAGCCTTTAGCCAAAGACATAAATCTCAAACTATGGGGCAATCATTTTACAGGAACAGAAGAAATAATTTCATAAAAACTATCATCTTCTCCAAGACCAGGCTGCAATTGTGAGCCCTTGCCACATCCACAAACCCTGAGGAGTGGCCAGCTGTCTTGACAAGGAGACAGAGAGTCAGGAGGGCTAGTGAGAGCAAGGGGAATCCTGCACCATCTCATCTTCCAGATCTATAACACCCTGTGGTGCAGCCGGGTGATTTATCTATATCTGCTAGTTCCTGATATAGAGCACTGGTTACTATTTTTTTTCTTCAGTTTGATATTCTTTCTTCCTGTAGTGGATATTCCTCATTAGTGGCCACATAACATCAAATATTCTCTTTCATTTTAGTAATTTTCTACATTATGTATATCAACTTTTCAATGTAGAGACTGGAAAACTTACATAGTCAGATTCCCTTAAAGCTAGGGTGCAAATATGTGACCTCTGTTCTACTAATCATATGCATCTACATGAGACTCAGATTTCTCCAAAGGCAGGGTGAAGAGATGTTGAGACAGCCACAGACAGCAGGACTGATCTGGCACAGGCAGAGACAGAACTTCTGGCACTCTCTCCCAAGCATCATAGGTGCTAAATGGCAATGGCAGTGACAAACCCAGAACCTCCCCCCCCTCAGTGCCCCACGAAAAGTGTGTCTGGGTGCTGTCTTTGGCCATGTGTCCTCAAAGTCTGGCCTCTGATCCTCCAAGAGAGTCTGTGAGCTACCAGTTATCCTTTCACAAATCCCCCCACCCTACCTT
>VBSM01003204.1:50915022-50927312 GCA_008086735.1 Cheirogaleus medius | reverse complement strand
AAAAAAAAAAAATATATATATATATATATACACATATATATATAAAATATTCTGCCTTCTACTTTAAATGTCTAGGCTTAAATTTGCAACACATGTCTTACATTCCCTTTCTCATTTTCATAGGGAAATAAAGAGTATTAACTGAATGTCATAACTTAATGGCCCACATCATGATGAAGGTGATATTTTAGGGCATTAACAGAATGTGTCTCAGCTTCACGACAAAGCTTTGTAATAGTATGAGATAGCTTTGTTCTCTTTTCCTTTTTGTTTCTGATCAATTTTGTTTTTAAGGCAGATGAAATTGCTCAGAGAACAAAGACAAGGCACATTAGAACATCAACACTTCAGCAATGGTTCTAGCATATAAAATCTTGACCACTAGAAATATCGTTTATGGTCACAACCAGATATCAAGGACTTGCCCACCCTTCCCCTACATGGATATTTCCCTGAACTCTTTCTAAACTTCACAATAGTGGCTATCACTTCTAGCCGGACACCCAACCTGCAGGGAGACTCATCACTGTCCGCTCTTTCACGATTTACCTTAGATTGATTGCAAGATTGGGCAATGTGGGGGAATGACCTGCTAGGAATATTTTCTGAAGTTTTCTCCTTTCAGAACTGCTTTAGAAGTGATAATGTGAACACTCTCCAATGATATATGCTTTTGCTACTGTGATTATATAAGCACAAAGAACTGTAGTACTTATATACACCCAGGACCTACAATCTTACTCTTTGTGAATGCTGTGGGAGCTCAGCCATGGAGAAAAATATCAGGAACTCAGAACTTTGAAGGGATTTGAGAGGACCAGGTTAATATATTTTTAGTTTTACTTCTGATAAGCTTAGATCAGAAGTTCTATATTTTCATAATCTTTAGGTAATAATTCTTTAAAAGACTTTCAATGGAGAATTCTAATAGGGGAATCCACATTTATTATCTGTGGTATACTGAGTTAATAGTCCCAATTTTTCATCTTTCCTTGTATCCATGCCCTTTGCTACCTAACTTTGCAGTTTCTTCCTCTAAAGTAGGGTTTGCCAACCTCAGAACTATTGATAACTGGGTGCTGGATAATTCTTTGCTGTGAGGAGCTGTCCTGTGCATTGTAGGATGTTTAGGCGCATCCCTAGCTTCTACCTAGTAGATATCAGTATCATTTCTCACCACCCACAGTTGTGACAACCAAAAATGCCTCCAGACATTGCCAATATCCTCCACTGGGGGGCAGAATCTCCACTAGTTGAGAACTGCTTTGAAGGTGGATGGTTCTCCCAGTGACTTTGGGCTCAACCAATGTGACTTTCTTTGGTCAAAGAGGGGCTTGAAATATGTTTGCATAGTGAAGTTTACTCTTTTGTGCCTCTTACATCACTGTGAGAAGAATGCTTCCAGGGTAGCTGCTCCCTCCTGGGCACTAGAATAAAACACCAGGAGCACAGTCACCCCAGCTGATCCAAAGAAGCATGAAGTAGAGCTGTCCCAGCTACCACAGCCTGACGTAGAGTTGTTCCACCTAACCTCAGACATGTGAGAAATAGATGCATGCTGTATGCCACTGAAATTTTGTGTTTGTCCATTATGCAGCAAAAGCTGACCAATACAGACCTCTTAGCCAAAGTATATCTACCTCTTGATTATATTAAATTGGATTTTCTAGTTGCTCACTATGTTTTGGGGCAGTCATAGAGTCTCCCTCACTCCTTGTTTCCTTTCCCTGATTGTAGCTAACTCTCTGTCAAGGATAATTCTGCTTCATACCAAACTAATCCATCTAGTTGTCTTCTGAGAGCTACCTGTGACCACCTGCTTAATGTGAATTTAGGTGATAAAACTGGATTGTTTGGCTTTTTATTGTATTGAATTTTATTGTGATTCTTTATACATTCTGGCTATAAATCCTTTGTCATACATATACATTGTGACTATTTTCTCTCAATCTTTTAAAATTTTGCTTCTTTTTAAATTTTCTTAAGAGAATCTCCTGATGAGCAAAAAAATTTAATTTTGGTGAGTCTATCATTTTTTCTTTCAGAGTTAGTGCTGTTTTTGCTCTAAGAAATCTTTGCTTAGATTGCAAAGATATTCTCCTATGGTTTCTTCTTTATAGTTTTAGCTTTTATAGATTAGCTTCATAGTTTTAGCTTTTATATTAGGGCTCTGATCTGTCTTGAATTAATTTCTGTGAATGGCGTGAGTTGTGGGTCAAGATTAATTTTCATTCATGTAGACACCCAGTTTTAGTAAATTTTAATGTAATGTTTTATGTCATTGAAAAAAGCAGTATATAAAATATGAACTTTAGGATCAGAACCATTTTTAAAGGCATAGAAATAAGATTGGAATTATATGTAATCAGATGACTATGTCATTGGTACAATTTGGGATTTTTTCTTCTTCCTACTGTTCTATATTTTCTGAATTTTCTATAATACACTTGCATTTTATTTATTTATGAGACAGAGTCTCGCTCTGTTGCCTGGGCTAGAGTACTGTGGTGTCAGCCTAGCTCACAGTAACCTCAAACTCCCGGGCTCAAGTGAACCTCCTGCCTCAGCCTCTTGAGGAGCTGGGACCAAGATGTGCACCATGATGCTGGGCTAATTTTTTCTATTTTTGGTAGAGACGGGCTCTTGCTCTTGCTCAGGCTGATCTCGAACTCCTGACCTCAAGTGATCCTCTCGTCTCAGCCTCCCAGAGTGCTATGATTACAGGTGTTAGCCACCTCTCACGGCCCACTTGCATTATTTTCATCATTTGGAGAAAAGCTCTATTTTAGAAAGGTTTTCTACTTCCCTGTACTTAGCCAAAAGTCAAAGTACTAGGCTTTTTACTGTACAGCAACTAGTCAGATTGCTGGGTCCTCCAAACTCAACTGCAGATGCTCTTCAAATTTCAAGAATCTCTAAGGCCATCCCCCACAGACTGGGGTTAGGATTAAAATACTTCTTGGGCCTTTGTTCTGCCTACAATGTTCTTGAGAAGTGTTTTGTAGGTTCAATTACAGATCAAACATTCAAAATCTGAGGTAGCAAAGAAAAAAGAGGAAATTCATTCCAGAACGGATATTTTAACTGAAATTTGAATGCATACCAATAAACAGTATTGTAATTTGATACTACAGCTTTATTTGTTCTGCATTCCTAAAGCTTTGGAGGCTTGAAAGACATTATGAAAAATCTTTGTTTTCATAGATACTTAGACTGCCAAAGTACATACCTTCTGTGTTTAGTTTGAACTATGGACAGAGGAAATATTTTGTAGAATTCTGTAACTAAGACTGTCTCTCTGTATCTTCTCCATGGAACTCTGTAATCCTTGACCTTTTCACGGTGTACTAGCTGCTCCTGCCCCTCTGCCTGTACATTATTCTTCTCTCAACCAGAACTTATTTACTCCTGAATAGCTAACCCTTATTTTAATATTCTCTCTCTACTCTCCACTCATTCCACCCAGACCTTTGCCCCTTCCTCTTTTCCTAGACTGCATGCTTCATTATTTCTAGTAGATTTGCTCTATTACCATGACTTCCTGTCCCCCTACAGTTTCCTCCTTGACAGTGTTAGCTTCCAGAAAACCTTACGCTACACAGCCATGTGATATTGCCACCTGTCATATTATAGCCAGAAAATAAATGGGGTTGGAAGTGAGATGGGGAGAAGAATTAGTAAATAAAAGTAACATTGCTGCAATCCTACAGTGAATCTGACTAACCAGGACAGCTTGGTTCCAGAAAGCATCAAATTTCAGAAGGCTCTAATCCAAACAATGACAACAAAAGAAATGGCTTTAAAAATACAAGTCAGTAAAATAGGATATTATACAAAGGCAGGTCACATAGGGAAAAATTGTGAAAGACTTTGCAAAGTCTGAGTGTTTTCAATGGAAAATTAAGTCTTGTTTAGCACATATTTTCCTGGTTATCCGATTCTATGACATTTGTGCCTTTTGTTGTCTTTGAACTATTTTATAAGTATAAACTTTGACATTGATTGCAATGCAAATGATTCTTGTTTATGATGTGCAAATGAATTGTTTACGGGAAGGACTATTGATTTCACTATCCCCATCTTCTGTGGAATAAGCCTGTTATTCATATGTGCTTCATTTGTCAATTGGTTTCAGTATTCCTTATTGTCTATATATGTATGTTTCTATGGCTCTTTGACTTCTCCTTAAAACCAGTTGTAACAACTTACTATGGTTCCTTGGTTAAGAGTTAAGTAAAATTTTTGACACATGTTCACTGTCGTGGCCCGTTTGCAGGACGGGGGATGGACTTATAACATAAAGAGACACACAAAGAAAGACACTGACACACATAAAGACTGCACCGAATGCCCCAGTCCTTTTATTCTTATACTCCAAAAAGCAAAGTTACTTCCTTATACGTGACCACCCAGGCATTGCAACAATGGCCATAGATTCTGGAACACGTAGCCTAAGGACACAGATGTCCCATGACTCAGGGGTCTTAATGCGGTTGCTTAAGCCTATGGCCATAAGCCAGAGTTTGAGATAAACACAGATAAGCAATGCAGCCACAAAGGGGAACTTTCTGTTCCCATCCCTTTCGGCCTGGCCCCCTGCGGCTGTGCCTGTCTTAGGTTGTCCCCCTCCCCCCAGGGATCTTACCCATCATAGGCTAGACAGCCATCCCATGAGCTCAGGCGGTACCCATAAGGGCAAGATGTTTATCAAGTGGCCTCCAGACCCCCAGGGCTGTGGGGCTGGGCAACATTTGCTTACGTGCAGAAGCTCAAACTCTTTGTTATGCCTTCAAGCAGCAACGCTGTTTGTTAGGTGAACCTAAGCGGGAATGTATGACCCTTATGCTGCTCTGGGCTGGGCATGTATTCCTTCTCCTAAGATTAATTCTTAAGCTGCACAATTATATGGCAAGTCTGCTACAGTTCATTGTATATTTGTATGAGAGCCATGATTCTACCTTTAAAAAATATCCTTTGACAGCCACTTAAGGACAAGAGTTGAAAAATAAATTCAGGAATATTTGAATTTTCTTAATAATAGGGTCTTTCTTCTCAAATGGACCTAGCCAAAATGACAGAAAAATACAGGCCCCAGTTTGAATCTGGGAACTTCATTACCACTTGAATTGGTGGCTGGAACCCCTTGGTTAATGGAGAAATACCAGGTCCTCAAGAACCTAGACTTTAGGGAACCATGTGGGATAGCTGGCCTCACCACAGAGGCATTCAGGAGGTCCACCACCTGCTGGCATTCCCCAAAACTTCTGACCTCATATGAGGAGCAGCCACAATAATTTCTAAACCCTGCCATTTTGCAGGTGAGATTATGCCTCTTGGGTTTGGCTAGCTGCTGCTCGTTCTAGTACAAAGTGGTGCAGCCTCCAGAGAACTGGAAGAAAACCTGGGACAGAGTGGAGTCAGTGTAGGAATTCACTCACCTTTCTGAGGTCTAACCCTGGATAATAGCACCTATTCTGTTCCTTTGTTTGTGGTCTTATGTTTCAGAGTTCAGAATGTTCCTAAAAGAAATTTCAGAATAAGGCAGACTAAAATAAGGAAATCTACTCTTTCCAGTGTACCATGCTGGTCTAATCTATTTGACTTCTTAGTCAATTTTCATTTCTCTCTACTCCCCTCCTCCATGTTCTCCTCACTTCCTTTCAGCTGACAGACTTATCAGGCACAAGCCCCTTACGCACACTTTCCTGTGTCCATTCCTTCACCTTTCTTCTCCTTACTCTTGGTCAGGCTGAACAATTCCATTAAGCCACCAAAAACCTCAACAGTCACACTGGGAACTGCCTAAAAGGGGGGCATTCACCTCACTGAAATTCAAAGACTGAGACCTAAACTACTCTCTTCTACCCATGCTTCACTCCTACTGCTTTCTGCTTTCTGATTCTTCTGGCTAGTGACTTGACTGCCATGTTGACTTGCACTTTGGGCTCATGCTGGATATTATCTATTTCCAGTTTATTTAGTTTTTCTTCACAATTTGTATTTCCTGACTTGCCTGTATTTCCTTCAAACTGACTTGAATAAACACCCTCCCAATTTATCTTAGTCCTAAAATTCCTCCCCTTTATGGTCCTGCATCCAATAGTAAAGCTCCCTACCAACTCACCCAGGGCTTCATCAGAAAGTGGTCATTTCTTTTCCAGCTCAGAAGAGCCATCTAATCTAGTGTGTTTTGTATAGTAGGTACCTGAAAATGTGAATGACAATGATGTTGATACCTCTCTAGGACAAAATATGGCTGCTAGAAGTTTCCAAATAAAAGGGTAGTGGCTCAGATTTCCTGTTACTTTCCATAGACATATTCCTTTTTTTTTTCTTTCTAATTTTTTAAGAGACCTAGAACCAGGTTCCAGCCACATTCTGTTTCAAAAATTTTATCTCTAATGGTTCTTCTCTTAAAATCATAACCTCCCTTCTTTTTTTCTTTTTTCTTTCTTCTTTTTTTTTTTTTTTTGAGACACAGTCTCACTCTGTTGCCTGGGCTAGAGTGCCAGGGCATCAGCCTAGCTCACAGCAACCTCAAAGTCCTGGGCTCAGTCCTGGGCTCAAGCAATCCTCCTGCCTCAGCCTCCCGAATAGCTGGGACTATAGTCATGCACCACCACACCTGGCTAATTTTTTGTTTCTATTTTTAGTTGCCCAGCTAATTTTTTTCTATTTTTAGTAGAGACAGGGTCTCGCTCTTGCTCAAACTGGTCTTGAACTCTTGACCTCAAGCCATCCTCCCAACTTGACCTCCCAGAGTGCTAGGATTACAGGCATGAGCCATCGAGCCCAGCCCATAACCTCCCTTCTGCCATATACACTCACCAATAAGGACAATAGTTTCCCAGCAGTCCTGGTTATGATAAAATTCATTCTCGATCTACCCTTTTCCCATAAATGCTGCATTTCTTCTCAATTTCACCCATATCACATGATTCCTCAACTTACAACACTGAGCCATGTATTATTTCTTTATTTTTTTTTTCTTCTCAGAAATATTAATCATCTTTAAGATTCTCCCTTCCAGGCTGTCCATCATACACATAGTTGCCCAGACCTGAAACCTTTGTTGTCATCTTCAAATCTTCTTTCTCTGCCACCTTCACTTCTCCCTTCATCCCTCAACCTAATCAGTCCCAATTCACCCCCTCCTTTCTGCTAAGACTAACACCATTTGAGTTCAGATACTCATTACTGCTTCCTGGTATTAACATAGTGTCTTCATATCTGGCTTTCTACTCCCTCCCTCAAGGTGAAGATAGCTTCCTAAACGTTACCTCTGGCCCTTCTTTGCTCTTAGCAATCCCTATTGCCTTCAGAGACATTTTTCAAAGGCTGTGCCAAGGAATACTTACTTCAAGGGTTGTTAAAAATTCTTATTTGTAAAAACAATTTATAGGATCAAATAACTTTGGGGAATATTGAATGAAACAAAGATGATAAGGTTTCTTCATCGAGACTTCCAGAGCCTGTTACATGATATTTATTATGAATTGCTAGGAGGGGAATTAATGCTCCAAGCTGTCATTCAAATATTATCTCACCGTGTATTCTCAACAGGGAAATATAAATTCTATTCAAGTTTCAGCCTCAGTGAGGATCATCAAAAAAGCGCACTTTGAAAGCTTAGTTTTTGGAATTTAAGATACAAGTAGTATGATATTCAATAACAAAGTCTTTCTATTCCAAAATTTCATTAGAACAGGAAATAAGCAAATGAACTCTGTGGGCAGGATTTCTTAGCAGCCCAGAGGAAATTCAGAAGGGGCCACTGGACTAAAACA
The DNA here is from genome assembly GCA_008086735.1 of Cheirogaleus medius. Lineage (NCBI taxonomy): Eukaryota > Metazoa > Chordata > Mammalia > Primates > Cheirogaleidae > Cheirogaleus > Cheirogaleus medius. Next base: position 50,919,525 of record VBSM01003204.1, on the reverse strand, counting down.
GCTTCAAATGTCTGAGCCTCCAGGCTCTGAGAGAGAGCAGAAGATGAAACTCAAATGTACTTATGGCATTCCGATTGTCAAATTCAATGGCTACTTTTCAGTCCTTGTCTTACTTGATGTCCCTGTGGCACTTGGCACAAGTCTCCCTGTTTTGGGACTCTCTCCTCTTTGTTGACTTTGTGACCTCATCCTTCTAGTTTTCCTTCCTCTTTAGTGACAGCTCTTTCTCAACTCCCTTTCTGTACTCCTCTTATTCTTCTTTATTACACAATAATGACCCTAAGGAGTCCTTCTCAGTCTGGCTCCTCTTTTCACTCTATCCTCTCCCTTCAGCTGTACTCCAAGTGTGGCCAACTCAGCTGCCGCCCAAATAGCTCTGCAGAGGCCCCACATCCACTATGAACTCATTGTGTACAAAACTGAACTCACTGTTCACCACCACCCACATTCTCAAAATTCCAAACCAGAACGATTCCTTGTCTCCTCCACTTTAATAAATGATACCTCCAAGCCCCTAATTGGCAAAAGACTTTAAACTCCTTCTTCTGTCTTAGCCTCTTCTGTAAGTGGTACATGGGGGAAGATGTGAGGAAGTAAGGCTGTTCTTTGAGAGTTAAAATGCAAATTAACTAACAGAAAACTTAATAAATGGTTAATGAGAACCTATTGTGATTAGGTACCCTACTAGATACTAAGGATATGGTGGTAAACAAGACAGACATAGTTCTCACATTCATGGAGCTGCCAGTCTCACAGGAAAGACAGATGTTAAATGGATATACTTAGAACATACACACAGAGCAGATGGCTGGGAATACATAAGCAGTGGTACCTAACCTGGTGTAGGGATCGAGAAGGCTCCACTAAAGACTTAGTATTTAGAATAGAATTCTGAAAGCAAAAGCTGGGGGAAAAAATATTCTCAGCAGAAGGATCAATATTGTGAAGGTTTAGAAACAAGAGAGGACATGGCATATTTTAGGGACCAAAAGATATCCAGTATTGGGGTGAATAAAGAATGAGAAAGACATTGGTGAGAGATGATGGCTGGTGAGGAAGGCAAGACGGAGATTGCTTAGGGCCTTACTAACACTGCTAAGTTGATTATTTATTTATGTATTTCTAAAGGTATTTGATTTTTACTTATTATGTTTATTGAGCATATTAGTCAGGGTTCTCCAGAGAAACAGAACCTGATAAGAGATATATACAGTCATGTGTCACTTATCTACAGGGATACATTCTGAGAAATGTGTCATTAGACGATTTTGTAGTGTGAATGTCATAGAGTGGACTTACACAAACCTAGATGGTGTGGCCTACTACACGCCTGGCCTATGTGGTATAGCCTATTGCTCCTAGGCTACATAGCTGTACAGCATATTACTGTACTGAATGCTGTAGGCAATTATAACACACTTTGTGTATCTAAACATAGAGAAAGTACAGTAAAAATATGGTATAAAAGATTAAAAGTGCTACATCTGTATAGGGCACTTATCATGAATGGAACTTACAGGACTGGAAGTGGCTCTGGGCGAGTCAGTGAGTGAGTGGTGAGTGAATGTGAAGGCCAGGACAGTACTGCACACTACTCTAGACTTTGTAAACACTGTACATTCTACACTCTACACTAAATTTGTTAAAAAAGTATTTTTCTCCCTTCAATAATAAATTAACCTTAGCTTACTGTAAATTTTTTACTTTATAGACTTTTAAATTTTTAAAACTTTTTGTCTCTTTTGTAATAACACTTAGCTTAAAACACAAACACACTGTACAGCTGCATAAAATATTTTATTTCTTTATATCCCTATTATATCAGCTTTTTTCAATTCTTTATTATTAATTAGTAACTTAAGCTTTTTATTTGCTTTTTGTAAAGAGTCTTTTTAAAATTATTATTTTTTTTTGAGACAGGCTCTTTCTCTGTTACCCAGGCTGGTGCAGAGTGGTGTGATCATTGCTTACAACAGCCTTAAACTCCTGGGCTCAACCTCCCAAATAGTTAGGGCTATAGGCGTGCACCACCACACCAGGCTAATTTTTCTATTTTTTTGTAGAGATAGGTTCTTGCTATGTTGCCTGAACTCCTGGCTTTAAGTGATCCTGCTGCCGGGGTCTCCTTAAAGTGCTGGTATAACAGGCAGGAGCTATTGTGCCTGGCCTGAAAAGAGTCTTTTAAAAGAGGCAATACAAATACTGAAATATTTTAATAAGCTTCTGCACATCAATAGACATTCCTAGGCTTGCCTAATTCAGGAGCCCTCATTTTTAAGGCACTTCTTAAAGTGCAGTGTTGTTCATTTAGAACATTCCACTGCAATTTTAAATCATCTTTAACCACTTCGGTACGGCGCTCACCAGCTGCAAAACCTTGCCCACAGCCGGCACTCATAGTCCGCATGATAGTTTGTGCTGTGCATTGACGACGGATCCGTTTTGCTCTTGTGTGATGAGGAAAGCTTTAAAGCACTGAAAGCTTGTTTTACTTTACAGGCAGCTTTAGGAAAATAACTATAATAACTCCTACTAAGGACTTGTTAAAAGGTCACAGATTCGTAGTAACTTATTAGCTGAACGTACACACTGCAACTGCAGAGATAAAAGCTGTAAAAGTAAAAGCTTTTGGCTGTCGACTAAAGTCGACACTCGGCTTTGCGCCTTCATATCACAGCTGTGGACTAAAGTCGACGCTCGCATTCATCTGTGGCTGTTGACTATAGTCCACGCTGGTACCAAAGTGGTTAATAAGAGTTTGTCATTTTTGTAAGTGTAAAAGCCTAATACACAGTTGACCCTTGAACAACATGAGTTTGAACTATGTGGGTCGTCCTCTTACATGCGAACTTTTTTCAACCAAAAGCAGATCAAATATACACTATTCTCGGGATACAAAACCCATGTCTACAGAGGGCCGAGTTTTTGTATATGTCGGTCCTGCAGGGCTTACGTATGCACAGCTTTTGTTATGCATCAGGGTCCTGGAAGCGATCCCCTGTATACATCTAGGGTTGACTGCACATGTAATGGTAGGGGCCAGCACAGCTGGAAATTGAAGTATTCAGTTTTCCGGAAGTTAAGGATCCCATTTTTACATTAAATCTTGCCTTTGGCTTCCAGATCCCCTTGATCCATTTGTCAATGATTTTTCCCTACGTAAGCATGCAAGACAAAGGAACAAAGGTGACAGAATACAAAAAACTCTGTGAATTTTCAAAAGCTGGTGTTCACTCCTCAGTATTCCATTTACTGCCAGTTTCTGTCTGACCCAGTCAGACAGAGGCCTCTAACTGGATGGTTCATTCTAGTTAATTCTCGGATCCAATCCAATCCAGTCCAGCTTCTGTCATGACTTTTTTCTTTTCTTTTTTTTTTTTTGAGACAGAGTCTCGCTCTGTCACCCAGGCTGGAGTGCTGTGGCACAATCTAGCTCACTGCAACCTCCCAGGGCTCAAGAGATCCTCCCACCTCGGTCTCCCAGAGTGCTGGCATTATAGGCGTGAGCCGCTGTGCCCTGCCTGTCATGACTTCTGAACCCAGTTTACGTCAAAAATTTCCTCAAACCAACTTGGAGAGCTAGCTCATAACACAAATTGTGGAGTTTCAGAATCTTAAGATAGAAGTTGCCCATACAGTTGTATGCACCCACCACTCACATGATCATGCAGTGCTCTGGGGAGTTGCTGGAAGATCTCCTTTGAATTCTACTTCAGACACCATCTGTTAAAAGAAAAACTTTATGCAAGATAAATTGAACAGTTTAGTTGAGCAAAGAACAATCCACAAGTCGAGCAGCTCCCAGAACCGGAATAGGTTGAGAGCTACTCTAATTTTTTCTATTTTTAAATATATTTTTACATTTTTATATTTTTTTACTTTTTAACCTTTCCTGTTAAAAACTAAGACACAAACACACACATTAGCCTAGGCCCACACAGGGTGAGGGTCATCAATATGACTGTCTTCCACCTCCACATCTTGTCCCACTGGAAGGTCTTCAAGAGCAATAACATGCATGGAGCTGTCTTTTCCTATAATAACAATGCTTTCTTTTCTTTTTTTTTTTTTCTTTTTCTACTTTAAAAACTGGCCTTTTTATTTCCCCTCTTGAAGTAGAACAGTTATCAGCAGGTTCCAAGTAGGAATAAACTTTAATTTTAAATATAATAGATTGCTAGCTTTAAATTATGCCATCAGGGGACAAAGGTTGTATAACACGTACTTGATTAATGCAGGGAAGGCCTATGAGATTAAGCCTGACTCTAAATCTAGAACTGCTGAAAGGCCTGGGACCTCTGTACACATGTAACATTTATTTTACGGCAATTATACTGCATTTGTGTTAGTGTTCTTTACAATGAAAATAAAGCAGCTTGCTTGCTGGTTGTGTTATAAGTGACTCGTCTTCCCTTAGACAGTTATAAAGAAGCTGATTTGTCCAACATAATTTATATTAAAACCTTCTGTCTCTAATATCACAGAATAACTTTCTTTAGAGAC
>VBSM01003204.1:50885653-50914417 GCA_008086735.1 Cheirogaleus medius | reverse complement strand
CCATGAAAACTTTGTCCTGCTGGTCAGAAGGGAGCCAGAGGAAGGAAAGGAAAGCGACCTTGACCATAGCAGGAGAGAGAACTTGAAACAATGTTACCACTGCATCGGTAACGCAAGGATGATAGTACCAGGCAGAAGTCATACTTCCCAGTTGAGGGAATGTGACCCTCTCTGCCACCTAAGAGGCTCTGGAGGCCTACTTACTTTTATCAAAACAACATCAATAACTGCACTTTGAATCAAAACGACTAGGAAGAGTTCAACACTTGCTGTTCATAACTGGACCACAGATTAAAGGTAAGGCTCTCTCGCCACAGAAATGGAATCGCTTCTAAGATCGACTTTCACATGCCATGGAGAGAAAGATCCATGACTAGTCCACTGGAATCTGGTTTTGCTACATTCTATTCACAATCCCAAAGAAATGCTATTTCAGCCCAAGACCAGATGAATAACAAGGCTTTCTTCTGGAATATCTCCTGAAAGACCTGAGGCAGTTTTTCAGTTATGAATAACTTTTTTATAAGTAGAAGGAGCATACTCTAAAATAATGATAATAGTATAGTAAATACATAAACCAGTAACATAGTCATTCGTTATCACTATCAAGTATTATGTACGGTACATAATTGTATGTGCTGTACATACAACTGGCAGTACGGTAGGTTTGTTTACACCAGCAGCACCACAAACATATGAGTAATGTGTTTCACTACAATATAATGACAGCTATGATGCCATTAGACGATAGGAATTTTTCAGCTCCACTAGCACCCTCCAGCAGCCTCTGGCCCAATCAAGTTGACACATAAAATTAACCATCACATTGAGGAATAATTCACAAGCAACAAACTAAGTCCACTTAAAGTGTACCATTTTATGAATTTTAACAGTTCAGTACACTTTTAAATCAGTGTCTAAATCAACTCCCAAAAGTTTTTTCATGCCTTTTTGCAGTCCATCCCTCCATTTGCCCCTGGCCCAGACAAATAATAATCTGCTTTCTGTCAATATAGGTTATTTTTACTTTATAGAATTTTATATAAATGGAATCATATAGTAACTACTCTCTTGTGTCTGGCTCCTTTCACTCAATATAATGATTTTGAAATTCATCCAAGTTGCATGGCTTAGTAGTTTGTTCTGTTATTGCTGAGTAGTATTTTATTGTATGGATATGCCATATTTTTTTTCATCCATTCACTTGTTAATAACATTTGTATTGTTTTCAGTTCTGGGCTATTACGGATAAAACCACTTTGAATATTTCCGTACAAGTTTTTGTGTGAACATGTTAACATTTCTCTCAGATAAATACCTAGAAATGGAATAGCTGAGTCATGTGGTAGGCATATCTTGAATTTTTTAATACACTACCACAGTTTTTCACAGTAATTGTCCCTTTTGCATTTGATGACCTGTATATGAGAATTCCAATTGCTCCATATTTTCATCAGTACCTGATATTTTCAGACTTCTTAATTTTGGCAATTCTAATGGATGTGTAGTTTTATCTTATTGGGGTTTAATTTTTATAATTAATAATTTTGAACATCTTTTAATCTGTTTATTGGTACAGGCTATGTTTATATCTTCTTTTGCTAAGTGTTAAAAGATTTTGCCAATTTTTAAAACATTATATTCTTATTGTTGAATTATGAATTCTTTATATATTTTAGATATAAGTACTTTGTCAGATATATAGGTATTATACATATACTCCCATTCTGTGGGTTGCCTTTTCTTAATGGTAACTTTTGGTGAAGTCCATGTATCACTTTTTTTTCTTTTATGGTTTATGCTTTTTGTGTCCTATCTAAGAAATATTTACCTACCCCAAAGATTGCAAAGACTTTCTCCGATATTTTCTTCAAGGAGTTTTATAGCTACTTGTATTGTATGGCTCGTGGGGATAATTTGTCACCTCATTTTGTTGTAAATGCTGCCTAAGAGTTTTTGGCTTACTATCTAGTTGCTCTGTTTTTATGTGGAGATTCAGAGAGATTAAAAAATTATGCCACCACTATTGCTGTATTTCCAGAATACCCCCTGTAAAACTGTTATTTTTCCTGTAGTAATAATTGTCTTTGTTTTCATTTGCTTGGTGTATTGTACCTTTATTAATTAGTCCCAAATTTTCACAGAGCTGCATATCTACTGTCAGCATGAGAAGACATATTGGATAGTTGGCCCCATTTTGCTTTTGCAATTGGTCCTTTATCTTCCTGACCCAATCTGTACCTGTTTCTCTCTAGGCTTTCTGCACAGCTCTCATTCTGGGACTTCCCTTCACTGTCAATCTGGAAAATCTCTACTTTTCTTCTGTATTAGATTCCATGATTCCTAGATCCCATGTCTTCTACTTTTGGGGTTTATTTTTGTGAGGAGAGTGATGGTTGCCTATATACCTTATATTCGTTCTTCCTTATTTCTAAGAAGGATCACAATTTATTTGTGTGTGGCAGTGTGCCCAGCCAAAATCTATATTTTCCAGCCCCTCTTGCATATGGCCATGTGACACAGTTCTGGTAGATGTAATATAAGCAGAAGTTTCTGGGTGAAGCTTCCCAAAAAAGTTCTTAAGAAGGTGGGAGTGACAGTCTCAGTTGGCACATATATTGCCTTTTGCCCTTCCCTTTCTTCTTTCAAGGAAAGAAGATGTGAGTCTTCCCATTGAGAGAGAACAAAGAAGTCACTTGGACTGAATAATTTAGGTCTCTATAATTTGAGATGAATTTAAAAAAACAAAATAAAATAAGACTTGAATAATGAAAAAAAAAGATTTCTCATTGTAAATTGATAAATTGGCTTTCTGGTTCATACATTAGACTCTATGAACCTATTTAATTAGAGTTAACCTTGAGAGATAAACCCAATCTTGATATATTTTAAAACTAGTTTTCTTATATTGCAAGATAGAGGAAAAGACTGTGAGAAATTCTTCACTCTCTGTGAAGCTTCTTAGGAGTTAGCACCACCAGCCTCACCTGGCAAAGATCTAAACACACCAAACCTTTCTTTTGAACTTCAACAGATGATGTATTTGTACTGATAATACATGAATGCTCCACTGAAGAAGAAATGGAATCTGACTGAGAGGCAACCCACGAGGAGGCATAAAAACTCCCTACTTCACAAGGCTACCCCATACTGGCTAATGGCTTATTCAACCAATCATATTCTCTCTTGGGGAATCTGAATGTGAGACACATAGAGAGGTATACAGATGGCAGGAAAAAATATAAAAATAAAAGTCATGAGATAGTGAAGTCACGAGTAAGTGGAAATCATGAGTAAATTGAAACAATATCAGGATACATGAGTTGTGTCATATCCTGATGACAATCCATTTCTTTGTGAAATCTGCTACATATGTAGTTTCCTATTACTGATTTCCTCATCATCTTTATAATCTCTCAATATGTCACTTAAAGTAATCTGAGTGGACTTTTGTGCCTTACATCTTTAAAGACTAATGAGCACAAGTATTTCCCAAATCGGTTTCCTCATTTCTGTGCCCACTATCCTGTTCAGATTAAACCTTTATTCTTACTCACATAGATGACTATAATAATAATTCATAGTTTCCCAGCTTTCACTCTTCCACCATGCAAACTTGCTAAGACACAGATCTTATCATGTCACTCTCTGTGTTCATGGCTAATGCATACGTGAGCACTGGCATGTCATACAACAGTGCATTGTGGGGTTGGCTGTAGAATGGTTCCACTCTGTCTCTGTGCATATGCCTGGGATATTGAGAGTTGGAGGAGCCTTATCATATCATTTGAGGAGGGAACTGAGGACCAGAAAGGCCAGAGGTCATTTCATTCACTCTTTTGGCTTCCATTACCAAGTATATGCTGGTGACTCCTGCTTCAATGTCTCCACGCGCTCCTGACCTTAGATGCATATAGCCAACCCCACATCTCCACTGGGAGAACTTACTTGAATCTCAGCATGTCCAAAGCAAAGCTCATCTGCTTTCCTTTTGTGTGAGAGTGATTTCATTTCTCTCTTTAGAGACTGGCATCACTATTTGTTCAAGCCCAAAGCTAAGAGTCCTCTTCTCCCTCTCCTTCTTCCCTCATTCTTCATAGGTAAGAAATCACCAAGTTCTCTTAATATTCCTTCTATAATTTTTTGAATCTAAGTTCTTCTCTCTATTCCACTGAATTACTTTAATCTGGTCCATCTCTCTCATATAGGTAACATGCAGATCTTTTCCACCTATTATAGGATCATCCTCAATGCATTCTCTACTGTGCATCCATCCTGGGTGACTATTTAAATAAATTATGATATACCCATGAAATGTAGTATCAAGTAGCCTTTACAAAGAATGAGACAGATTTGTATGTGCCAGGTAGAAAGCTTTCTAGGATAATATTTTATTTAATAAAAAATGAGACAAGAATGTGATGACGACAGACACTGTCTCTTTGCTGCATCTACTGCAAGAACGAAGACCATTCTCAGCAATCTGACTGTGGACATTCCAGAAAATGTCGACATCACTCTTAAGGGACACACAGTTATTGTGAAGGGTCCCAGAGGAGCCATGCGGAGAGACTTCAGTCACATCAATGTAGAACTTAGTCTCCTTGGAAAGAAAAAGAAGAGGCTCCGGGTTGACAAATGGTGGGGAAATAGAAAGGAACTGGCTACCGTTCGCACTATTTGTAGTCACGGACAGAACATGATCAAGGGTGTTACACTGGGCTTCCATTACAAGATGAGGTCTGTGTATGCTCACTTCCCCATCAACGTCGTTATCCAGGAGAATGGGTCTCTTGTTAAAATACGAAATTTCTTAGGTTAAAAATACATCCGCAGGGTTCGGATGAGGCCAGGTGTTGCTTGTTCAGTATCTCAAGCACAGAAAGATGAGTTAATCTTCGAAGGAAATGACATTGAGCTTGTTTCAAATTCAGCTGCTTTGATTCAGCAAGCCACAACAGTTAAAAACAAGGATATCAGAAAATTTTTGGATGGTATCTATGTCTCTAAAAAAGGAACAGTTCAGCAGGCTGATGAATAAGATCTAAGAGTTGTCCAGCCACATGAAGACACCGCATGATTACTAAGATGTATTTGTAATTTTGATGAAGCAATAAAAGAGCTGTTGGTTTGGGGAAAAAATAATAAAATAAAATAAAAAATGAATAGTATACATGGTATTATCTTTTTAGGCATATTTATAAAGTATATGAAATGTTGTTGCTATAGTTTGGTTTGTTTGACCTTCCCCATTTCATGTTGAAATTTGATCCCCAATATTGGAGGTGGAGTCTAATGGGAGGTGTTTGGGTTATGAAGTTAGATCCCTCATGAATGCTTGGTGACATCCTCTCAGTAATGAGTGAGTTCTTGCTCTATTAGTTCCCACCAGTGATGGTTGTTAAAAAGAGTCTGGTACCTCCTTCTTCTCTCGCCATGTGATCTCTGCACATGCCAGCTCCCCTTTCCATCCTGCCACGAGTGGAAGCAGCCTGAAGCCTTCACCAGAAGTGTTGTTTGTGCCATGCTTCTTGTACATTCTGCAGAACTGTGAAACAAATAAACCTCTTTTCTTTTTAAGTTATCTACCTCAGGTATTCCTTTATAGCAACACAGTGGACTAAAACAGTTGTCATATGCACATGTAGATTATTTTTAAATTTCTTAGAGGGAGAAGTACTCAGACCCTAGAGAGGTTGAGGCAAAGGGTGTGGAGACTTTCTTTTTTAACTTTCAATTAGGGAAAATTTTAAACATACACATAAGTAGGGAGAATAGATAATTCCTTTCTTCCCCATCTCCCAGCTTCAATAATGATCAACTTGTGATGAATCTTGTTTTGTCTGTACCCCTACACATTCTACTCTACCTCCACTGTATTATTTGAAAGCAAATTTTGGACACTATGTAATTTAACTGGTAAATACTTCAGTGTGTATCTCTAAGTCAGTGCTGTCCAATAGAAATCTCTGCAATGATGAAAATGTTCTATACATATACTGTCCAATACAGTAGGCACTAGCCATATGTGGCTAAATGAACACTTAAAACATGGCTGATCTGACTGAGGAACTAAAATTTTTAGGTTTCTCAAATTTTAATTGACTTAAATCTAAATATAAATAGCCACATGTGGCTGGTGGCTGCCCTATTGGACAGCACAGCTCTTAGATATAAGGACTCTTTTTTAAAAAAACATAACTGAAATATATCACATCTAAAAATTAATAATATTACCTTCATATCATTAAATTTTCAATTCCAGTGCTCAGATTTTTGAGATATATCATAAATGTTTTTTATAGTTAATTTTTTTGAATATAAATCCACACACTTTTATAGTCTGTTGATATGTTTCATAAGTTTTTTCAATCTAACAGTTTGATGAGGATGCATCAATTTTCATTTTATACCAATCTATGTAGTTTGGATTTTAAGTCATTTTAAACCATGGATATATAATTTTTAACCATTGGTATTAATATATCATCAGAGATTGGGTGGTGGGACTACATACCACTACTTGTTGGTATTAAAGAATGCTTGTCTTTTTGTTTTTTAAGTACAAAACTCTTTTTATTTTTCCCCATAATCAAAACTTTATTGACAAACTGACATCAAAATAGAAGATCACTGTTGTATACCTTACAAAATCAAATGTAATTGTCTTGGTAGATTAACTAGAATTACTGAACTTATGATAAGGCTTTCTGTGAGATAACACAGATTCAGGAAGTTGTGTAGATCATTAGTGTTGCTTTCTTCTAAATGAACACCCTTCTGTGGGTCTGGCCTTTCCTCCTGTAGGCTGGCACGACACTGTTGAAAACCTACACAAAGAACCACTGTTTGAGCATGACTGAAAACTGTGGTAATCTTGTAGCAAGCTGGACATTTAACATCCATAAAATAAGAGACTTTGGACTTTGAACTAGCTGTTTCTTTTCTTTTTTGTTTTTATTTCAGAATATTACAGGGGTATAAATATATTGGTTACCTAAATTGCTTTTGCATCATTTGAGTCAAAGTTATACCTGTGTCCATTACCCAGATAGTGTGCATTGTATCCATTAGGTGTGAATTTACCCATTCCCTTTTCTCCCCACCCACCTGCAGGATTTCCTATGAATGTTATTTCCATATGCACACGTAAGTGTTGATCAATTAATTCCAATTTATGGTGAGTACATGTGGTGTTTGTTTTTTACAATCTTGTGATACTTCTCTTGAAGAATGGTCTCCAGTTCCATCCAGGTTAATACAAGAGGTATTAGTTCACCATTTTTAATGGCAGAGTAGTACTCCATGGTATACATATACCACATTTTATTAATCCACTCATGTATTGATGGGCACTTGGGTTGTTTCCACATCTTTGCAATTGTGAATTGTGCTTCTTTATAAACATTCGAGTGCAGGTGTCTTTTTTATAGAATGTCTTTTTTCTTTGGGTAAATACCCAGTAGTGGGATTGCTGGATCAAATGGTAGTTCTACTTTTAGTTCTTTGAGGTATCTCCATATTATTTTCCATATAGGTTGTACTAGTTTGCAATCCCACCAGCAGTGTAGGAGTGTTCCTATCTTTCCACATCCACGCCAACATTTGCTGTTTGGGGACTTTTTGATAAAAGCTATCCTCACTGAGTTAAGTGATATTTCATTATGGTTTTGATTTGCATTTCCCTGATGAATAGACATGTTGAGCATTTAATCATTATGTTTCTTGGCCATTAGTCTGTCTTCTCTTGAAAAGTTTCTGTTCATGTCTTCTGCCAGTTTTTAATGGGATAGTATGATTTTTTTCTTGTTAATTTGCTTGAACTCAAGCTGTTTCTTTTTATGTTTTTTCTTTTCCTCTTCCAAGGATGATGTAGTAAATCTCTAGCCAAAGGCATCTTGATCTTTTCACAAGCCCAGCTCATCCAGACCTCTCACATGACACACCTGAAAAGCAGCACCTGATCTGGAGCTCAGCATCAACTTCCCCAAATCTTGTTATATAATTTCTCTGCCCTAAAGGGCACCTTCTCCTTTCTCTGCCCCAAACGGCCCCTCCTTAAGCTTCTGAGACTTAATTTCCAAATTCTTTACTTTGTTTTCCCATCCTTAGAGATTATAGCTGTTTTTCTCAATACCCCTTTCCATCATATCTTTAGTGTTCCCTGTTTGCCTTTTCAGTTCTCCAATGCCTGTTAATGATTCTTTATATTAAACAGGTGACAAGATGTCATGTATGTTATAATCAGTAAACTTTCAGACCATCTGTCCATTTATCTACTATCCATATTTCTCTCTATTTATCTTTCTATTGATCTAACCAATGCATTTTTATCAGAAAGTTTCCATGTTTTGTGGAGACCACAGTCTGACCTGGTATAAATAATTCTCTTTATAATGTGGTTTGCAATATACCTCTGGCTCCAGTATATCTCTCTCATTGCTGGCTGCCTACTAAAATTTCCACCATTAGGAGAGTCATCATTTTGGGATGAGTTTTGCATCTCTGGGGATCCTCTTAAAATCCAGATATTCTTCATAGTGTAGAGTATGGTGTCGTTTATATCATACCATCATATATTAGTGGATCATATTGTTCATTCACCTGTCAGATCTGTGACAAAAAGGAGCACAGAGCATTGCAAGTTTTTGTAACTTGACTATGAGCCCTTGTTCTTCTACATCCTCAGGACCTTCTGGGGACTTGTGTACATTATACCCTCATGAATATGTGTCAACTGCATGGGCCAGTTGAGGTGGGGACGAATGAAGCAGAAGACTGGGAGTGGGACAGGAGGCAATGTTTGAGTGTGGCAGCCTCACAGCCAGAAGGCGGCCAAGAACAATGGTCACCTGAACAGGGGGAAGAAGCAGAGAAATTGCCGGAAAGAATGTTGAGGATATACTTTGCTTATTTCAAAAGTCTTATCTCAGGCTGGTCCCATGAGGCAGAAATTATGTTAAAGAGAAGTCAAATTGGCAACCATCTTTTCTGAGAATGAGAAATGATTTCTTGTGTCATGGCATTGGCCTTCCTTTTCCTCTACTGTGTCTTTACATGTCAGTGTGAAAATTAGTCATAAGATCATGTTTACTGAGAATCTCTGACATAGCCAAACTCAAGCTATGTGGAATGCTACAGATTAAGAAATTGTGTCTCTTGTCTTATTAGGCAAGGCCAATTTTCCTCAAACAGCTGTAGGGTGGGGAACTGACGAAGGCTTACTCATTTAGGACCTGTCATTTCCATCTCTTCCTCTTTCTCGTTTAACAGGGTTTTCAGCACTGATACTTTTTATCAGCCTTTCCCTTTTCTCCTCTCCAAAATTTGCCAGAGAAATGTTTATCTATTAATATATCAATATTGGTATCCAAGTCAATATTTCTTTGTTTTTTCCGCAGCAGAGCTGTCCTCATGGAGGCCTTCTTTGTATGCTAAGCAGCATTACAGAAATATTAGAAAAGCCAGAGGGGAAAAGGGTCACCCATGCTGCACAAGAATTTCATTGCTCTTAAGTTTTCTGAGAAGTTTTATGCTTTGGAAGCTGGTTTCCTGATTGTAGGCTACAAGCTGAAAAGAGGGGAAAAGAAACTAATGTGAGCAAATAGAAAATTATTGAACTTCTACTTGTGTGGTCAGCAAATACATACCTGTTCAGAACATATCACTGACTGCACTACCAGAATTGAGGTGCAAGAGTCATATGTCCTTGCTTTGTGCTCATGAGTCCCATGGATGCCAGGTAGTGTTTTCTAAAGTAAAGATAAAGAAATTTGAAGATAGAAGGACTGGATTTGAATCCTAGATCAGATGCTTATTCCAGGCTCCAGAGGAAGTTAACTATTTAATGCCTCTAAGCCCCAGTGTCCTCATCTGTGAAATGGGAATATCAATCTCTACAATGTTGGGTAGCTGGAAGGGATACATGAGACAGCACCTGGAACAGAGCAAGTACTTCATACAAGTTGGTTTCTCACCCTAGCCCTTCTCTCCCCCATTTCTTGCTTTTGATCGTGATTGTTTTGGACTTTTTTGCCTGTTGAATAGTAGAAAAATGCTTTGTGATGACAAGAATACAACAAAGAGTGGAGTATGTAAAGTTTGGGCCAGAGAAAATTTTCTGGATTATGAACACATTCTAACATGTATGAATGTCCCTCTAAACTCAATCAGGCTGTTGCCTACATATTCCAGTTTAAAATATACTTCCTGGAACAGAAGAACTAGTAAGTTTCTTTTGGCTTAGAACTTCTGGGGCCAGACTTAATTGCTTGCCCATATCTAAAGAATAACTTTGAAAGTATTATTTTCAAGATAAATAGTGTTGCCTAGAAATGGCTATATTTTCTTTTACTGGTTATTTGAGAGTGGCCTGAAAGATATACCTATGATTGTTAAAAGATGTACCTATGATTGCTAGAAGCCTAAAAGTAAAACCTTGAGTAAGAAAATTTAAAGCTTTTTTTTTCTTTTATTTTTTGAGACAGAGTCTTTCTCTGTTGCCTGGGCTAGAGTGC
Source organism: Cheirogaleus medius (assembly GCA_008086735.1). Classification (NCBI taxonomy): domain Eukaryota; kingdom Metazoa; phylum Chordata; class Mammalia; order Primates; family Cheirogaleidae; genus Cheirogaleus; species Cheirogaleus medius. The sequence goes on along the minus strand of VBSM01003204.1, from coordinate 50,903,900 downwards.
CGTGGTGTCAGCCTAGCTCACAGCAACCTCAAACTACTGGGCTCAAGGGATCCTCCTGCCTCAGCCTCCTGAGTAGCTGGGACTACAGGCATGAGCCACCATGTCCGGCTAGTTTTTTCTATATAATTTTAGTTGTCCCACTAATTTCTTTCTATTTTTAGTAGAGATGGGGTCTCGCTCTTGCTCAGGCTGGTCTCGAACTCCTGACCTTGAGCAATCCTCCTGCCTCAGCCTCCCAGAGTGCTAGGATTACAGGTGTGAGCCACCACGCCTGGCCCTTATTGTTGACTATAGTCAACCTGTTGTGCTATCAAACACTAGATCTTGTTTATTCTATCTAACTCTATTTTTGTACCCATTAACCATCCCCACTTTATCATCCCCTCCCTGCTACCCTTCCTAATCTCTGGTAACCCTCATTCTACTCTCTATCTCCATGACATCAATTGTTTTAATTTTTATCTCCCATCTATGAGCAAGAATATGTTAAATTTGTCTTTCTGTGCTTGGCTTATTTCACTTACCATAATGTTCTCCAGTTCCATCCATGTTGGTGCAAATAACAGGATTTCATTATTTTAATGGTCAAATAATATTCCATTGTGTATATGTACCACATTTTCTTTATCCATTCATTCATTGATAGACACTTAGGTTCATTCCAAATCTTGGCTATTGTGAATACTGCTGCAATAAATACAGGAGTGCAGATAGCTCTTCGATACACTGATTTCCTTTCTTTTGGCTATATACCTAGCAGTGAGATTGCTGGATCATATGGTAGTTCTATTTTCAGTGTTTTGAGGATCCTCTGTATTGTTCTTCATTGTGGCTATACTAATTTACATTCCCACCAACAGTGTATGAGGGTTCTCTTTTCTTCAAATCCTAGCCAGCATTTGTTATTGCCTCTCTTTTAGATAAAAACAATTTAAACTGGGATGAGATGTCTCATTGTTGTTTTGATTTGCATCTCTCTGATAACTAATGATGTTGAGCACTTTTTCATATGCCTGTTGGCCACTTGTATGTCTTCTTTTGAAACATGTCTATTCAGAACTTTGCCCATTTTTAAATTGGATTATTTGATTGTTTTCTATTGAGTTGTTTGAATTCCTTATCTATTCTGGTTATTAACTCTTGTTGAATGGAGAGATTGCAAATATTTTTTTTCCCATTCTGTAGGTTGTCTTTTCACTTTGTTGATTATTTTCTTTCCTGTGCATCAGCTTTTTAGCTTGATGTAATCCATTTGTCTGTTTTTGCATTGGTTACATGTGCTTTTGAGATCTTACCCAAAAAATCTTTGCCCAGACCAATCTCTTGAAGTGTTTCCCTTATGTTGCCTTGTAGTAGTTTGATAGTTTTGGGTTTTACTTTTAAGTCTTTAATCTATTTTCATTTGATTTTTGTATATGGTGAGAGATAGTGGTATAGTTTCATTCTTCTGCATATGGTCATCCAGTTTTCCCAGCACCATTTACTGAAGAGACTGTCCTTTTCCCAATGTATGTTCTTGGCATCTTTGTCAAAAATGAGTTGGCTATGAATGCATAGATTTCTGAGTTCTCCATTATGTTCCATTGGTTTATGTGTCTGCTTTTATGTCAGTACCATGTGGTTTTGGTTATCATGGCTTTGTAGTGTATTTTGAAATTTAGTAGTATAAAATCCAGCTTAGTTCTTTATGTTCAAGATTGCTTTGGCTATTTGGGTGAGGGGTCTTTCATGGTTCCATATACATTTTAGTATTGTTTTTCCATTTCTGTGAAGAATGTCATTGGTATTTTGATAGGGATTACATTAAATCTGTAGGTTGCTTTGGGTTCTATGGACATTTTTAAATTATTACTTATTTTGATCCATTAGCATGGGATATCTTTCTATTTGTTTGTGTCTTCTTCAATTTTTTTCCTAGTGTTTTATAAATTCCTTTGTAGAGATCTTTTACTTCTTTGGTTAAATTTATTCCTAGTTTTTTGGGGGTAGCTATTGTAAATAGTATTGTTTTCTTAATTTCTTTTTCAGATTATTTGCTGTTTGCATATATAAATGCTACTTTTTTGTATGTTGATTTTGTATCCTGCGACTTTACTGAATTCGTTAGTCAGTTCTAACAGTTTTTTTGTGAAGTTAGAGGTTTTTCTAAATATAAGAAATATCTTATTTGTCATTTGCAAACAAGAATAATTTGACTTCTTCCTTTCCAATTCAAGTGCCCTTTATTTCTCTCTCTTGTCTAATTGCTCTGACTAGGAATTCCAGTACTATGTTGAATAAAAGTGGTAAAAGTAGACACCCTTATCTTGTTCCAGATCCTTGGAGGAAAGGTTTTCATTTTTTTCCCCATTCAGTGTGATATTAGCTGAAGGCTTATCATAAATGGCTTTTATTTTTTTAAGGTATGTTCCTTCTATATCCAGTTTGTTGAGAGTTTTTATCATGGAGGGATGTTGAATTTTATCAAATGCTTTTTCTATTGAAATCTATTGATGTAATCATATAATCTTTGTCCTTGATTCTGTTAATGTGATTGATCTTATTTATTGATTTGTATATGTTAAGCCATTCTTGCATCCCTGGGATGAATCCCACTTAATCATGGTGAATAATCTTTTTAATGTGTTGTGAATTTGGTTTGCTAGGATTTTGTTGAGGATTTCTGCATCTATGTTCATCAGAGATGTTGGCCTGTAGTTTTCTTTTTTTGTTGTGTACTTGTCTGGTTTTGATATCAGGGTGACACTGTCTTCATAAAATAAGTTTGGAAGTATTCCCTTCTCTTCCATTTTTTGGGGATATTTTGAGTAGAATTGGTATTAGTTCTTCTTTAAATGTTTGCTGGAATTCAGCAGTGAAGCCATCACGTTCTGAGCTTTTCTTTAATGAAAGACTTTTTATTAATGCTTCAATATCATTACTTGTTATTGATCTGCTCAAGTTTTATATTTCTTCATGGTACAAGAAGAAATAGAAACATAGGTTGTATGTTTCCAGGAATTTATCCATTTCTTTTAGGTTTTTCAATTTGTTAGCATATATTTATTCATAATAATCTCTAATGACCCTTGGTATTTCTGTGGTATCAGGTGTAATGTCTTTTTTATTTCTGATTTTTTTTTCTTTTTTCTTGTTCTAGCCAAAGACTTGTTGATATTGTTTATCTTTTTTAGAAAACTTTTTGCTTTGTTGATCTTTTTAATTTTTTTAGTCTCAATTTCACTTATCTCTGCTCTGATCTATATTATTTTTTCTTTCTACTAATTTTAAGTTTGGTTTGTTTTTGCTTTTCTGGTTACCTTATATATACTGTTGGGTTTTTTATTTGAAGTATTTGTACTTCATTTATTATTTTTATTTATTTATTTATTTATTTATTTATTTTAGAGACAAAGTCTGACTTTGTTGCCCAAGCTGGAGTGCAGTGGCATGATCATAGCTTACTGTAACTTGAACTCCTGCACTCCAGCAATCCTCCTTCCTCAACCTCCCAAGTGGTAGCACTATAGGCTTGCATTGCTAAGCCTGGGTATTTAGAAACATTTTTTTTTTTTGAGAGATGGGTCTTGCCATGTTGCTCAGGCTGTTCTCAAACCTCAAACAATCTTCTCACCTCAGCCTCCCAAAACACTGAGATTACAGGTGTAAACCTGTTTGTTTTAGATGTAGGTGTTTATTGCTATAACTTCCCCTCTAGTACTGCTTTTTATATATCCCATAGGTTTTGGTATGTTGTCTTTCCATTTTCATTTGTTTAAGAAAATTTTCAGTCTTTTTCTTAATTTCTTCATTGACCCATTGATCATTTAGGAGCACATTTAATTTTCATGTATTTGTACAGTTTCCAAAGTTCCTCTTGTTATTGACTTAGTTTTGTTCCATTGTGGTTAGAAAAGATATCTGATATGAATTCAACTATTTTAAATTTGTTGAGACTTGCTTTGTGGCCCAATATATGATCTATCCTGGAGAATGCTTTATGTGCTGATGAGAAGAGTGTGTATTCTGCAGCAGTTGGGTGAAATGTTCTGCAAATGTCAGTTAGGTCCATTTGGTTTACAGTATAGTTTAACTCCAGTGTTTCTTTGTTGATTTTCTGTCTGGATGATCTGTTCATTACTGAAAGTGGGGTGTTGAAATATCCTATTACAATTGTATTACAGTCTATCTCTCTATAGATCTATTAATATTTACTTTATATCTTTAGGTGTTCTGATGTTGGTCCTTATATACTTATTATTATTATATCTTCTTGCTGAATTGCCCCCTTTATCATTATATAATGACTTGTCTTTTTTTTCTATAGTTTTTGACTTGATGTACATCTATGTCTTTGCATTGAAACATTAGTCATTTATTCCAGTCTTCACTGTTCTGGCTTGTTTGGTTTTGCTATAGTATTCTGCATAGAGGTTCTGTGAAGTTAGCCTGTTAAGTTCCCTTAGCCCTACATTGCTGCTTCCTTAGCAAAACTAGACAGCACCCTAAGCCCAGGTTTGCCACAGCTCTCACAAATGTTCAGAGTGCTGCCTGTCTTGACTGGAGGGAGGTCCCAAAGGGACTATCTCAGCTATGTGGGAAGGGTGGCTAGGGGCTTGTGCCCAGAGGATCTGTGGAGTGTGCCTCCTGCAGCATGATACTGCTAAACTGCCTCTCTGATCTGGTTTCCCCTTTGTCTATGATGCAGAATAGCCCCTGTGTTTCATGTGCTGTCCTACCTCCATTGTTTTTCTCTAGCTGCCCTCAGGCATTTTTCTCCCTACAGTCACTCATGATGTTTCCTGTGGGTTGGGGCAGAAATGGTATTTTTGTGAATAAACCCAAGATAGTGGGGAGACTGGCTGTTCACTTTGATCTTACTTTTTCTAGTGGAAACCATTTATCTAGAGGGACTTTTCCTCATGATGCCTGGCTGCTTGTATTAGGAGAGTAGAGTCATGGATAGAGGATTCTGTTTCTCTTAGTATCTGTTCACAATTTTTTCACTTCTTTGTGGCCCCAGGGATCGTCACAGTCTCAGTTTTGAGTTCTGGAAGAGTGGTGTTGATAATCTTGGCACTGGATAGTTGTTTTTCGTTTTCTGTGGGGGAGAATGAAGCCAAATTGTTTCCACTCCACCATTTTGCTGACATCACTCACCTACCCATTTGTTCTTGCATATCATCTACTTTATCCATTAGAGCCCTTAGCATATTAATCATAGTTGTTTTATATTCTGGATCTGATAATTAACAACATCCCTGCCTGCTATGGTTTGAATGTTTGTGTCTCTCCAAAATTCATGTTAAAAATTAATCTCTAATGCAATAGTATTAAAAGATGGATTCTTTAGGAGGTGATTAGGTCATGAGAGTTCCTCACTCATAAATGAGATTCGGCCTTTATAAAGTGTTCAGCCCTTTATCTTCTGTCACGTGAGGATGCAGCAACAAAGCACCACCTTGGAAGTAGAGACCAGGCCCTCACCGGAGACCGAATCTGCCTTCACCTTGATCTTGGACCTTGTAGCCTACAGAACTGCGAGAAACAAATTTCTGTGTATTATAAATTATCTAATCCAAGGTACTTTGTTAGAGCTGCAGGAACAGACTAAGATATTGCCATATTTGAGCCTAGTTCTGATGCTTACTCTGTCTCTTCAAGCTGTGTTTTTCGCTTTTTATTGTGTCTTATAATTTTTTCTTGATAGCTAGACATGTTGTACTGGGTAAAAGGAACTGTTGTAAATAGGTCTTCACTAATGTGTTGGTAAGGTATGTGTATGGGGAGCGTTCTATAGTCCTATGACTAGGTCTCAGTCTTTTGGTGAGCCTGTGCCTCTAGACTGTGAATGTCGCATGTGCTTCCCACTTTTACTCCCCTCTTAGATGAGAGAAAGATTAGAGGGGGCTAGAATTGGGTGTTTCCCTTCCTCCAAGTCAGCTAGGCTCTCACAAAACCCCAGCAAGTTAGGCTTTAAATAGTTAATTTCTCCTAAAGGAGGACCATGTTAAGAAGAACAGAATGCTCTGGCATATTACAAAATGGTTCCTTTTCCCTTCCCCCTGTTGGAAGCAGAAATGGATTTTTCTTCAATATACATTGTGAGAACCAGGTAAGTAAAACCCATAAAAAGCATGGAACCCTCTCTCCCTCCATGACTATGTGCCCCTGGAGTTTTTAACTCTCACAGTTGTCTGGACTGAGCCTGCAGGAATTTACCAATTGCAGTTCCAGTTTTCCTATCCTGGTACTGGTTTCCATGGAGGTTGCTGCTTGTAGGTTTCTGCTCCAGTAAGTTGTGATTCTCTGAATTGGGCTGTCAATCTTTTCGAATTCTAGGGCAGTGCTTTACTCTGTGACCTCATTTCTCCTACAGACCTAAGAAAAATTATTGATTTTTCAGTTTGTTCAGATATTTACTTGTTAGAATGGAGTGGCGACTTTCAAGCTTCTTCCATGCTGGACTGGAAACTGGAATTTTAGACAAGACATTAATTTTTTATTGAAATCCTAAAGACTTTATAAAATAAGATTTCATTGGGTTTCGGAATTTTACTTTCACAATTTAAAATTTTAAAAAATTCTCTCTCTTTGAGAATAGGCTTGCTTTATTAGAAGTATTATTATATTGAAAACCATTATTTATTTCAGATTTTGCATTTTAAAATATCTAGTTGTGTCCTAGTAGATAATATTTAATATATCTAGCTGAGACCAAAACTTCAATTAAATTAAAAAACTTTCCTGATCTGGACTAAGTGGACTAACTATTGTTCACAACATGTGGACAACTCTCTTTAAGTCTTCATAGGTTCTAACAGGTGTATAATACTCAAAATATCTGGCAAAGGAGAGCTTATTAGGCCATCCTTGAAGTGGAAGAAGGTAGCATGATTGTTAGAAAAAACAATTCTTTTTAGTTTTATAGGTGAGAGTTGAGATCCTTCAATTGTTTTGTTCTATTTTGTAAATAATATTATAAAATGCTAATAAATCCCTGGCTAGAGATAACTATAATGTTGTTATCTCTTTAAATTTTTTTTCTTATATAATGGAATTTTAGAAAAATATTATAAATCTCTTACAGAATTCATCTTTACAGACTCTTCCATGGCAATATCTAAGTTAGATATCTGGTTGTTTTGTAGCTTAAAACACAGGACTGTTGAACTCTACATGCCAAAGTTTCCATTGATATTAATACTCTTCGCTCAGTAACAGAAAAAGATGACTGCTGTCACCATCTGCCATTTGTTTAGTCCTATTATATGCCAGATACTAGTCTAATCTTAAATGATAGCTAGTATTATACTCAAATCAAATAAAGGAAACTGAGGTATAAAGAGGTTATGTGACTTGCTCAACGTCATAAAGCTAGATCCACAGGAAGCCAGAATTCTGGTCCATGTCTCTCTGGGCTTCTTCTACTCACTGTACTCCCTCTATTTCTAGAGTCGTGGCCATTTTTAGGGGTCTGTTAATGTTGTGACATTTTGTATAATTTCCTGTTCATGACAATTTTTTTTCATTCAGATAAGAAATTTCTATTTCAAGATCTCTTCATTTAAAGTCTTCAGAATTAGTATTTTTGATATTGTATAAAACTCTTCTAATTGTTTTATTTAAATAGACTTTTCTTCTGTAAGACTTCATGGGGTAAGACTTCCATGGAGGTAATGAAGGCAATCAAAAATTCAAAGACCAGCAAAATGTCACCTAGTGATCTTCCATAAGTCTTTCTACTTACCAAAGCTTCTGTGAGACTGGACTTTTAGGCTGTCCTTGAAATAGAGGAAAAGAATCCAGGTGACCTGAGTTTGGGAACCACCATAACACATAAATCGCTGTGACCACTGGGAGCATGAGTCAGAACTACTAAAGATGGCTGAGGCTTACCCAAACAATGACCTGAACAAAAGCATACCAAACTATCATCTCCTACGAAATAGTCATTGGCTTCCAGTCAGTGTTGTCACCATTTCCTGGAGACCTTAGAGGAAGGCAATGGGTGGAAAAGCTTCCCAAGAGGTGAGAAAACGTAAGTGGTCTTTGGTCCACTGTGAAATAAGATGAAAATCTAATAATTAATTTAGTACTCATAAGAACCTGCATATATCATGGAAAGATAGAAATACCCCCAAAATGTATCCTCAGGGAAGGCCAAGCTTTCTTTAGGAAAAAAGATAAAGAAATGGCATTTCCACAAGAACCCCAAATTCCAAAGAACTATAGAAACTTCACTTCCTCATGTATAAAATCTATGTAAATTGACATATTTTTCTAGAGCCAATAAATATTTAAAAGGGTATGTGTATTAGTTATAATTGTATTTTTTATGTCAAACATTGCTCCTTAAATTTGAACTAATTTCTTGATATCTTATTATTTTAGCTCCAAAAAAATGTAAATCTGTATCCACCTAATGGAGACAACCTGGTTCACTATGGGGAGATGCAAATTACCTTAGAAGTCACAAATTATCTATTAAATGTAACGTGGGGAGGGAGTATCTTGTGGGGAGAAGGACTTAGACATTGAGAAGACAGTAATGTGTCTAACTTTAAAACTAAGAGAGTCCTGTTTGGATGCTGCCTCAGTTTAAAAGGGACTTATTATCCAAACTTGGCATCAGAATAATAATTTGCCCCTCTTTTTTAAATAATAGTTTTATTGAGGTATAATTCATATAACGTAAAATTACCCTTTTCAAGTGTACAATTTCACTGGTTTTGAGTGTATTCACAGAGTTGTGCATCCATCCCCACTAATTCCAGAACATTTTCATCATCCCCCAAAGAAACCTCACACTCATTAGCAGTCATTCCCCATTCTCCCCTCCCTTCAGACACTGTTAGTCACTAATATACTTTGTGTCTCTCTGGATTTGCCTATTCTGGACATTTCATATAAATGGAATCATACAATATGTGGCTTTTTGTATCTGGTTTCTTTCACTTAGTGTGACATTCTCAAGGAACCATTTCTTTTTTGTATTCATCTTGCTTTACAATGTGTTCCTGCCTTGAAGGACCCTTTGTATTCTCCATGAATGCGTACAATTCTATGACCCATGCTTGAATCATCCCTGTGGATTCCGAATCCTCTCAGCCTTTCTCTGCTGGCTGTATTGCTGACGTTTCCAGTCTGAGCCCAGCATTATCGACCTGACTTTACAGAGAAAAATCCCCATCAGATCACAGTCCCTCCAACTGTGCTCATAAAATCCACAAAATACATTTATCTGCTATGTCCTGTGGTTTCCCAAGAAATATAGTAGATATATAAAAATTATTTGAATTATAATTACCAAAGAAAACTCTCTGTGGTAGATTACATCATTTTGGAGTCCAGTTTTCGAAATAGATGCTTATAGTTTGATTGATGGGTATAATATTATAATATACATATCCTTGCTTTGCCAAATGATTAAAACATTTCACACAGCTTATTTATAATATCAGATAACTGATAAAGCTAAAAAGTAAAAAAAATTATAAAAAACAATTGGAAATCACCTGTTCAACAGCTTTGTAGTTAACCATTCTTGCCTTTAGAAATGAGAGTGATTTTATCTTCCACTGTTTTTATTATCTTTTCTTCAACAACATCAAGTATTATTTAAGTATCGTGCTTAGTCCTTTTTAATCCAGCAGGCTAGTTTTTGCATCTATTTTAAATTATGATGGTATTAAAGCAAATCTTAAAAGAAAAAATCCATCTATAATCTCCATACTCCTAGTAAAACTGTTGCTATTTTTCTATTATTTTTTACTTTTATTTCCAGATAAATTTTTAAATTAATTACCTGAAATGTCTCTAAAATACATTTTCCTCTGTATTTTTGTAGAAAAACTTTGGGAATTCCTATTCCCTCACTAAGTTTCTTTCATGTGTCAGCTATAAAAGATGTATTTGCTGTTTATAGGTCTCTTACAAGTTTGTACCTACAAGCACTGGAATCTGATAAGCTCTATTTCTCATGATTACTACAAATATAAAAGTTCCTTTCCACCTGGGCCTTTCCAGAGAACAACTCATAACATGCCAGCTGACCTTATCAGGGCACGCAAGCAAGAGGGAGAGAGAGAATACCAGCAAGGGAGAACATGCTCCCTTTCTACTTTTCTGCATACATATTTTCCATAACTATAACATAGATTGCATTCATTTTTGTGTTCTTTTCCCATTTAACCTAATTAGTTTATCCCTTGTAAAACAGGATTACTTTTAAAGTCCACAACAGATTGTTCTATATTTTACACAATATTTTGTTTACAAATTCTACAATTATTGAGTAATATGATGGTTTCAGGTTTTTCCAAAGTTAAATTTGGGTAAGAGGCATATTGAGTCTACCTGGGTGAAGAGATGAAGGGGATTTTGGCATGGGCAGGGCTCCAGACACTGAGTTTAAGACTCTCCATCAAATAAAGAAAAATTAAAGGCTGCCTTAAATTTAAAGATTGAGGGTAGGAGGACAGCAGGTTCTGGGAAGGGCCAGGATCTCTCTATGTTAGAAGGAATGGAGAGACATGGGGCTCTCCTCAGAGCCTGGCACTGTATCAGAGAAGAATGCTGACAAGATCACTCCTCTTCCATCATCCACTTCCCAAAGAACTTCTTGTTGACTCTCCCCTAGGAGCAGTCACACAAACTTGGGTTGACCAGATGGCTGCTTAATGGCTACATCATGTACAGGTCATTCTTCTTGAGGGCTGGTAGAAGAGCTGGCCCATCTTGAGGGAGCAAGCCCTTTCCACGGGGAAAGGAGCACCATGGCTCAGAGAAAAGTGGTTTGATTCAGCAGCACTGGCAGAGATGGAACAGGAGCAGAGCTGGTGACTGTTGCTATTTTCTGAAGCCAACATTATCTCTCTTCCAACTCTGCCTGAGTTCAGCTCATACTCCTGGGTTCCCCAGTTTAGTGCAGGGCCTAACATCTACCACATAAGCCAAATCACACCCCTGAATGTCCACATGACCCTTTCAGCTTCCTCAGCTCCTCATGCTCAACAATGTCTTGATGATTCTGACCAAGTATTTCTAAATGCAAAGAGGAACATTTCTATAGATAGGGAATCTAATCCATGACCAAATATTGTCAGGTGGTCAAAGGAGTTAGTGAATAAGTAGATGAATAAATAAAGGTTTTTCTGTGTGGGGGATATGGAAAACTGTAGATATTTATGAATATATTTACTACTAGACTCTTCCATTTAGATGAAGCTTCAAGTAAAATAATTCTGACCTTTTGCTTAAGATTGCTTTGGCTATTCAGGTTCTTTTCTGGTTCCAAATGAAGCATAGGATTATTTTTTCTAGATCCGTGAAATATGACGTTGGTATTTTGATGGGAGTTGCACTGAACCCGTAAATCACTTTGGGTAGTATGGACATTTTAACAATGTTGAGTCTACCAATTCATGAGCAAGATATGTTTTTCCGTTTGTTCGTATCATCTGCGATTTCTTTCCTCAGTGTTTCGTAGTTCTCCTTGTAGAGATCTTTTACCTCCTTTGTTCAGTATGTTGTTAAATATTTTATTTTCTTTGTAGCTGTTGTGAATGGTATTGAGTCTTTGATTTGACTCCCAGCTTGACTGTTATTGGTATATACGAATGCTACTGATTTCTGTACATTGATTTTGTACCCTGCGACTTTGCTGAATTTATCTATCAATTCCAGGAGTTTCTTGGTGGAATCTTTGAGGTTTTCTAGCTATGAGATCATATTGTCAGCAAAAAGCGATAGTTTAACCACCTCTTTGCTGATTTGGATATCCTCAATTTCTTTCTCTTGCCTGATTGCTCTGGCTAGGACTTTCAGCACTATGTTGAACAGAAGTGGTAACAGCAGGCACCCGTGTCTTGTTTCATTAAAAAAATGTGAGACAGACAAGGAAATGTGAACTCTAACTGGATATTTTATAATATTAAAGAATTAATGTTATTTTTTAGGTGTGATAATGGAGTTGTGTTTTTATGTTTTACCTTTTACGGAAACATAATGAAGCATCGACAGATGATTTGAGATAATATCTGAGGTTCCTTCCAAATAATCCAGTGTTGTGATAGGAAGTGGACAAAACAAGACTGACTCCTGAGCTGTTAGGTTGGTCATGACCCCTGGTGTCCCACTTCACCCCAAGGCCCTGACTCTCCCTACCTCATGACTATACCTGCATCCTTCAACTTCAGCTCCTTCTGGTAACTTCCTCAGTCACTAATTCAGAGGTGGCAGGAACTTGAAGCCATATAATTGGATTTGACAGCTCAGGCTGCTCTCTGCAGGGCAGAGATGATACTCTCAATGCATTTGACAGGCTTCACTTAGCTAAGGGGCTTTCAAACTTTTCTTGGAGGCAGAAACCTGTTTTCAAATAAAATCTTATATCTTCTGTATATAAACATATAAAAGTGGAGCCACTCTAACTGACAGGCACTGTGCAGCCCACCCTAGCCCAGTGACTCTGCCTCAGTACTCAAGGGTTCTGCAGAAGAGAATGTGAAACCACACACCTGTGTGCTGGTTCATATCTAAGAAAGCACGTGTTCTAAGACAAGCCAGGAGGGGTGAGAGATGTGAGGCTCCACCAGAGAAGGGTTCCTCCTTGGAGTATGGCTGGACTGAGCATGATGAGAAATGAGGTGGGAGAACATTAGGCTTTGGGCATAGCTTTTGTGCCAGCTTGTGCTCCTTTCTTTCCTCCAGATTTCCCTCTGTGGGAAGCCAGCCTTGGGCAACTTCATCCCCGTGGTGGGACTCACCCCACTCTCGCCCACGATGGTACTTTGCCCATCCCACCCTCCTGTGCAGAGGCAGTTCCCACTCAGGCTGTCCCGTCTCCTGATCACATTCCCTTTTCCCAGCACGTGAGCATTTACTGTCTGACAGGTCACCAGTGAGTCCCACTGCAGTATAGGTCATGCTTTACAGAAAGTCTGCAAATTTTCTTATTTCCAAGAACAGGATAAATATTGGCCAGATTTAAGATAGCTGACCATATGTTTCAGGAAAATCCTGGGACAGTGTAGAAAAACCACCCCCCAAACTGAGAGGGAACCAAGAGACCAAAGATTGACTCACACAAGTCCAGCTTGACGAGTTAGATGCGTTTATCAGAGGGTGCTTACAAGGGCGCTTTTTTGTGGGTGACACAGGAATTTCTTCCGCAGGAGCTTTCTTGCACACAAAATCCACATTTGCCCACATTGTGGTGTTGCCTTAAATCTCTTCCCAGGGAGGAACACAGGGTTTTTACATAGTATCTTGGCTTGTTCAGAGTGAAATAAATCACAAAGGTGCAGTATCATCATCATAAGCTGTCATGCAACCCACGTTATGTTAATGACATTACAATTTCCCATGGTGGGAATTTTAGTACTACAATTAGCTAAAGGGAACTTTAGGGCAACAAAAACAGCTCTAAAGCAGTCAGGGCTGGTTTGAGCTAACCATTTCAAAGCAAGAAAGTGCTGAGGCACCCAAGTGCTGGGCACTTTTCCTACCTCGATAGTTATCTTGGTACCTATTTAGTCTACTTTGTAACAATTTTGCTGGGCGCTCCAGATTAGCACAGTGTTTCTGTTATGTGGTGGGAATCTGCGTTTTTCCCTTATTATGTATAGGAGAATCATTTATTTGGGAACTTCTGATTTAGTAGGTGCTAAGCTACCCAGAAGATCCCCAAAGCAATCACCACAGCAACAAAAATAAATAAATGGGATATGATCAAATTTAAAAGCTTTTGCATAGCCAAGAAAACTATCATTAGAGCGAATAGACAGCCTACAGAATGGGAGAAAATATTTGCTCTCTACATATCTGATAAAGGGCTGGTAACAAAAATCTATCTAGAACTTAAAAGAATCAACAAGAAAAAATCAAACGACCCCATCAAGAAATGGGCAATGGAAATGAACAGAAACTTTTCAAAAGAAGACAGAATAGTGGCCAGCAAACATATTTAAAAAATGCTCAACATCTCTAATCATTAGAGAAATGCAAATAAAAACCACAATGAGATATCACCTAACCCCAGTCAGATTGGCCTCTATCAAAAAATCCCAAAACAACAAATGCTGGCAAGGATGTGGAGAGACAGGAACACTCTTACACTGTTTGTGGGTCTGCAAAAATTAGTGCAACCTCTGTGGAAAAGAATTTGGAGATACCTCAAAGAGCTAAAAATAGAAATACCATTCGATCCAGCAATAGCACTATTAGGCATCTACCCAAAAGAGCAAAAGACATTCTATAATAAAGACATCTGCACCTAAATGTTTATGGCAGCACAATTCACTATTGCAGGGATGTGGAAACAACCCAAGTGTCCGTCAATTCATGAGTGGATTATTAAAATTTGGTATATGTATACAATGGAATATTACTCAATTATAAGAAATGACAGTAATCTAGCACCTCTTATATTTTCCTGGATTGAGCTTGAGCCCATTATCCGAAATGAGATAACACAAGATCAGAAAGAACAGGCTCCACTTATACTTGCCATCAAATTGGTACTGACTGATGAACACTATAGTGCTCACATGGTAGTAATCTTCTCCAGGGATTAGGGGCTTGGGGAGGTAAACTCACAACTAAAGGACATGGTGAGCATTGTAGAGGGGAAGGGAATGATTCTAATCCTCACTAGGGAGAGGCAAAGACATAAAATGTAACCAAAATGTTTGTGCCCTCATAATACCCTGAAATTAAAAAAAAAAGCAGCCATAGACAATACATAAATGGATGGAAATGGCTGTGTTCCGATAACACTTTATTTGTGAGTACTGAAATAATTTGAATTTAATACAATTTTTAAATTTTATTTCAAGAAAATATGAAAGTAGGAACATTTTGGTTACATTTTATATCTTTGCCTCTCCCTAGTGTTGAGAAATATGATTGAAGAATTAATGAGATGTGGCTCATAAGACCATTATTTTATTGTATCGCACTATATTACTATATTAAAGACAGAAACAGGAATTTTCAGGGTTTTTCCCTGAAGGAATGTGTGGACTCAATGGTTCACTTATTAGAGGCTGCTATCATGAGACAGCTCTCAAATCTCCGGTAGGGATGTTTTCCAGGAAGGCTTCCGGTATCTCAAAATCTGTGAGCTTTCCTGTGTTTTGAAAGACAAGGCTAGGCAAATATGGCCCAGAGGATGGAAGCTGGAAACAATGAGTACCCTTTGCCCAGAGATGCGCCCAGTGGTTATAAACAACCTGTTTTATAGAGATGGGTTTCCTGCTCTCTTCTGTCTGTCTACCTTTAAGTCCACAATTACTAATCAAAGAAATATAGAGTCACTATACCTCTTTGGTTATACCTCTGTTAATTGACAACTACCTCTTAGAAATTAGAAGTTAGTCCCTGAAATACTTTATACTTGTTTGTTCACCTAGATAGATTAGAAGCCCTTTGAGAGGACTTTTGACCCCAACCTACTACCTGTCTCTCCTAGCAACTGCATTCCCTGATATGCAAATATGTTACCCTGACAACTGGTAATTGATGTCTATGATTATAAAAACCTGTATGAATCTAACCATATTGCTGGACATTCATGGGGATATGTCCAGTCTCCTGGGTAACCCCACTGTTATATCTGATCTTTTTATATAAAACTATAAACTATACCTTAGTCTCTGTGTATTCTTTTATTCTATTTCCTATCAATTTCCTTACCCTCTGTGGCAACCCCTATCTAAGGGACCTGGCTGAGTTGGGAGAAGCAGCTGATCTCCTTGTGGGCCTGCCTCAACTATTCCCCACACCCTAGCAAGGGTTAGAGGTATGCCCTTCCCCTCCACAATGCTCACCACATCCCTCAGATGTGGGTCTACCCCCTCAACCCCCAAATCCCTGGTGAACACCACCACCATTTGAGCACCATAGTGTTAATCAGTCAATACCAATTTGATGGTGAATAGATGTGAAGCCCATTTTTCTGATCTTGTGTCACCTCATTTTGGATAATGGGCTTAAGCTTAATCTAGGATAATATAAGTAGTGCTAGCTCACTGTTGTTTCTTAGAATTGAGTAATATTCCATTGTAAACATATACCAAATTTTAATAATCCACTCATGAATTGACGGGCAATGAAACAGATATGCTGTGTCCCTACACCTGCCATTGAGCTGCAGGGCCACAGATGTGCTGCTGACCCTCAGCCCTTGTGTAACATGAGCCAGAAAGAGAAATTTGTTGTAATAATCTGGGTTGTTAGTTCATTCTGTGAAAGCTCACTAAATCCCATCACTTGACTGAGGGTAAGTTTGCCCTCAGTTCAAGGTTGCAGTGAGCTATGAGGATGCCACTGCATTTTACCCAGGGCAATGGAGCAAGACTCTGTCTCAAAAAAAAAAGTCTCAGAGAAATAGATAGTCTTAGGTATGAAATGGACTGAATATTTAGTTACATCCACAGCAAAAAAATTTAAGCTCAAGCAATCTTTTTGCCTCAGCCTCGCGAGTAGCTGGGACTACAGGCACATGCCACCACACCCGGCTAATTTTTCTGTCTTTAGTAGAGACAGGGTGTTGCTCTTGCTCAGGCTGGTCTTGAACTCCTCTGTTCAAGCAGTCCTCCCACCTCAGCCTCCCAGAGTGCTAGGATTACAGATGTGAGCCACTGTGCGCAGCCTTCTCTGAACTTTAAAAACATCTATTTAGTATTTAACTCCTCTTTTGTGTAGACTTCTTGACTTGCTTAACAGTAAGGAACATGAGAAGCTAAATTATCCACCTCATCGCTTAAAGCAGTTCTTGCCAAGCTGCTCACTGACCAGTTCCCATAGAAAGTGATAACATTTGTACAGCCTGCGGGGGTAAACAGAAAAGGCATATCCAATCCAGACTGACCTGGGGATTCTGGCCTCTGAAGAGCCTGTGGAAATTGTATGTCCTCATACCATAACTCTTTCCCACCACACGAGGTAGAAAGCCTGGGAATATTGTGATCAGTGGAAGAGGACCAGGATGGTGATGGGACAGGAAGTGGTTCATAATGACAGGTTGTCTAAACACACCATGTTGCACACTGCTAGTGTGTGACAGTACTGACTTTGTTAATTACATCTGGGTTTCTATATGGGCTCCATCTTGTTACCCTGTGACTTCATTCAACCATTCATGGAATATTTTTTGAGCATCCACCATGTGCCAGGCACTGTTCTAAATACTTAGGCCATATCAGAGAATGACATAAACAAAATTGCCAGGCCTCATGGAGCTCATATTCTAGTGTAGGGGGAGGGAGAGGAGATAGAAAAAAATAAACATAATAAATACATTATGTATAGTATATGAGAACATAAATGCTATGGAAACAGGAAAGAGTAGAAAAAGTAAGGGAAGTTGGTAAATGCGGAGGGATGGAGGAGTGGGTTGCAATTTAACATAGGAAGGTAAGGATATACCTCATTGAGAAGGTGTCATTTAAGCAAATTCTTGAAGGACATGGAGAGTTAGCCATGTAGGTATCTGGGATAAGAGTGTTCCAGTCTGAGGAAACAGCTGGGACAAAGACTACAAAGCTAGAATGTGTCTGGCACGTTTGAGAAATAGCAAGAAGTCCATTATTCTGAGCAAGTGGGATAGTAGACAGAGACATGTAAGCATAAAGAGGTAACTGGGACATGTTAGGTCAGGCTTTAAGGACCAATGAAAGGACTTGGTTTTATCTCAAAGAGAAACGGGGAGCCAGGGTAGGCATTTAAGTAGAGGAGTGGCAATACCTGAACTGTAGGGAACTGGGGTAGAAGCAGGGAGACCAGAGAAGAGGCTATAGCAGTAATCCTGGTCAGAGGTGACGGTGACTTGGACCAGGTAAGAGCAGTGGAAGTTGTGATAAGGGATAGAATTCTTAATATATTTTGAAGGCTATCTTGGGAAAGTCACTTAACATCTTTGAACACTGGTAATAAATCAGTAAAATGAAGATCTTTACTTTGCACCATATATAAAAATTAGCTCAAAATGCATCAAAGATCTAAACATAAGAGCTAAAACTGTAACACTCTTAGAAGAAAACATAGGGGAAAATATTCATGACACTGGATTTGATGATTATTTCTTGGATATGACACCAAAAGCACAGACAACAAAAGAAAAGATAAAATGAACTTTATCAAAATTAAAAATTTTGTGCATCAAAAGACACCATCAAGAGAGTGAAAAGACAACCCATAGAAAAGGGGAAAATATTTCCAAATCATATTGGATAAAGGATTAATATCCAAAATATAAAAAGTA
>VBSM01003204.1:50869860-50885553 GCA_008086735.1 Cheirogaleus medius | reverse complement strand
GGGGCTGGGAAAGAGAGAAAATGGGGAGTTATTATTTAATGGGATGATGAAAAAATTCTGGAAATGAGTAGTGGTAATAACTACACAACACTATAAATGCACTTAATGCTCCTGATTATATATTTAAAATGGTTAAAATGGTAAATTTCATGATCTGTATAATTTACCAAAGTTTTTTTAAAAGATGAAAGAAATAAACATCTTCAGATATATGAAAGCTTTGAGAATTTATTAGGCACTATGCTTGAAGCCTCATTTGTATTGTTTTACTTAATTCTAATACTACCTCTATGAAGAAGATACAGTCTCTATTGTACAGTTGAGGAAACAAACACTTTAAAAAAGTTGACTTGCCTAAGGTCAAAGCTAGTATTTGGTTATACAGTGATTTAAACCCAGGCTCCAGGTTTTCTAAAACTCATCAGTTTTCTCCTATATTATTTTTAAAATTAGGTTGTAAACTCCTAAAGGCTATGATCATTATACTTTCTCCATTTTTATAATATCTCTCCCTTGACTTCTAATCACATCCAGTAGCCCAAGTGCTCTTGCATGAAAAATATTAAGACAATTTATTATTCTTACTAGAAATTTCAAATATTCAGAAACTTCTGGGTATGTACATTATACATAATCCACCATTTTACATCCAAAATTTGTTCCTTCTCCTTTTAAATATTCTTTTTTTATTTCAAAATATAAATTTATTTTTCTTACAAATAAAATATATATTGATTTTTTAAATGATTTTAAAAGTGCAGACAAGTAAAAGTATCATCATAATCTTATGTCCCAGAGATAATCCCAAAAGCATCATTTGAAAATTTGACTATTTTAACTTGTCAACTTATATAGTTTTGCAAATTTAAAAAAAAACTAATTTTTTGCTATAGTCCCTCTGGTTGAAATTAGCAACCATTGACTGAAAGAAAAAATTTAAAAGTCATGAATTCAAAATTTACAAAACTAAGCATAAAAGAAATATAAGTAATTAAACTTTCAAAGTCTTAGCATTTGTATTTCTGAGACAAAGCTTACAACTTCACTAAGACTTCTGGGACACCTTATTTCCAAGTCAATACATAAAACTTTACCTTATCTTTTTAACCACTGCATACCTCTTTTGAATGGATGAATCGCAATAAAGGTCTCAGAGAGACCTCGCTTTGGTTTCCATCTTTATGAGTCCAGAAATGGCTCCCTTTATTTTTCCTTTAATCAGGAGAAGGGGGGTTGGCTAAGCTGGGATGTGTCCTATGGAGATGTGAGTGTCTGTGGCAGGGTGAAAAGTAGAGAGGAAAGGGAGGCCTCTGAAGGCACAAGACCCACACACATTCCTGCTCACTGGTGCAGAGTGAGAGAACCTCATCTTTCCTTTGCTCCTGGATCGGATTGCAGGTTCTGTGTAGCTCATACACCACATGAGCTGGAGGGAGACAGAGGGGTAGGGTAAGACTTACAGGTAGATCAGGAAATCACTCTTCCTGATTTTATTTTGAAAATCAGTAAGTGCAAGGCTCAAGTATTTAACCTTCCTTTACAATATGGACTGTACTTCTGGATGACTAAATAGCAGATAAGAGGAAGTTTCTCTTGATATAATATACCAAAAATAAATGAAGGAGAAAGGATTGAATTGGAATACCAACATTTTACAATATCTAATAAATTAAGGGTATAATTATTGAGCATCCATGACTGTTGACAATGCAAACTAGACAATATGTGCCTCTTGGTGAACAGCCCAATACCATCTGTGAAGCAGTCTTCATTCTAAAAAAATCAACCCTGATTCTGATTACCCTTTAGATTCAACTACCAATTTACAGGAAATATAGAGGACACAGATGTACATGTACATTTGGGTGATAAAGCTATAAATAAAAGTAAGAAAGCAAGTCTCCAAAAGGTTTAGGCAGTCGTTACTCTTAGTGGGATATAGGGGGTTGTGTTTGGGAGGGAGCTCGTGGAGAGCTTCTGGGATCACTGGCAAAGTTCTGTCTCTTTTTAAGTGCAGTAGTTAAAAGAATGCTTGTTTTATAATAATTCATTAAGTGGTGCATTTGTTTTATGCCTTTTTCTGTACATGTATTATTTTAACAATAAAACATATCTAAGAATAGTTAAGTCTGAATAAGGTTATGGTAGATTCAGGTTTGCCCAGGGGGTCAGAGCCAAGAATCAGTTCCAGAAGAGCAGGGTGGACAGAGGCATCATGTTCCAAGGATTCTTCCAGCAAGCAGTTCTCCCAGCTGCTTGCTGGCTAAGACTGATCATGGAGGAGAATAGCAGAATTCTGGGAACTGTTGGGCTAGAGGGAAAGTGGTACAAATGGTGCCTGGCCTCATAAGGTGTTAGGAAGGACAATATGATAAGGCCTTGGGTTTCATCAATAACTACATTCCTGTGGTGGAAACAGTTTGTCAGTTCCTCAAAAAGTCAAACATAGAATTACCACATTATCCAGCAATTCTCCTAAAGAAAAGAAAATAGGTACTTAGACAAATACATGTTCATAGCAGCATTATTCATAGTAGCCAAAGGTGGAAGCAATCCAAATGTCCATCAAAGGATGAAAGAATAAATAAACTGTGTTGCATATGTGTGTGTATTGTGTGTGTGTATACACACAGAGTGCAAAGTTATTTGGCCATATATAGAAATAAAGTACTAACACTTGCCATAACATGAAGGAACCTTGAAAACATTACGCACTAAGTGAAAGAAGCCAGACACAAGGGGTCACATGTTGTATGGTTCCATTTATATGAAATATCTGAAATAGCTCAAGCATAGAGACAGAAAGCAGATTGGTGGCTGCCAGGGGATAAGGGAAGGGGAGTGAAGAGTAACAATGAGTATGGAATTTCCTTTGGGAAGATGTTTTGAGACTACATAGAAACAGTAGTTGCACAACAATGTGAATACACTTAATGCCACTGAACCGTACACTTAAAAATGGCTAAGATGGTACATTTCATATTATGTGTATTTTACCACATCTACTACAACTTCAAAAACCAAATAAATATAAATAAAAATAATGTTTTAAAAAATTTAAAAGACTAATTCTACATGACATGAATTTCATCACAAAAATTAAAAGTAACCACATTTTCTCATTCACCTAATGTCCACTGAGTAGCTCTCGTGTTCCAGGCACTACATACATGAAAGAAATGGTCCCAGTCTGCAAGGTGCTCACAATCTAGTCAGGGGGACAGACAAGAGTATATACAAATCCCAATGCATAAAGGTGAGTGTGTAAGAAACAAAAGTTGTTCTTTTTCTCTTATTTAGCCTCATTCTTATTTGAAGCATTTATTTCATTGTAGCAGCAGAAACAAGGTTTTGGCAAATTGGGGATTCTCCTCTTCTTTTTCCAAGGCTATATCAAAATTCCTGAAGCTTATATAGTTCAACAACATGGGAGATGGAGTGGGTACACTAGGGTTCTCTGCGCTTCCCTGATAGTTTTGGAGGCATCCAGAAGCTCAATTGGCTGCTGGACCAAAAAACACTGCTGTGGAGATAATACCATGATAATAACAGCTTATCTTTTCATGGTGCTTATTATGTGCTAGGCTTTATCTAAACACTTTGCATTTATTTTATTTTAACAGCAACTCTACCTTCTCCTACCTTCCCTGGGGAATCCTTTTTCTAGTCTCTAAGGGGAAATCTCTCTCTCTATTAATTTTGCTGTTTTCTCTAAACATTTTGTTTTCTTTTCAGACTTTGAATTGTTAGAAACCAAAGCAAAACTTAGTCTCCTTAAAGTAAGTGTGGAAAAGGTGCAGGGGTTGGGGGGTGGTAGTAGGGGAAGGAGGAAGATTGGGGTTGGGAGGATATCAAAAGGAAAGAAGCAGCTAGAAAAAAATTTTAAAACATTTTGCCAGAGTGGCTTCTGGTCAAAGTTAGTGGAGTGATCACCATGTTTACTGTCTTTCTTCCTGAGTACCCCTCGTTTTCTCAGGGTGCCCCCAAAGATATTTCCTAAGTGTCCTTATCAACCATTAATAATGCTTGTTCTCTTCCTCAGGGCCACTGGATGTATGTGTGACTGTCATCTCATCACTGATTTTAGTGTGACTTTAGCCACTCTTCCTCTCTGTCACAGCATTGAGTAGGAAAAAAGTGTGGGTATCAGAGATTAGGACTGGCTCACAGAAAAAAATGGGATTCCTAGCAGGGAGGAGAAGCTGGTAGGATAGGGCAGGATGTGGTCAGGAACGGTTAGCAGGTCTGGCTAATGATGTCAGACACAGATGCCATAAAAGACACAGAATCGGTTATTGCTTAATCAAGGAGTCTGGTTGAAATACAGGAAATCTAGCATAATGAGGCAGAGAACCAGGTTACTTTGAGGTCAGGGATAAAAGCTAGAATTTTTTCCTGAAAAACTAGCTGCTTTGAAGAGACTAGTTGATCAATTCCTTTGATCTTCCTTTCCTTATAGCTTTTTATAAGGGCAGGGTTCTCCTTGTCTTTAAAGAATCTTATTCTTGACGTAGGTAAGGTCCTACCCAGTATATACTCTTAGTCATGGCAAAGAACGAAATCTTGAGGCCCACTGGCATTCTCCCTGGACATCAGGAAGGTCCTTATTCAGATAGTAAACACACACTACTAATGGTCCCTTAAATAACTGATATAATTTTGTTAATTAGAGATAATTTTTTGTTGTCATATTTCTGAATTTCACAGAACTATAATTTTGGGGGGGTTATTAGGTTTGGGGGACTGACATAGGGTTGCAAACATATTTTTTACCAGTTGAGTAGGAATGGAATAATATCATAATAAAGGTCAGTATTGTCCAAAAGGGGATAGATGGCCACCTTCCACTCACATATATATCTTGCATTGTCCTCACTTTTCTCATTTTGTCCTAGACCAGTAAGAGCATTATCTTGGGTCTGTACCAATCTATGGATTGGAAACTGCTAGAATGAAGAATGGAAAACAGTTAAGTAGGCAGCAATAACGAATCCCAGGGCTTTGGTGGACTATAACAACAGAGCACTGAAGAAATATGGCCTATCTGGAGTTAACCATTGCCCTTAAAACGATATTGCCTCCATAACAAGTTCAGTGATTTTTCTGTTGACATGGACCTAGCAGACCACGCCTGGAGTACTCTGCCAAACTTAAG
This sequence comes from Cheirogaleus medius, assembly GCA_008086735.1. Lineage (NCBI taxonomy): Eukaryota > Metazoa > Chordata > Mammalia > Primates > Cheirogaleidae > Cheirogaleus > Cheirogaleus medius. The sequence goes on along the minus strand of VBSM01003204.1, from coordinate 50,880,398 downwards.
TATGGCCCCAAACTAACTCTGGGTGATGAGAGGATTTGCTATCATGTTATACGATAAACCAGGACATTTAACCTAAAAGACGACTTGGGTATGTTTGCAGGGGTGGAAGGAATAAGAGTTTAAACGGTATTACGTTTAAACTCTCTGTCAAGTTCACAAGCCGATGACTTCCCCAGAACATTACTCAGAGAGCTTCAGTGGCCCACCTTTTCATCAGCAACCAAATTATGACCTTGCTCCCCTAGTCATGATTGGCCAAATCTAGTCCAATCAATTCTCTACCTGAGTTTGAATTTGGGACTGAGATACTTTGAGTTGGTTTTTGGTTAAGGGAGTATCAAGAAGAACTTCTAACAGAAAGAGCTCTTCAAAATCAAAAAGGCTTCTCAGAGAGCAAGTATGTGTCTCTTACTTGAATTAAATCTCTTCTCTCCCCTTCCCCTTCCTAAGTAGAGAAACTAGGCAGCTATTTGCCAGGGTTTTTAGCCTAAGGTATTCATATATCAGAAAATTATTTAGACCAGATAAAACCCCTAAATAACTTACAAACTCCCAGAGGCTGTGGTATGAGATGATTTCAGATGATTCCATGGATGGATGTTTTTATTTTAATGCTTATGTCTATTAGTTTATTTTCATACATTTCAGTTAAAAAATACTTCTAGGACATCAAACTCATAAATTCATGAGTATTATCTAGAAAAAGGCCTAATCTATGTAAATAAGAAAAAGATGAGTTTTAAAAAAACTACTACATAAATAGAATATAAGGAAAAGATCATGATAGTGAGTCACAAAGGAGGCTCAACTACCCCAAAAAAGTTTCCAGCAAAAGCAATTGAAATGTTAATGCTCACTGATATCATTAGCAATGCAAATTTGCACATAATAAACCAAAGGGTGAAACCCACTGAGGCACTGGGCTTCAAGAAACTGGCTTGGATGATTCAGAGAGTGAGTAGTAATAACTAACATTTGTTGAGTGGTTAGGATCTGTCAGGCATCGTTTAAATGCTTCACAAGTATTAATTTAACTCATATGATTCCTGAAACAACTTTATGGGGAGGTAATTATTGTGATGCCCATTTTCCATTTGGGTCCACCGAAGCATGGAGAGTTTAGTAACTTGCCCGATTTTCTGCCATTAGTCACAGAGAACCTGCTTTTTCTTGAATAAGTCTCACATTCCAGCCTGCTTATTTTGAATTTGAATTGAATTTTTGTTTTTGGGTACTATATCTTATTCATTTATAACTCCCCAGGGTCAGCACCATGCCTGGAACTTGGTAAAAAATAAATAAATGCATGAGTAAAGGAATAGGTGCAATGATGGTAGCAGTTTGAAATGACCCCAAAATTTTCTCCACATTTGCTTATTTTCCATTTAAAACCATAAAATCTAGGCAAATCAATCAAAGTACTCAATGGAAGTCCCAGGTCAAAGGATTCCCTCCTCTCACAGACTGGGCTGTGGCCAAAGCTAGGACTTAGCAAACCCTCAATTAGTTGCTTAGAAAGCACAATGATGTAAGCTGAGGGCTTGACTTGTGTCTGATGTCTTAAAAAGTCCACTTTGCCAACTAATGGCCCATGATCCTTTCAATTTGACTACCCCGTTGCTATCATAGTTCTCTTTCCCCATTTATTTCCCCTCTCCCACAACACCATTAAGAATGCTCACAAGACCTAGAAGAAATTCTTCCAAACAGCCAGTTCTTCCATCAAATGCAAGGGGCTCGGTTACTACAGTGCTGCCTAGAGAATTGAGAGAGGGTGTGGGAAGGGGAGTAGGAACAGTAACATTTCAGGCCTGTCTTGTGCAGCAGGGTATAGCCTCCATGACTTTAGGGAATAGGGATCTCAAGTTGGGGCTCTTTGCTGTAAAGTGGTTGGGGTATTTCCTGCTTTTTAAGCTGTCTACTTTCCTTGGCAATTAGTCCATTGGTACATGATTCAGAAACAAATATGAATGAAATATGAAACTTTAATCCTTTTAACAAGTAAGTTCAAGCCTTTTGTATTATGGTCACATCTAAGGCAGGAGAATTCCTTCCTTCTACAACCTCCTCTGCTCACTTCTCCACCCTGCCTAAATCATGCACGAATTTGTATTATGGTCATATCTAAGGCAGGGCATTTCCTGCTTTCACAACTTGCAGCTGTACTTGGCAATTATTAAATCAATATGTGATTCAGGAACAAATATGAACTTTCATCCTTTCAGCAGTAAAGACAAGATTTTTCATATTGAGCTCAAGAATGTTGGTCATGTTGAGGCTATTCTAATCTATAGAAGAAAATAAACTTTTATAATTTTTCATATTGTTTTCCCTCTACCCCCAATTGCTCACTCATGGACAGGGATAGTGAGAAAACAGATACAGGTTCAGAATCTTCTTTATACTTTTCCAGTCTAATTTTATTTTTTCATTCACTGATTTATTCATTCAACAGATATTAACTACCTTCTACATTCTATACTTAGCGGGGCCTAGTTGGCCTTGATTCCAAGCTGCAGGTGGGCCTAGCAGGCTATCCAGGATATGACTTTTTTTCATGGCAATGGCAGATGTGCTAAAGGGCAAGCCCAGTTGCACAACTACATTTCTGGTCTCTGCTTATATCATGGCTGCTAACATCCAATGGGCTAAAGCAAGCTACGTTCAAAGTCAAAGGGCAGGTAAGTACACTCTGTCTCTAGTGGGAGGAACTGTAAAGTCAGTTGGCAAAGAATATAGATACACTGAGGAATGATTGAGAACAATTACACAATCAATCATGCTGACAAAAGATATCATGACACAGTTTCAAAAAGCTCTATGAACCCCAAGTAGTATAAAATACCTAAAAAATTAAAACTTAAGCAGATTATCATAAAACTTTACCAAAGACCAAATGTTTTAAAATCTAGGTATTATTATTATTCAGGTGTGGTGAGGACAACATCAAGAGACAATTACCATTGAAAAAATAGTTTGTTACTCAAATACCATACTTGGGGTGCCTTATAAACAACAGAAATCTGTTTCTCACAGTTCTAGAGGCTAGGAAGCCCAAGATCAAGGCATTGACAGATTCAGTGTCTGGTGAGGGCCTGGTCCCAAGACAGTGGTCTTTGGCTATAAATCACATGGAAGAAGGGGCAAGGGATCTCTCTGGGGTCCTTTTCCATAAGAACACTAATCCATGCCTTCATGACCTAATCACCTCCCAAAGAATCCACCTCCTAATACCTTAGGTTAGAATTTTGACATATGTATCTTGGGGAGACATAGACATAAACATAAACATTCAGTCCACTTTGGGTATAAGCTATATATAAGATCAAGTAAGGGCTGGGCGCGGTGGCTCACACCTGTAATCCTAGCACTCTGGGAGGCCAAGGCGGGAGGATCGCTCAAGGTAAGGAGTTCAAAACCAGCCTGAGCAAGAGCGAGATCCCGTCTCTACTAAAAATAGAAAGAAATTAATTGACCAACTAAAAATATATATACAAAAAATTAGCCAGGCATGGTGCCACATGCCTTTAGTCCCAGCTACTTGGGAGGCTGAGGCAGAAGGATCGCTTGAGCCCAGGAGTTTGAGGTTGCCGTGAGCTAGGCTAATGCCACGGCACTCTAGCCCGGGCAACAGAGTGAGGCTGTGTCTCAAAAAAAAAAAAAAAAGATCAAGTAAGAATTCAGTAGGCTTCCTATGTATTTCACTTCTAGGAACACCATGATTAAGTAGCCAATGCCTTAGGCCTGCACAGACTATTATGATTGCTGCTTTGATTTTGCTGTCCGTTATACATTATAGTAACAATACCTCCCCTTGCTTTTGGCAGTTGAGTGCCATTCAACCCCTGCCACACTGGGATCTAAATTATTCCCATTTCATTTAGGTTTTCCAATTGAATGACTTGCACACTCTAAGGTCTGGCCTACAGAGGAGAGCAATCATAAAACTCTTCAAAGATGATGGGGCTACCCTCATAAATTTATTACTCACAGTCCTGGTGAAAGGTATATCTTCTGGATCCTACCAGTGTGGATGAATAAGTCTTAAATGACAAATCCACTCTAACATTCCATGTGATACCTTCCACCATGTTATAACACAACAAGATTAATCTTTACCAGATGCTGGTAACATGCTGTTGGGCTTCCCAGCCTCCAGAACTGTGAGCTAATTAAACTGTGCTAATTAAAGTTCTTTTCTTTATAAATTACCCAGTCTGTAGTATTCTGCTATAGCAACAGAAGACAGACTAAGACACCCTAAGGCACTGAATCTTCCTCTAAATTAAACCAAGGGAGGTCAGGCATTTCCAATTTGTTCATGGTGGGCCATTTTTTGATCCATGTTTTAGCCAACCACCTAAACAAATAATTAGAGTTCCTTCTAACTTTTCAAACATCAACATTAAATGTACAATCTCTGCTTTGTGAGCTCATATCAGCAAATTCAGCCTGATACAAGTTTATGTTCCTTCCACCATTATCCCACATTGTCAATATCCATATCCATGCTTTCCCCAGATTTCTGCTTTTATAAATTCGAAAACTCAAATAGTTCTTTTGGAGTTTAGTATACCTCCTCATGGGTTACTTTTTGTACTTCACCTTAAGGGCCTGCTGGGACTTGAGTCTAGTTATAGTTCTAGAAACAAAGAGGGAAGGTGGGAATGGGTACCAAGGAGAACCAGTATTGTCTTGTTTGGCAACTCCTCTTGGGGGAGGCCATTAACATTTACTAAAGCAATGTTAATGTTTTACTAAAGCAGGGTTAATCCCCTCAGATGGAGGCAGAAAGACTTTTGGAAAGGCTGACACTGCTGGGGTTGGGAAGGCCACTTCTACTGGAGGTAGGAGACCTCTCTCACTGGCAAAGAAGACTCATTACAATTTAGTGGACTGACTGCCTAGTTTCATCAGGGTATTCCCATATGCCCCCATCCTAACTTACAGGACCCTATTGTTTCCCAATCAATGCCTTCACTTTAACAGTAGATACTCTGTGAGGCTGGGAGTTCAACTTGCATTTGAATTCAGTCAATCACAGCATGAAGTTCTGTATTGCTTTTTCAGTAATTTCAGCCCTGTGGCGATAGAAGAAAATGCTCTCCTTGAGGGTACACCTAGAAGCTCTTGGGATTTAGGTCATTTGTGCAGTGTTTAACCTGGGAATTCAAATCTCTGAGCTCATCCTTTTCTTTCACTACTTTATGCAGCAACATTAGAAGCAACAAACCAATATCATATTTCCTACTTTTCCAAAAATGTTAGAAAGTATCATATACAGAGTTACTTAGCTTCTTGCTTTTTAGCAGTGGTGGATTAGGTATATCCAATGCAGATATTTAGTGTATCTCTATAAATAGTTCATGCCATAGACTATTAGTGCTCTTTTTACTACTGGAAATAGAGTAATTAGTTTCCTTAAATCTAATTATATTAGCAAATTCCAGAAACCACAGAACCAATTTATAAAACTCATCCTGAAAGTTTGGTTCCTCTAGAATCACTCTTGATTCAAAAATTTCCATGAGTCAGGGTTCTCCAGAGAACTAATTATAATATAATTAAATAATAATAAAATATAATTAAATAATATGATTAAATAATAAATTTATTATGGAAATTGGATTTATGGAGGTTGAGAAGACCCACAATCTGTTATCTGCAATCCTGCTGGAAAGCTGGTGGCATAATTCAGTCCGAGTCTGAAAGCCCAAGAACCAATGTGGGCAGGAGAAGGATGTCCCAGTTCAAATAGAGAGAGAGAGTAAATTTACTCTTCCTCTGACTTTTTATTCTATGTATGTCTTTAACAAATTGGATGATGTCGGCCTATGTTAATGAGGGTGATCTTTACTCAGTCTACTGATTCAAATGCTAATCTCTTCAGAAATATTCTTGCAAACACACCTAGAAACAAGACCAGTTGGACACCAGAGCAAGACTTCATCTCAACAAAAATTAATTTTAAAAAATTAGCCAGGCAGGTTGGTGCACATCTGTAGTCCAAGTTATTCAGGAGGCTGAGCCAGGAGAATTGCTTGAGCCCAGGAGTTCAAAGTTACAGTGAGTTGTAATCATACCACTGCACTCCAGCCTGGATGACAGAGCAACACCCTGCTTATAAATAAATAAACTAACAAATATATAAATAAATAACAAAAAGAACACTAGATAGTAACTTGAAGCCATATGAAGAAATAAAGATGTCAGTGAAGATAAATACATGGACAATTATAGAAGCTAGTATTATGTAGAAATGGTTTGTGACTCCACTTTTTGTTTTCTACCTAATTTGAGATTAATAGGTTGAAGAATTTTTAGTCTAAAAGCTAGTAGTACTGTAACTTTGGTTCATAATTCCTGTTGACCAAAGTTGAGGCTTTTGAGGCAGAAATAATTTGATGAAGTGTTCCAGACTCTGTTATAAATTAGAAGGTTTTTAAGAAAGTTTAGAAGGGAAAGAGACTCCTCATATCTAAGTTGTCCTTTTTCATTGGTGGGTACAATACAGAAGTTACAATCATTGGCTAAGATTGTAAAATATAGGCTAAAATGTCTCTGTGCAAGACAGTCAGTAAACCAACATGATTAAGAAACAAATCAGCATCCTTTGCAATGTCAATAGATTGTGCATTAGTCAGTATATCAACAATTTGTTGTTAGATTTAGTTCACTAGTATTTTGTTGAGGATTTTTGGATCTATGTTCATGAGAGATATTCGTCTGTAGTATTTTTGTTGTTGTTGCTGTGTCCTTTCCTGGTTTTGATGTCAGGGTAATAGAGCCTTCATGGAATGAGTTAGGAAGAATTCCCTCCTGGATGTTATGGAACAGTTTCAGTAGGATAGGTGCTAGTTCTTCTTTGTAGGTCTGATGGAATTTGGCTGTGAATTTGTCTGGTACAAGGCCTTTTTTGGGGAGAGATTTTTTTATTACTGTTTCAATCTTGCTACTCATTATTTATCTGTACAGGTGTCTTATTTCTTCCTGATTCAAGCTTGGGGGATTGTGTTTACAAAAATGTATCCATTTCCTCTGAGTTTTTTAGTTTGTGTGTATAGAAGTTTTCATAGTAGTTATGGATGATATTTTTGTATTTATGTGGTATTAGTTATAATGTCCCCTTTGTCATTTCTAATTGAGATTATTGAGTCCTTTCTCTTCTATTTCTGGTTAATTTGACTAGTGGTCTATCAATTTTATTTACCTTTTCAAAGAACCAACTTTTGTTTCATTGATCCTTTGTATTTTTTGGTTTCCATTTCATTTAGTTCTGCTCTAATCTTTGTTATTTCTTTTCTTCTGCTAGCTTTAGGTTTAGTTTCTTCTTCTTTTTCTAGTTCCTTTAGGTATAACATTAGGTTGTTAATTTGTGATCTGTCTGTCTTTGAAGTTCTGTCATATTTTTTCTTATATTATCTATTTCTGTAGTGGATTTTTCATTCATGTCATGAATTATTTTTGTTTGTTTGTTTTCTTGGTGTTGGTTCTCAACTTTCTCATCAATCCCATTGATCTTACTTGCCATCCATTTTCTGAATTCTATTATTTGACACTTCAACAATTTCCTTTAGGTTTTAGTCCATTGCTAGAGAGGTACTGTGATCCTTTGGGTTGTTAAGAAAGTCTATTTTTTCATTTTGCCAAAGTTCTTATGCTGGTTCCTTCTCACCCAGAGTTTAGAAGCCAGCTGTTCCTTCTTTCCAGAGCAACGTCACTGCACAGCCTCTAGTCAGGTCTCTGTACTAGTCTGGAGGCCTACTGCGGTGTAGGGGCCCTCCCTCAGCTTCCATTGCAATGTCCACTGGGGAAGCGTGGGAAAGGGACAGAGGGTTTCTCTGGTCAAGAAAGGCCACTAGGAACAGAGATCATGACAGTTTTACGATAGCTTCCCAGAATCACTATGTCCCAGGCAAAAGCTTTTCAGCAAAAAACCCCTAGGGGGCTCTACTGCTTGATTCAGAAAGATTTTGTTCACATCTCTCATCTCTATACCTAGGGAGATATAGACAAAGGAAGCAAGAGATCTGGGTTGTAGTCTTGGCTTTGCCCATCACAATTTTATATATATATATATATATATATATATATATAGTCACATTTTCTAATAAGCTCTTTTAAGTGAAAATTACTGACTATAATTTTTTTAAATGAAGAAATAATTTTTTTTATAAAATAAACAATTAAGAAATCAAAGTTATCTTTTTGGTAAATCCATCTGATCCTGAATTTTTTTTTTTTGGTTGGGAGATTTTTTAAATTACTAATTCAATCTTGCTACTCATTATTTGTTTGTTCAGGAGTTCTATTTCTTTCTTGGTTCAATCTTGGGAGGTTGTATGTTTCCAGGAATTTATCCATTTCTTCTGAGTTTTCTAGTTTATTAGCATATAGTTGTTCATAATAGTCTCTGATCATCTTTTATATTTCTGTGGTATCAGTTACAATGTCTTATTTTTCATTTCCAATTGTGTTCATTTGGATCTCCTCGCTTCTTTTCTTAGTCTAGCTAGTGGTTTATCAATTTTATCTTTTTGAAGAACCAACTTTTCATTTCATTGATCCTTTGTATTTGTAATTTTTTTTTTGTCTCTATTTCATTTAGTTCTGCTCTGATCTTTGTTATTTCTTTTCTTTTGCTAACTTTGGGTTTGGTTAGCTTTTGTTTTTCTAGTTCCATGAGGTGGAATGTTAGGTTGTTAATTTGCAATCTTTCTACTTTTTTAATGTAGGCATTTAATACTATAAACGTCCTTCTGAGTGCTTTTTCTGTATCCCACAGGCTCTCATGGTTTTTTTTTGACATAAAGCAATTGTTAGATAATGCAGCTCAGTAGAAAATCAGAACTGTGAAATTTGGGGCATGACAAAAGGCAGTATCTGCAAAATCAAGTGGAAGAAATGACTCAATACACAGAACAAAATATAGGAAGAGATAGAAATTACATGGGAAAAAAATCAAGAGACTATAGGCTAGATAGACTTACCCCATGGATAACTGAAGCTCTAGAATGAGAAATAAAAACAGAGACAAGGCAATAATAATCAACTCTCAGAAGAAAATGTCACTAAAATTAAGAAAAACTTGAATCTATAGATTGAAGTGTTCAAGTTTGAATAGGAATGCTAAAAAAAATTATGTCTGGTAAAATTTCTAAACTTTTAAGATAAATTTAACAGCTTACAGACAGAATCTATACCTACTATATTGGTAAGGATGCTTTTAGCAGCAAGCATCAGAAATATCCAAGTGGCTTTAAAAATAAGGATATTTTATATATATGTATATTGATATTATATATACACACACACATATCGACACACATGTGTACACATACACACACAAAGCCCAGGGGTAAAAGCACCCTAGAATTAGTTAATTCAGTGGCTCAATTATATCAGTAAAGAAAGACCAGACTTTTTAAGAACTCATTATTCCCCCTTTATCCTCAGACTACCTTCTTTCATGGCAGAAGTTATCACAATGCCAAAGCCAGCAAATGAATTTTCTCTCCTTCTGTCCTAGTGGCAGTAGCTGTTAATTTCCTATCCATGATCCACCTTCCTCTTCTTCATTGCTAAGAAAACCTTGATTTTGTGTCCAGCTAAACACTCTTTCCAAGACTTCCTTTAGGGATGACCATATGATATAATTTTGGACCACAAAATGTAAGCAGAAGCTTGTGTGATAGTTAATTTTACCTGTCAACTTGACTGGGCCTCCGAGTATCCAGAAATTTGTTTAGACATTATTCTGAGTGTATCCGTTTTGGTATGAGATTAACATTTTAATCTGTGGAATAAAGCAGATTGCCTTCCATAATGTGGATGGGCCTTATCCAATCAGTTGAAAGCCTAAATAGGACAAAAATCCTGACCCTCCCCTGAGTGAGAGGAAATTTTTCAGGAGACTGCCTTTGGACTTCATCTGCAGTATCAGCTCTTCCTGCCTGATAACTTTTGCCACTGCAGATCGAAGTTGCCAGCTACCATAATAGTGTTAACCAATTCCTTTATATATATGTACACACACGCACACACACCGACACACATATATCTCATTTTATATATACGTGAGTGTGTATATATATGTTTATGTATATATATACATGTGTACATATATTTCTGTTTCTCTGAAGAATCTTGACTAATACAGTTTGGTAGGTAGTTTCTGGAAAGCATTAGCTTTGAGATATGAGAGGATAGTAGCAAGTGGTCACCATTATCCTACCCCTTTTTTCTTCTTCCTGCTTTTAAGTGATGACTGGAGCTGGAGCTACAGCAACCACCTTGCAACTATGAGGAAAAGGTCAAAGAAATTTTGGGTATGTAGGCCCTGATATCAGAAATGCTAGTATCTAATATCAGCAACTGCCTGACTCTGGGCTTGGTGATATGTGAGGAAAATATTTCCCAATATTTAAATGCCATTTTTGTTGGATTTTATGTTACTTCCACTTGAAAACTTTCCTAATTTGAAAGACTGTTGTTCTCAAAAGCCAGAAAACTTTTTCTTTTTTTTTTTTAAATTTGGT
>VBSM01003204.1:50779052-50861274 GCA_008086735.1 Cheirogaleus medius | reverse complement strand
ATGTGGTGCTTGTTTTTCCATTCTTGAGATACTTCACTTAGTAGAATGGGTTAAAATCTAGCATCTAATAAAATGAACAATCTATATTATTACTAAGTGGTATATATTTTAGAAGTGCAAATATATGGTCTAAAATCAATCATTTAACATCATTTATTATGATGGCAAATTAAAGGAAAAAAACACACATGATCATATCAATACTTACTGAAAAGTTATTGGCAAAATTCAGCAGCCTCACCTAATATAATCTCTACATAAAATGGAAATAGAAGGAAAAGACAATAAATGGAAAAGACAATAAATGACAAGTACATGAAATCTAGTAAATCTAGTAAATTCTCATTCATTCAATAAATATTTAAGTACTTACTAGTACTAGGCACACTCTGGTAATACAATAGTGAATGTGATAGATAAAATCTGTGCTCTTCAAAGCTTACAGTACAGTAGGAGTAACAGGTAATTTATCGAAGGCTTTGATGTTGAAGGAGGATACGGGAGCCCATGAGAAAACACTAAGCCCAGTGAAGGCAAAATCATTATACCTGCCATATAAGGTAATATTCACAGTTTCCAAGGATTAGGACTTGAATATATTTGGGAGCCATTAGTCAGCATGTCACATTCTCTCTATTTATAAGGACCCTTGTGATTACATCACTGGACCTACCTGGATAATGCAGGATAATCACCATATCTCCAGATTCTTGACATAATCACATCTGTAAAGTACCTTTGCCACATAAAACATCTTATAACAAAACTCCTTCAGAGAGTGACAAGTTACCAGTAATACGTCTTTAGGTTAAAAGGATGGTGATTGGAGAAAATATGTCTAGGAGAGAGAATAACCTTTACAAAGGCCTAAAGTAAAACCAAAGTAAACCAAATGTGGCTGAAGTATAGAGTGAAAGGGGAATGAAGAATGTTATAAAACTGGTGATGAAGGCTCAGCAGATCAGAAAAGATCTGGAAGCCACATCTAGGAGCCTGGACTTTACCCCATATGCAATGTGAGGGCACTGGTGAGTTTGAAGCAGAAGCATTGTGCTGGTTCTTCTGTTTCCCATACCTCCAGATCCATTTCCTGCCCTTCTCTTCTCCTGCCTTGGAAAGCTTATCCCCACAGGGTCTGTCACCCTGTCTCCTTTGCCTACAATGGGGTGCCTATGCCTCATTTCCCCTTGCTTCAGTTTATATCTCTGACAGTGGGTGTATCCCTCCTTGACTGCAGGCCCTGCCAGGCAGCCCTTTTGCAGCTCCAGCTTTCACTGAGTAACTATTTCTTGTCCCTTTGAGCCTACAGACGGATATGACTTCCGTCGTTTCTAGTCTTTTTAATCCTGCCCACACCTCTAAGTCGCCCCTTCATCAGAGCTTTTCATTTGAATCATCTGAATTAAAGTCTGTTTCCTTTTGGGCCCCTGACTGATACAGGCATGATTAGGCCATATTTGTGTTTTACAAAGATCCCTTTGGCTGCTTTATGGAAAACAGACTGAAGGATGGCAAGACTGGCTCCAAGAAGACCAGTGAGGAGGCTGTTGCAATTCTGGAGGTAAGAGAGGATGGCAGCCTGGGCTCAGGTAGCAGAAGTAGGGCTCAGGAGTGAGAAGTTTATCTCTTTGACAAAATTGTATGTGTGATATTTCAGGCCCAGCCACATGCAATTACAAAGGCTTTACCTGGAATGCCTCATAGGAAAAGCAGCCTTCCCCATACCAGAGTGGTGCACAGCCAGTGCACTGTAGTCTGTGAAGAGAGTTGCAGTCAAGGACTCACGCCCTCCTGGCCAGCCATGCTCTTATATCATACATTTCTGCATTCTTAGCCTAGGCACCTCCATTTGTAGGTCCTTTCCTTATCCGGGTACCTTGAAGACACTTTTTCCATTCTGACTCAGTACTCAGTAGTTTTCTACTTCTAGCCTTCCCCTTCTTCCTCACCTCTGGCCCCAGGGTCTATAAAACTGAAGGAGCCTTTTGGTTGGGGCTCCCTCATTGGTGAGTCGACTGCACCAGCTCACTGTTTCATGGGGGGAAATGCAAGGGGGAGTTGGCACTTTCTCTGATTTTAGGCTTTTCCTTGTACTATCACAGTAAATTTTTAAAGACCTGGATCTTCCATTTTGGCTAATTTTTAATCAGCTACTCCAATACCTGAAAGCTCAGCTGAGTTCCTGAGAGAAAGAGGCATGTGGATTCCAGAAATATTTGGAAGTAGAGTTGATAGGATTTGGCCATTGATTAGACTGGGGTGGGGGGCGGTAAGGTGGGATGAAGAGCAGTGAGGGAAGGTAAGAAGCCAAGGAAACTGCCTAGGTTTTTTTATTTGAGCATTGGAGTGGATGGTGGTGCCATTCACTGGAACGTGAAACAAAGAGCAGGAGCAGAGGGGCAGGAAAATACTTTCATTTGGGGCATAATACTTCAGAGATGCCTGTGGGTCATCCAAGTCAGATATTCAGAAGATAAGTGGATATGTGAAAAGGAATGTAGAGGAGAGATCTGGATTGTGATATTGATTCAAGAATCATTAATTTATAAAAGGTAATTGTAGATCTGGGCATGGATAAAATGGCCCTGGGAGAATATATAGAATGAGAAGAAAAGATGAGTCTGAGGTTCACCATGGTCTCTTCTTAAAGGTGACCTCTTGGGGTTCTTTAGATAAGTCCCCAATGATGTATTTTTCTATGACTCTATAAAAACCTTTCTTAAACTTATTGAATAAAATAGAGACAGTGGGTTATAATAGAGAGCCAAAATTTAGAGTCAGGATGTGTTGAGTTCAACTCTTCGAGTTTTACTTTACATGAAAACAGGAATAGTAATGGCACTTATAACATTGCTGTATTAAATGAGAAAATGTAGATAAATTAAAGTGCTCATGAAAGAGCTTAGAACATAGCACATGCTCAGTAAATGTGAATATCCTTTCTTTCTAACTCTGTATCTCTCTCAAGGTGGTGTTAAGAATCCTAAGAGTTAATGAAGGTGCCTGGCTAATGGCAAAGCTCTGTCTAAACGAAAGCAGCTGTTATCACACTTGCAGTTGCTCTATTTCTTGGAATAATGAGCTTTGTATATTCATAACAATTGTGTGAAGGATTATTTCCTTTGGTTAACAAATTATTTCTCCTGAACAGCAAAGGATATCATCTCTAAACCAAACCTAACTCTGCCCCTTACTCAAGAAGGTGTCATGCCTCTGAGTCAAACTGCAGAGTACTTTGAGACTTCTTGATTTTAATTTTCCATTGGAAAAATGGAGCAGAGACTAAATTCCAAAGAAATCCAGAAATATGGGGGTTGCTGTGTGTAACCTCATCCCGAGATGAGGTTGCTGATTAAAGCAATCATAGAGATGGGGATTTCCTGCTTTTCTAATTGTTCATATTTTCACATCCTGTTGTTTTGTGTAAAATGTTCTTTTGAGACAGAGACCTGGCAAAAAGTCTGAGTAGACTCTCTGACCACTCTTCCATCTCTTGTACCCATACAGCGGGCAGAGCAGATCCTATACTTCTATGAAAAGAATGCAAATTTAAAAATTAGGCTGACTTGGGCTCAAATATGAGCTTCATCACTAACCAGATATGTGACCTGGGATCAGCCACTTAATCTCACTGAGCCTTAATTTTTCTCTTTGTAATGATAACTTCATTGGAATTCTGGTATGGATTAAATAAAATAATCTATATAAAGCCCCAGGCATATAGTAGATACTTAATAAATGGTAGCCATGATGATATTCATTATGGAGCTTAGACCAGTAGGAGAATGAAGCATGCCAGAAAACATTCCTTGAAAGGAAGAAAGAGAGAAAGAAGGACAGGAAGAGGAATTTCATAGCTTTTAATTCATTTTTCAGGCAGATTAGAAGGGATCATGAGTACCAGAGGGTCACTTGGGGAGCTGCCCAGGGTGTGGAGGATGTCAAGAAATGTTTCTTAGATTGAAGATGAGAAGTAAAATTTCATTTAAACTTCTATTTACATTCAAGGATTCCTCTCAAAAGTTACAAGCTAAAGCAACTAGATGATTTGACTAATATATAGATACTAGGTCTGAGGCTCAGAAGACCTATCCAGAGGACAAGTGGTTTCTAGGTAATATGTCCAGGGTGGGTCACCAAGTTCCAGGCCACCAGGTTAGGGAAGAAAGATGGGACTGCAATTCCCAGAAAGGAAGAATGGATACCATTATCCCAGAGGAATATAGAATAGACTCAGGGTAGAGGGAGGAAACCAGAGAACAAGGCCTGGCAATAGGGACTGCAGAGGTAGCTGGTGTTGTTTGTGTATGTATGTTTGTTTAATGCCCAAGAACTATTTCCATATCTTTGGGTGACAGATCTCTATTTTTCTTTGCAAAAATTGCCTTTCCTGGTGAAGGCCCAGGCCTTCCCAAGGTTGACCAATTCAGTTCTCTTCCTTTGGACTTTGAATCTTCAGTAGAGATTTAAAAGTGAAAAATGTTTAGAGTGAATTCCTCACAGCAGGAGTGCTTTGAGGAGCCCCTACTCCATCAGTTCCTGGTTCCCAGATCCTATTGTTTCTTACACTGGATTCTCCAGGTTTCTTGCAGTTCTGCATGTCACCCGATATCCTTCCAATAAATCCTCTTCTGTTTAAGTCAGTCAGAGATGGAGACACAGTCACTCATTCCTGGGACGCTAAATCACACACAACACAGTTTATATGAAAAGAAGTCCTCTAAAATCAAGAGCATGATGACAGTCAACATTACAATACTACTTCCTGGGAAAACTGATTTTTAGCTGCATTCCTGCCCTTCACCATCTTCTCTATATTGCAGGATGCTAAAAATTTACAAACTAGATTCCTCTGTTTCCTTGCTAGGTGGTTTCCAGTCAGATTCTGCCAAAGGCAGGTCTCAGGAAAATACCAGAAGGAGGTGGAAAAGAGAAGCCACATTTTGCCATTTTCTGCCTTTGGATCTGGCAGTAGCAGGAGGCAACCATAGGCTCTGGAAGTACTGGCAGTGAGTCCAACAGCATCAGTGGCGCTGTAGGCTCCCGAGTTCTTGCAATGTCAGTAAGAGTGAAGATTCTTAGCCTCCTGGAAGATAACAGCAGCAACCTCAAAAGGGCCCTGGCAGCTTCAGCAACAAAGCTCTTGTGAATTCTGGGTGCCATCATCGGCCCTATTTGGCCCCCTTGGATTTTATTCCCTCTATATGAATGCCTAAAATAATTCTGCTTTCCTAATTGGGCATTAACCAATAACTGGGAGTGATTTACTATTAAACTTTTGGAGGGAGTGTTAACACCTGAGCAGAATCAGTATGATGTAGTGCAGTTGGAAAGACTTGTGTTTAAACCTGTCTCCACCACCTATTAGCAATGTTATCTTGGCAAATACCTTAACCAAGCCTCAGTTTCCTTATTTCTAAAATAGGGATGATAGAATCCCTCATATGGACGTTATGTAGATTAAATAACATAATAGTGTCTATATAATGATGTGATGTACATAGAGTAGCCAGCACTTAACGGGTACTCAACAAATTTTAGTTTCCTACATTTTCTCCCAGCACTTGCCTGATTATGCTTTGGAGGCATGAACATACCAGGGGTCCCCAACCTATGGTGAGTTGTATAATTAGTTCATTATATATTACAATGTAACAATAATAGAAATAAAGTCTACAATAAATGTAACATTCTTGAATCATCCCCAAACCATCCCTTCCATCCCTCCCCAGTCCATGGAAAAACTGTCTTCCATGAAAATGGTCCCTGGTGCCAAAAAGTTTGGGAACCGCTGACACAGACACATTCCAGACATTTGTGTCTCAGTCAAGCTTAAAACTCAGGAACTAGGGTACAATAGAAATGGATTATAGAAGGAAGTCAGATTATGGAGAGGAAATTAAGCACTTGTTGACAGGGAATGTTATGTGGGATTTCTAGAAAGAATACTTCCCAGAAGACAAATACAATACAAAAATATTTTTAAAACACTCACTCAGAGACAACCTAATTCAAATCATACATACAGATCTGTACTCAGAAAAAAGATGTTCCCTTCACACCTGTAATCCTAGCCCTCTGGGAGGCCAAGGTGGGCAGATCATTTATGCTCAGGAGTTCGAAACCAGCCTGAGCAAGAGCGATACCCCATCTCTACTAAAAGTAGGAAAAAATAGGTGGGCGTGATGGCCTGCACCTGTGGTCCCAGCTACTCCGGAGGCTGAGGCAGGAGGATTGCTTGAGCCTAGGAGTTTGAGGTTGCTGTGAACTAGGCTGACGCCACAGCACTCTGCCCTGGGCAACAGAGTGAGACTCTGTCTCAAAAAAAAAAAAAAAAAAGAAGTTCCTACCTAAACATGGGAATTAGATATTCCTTTGGAAGAGAAAAATGGGCTGCCGATCCTGCTGTGCATACTTCCACAATTCACTTGGAAGACAGTATAGATTGTTTTAACCTGTCTGTATAGAAATTTCACATTTCCTATGATTTAGTGTAAGTCACGGTGGATGTTAAGAGAGAAAATGTCTTGTCACAAGATGTGCCTTTGATCCTTCACAGTGCTGGATCTCTAAAATTAAGTGTTTGGAGTTCAAAGGAGATAAATAAAAATGACTAAGAGGTCATGACAGTGTCTTCATGAGAAAAGATTAGGGATTAAAGATGTTTGGACTGAAGTGGAATTATAGGATACTAGTATTGGATGATGCTTTAAAGACCCTCACCTCCAATTCCCTTATTCTTATTAGCTGAGAAAACCTAAGTTCAGAGGAGGGAATTGTTCCTAAATTAGATTTGAAGGCAGAAATGTAACCAGGTTTCCTATACCTGGGAGGGAGGCCCTCAAAAGGTGCTATCCTTCTGGGAGGACCCTGGTTGGAGCCTTTTTCCTCTAATAGTGGGGCTAGAGGATGGAGCCAGGTCAGTGGTGAGTCTGTGCCATTGGCTGGTGGGGGATACCCCCACATATAAATATCCCACCCTGTGAATATAGCCACTGATGTTTCAATCTAGTATTGAGTAAATGGACACTTGCTTTCCCATATCTCCTCCAATATATTTCCATCATAATCTTAACAACTATCATAACTATTACACAAATTATCAAAAGTCCCCACTTTTGAAGAATGTATTGATATATTCTAGCAAGAGATAGAGATTGGCCCAGAAAGCACATTTCTTGATATCCAGTCCAGTGTTCTTTCCAGTTTCCCCCAAATAACTAACAGTAGTATTCAAACGTACTAAAATATGATGCCCTACATGGGTCTGATAAGCAGATTTTATCTTCCTTTAAAAGAGAGTTGTAATAAGTAGTCAAAATTTCTAGCAGACACAGCAGAAGGATTTAAGGCAAATGCTTTAATTTTGCACTAATGGCTATTAAAGTTGTCATAGAATCACCATTTCTGGAGAGATTGATATATAAGTGGGGCAATTTGAAAGATAAAGATAACCAGAAAAATAAATTTAGCTCACACTTTTCCCACTGAATATGATGACAAATGAGGCTGAGAGGACATCCTCACAAGACCTAGGCCAAGAAGAATGAAGGAAGAGACACAACACCTAACACTTAAGAAATTAGGCATTGTGGATGGTGGTTGTTTTTAGCCACTAGTTTTCGGGTTCTTTGTTTTTTTTAAATAACACCTTTATTTAAATATAATTCACATACGCACAATTCACCCACTTAAAAGTGTACAGCTCAATAGTTTTTACTATATTCACAGAGTTGTGTAACCATCACCACAATTTAAGAACATTTTCCTGACCTCAGATGAAACTCATATACATTAGCAGTTATTCCCTTTTCCTTCTCTCATCCCACCCCAGACTCTGGCAACCATTAATCTACTTTATCTTTGCATTTGCCTATTCTGGACCTTTCAGATGAATGGACTCATATGCAAAATATCACTTTTGTATCTTGCTTCTTTCATTCAACATAATGTTTTCCAGGTTCATTCATGTATAGTGCATACCAGTACTTCATTACTTTTATATTGTCAAATAATACTTCATTGTATAGATAGACCACAGTTTGTTTTCCCATTTACCACTTGGTGGACATTTAAATCATTTCCCCCTTTTTTTGCTGCCATGAATAATGGTGCTGTGAAATTTCATGTATAAGTTTTTGCGTGGATGTATTGCTTTTATTTCTCTTGTGTGTTTACCTAGGAGTGGAATTGCTGGGTCATCTAGAACTCTGTGTTTAACCTTTTGAGGAACTTCCAGACTGCTTTCCAAAGTGGCTGCACCGTCTCATGTTCCCACCAGCAGGATCTAAGGGCTTTGACTCTCCACATCCTTTTCAATACTTGTTATTATGTCTCTTTTATACTTTAACCATCCCATTGGTATGAAGTTGTATCTCCTTGTGGTTTTGATTTGCATCTCCTGATAGATAATGATGTTGAGTCATTTTGTGTATTACTGTCTATTTGTATATTTTGAGAAATTGCTTTTTTAAAAAAGATAGCTTTGCTGGACATAAATTTCTTCATTGACAAGTTTTTTGGTTTTTTTTCTTTTAGTATCTTAAAAATGTTATCTCACTGCCTCTGGCCTTCATTGTTTCTGATGAGAATTTCACTGTCAACAATGGCATTCCACTGTACATGACCAGTCTTGAAAGCTCTTTTGCTTTCAAGATTTTTGCTTTGGCTTTCAACAGTTTTATTATAATGTGTTATGTGTGGATATCTTTGCATTTATCCCACTTGGAGTTCATTGAGCTTCTTGGATGTGTGTATTAATGCTTTTCATGAAATTTGGGGAGTCTTTGACCATTAATTCTTTGAATATTTTTTCTGCTCCATTTTATGCCTCCTCTCCTTTTAGTACCCCTAAGACACTTATGTTTGCACACTTAATGGTGTCTCACATTTCCCTGAGGTTCTGCCATTTTTTTCCCATTATTTTTCTTTCTGTTCTTGAGATAGCATAATCTCCATCAATCTATCTTCAAGTTCACTGATTATTTCTTCTGCCAAAACAAATACTGGAAGGTACTGAATAGTGAACAAAACAGATAATGAGGGACAGCAACACTCAGCAGAAGAGAACAATGGTCAATTTCTCATTTTGTGTGGGGGGCTTTTAGCCATGTGGGGTGGCTAAAGCTCTGATAGAAAATCCTAGTCTTACTGGTTTTAAGAATCACAAAAGAGGATTTGGGTTTGGAGCACCACATATGCTTGAAAGTGAGAGGGGGAATCCCAGAAAAGAAGACAGCCAAAGAATGGAAGCTTCAAATTCTGGGTATAAAAGTTGCCCACATTTCTGATTGGCCCTTGAACATGCATATTGGGGAAAGACTCAAAGCACATCAGCTGAGGCTAAAAGAATTGAACTAAAATTTCAGCTACATTCATCACAGAGGAAACACAGTGTTATAGTTTGATTTCATAAAAGTTAAATATATGCTTTTAAAGAATCAGTATTTTTCAGAAGAACATTCAGATTCCAGAGCTTCTACAACATGTCATTCACAATGTTGAAGATACAATCCAAAATTATACAACATTTAAAGAAGTAGGAAAATATACTCAATTCATAGGCGAAAGATCAACAGAAAACAACGTGGGATGACCCAGATGTTAGAATCAATCAACAATTATTTTAAAACTTATATTAAAACTATGCTTGGTGATATAAAGGAATATATATTTGTGATTAATAAAAGGTAGGAATTTTTTTTTAAAAAAGTAGGAAATTTCAGCAGAAGAAAAGAAATTATTTTTTAAAGGCCCAAATAGAAATTCTAGAACTGAAAAACAAAATAGCTGAAATAAAAAATTCTTTGGGTAAGCTTAAGAATGAAATGGAATGACAGAGGAAAGAAGCAATAGGCTTGAAAACAGATCAATAGAAATTAACTAGTTTGAAGAACACAGAGAAAAAAATTTTTAATTAACATAGCTTTATGGATCTGTAGAACAATATCAAAATTTTTAACATGCATGTAATTGGAGACCTGAAAGAAGAAGAGAGAAAAAGTTAAGAGGGAAAATAATGGCCCAAATTCCCTAAATTTAGCATAAGACATACATTTATAAATTTGTGAAGCCTAAAAAGAGATAAATAAGTAGAAAAAACACTCTTAATTACATCATAGTCAAGCTACGAGAGAAAAATATTTGAAGGCAGCCAAAGAAAAAGAATATTCCCTGCATACAGGGAAACAATTTAAATGATGGCTGCTTTCTCATAAGAAGCAATGGGTCCAGAAAACAGTAAAACAATATCTTTAAAGTACAGGGGGAGAAACTTTTCAACTCAGAATTCTGTATGCTGTAACACTTTCTTTCATGAATGAAGGCAAAATGAGATTTTCAGAGAAAGAAAACTGAGAGAAGTCATAACTGAGATGTTGTTACCATCTTTAGGAACAACAAATTGAAGTAAGTTCTCCAAGTCTGAAGGGAAATGAGCCCTCCTATGTTCCGAGGCCTAAGTCAGGGACAGAAATGTAAGTCTGAGTATGATGAGGTTCATCAAAGAGTTTATAGCTTGGAGATGAAATAGAAACCATTTACTTCAATGTTTACTTCAACTAAACATTGGTACTTTACTGAAGTACCAATGGGAGCAGGAAGGCCCAACCCCAATAATGAAAGGTCATAAAAGCCACCGTATTTGTTTACTAAAATGTCTTTTAGGAGGGCATACCTGTAAATTTCCGCATTTTGCCATTTCCACAATTTCATCTGGGAGCCGTATGTAGGGTCGGATTACCCAACAGCAGCTTTAAGCCAAGAGAAAATTGGAGGAAAGAATAAGTGACACCTGATACAGGTTAGCAGAGTTAAACTGTAGACTTTTCTATCCTGGCTCAACCCAGGATATTTGGTTTCTATTGTTTTTCACTAAAAGAAGACAGATCTTTAAGCAATCCTAGCTTCTGTGGTATTAGAGGAAAATAAACTCTAGGAGCTGGAGAGTCAAGATAAACATTTCCAATAGATATTTGAGTAAGCACATTGTTCAAGTCATTCTGGTCAAGAAATTATTTTGACAACGGGGAAAAGAGCCTCTTCGAATTAATCTTTTAAAGAGATTAACCCCAGGTGTATGTATGAGCTGTTAAAGGAAGAGGAAAACTGTGTAACACGATGATCCTGTGAAATCAGTGGGTCAGAGACGCGTTTCCCGGAGGGGGGCATACTGCCCGCGCTCCCGGAGGTGCACCGGGGTCGCGCATTGGGTCCGCCTCGAGCCATGGGCCGCGTGTGCCCGTTCCCTGCACAAGGCTCAGCGTGGCTGAGGCGCCTGCTCCGAGTCTCCTGCACACTAGGCCGTGTTGTTGTTGCCCTCCTGCCACGCTGAAGCGCAGCCAGCTAAAGCCCAGCCTCGCACCCCCGATGCCCCCGCGCTCCTTAGGAGGTCGTCTGCTGCTGTGACTGCAGCGCGCTTTAGCCAATTAGAAATTACAAGGCCTGCAAACTTGGCACGCACCTGTGCAAGCACATGGGATAGACCATTTGTGACTATGAAGGGTGTGTCAAGGTGTCGTGAGCAGCGCAAGGTCAGACATCACCAGGTCCACGCACGTTTGTGTCTTTCCACAAGGTCAGGGTTTTACTGATGCTATTTCAATCATAAAAGCCCGGTGCTATGCGTAGTGCCCAAGGAGGCAATTCTTATTACTACTCATTCACTGAGCGAAGGAGGATACAGACTCAAGCCAATCCACAAGCCAGTCAGTATTGCAAACCATACCTAGTAATATACTTAATAAGTATATAAATGTTATAAAATTAAAATTTCCACATCAAAGTAACATTTAACATCAAGGGAAAAGGGGATAGGAAAATGGGTTAACGAACCAGTCCAAGGAGAGCAACATGGACATGAGTGTGCTGGGCTGATTCCGACTGTTGTCAACATTTTCTATCCAAAACAATAACCACAAAACAAGTATTTCCATGTATACTTGGTCAAAACCTACATCTTTATTATACCTCCAATGAGCAGTGCTAGGCACAGAGGATACAAAAATAAAAATGAGGCACCATCAGAGGTTTCCTCCAAGAGGAAATGTCACTCTGGGAGGACACCCAGTGACTCTGGGATTATGCTGCCAACTCTGATTCAAGCTCCGATTCAAGGTCTCCTGGCCCACAGAGTGACATTACTGCTGAGGGTAATAGCTTAAAGAAGGGAATCCCTGGCCTTTGGGTTGGATGCCTTCTGTGTGCCCCTCCAGGCCCACTCTCCACCTCCCACAAACCTGCTTTGTGACCACACAGGCTGACTTTATAGGCTGTTCCACCAGGCAAACTTGCACTCTGTCAAGGTGGTGGGATTTAGTAAGTTTTCACCAAGTGATGCTGCATAGCCAACAAACCCCAATTATTACAACAAATATCTCTCTCTGTCTCGTGTTGCACAGGGCTGAGTGTCAGAAGCACATCTGTGGCTCCACAGCTCAGCAGCAGGTGTGGGGACACTGCAGATCTATTCCACATGGCTGTCTTCTCATCCAGGGACCTCCACTAAAGAATCACTCCTGGGGCATATTGGAGGACAGTGAGATCAGGGCTTTTCTTTCCTGAGCTTCCTCTTTACCACATTTTTGTGGGTTGGCAGATTCCCTGAACCGAATACTTAGCTGCTGCCTGATAGTTCCTTCCCGGAGCTATGCTCTCTGGGCCCAGCACCTGCTCCCTCTCCATAACCCTTGGCTCCAGGATGCAGCGCCATCCTTGAAAGAAATGCAGCCCTGCCAATACCATGATCTTACTCTGGTGGGCCTGGCATTGGACTTCTGACCTACAGAAGTGGAAGATTACAAATTTGTACTGTTTTGAGCCGCACTAGGTTTGTAGTAATTTATTATGGTAGCCATAGAAAAGTAATACACTCTCTATTCTGTTTTTAGGAAGTGGAGGAAATCTTGAGCCTTGGGAGGCACACTCATGTGATGACTGAATCTAAAAGAAAGCAACCACTGATTCTGTCAAGTAATTGAGCACTTGCTTAAAAACACTTCCTACCTATACTACTCTTCCTGAGATTGTGAACAACATTGCTCAACAAGGACATTTGAAGACTATGAAATATCACCTACACTGGGTTGGGACTCACTGGTGAATCAGTCAAACAATAAAGCCTTGTGTACAAGGAAAAATTAATGTGATCCTGAGAGGGACAGCCTGACTGGGAAATGCCTCTGGGAAGTGAGATGGACAAACTACCATAGTGGAAAAGAGTAGGGTGGGTCTCATGGTTTAAAGTTAGGTTATTAGTTTGGATAGTTCTTCCTTTTTAATGTAGGCATTGACAGCCATACATTTTCCTCTAAAAACTGCATTTGCCATATTCTGTAAGTTTTGATATTTTGTTTTTAATTTTCATTCATCTCAAATTATTTCCTAATTTCACTTGTAATTTCTTCTTTGACTCATTGGTTGTTTAAAAGTGTGTTAATTTCCTTATATTTAAAATTTTTTCAGTTGTCCTTTTGTTATTGATTTCTAATTTCATTGTGCTCAAAAAAGATATTTTGGAAAATTTTAATATATTTTTTAAATTTATTAAGACTTGCTTTGTAGCCTAACATGTAGTCACTCCTGGAGACTGTTGCATGTACACTTGAGAAAAATGTGTATTTTACTATTGTTGGGTGAATGTTCTATATATGCCTGTTAGGTCTAGTTGGTTTATAGCATTTTTTAAGTCCTCTGTTTCCTTACTGATCTGTCTTGTTGTTCCAAATATTATTAAAAGTGGGGTATTGAAGTCTCCAACTGGTATTGTTGAGTTGTCTATTTCTTTCTTCAATTCTGTCAGTTTTTGTTTTGTGTATTTTGGGGCTAAGTTGTTAGTTGTGTACATGTTTATAATTGTTAAATTCTTTTAATGGATTGACACCTTTATATAATGTCCTTTGTCTCTTGTAAACAAAAAATTTGTTTTAAAGTCTATTTTATTTGATACTAGTGCAGCCACACCAGTTCTCTTTTGATTGCTATTTGCATTGAATATCTGTTACTATCCTTTCACATTCAACCTATTTGTGTTGTTGGATCTAAAGTGAATTTCTTATAACAACATATAGTTGGATCATGTTTTTATCCATTTTGCCAGTCTCTGCCTTTGCATTGGGAAGACTTAACCCATTTACTCAGAAGGGCTTACTTCTGCCATTTTACTACTTATTTTCTGTATGTATTATATCTTTTTTATTCCTCAATTTTTCCATTACTGTCTTCTTTTTTTTGATTCTTTTTTTTCTAGTTACCATTTTTATTCCCTTCTCATTTCTTTTACTGAATGTTTTTCTTTTATTCCTGATTACCCTCAGGATTACAATTAAAATTTTAACTTTATAATAATCAATTGTGAATTAATACCAAGTTATTTAATAGTATATAAAAACTCTGCTCCTTTATAGCTCTATCCCGACTTTCTGATGTTTTTGTCACAAATTACATGATTATACATTATATGTCCATCAGCATAAATTTTCAATTATTGTTTTATGCAGTTGTCTTTTAAATCATATAGGAAAAAAAGAAGAGTTGCAATTCAAAAATACCATAATACCCGCTTTTATATTTACCAACGTAGCCACTTTTTACCATTGTTCTTTATTTCTTGATATGATTTCAAGTCACTATCTAGTGCTAATTTCAGACTGAAAGATTCACTTTAGCATTTCTTACAGAGCAGGTATACTAGTGATAAACCCCCTGTTTTTGTTTATCTGGTAATGTTTTAATTTCTTAATGTCTTAATTTCTCCATTTTTGAAAAAACAGTTTTGTCAGATATAAAATTGTTGGTTGACAATGTTTTTCTTTCAGCCCTTTAAATATCATCCCACTGACTTCTGGCCTCCATGATTTCTAAAGAGAAATTGGCTAGTAATCTTATACATGAAGATCCCTTTACATGGTGAGAAATTTCTTCTCTCTTAATGCTTTTAAGATTCTCTTTGGCTTTTGAAAATTTGGCTATAATATGGCTCTTTTTCAGTTAACCTGCTTGGAGTTGAGTATCTTGTATATTTAGAATCTTGTTTTTCATCAAATTTAGAACATTTTTGAACATTACTTTGTCGAAAATTCTCTCTGTTCCATTCTCTCTGTCCTTTTCCTACAGGACCCCCATTATACATATCTTAGTATGCTTGAAAGTGTCCTACTGGCGTTTTAAGCTCTGTTCATTTTTATTTTTCATTCTTTTCTCTTTCTGCTCCTCACATTGAACAATCCCAATGGACTTATCACTGATTCTCACTGCTCAAATCTTCATTATTGCTTCCTGTGGCACTAGCAACTTGCACCAGGAATGTGGGCTGCCATCTTCATAACTGTCAGTGATCTGGAGGATAGGGGATGGAGAATAGCAAGTAGGCAATATAAAATGCCACAGTGCTCTCTTACTGCAATGTATCAGCTTCTCCTTTCTTCATTAGGCTTTCCATGGTTGTGTAAGCTATTGAATTGATTGCAGAGTTCTGTGAAAGTTGATTCTGATGGGTTTTTTTGCCAGCATATTAGTTGCTTTTGTGAAGAGATAGAACTCTGGAGTTTCTTACTTTGCCATTTTTTGTGACATTAATTGAAAGTCCAACTTACTTGATGGACAAGAATGTGTTTAATTTTATAAATGTTTCATGTGTGCTTGAAAGAAGTGTGTATTCTCCACTTGTTGAATTAAGTGCTATTTATATATCTATTTGACCCAGCTCATTTATTGTGTCAACCAAAATTTCTATATTCTTACTAATGTTTTTTCTGCTTGACAACTGTTGGTGATGTATTTGTATTAAATCTCTCACTAGGATGATAGATATGTGTATTTCCCCCTGTAACTATCTTTATTTTATGTACTTATGATTGTGTTAATAGGTGCTTGTTAGCTTATATTTATTTCTTCCCAATGAATTTAATATTTTATCATTATTTGGTAACTTTTTTATCTTTAGTATATGTCTTTTTTTAAAAGCATACAGGTGGATCTTTTCTTTTCAAGTCCAATAATATTAGTTTTTTGACTGGAGCATTTAATCCATGTAATGAGATTGTTGATATATTTGTGTTAAATCTCTTATATTTTATTTCTTCTCCTTTTATTGCCTTTCCTATGCTTTGTTCATGCTCCTTTTTTGATTTCTATTGGATAGACTGCTACTTTTTCTCATCCTATGTTTTGCCTTCAATAGTTCAGAAGTTAGTTATGTGCTCAATTTCTATTATTCTGAAATTCTTCCTGGAAATTTTAATATACATACTTACTGTATCAAAGCCTAAAATTCAGCAGTGTTTTTACCCCATTCCTGAGCAATACAAGGTCCTTGGGAAGTCTCATTCCTATCACCATCTCTCCAGACTTACAGGCTATTTTTGTCATGTATTTAGTTCTAGTTTATTTTTTTTTAACAAGATGTTATCATTATTTATAGTCAATATTTGTTTATCATTTCCTCAATAGTTATAATACTTTTTGCTCTTCAATTCTGCGTATATCTCTGACCTACCATTTGGGTTCATCTTCCTTTTAAAAATATACTTTAAAAGTATATCTTTTAAAGTTTTTTTTTTCAAGGTTTATTGGTAGCAAACCTTCAGTTTTATCTTTATTCTTTTAGGAACATAATATCACCACCAGATCTAGTATCTGTCTATGGCTTAGCAAAATTTTACATAGTCACTTGTATACCTTGCATCTACCCTGAAAGGAGGGAGTTAGTGAGGCAGATTTGGGATTTGGGAAATAGCAGGGGAATCAGGGAGGAAGAACTATAAAGGTCATGAAACCTGGGTGACTAAAAGGGGCGGCCTTGCAGAAATAACAGGAAAATATCTAATCTCACTAGATTAGATAACCCAGTAATGGTTAAAGATCAATCCTATGAATTCTTTCACTAAAATGTACTCTGCAGGAGTTCTGTTTTGCACAAATTCTAAAGAAAGCTGAATGGATGGAAAAGAGATGTAAATCTCTCTTTCAAAAAAAATTTTTTTTCAGAATCTGCTTTTATAGATTTCCTGAGTAAACAGCAGAAGAAAGAGCTACAGCCTCGACCATATCTCAAGGACCGAGTCACTTCTGTGATAATCCCTTTTCCAAGGAAAGGCAGGAAACCAACTTCTGGACTTTGACATCCTTGCAGTCTTTGTTATCTATCTGCTGTTGCTTTTGTTATCAACTGACAGCCATCGCTGTTTTTTTCTCTCTTCGTCCCCCTTAAAATCAGTGAGCCACTTGGCCTCACTGCTGTCATCTCCCTTCTCTTTCTTTGGAATGTCACGCCATCTCCTGGGCTCTTTCCCCCTACCCCTCTCCCTCTTTCTCTCTCTCCTTCTAACAGCTAAAACAAACTGTTTTACTTTTATAACTTAATCTCTGCATGAAAAATCTTTCTCCACCCATGCTGTGAACACATACCAGGCTTTCCACCTCTACAGTGACCATATTTCAGTGTTCACTTATTATTCTGGCTTAATTAGTAATAACATTATTTTTTCATTCTCAGAAGTTTTACAGTTCAGGTAATAAATTATGTGGTCACTTGAATAAAGTCTGTATGACCCAACCCTTAGTTCTCCTGCCTTCTGGAGCCACAATTTCCAGGAGGCAGGGAATTTGGATTTTGCCTGGGCAAAAGACTGCTGCTAGGAGACAAAGAATTCAGAAAAAACTCTGATGGAGTTGCAAGGCTGGAGAGACAAAATCGGAAACTCAAAGGGCCAAGATCCCAGTAAGAACAGAGAGCTGGTACACTGAACCTGCATATAATGAGTTTTTTCCTCAAAACATTTGCCAAATTATATAGCTGCATGGGGGCAGAGACAAAAAGCAATACAAAAATAAAAATAAAATCCAATAATCCTCTTAAAAGTAGAGCTGAAGTTTTAGCAAGTTTTCACTTTTTTGTTTTAGATTTTTTTTGGCAGTCTTACTCTACTGAGGAGATAAGAGTTATAGTTTACAATGGAGCTATGGGAAAATTAAATAATTTTTTTAAAAGAATTCATTCAAAAGACACAAGAAAAGAGAGAAAATGAAGCATAAGCCAGAGGGACAAAATAGGAAAAAATAAAGGAAGATAGAAGTAAATCCAAAAATATCAATTATAGGAAATAAAAAGAGACTGAATGTTCCAGTTCAAAGACAAATGATTACCAAACTGGCAAAAAAACAAGACATAACTATATACTATATAGAAGCAACACATCTTAAATAGAAAGCCACAGAAAGTTTGAAAGAACAAGGATGAAAAGAGATACTTTATGCAGATACATTAACCAAAGAATGTCTGTAGAGCTCTGCTAATAATGGACACAGTAGACTTTAAGGCATGAAGCATAACTAGAGATAAAGAGAGATGTTTTGTAATAATGAAGGGTTCAATATACATCATAAAGACACAGTATTCATCCCTTGTAATCTCCCCAGTATTTGCAAGAATCCTCAGTAGGGCATGCTAATATTCCCTTGTTTGTCACCTCTCCCTCCCATTTACTGCTGTGTGGGTGAAGGGAAACAAAGGATGTCTCCATGATGAGGCATTTCTGACCTCCCTCCTCCTGGCAGACAATTTAGTTTTAGGATATTCCTTTGGCCACGAGGGGGTCCATTCAGTCAGCCGGTGGGGGTGGGAGGTGAGCCTTAAAATTTTATCTTAGTTCACAGTTTCAAGCTCAGCCTTCTAATCTTATGGGTTGGAGATTGTGGGGACTTACAAAAAGAGTCTTTTCCACAACATCCTTCTAAGTACAACAGCAGTCTTCCTTCCGATGCACGACCTTAGGATGTAGAAACAGTACAATTCTTAAAAGAGCATCCCTTCATCCCTTTATTTTTATTATTTTTTTAAATTTTGAAATATTAACAGGGTGCAAATGTTACTGTTACATGGAGCACTTCTGTAATGCTTGGGTCAGGACTATAAGTGTGTCCATCACCAAAATGGTGTTCATTATACCCATTAGGTAGGTTTTTACACCTTCTTCTTCCCTCCTCCCCCCTGCTTGATTTCCAATGACTTTTACTTCCCTCTGTACACATGTGTACCTATCAGTTAGTTCCAATATATCAGAGAATACATGTGGTGTTTGTTTTTCCATTCTTGAGATACTTCACTTAGGATAATGGTCTCTAGTTCCTTCCAGACTGCTGCAAAAGGCATTAATTCATCCTTTTTATGGCTGAGTAGTACTCCATGTTATACATATACCACATTTTGTTAATCCACTCATGAACTGACGGGCACTTGGGTTGATTCCGCATGTCTGCAATTATGAATTGTGCTGCAATAAACATTCAAGTGCAGGTGTCTTTTTGATAAAATGACTCCTTTTCCTTTGGGTAGTTTGGGATCACCCCACAGAGGTGACAGTTGCAGCTGGGTGAGGCTATCTAGGCAGAGGTCATGGGTTCCCAGGCTGTGGATGTTTACTTGAATCAGATCCTGGTATAATGGTGGCTTGAGGCTGGGGGATGATTCTCTGGTGGGGTGTTGGACCTTGCAGCATTTCCACTGACCCTGTAGCTGTCAGTGATGGAGACTCAGGGGTGGGGTCTTGGGGTCCAGGTGGAGCACTGGAATCTCAGGTATGGTGTCCCAGGGCTGGTGGGAGTTTTGGAGCCACAGGAGCAGAGCCTTGAGCTCTGGCATAAGAGCCTCAGAGCCAGGACTGGGGAGGAGCCAGAAGCAGCGCTTCTGAGCAGGGCCGTGCTGGTGGCAGCTGTTCCAACCTGGAGGGTGGAGTCAGGTCCAAGCAGGCAGCAGGCTATTTCCACCTGGAGGGCAGAGGAAGTACTGAGTAGGCAGTGAACTGTTTGGACCACAAGGGCAGAGGTATTATGGAAAGCTTGGCACTTGTTCACAAGGCTGAATCAGAAGAATGAGGACAAGTAGTTGAAGAGAAGAAAAGAGATTATTTATTACTTTGCCAGTAAAGGAGGAAAAATGTAGACTATTGTCCTCAAATCCAATTTTCCTCCCCGCTAAATGAAAATACAGAGCTTTTAAGGGGAGGGTTCTCAGGTTCAGGGTATTGTTGTCAACTACAGTTGATAGTTCTGATCCTTTCATTTCCAGAATCTGTTGGGATCTCCCACACACACTGGTCTGTAGCCAGGCTAGAGCTGCCCGGGATCTCCTGGGACTGCCTCCTGGTCCTCCTTATCTCCTGCAATGCAAAGAACAAAGAAAATACTCCCCAGGCCCTCCCAGCTGCTGGCCTTGGGCAGGGAAGCTGGTTTTAGTGAGAGACAGAAAACACATTTTTTTCCCTATTTTTCAGGCCATCCTCTCTGTTACAGAGGCAGAGCCAAGCTGGCAGTGGGCTGTTCTGACCTGGAGCACAGAGCCAGGTCCACACAGGCGGCTAGCTGTTCCACTGTCTCAGGGACTACGGATGCCAAGTCATGCAGGTGGGGAGCAGTTCCAGTGGCCCAGGGAACATTGAGTTCTCCTTGCCCTCCTAGGACCTGCTGAAGCAATTGCCCAAAGCTCCCCAGGTCAGAGCCTATAGCACCCCAGGCAACTCCTCTGCTCAGAACCTGTTATGCTGGTGAGGAGGGGAGGTTGGCTTACAGACACAGGTTAAGGCTCAGAGGAACCTCCACTTATTCCACTCCTTCTCAAGCCCAGTGGGAATGATAAAGGCTACTGCTCCAAAGCTGAGTCCATGCCGACCTGGTATCATGCAACTGAGAGCACAGGATGCCATCAGCTGCAGAAACCTGGGATCAGCTGCTGCCAGAACCTTATTGTGCCTGTAGTCCGGTGCAATGCCTCTGCCTGGTCCATCTGTCCAAAGGCATGGGGTGGTGGAGAGAACCCTCTTACAACTCAGGCACAATCCCTGTAGGGAGAGCAGAGCACCCCAGCATTCTGTCTTCCTAATCTTCCCCACGTGTAGATGCCTGCCCATAGATCCCTTTGATCTTGTAGAATGTATGGCCCTATCACCTTCTTTTTCACACTGAGTATCCAATGTTGCTTCTCTGTGATTTCACGATATTCCTTCTGAGAAGATCTATCTGTAGGTAGGCATCTGCCTGCAATTTACACTCCTTTCCTTAAGAGCAGTGTGCTTGTGAACTGCTTCTAGTCTACCATCTTCTTATCTCCTCCACCCTTTTATTTTCTGCTACAGTTATATTTTTCACAGATGCCAAAAGAAATGGAGAGAGGGTGAGTAGGAACAAAATTTATCATGAGGTAACAAGAAATGGAATCTATAGTGCAGAATTTGCTTTTGCAATAAAAGAAGTATCTTCTGTGAGATGTCTGAGATGAATGGAAAGACAAATAGCAATCTTTCCAGATCAGGTATGCTGAGATACACAGAGCATCTGAGAGCTTTTATTTGTAGATGAACTACATATTACTGATACAGAATAGGGGATTACAAATTCCTATTACAAAGGAATTTGTAAAAATAAACTGACCTCTTACTGAAGGTTGTAAATTAAGAAGCCAATAGCCAAAAGTGAAAATATAAATGGTGTCAATGGAAAAGAAGCAAAAATCTATAAAATAATTTAAAGAGGTTTATTCTGAACAAAATTTGAGGACCATGGTCCTGAGCCATGCCAAAGAAGTCTTGAGCAAGCAGACTCACTGTAGTTGGGTTACACTTTGGTTTTATACAATTTAGGGAGACAGGAATTACAGGTAAAGTCATAAATCAACACATGAAAGGCATACATTGGTTTGGCCTGAAAAGGTGGGACATCTCAAAGCAGGGCCTTACAGGTTACAGGTGGATTTAAAGACTCTTTGATTGGTTAAAGAAATGAAGCTTTGTCTAAAGGCTTGGAATGTTTTAAGTTAAGATAAGTTAAGATAAGTCTGTTAATCAGAGACAAGCTACTGGCCATATATTTATTGTGTAAATGGAGGGCCTGCTTGTTTGTCTTGTATAGCCTTTTAGGCCTGTTATTGAGTTATAAAGGATATCTATATGAAGGGAGGGGGCATGATGAGACATGTTTGACCTTTCTTCTCATGGCCATCCACTCAGTGTTAGAGTAATCCCCTTGTCCAAGAAGGGGTCCATTCAGTCAGCCAGTGTGTGTTGTAGGGGAGCCTTAAGATTTTATTTTAGTTCACAATGGCAATGAACAGTGCTGAATTTAACGTTCAGGAGTTCAACTCTGAAGAGAGCCAAGATGTAAAGTGTGGGGGCAGGGGAAGAATGGGGACTTGGAGATGGACAAGGGAAGGGGGTGGCATGGGAGATAATTCTGATGTGAGGTGAAAGTAAAATTAAAACTATAACAGAGGGAATGGCCTGAAAAAAAATGGCAAAAAGATTTTCTGTCTCTTTAAAACTTCCCCCATTCTTTTTGGGATCTACAGCCTGGCCTGCATCCCTGAGGCAGGTTAAGTCTTTTGTTAAAACTTCAAGGTGGTGCCAGCCCCCCCAGGTGGGCAGCTGGTGGAGTTCACAGGCTTTGTCTTTGGCAGAGATGAGATGATTAGAATAGTCAACCACAGTAATCGCCTGAAGCTGAGAACCCTCCCTTTAAAAGCTCTGTATTTCTGCCTATGTTCAGGAAATTTGGATTTTGAGATAAGAAGGCCTACCATTTTTCCTCCTTTGCAAAGTAAACTCTCTTACCTTCCTCCCCAAACCATTTGTCCTTGTTCTTCTAATTTGGCCTCATGGACAAGTGACCAAGTCTTCAGTAACAAAACCACAGAACATAAAATACATAATTGCTGGATTCAACTTTGAATGTGGAGACAGGGGAGAAGGCAGGAAGTAGTGAATCTTAGATGACAGGATTGTAACTCTATTGGCTCTTTTCATGAGATTAAAATCCTGCCAAAATCTCACCCGCCCAGCTCTCCTTCTAAGGCCATTTGGTTCTCTGCCAAACTCTGTGTAATAAAAAGAGTCTGCAGACTCTCTGAACACAGAGCTGCGGCTTTTTAGGGAAGAAATCAAAACGAGATCACAAGGTAAGACTGAAATATTCTGGGAGATTTTTAGTCAGGTTTTACAAAGTAAGATTTTGGGTCCATGGAGAACTGATTTTTATTTCTGCAACATAAATTATTAGGCCAATTTGTTATTATGATTGCCAATAGCATTAAAAGTTGATGATAATAGTTCATAATTCCATTTTGCTTTCCTTTCGTGATTTGTAAAATTATTAATAAATTGCTAAAATAAATTGTAATAGTCTTTATAGTAAATATTCTCCTCCTCCTCATGAAACTTTATTAAAAGCAAAGTTGATCATTCTACTTCATACTCCTAATGCTTACTCAAGACAAACCTACTTGCAACTGCTTACAAGTAGTCTTCAGTAAAAGAGGGACAAATAGAACTTAGAGGTACCACCCCCTCAAAAATAAATCATTTGTGAAGAAATGAAGAATTTACATTATAGACCCAAATAAGCAACTCAGGCAAAAATCTCAATCAATGGAGGTTTATTAAAACAAAGTTGAGCATGCTGGGGGTGGGGGGATGGGGAACATAAGCCACAGACAGAAAAAACTGTGGCTGATTTTTCCACAGGGTGATTTGGAATCTCTAGTATTTAAAGGCCTACAAAAAAAGAGTAGGTGGTTGTGGGTAGTGAGAAAAAATGGTCTCTTGTGAGACCCAGGAAGATCTGCATTTTACTAAGATAAGGTGAATGTTAGAAGTCAAGAAGGAGATGAAGAAAGCATGAATTATATAGATGTCCCTGGGTAGGTGGAAGGATGTTTGATCCAGTCTTGTCTCTGTTCTGCTGCCTGTGAAGATCAACTTGTAACTCATTCTTATTGTGGAATCAAACAGACTTTACTTTTAGAAGTTAGGCATGTGGACCTAAAGGTACAATTTGCATGTTGTTGCTTATGGGAGATCAGCAAGAAATTTACTTAAGGAATGATCTCACAGATGCCTGAGGTCTTTAGCTTCCCTTTTGCATAAGAAGTTGGGGCTGTGGCCCTGAGATTTTTCTTTTCTTTTTACAACATCCTAAATGGATAAATTCAAAAGCTTATTAGTTTTGCTACTATTCTTCATTTAGAGACTTTCCTTTGAAGATTGTTTTCTTCTCTTTAATCCTTGCTTCCTGCCTCCTGGCAACTTTTACTCCTCACACTTTTCTCTGCCTTATCTTTCCACACGTGAATATATGCCACCAGCCTATTTTAATAAAGAAAATGGCACAAAATCCAGAAGTATGTCTTGTGGCTACACACAAGTCAGAGCCTCGAGTATGAAATTTCTAGGGCTTGGAGAGGCTGGATCTTCCAGACTCTCACTCCCTCCCCTACACTAAGCCTCTTCAACTATGCTATTTCCAGTATTCTTACCTATTGCTTCTCACATTTGTCTTTCGAATACTTGATGCTGCTCTTTTGATTTCTTCCCAGAAAATGCACAGTTCTGCATTTAGAAAACTTCAGAATCCTCTATGCTCCAAAGGTTAGGGTGCTTGAATTGAATCACACAGCTTGGTACTGTATTAAACAGTCAAGAACTATTAGCACAAGCATCACTCTCCTCAGCTCACATTTTATATTTTCTACATTCCTCTCTGAAAAGATCTTGGATCTTCTACCAATCTTTGACTAGTTACTTCATAATTGATTTTTCTCAGCAACCTAGATGTTTATCTTTTCCCCATCACTGTTGAGTTTACAATATCTACAGCCAGAATGTACTTCTTTTCCTTTCCCATTTACAGAGAGGAAAGAATTCTGAGGCAAACTTTCACTTAGGGACTGAAATAGAGCTAAAAACAAGGGAAGAGATTGAGAAATGGGAACTGCCACTCCTGGCCAGGATCTACCAAGGGTTAAAGAACAGAGTTTGCAACTAACTCAGAGCTTATAACTAACTTTGGGAAATAGATTGTGAACTTCAATTGTGAAAAGTTCAGCTACATCAAGGAATTAAATTATTACAGAAAAATACTGCAGAGGGGGGTAGCTATGGGAGAAAAATATATATATACATCAGGGAATATTTATGCCAGTAAATCTGATAGCATGAGGTCTCTTTAGGAGATGTGGGTGTGACTATGCCAAAATCAATGTACCTTGCATTCAACAAGTTGAAATTTTGACAAACATGGGTGGGAATCAAGCATGTCAGTTGCAATTCTCCTTCGCTGTATCTCAATATACAGCAGGGACATTTAGAAACACTAAGACCAAAAATAAACTCCTTGAATAGCAGAGAGAAATTGACCTTAATTCTGACAAGGACAACAACAATAAAATTATGTTGGGTTCAAGGACTTCAGGAAATCATGGTAGAACCTATTCTGTGGGTTCTTTGATGCTGACATCTGCATACAAAAGTAACTTTTAAGGTAACTCAGCCTTACATGAAGAGAGCAATATAGCATAATAGTAAAAAAATACAGATTTTTAGAGGCAGACAGGCTTCAAAATCCATCATCCATCATTGACTAGCCTTCTGATTTTGGTTCTTACTTAACTTTCCTGAACCTGAATTTTTTCTGTGGTATAAAATGTGTAAAAACAACCAAAAAACAACAAAATCCTACTCAAGACAGGTGCTGTGATGCATAAAGCAGGTTAGAAGCAGTCATTACAGGGAACTTATTAATCACTGACCATTTACTAAATGTGAGACATTTATCCCACATTATCCTGTTTAAACCTCACAGCACCTCTGTGAAATAAATATTATCTTCTCCATTTATGAAATTGAGAAGGCAAGATTTGGAAAAATTGTACTAACCCAAGATCACAAAGTTAGTAAATTTCAGATCAGATATTAAAATCCAGGGCCAGATCCTATTAAGAAAAAAGGACTAAGAAGTAAGAATGATTCCAAACTACTTACTTCGTTTAGTGCATCTCTAATCCTCTTTGTGAAACGATTTTTTCAATTCAAAGTTTCCATCATTTTTAAACATAAAAATATTAGTTAGATGACATTAAAACCTTCTGCCTATTTTCTTCAGGGCTACATTTACTATTACATGAGGGAAAGAGTCTCTGCTAGCCTGCTAGCCAACATTCTTCTATGTAACTTCTTTTGTCATTCGCACTGCTTTTGCCAGAACCAGGAGTCTGTCCACTCACAAACTGGGGTGGGTACTTTACTTCTGATCAGCACCCGGTCTACATTTAATTCCCGTCCACTTTGAACACCTCATAAATTATGCTTGTCATAATTTTCCCTAGCAATATTAGTGTATCTGAGACCTTTTGCACCCATAATAATGTTTTGCTCATATTATTTATTTCCCTTGGAGTTCCTAGCAACGATTCAATATTTCCTTAAAGAATTTAACAGAACTTCATAGTTCTGCCTGTCTGCTGTGCTCAAATCTCAACCAGTCTAACTTCCTAGCCCCCTGGCTTATCAGTGGCAATTGTTTAAGAAATAATACTTAAGCTGTTTATAGTTTCTTTTTAAAGAGGGGATTATAAGCTTTTCCCTACTTTTCTTTCATTTGGGGAATCATTACATCCAAATATGAACTTCCTCAAACCTGAATTTATTAGTTCCAAAATTTATCTTTGCTGAGGGTTTACTTTCCCATTATTTTTATACATATATTATATATTATTTGTCTACATTCTTTAGCAATCCTATTTAATAATACTTTATCAGAGTCAGCAAAACTGCTTCATATTGGTAAATCATTATTACTAGTATTATTAATTTTCCTTGAGTAGTATTTCATTCTAAACTTTTAAAAAAGTTTCAGCCACAGAAACAGGTACCAACAATCATTCTGATGTAATTGGTGACTATCTTTAGCTTCCTGTTTTTTCTCCCATAAGAAAAAAAGATTGATATTGTTTGACTATATGTGTGGTATTATTTTTATTAAAGATTATGCATATTTTTTCTTCACTGACTTACTCAAGAGCCATATGGTTTCTGAAAACATAATCTAAAATTTTCTTTAAAATGTAACATTAATAGTCCCAGCTACTCGGGAGGCTGAGGCAGGAGGATCACTTGAGCCCAGGAGATTGAGGTTGCTGTGAGCTAGGCTGACGCCATGGCACTCACTCTAGCCTGGGCAACAAAGTGAGACCCTGTCTCAAAAAAAAAAAAAAAAAAAAAAAAAAAAAAAAAAGTAACATTAAATATTAGAATGTTTAAACAGTTCAACCTTGAAGATATTATTAAGTCAATGTCTAGAATACATTAGTTGTTTGCCATTTCATTTTAGGATTTAGAAAAAGCCAATGTAAATTACACTTAGACAAAAAATAAAGAGAATCTATATCACTTGACATGTTTTTTAGCTGCAATAGTGGAATGCAAAATTGAACATGGCTTAAAAGACATAAGGATACTTATTGCTCACGGAATAAGAAGTTCAGAGATGGGCAGTCCCAGAGTTAGTGCAAAAAGTCAAGCACATCATCAAATACCCAGAGTTTTCCCACCCTTCTGCTCTGCCATCCTCAGAGTGTCCATGATCCCTCCTTCATGGGAAAAGTTGGTTGGCCCAGTCCTGAGCATCACTTCCTTACAGAGGCCAAGAGAGTGGAAGCAAGAGGTGCTTACTCCTCACATGCCTCTTATTTCAAGGGGAAAATTTTCCCAGAAGTCCCAGGCCAAACTCCCCTTGTATCTCATTGGCCAATTCTGGATCACATAATCATTCCTAGACCCATTATTGGCAGATGGAAATAAGATTGACATGAATGGCATATGTTTCTGCACGGCTAAATTTCTTTGGGGAAATAAGACATTCATTAGCTGAGAACCAATATTCATCCTCAGTAACTCTCAGCATCCTCTAATGCCTGCAGAACTCCAACCATTTTTATTTTTAAAGACTTCTTGCCCATGCCTGAGAAGGGTGGCCAAACTCTTCTAAAAGTCACCTTAAGGATTCTGCTTTAGTCTAAAGAACACCTCAAAAATCCCCATTATTGCTTCTTAGCCTTTGGCTAAGCGTAAATTCCCCTGTCAATGGAAAACACCCCAAACTCTGTAAAATTATTTAAAGAGGTTTATTCTGAGTGGAATATGTGCAACCATAGCCTGGAAGGCCACACCCAAGAAGCCTTGAACAAGTGGTCTTGCCAAAGTTGGGTTACAGTTTGGTTTTATAAATTCAGGAAGACATGAATTACACATAAATTTATATAAAGTGTAATTCAATCAATACATGGAAGGCATATATTGGTTTGGCTTGGAAAGGCAGGACATCTCAAAGTTACAGGACTTTACATGTTATAGGTGGGTTTAAAGATTCTTTGATTTGTAATTGGTTAAAAAAATGAAGCTTCATCTAAAGGCTTGGAATGTTTTAAGTTAAGGAAATCTGTTAGAGATAAGCCACCAGATATATACTTGAATATATATTCAGACTCAAGTGATCTGTTAAGTAAACTGATGACCTGTAGGTATTGCTCAAGCTTTGTCTTTCATAGCTTTAGGTCTGTTAACCAGTTATCTCCAAGAAGGGAAGGGCGCATGACAAGGCATATCTGACCTCTCTTCTCATGGCCAGCAGCTCAGCTTTAGTATATTTGTGGGCTCTCCTTGGCCAAGAAGGGGTCCATTCTGTCAGCTGGGGAGCTTAAATTTTATTTTAGTTCATACCTCTTTAATCTGATTAATTTTTAATTCTTAAAGCATGGAAAACTTTGTCTTTAATCGGGCATATCAGAAGCACGTATTCAGTACTAAGAGAAAAGAGCAATGTATCCATTTCCTGTCTGACCATTTTCCATTCAACTCAGTTCTTACAACATAAATGTTGACACTCCTTCAATTTTTTTAAACTATGAAATATAGTGCTAATTTAATTCTGTCAATGAGTCTCTTTGACCACCACACTTGAGAGTGTGGAATAAATACATTTTAAAATCCACTGACAATCTCTCTTTCTCTTAACTTAAACAAAAAGTGCCAAATTTTATTGATGTATAACATACACAAAATTGCACAAATTGTATAGCTTGACGAATTGTCACAAATCAAACATACCCATGTAACCATATAAAGAAATCAGAAGAGTACAAGAATCCCAGAAGCCTCCTCATGCCCCCTTCTAGTCACTACTCTTTACCTCAAGGATAGCCATTATTATGCTTTCTAATATCATATATTACATTTGCCTATAGGTTTTGAACTATATAAAAATGAACTGATCCAATATATATCTTTTTGTGTCCTGCCTCTTTCACTCAACATTGTGTTTGTAGGACGCATCTGTGTTGTTGCACATAGTTGTAGCTTTTTTATTTTCGTTACTGGTTAGAACTCCTCTAAATGAATGTACCACAATTTATCCATTATAATGTAGATGGACATTTGTGTTGTTTCCTGCTTGCAGATATAAGACCGAGACTGGTATGAACATTCCATTGCATGTCTTTTGGTGAACATTTTTATGCTCTTCTATTGGGTATATACCTTCCAGTGGAATTGCTAGGCCAAAGGTTTGCATATATTCAGCTTTAGTGAAAAATGCCACATTTTTTCCCAAAGAGGTTGTAGCAATTTACATTCTCATTGGTCACATATAAGAATGTTGCAGATCCTTGCCAAGATTTGGTATTTTCTGTCTTTTTCATTTAAGCCACTCTGATAGGTGGTTCTCCTTCAACTTTAATGCATGCATTTTTTTTTTTTTTTTGACCTTACCTAGAAATACTGTTGTGTCATCTGGGACAAGCTGCATTTTTTTCTCCAGACTTGAGTTAAACTAGCGAACACTTTAGAAAAAAAAATCTTCCCCAGTTTCTCCAAAATTGTAATTTTGGAGCTGAGGCATGCCTCTGTTTTGTCTCAGGTACAAGGCAACATTAATTAGGGAAGAAAACATTAATTTAAAAAAAGATATTATATTTGGGTTTCAGGAAAAAAAATGTTGTTCAGGAACAACTTTTCTAAATGTTTGACTATAGTAGAAATTTTTTTAAAAAAGATTAACCTTTTAGCCCTGGGGTCATAAAACGAGCTTTTACAGACTTTTGAATACAACATACATTAAGAAAATTTAGTCAGGTTATTGTTGAATCATTATAAAATAATAATAATTTACTTTCATTCATTTTCTTAATTAAAACACTGTTCAAATGACATATAACTTAACAAATCATCTGCTTTATGTAATTTATCACAAGCCTCTGATAAACCAGATCATACAGAGGTTCTATATGTGACACCAAAGAACTAAAGGTTGATTGGCTGATTGGTTAGTTAGTTGTGAGTTAGTTTGCCAGTTTTTTTTTTTTAGCACAAGGGACAATTCTTATCTTACATTTAGGTGTTGGGAGCCTGAGAATAGAAAGTTCAGACAAAGCAAACTGCATTTGTAGAACTCATCTTTAGTCTTCATAATGTAAATAGCAACACTTTATTAATCAGCAGTGGACTTCCATCCTTAAAGAGAAAAAATATTTTTTAAAAAAATTTTAATTTTTAAATAGAGATGGTACTTTTATCTTCCACCAATGATAAGTTTTGCTATCATATCTGCTGCTTTTGACTACCTTTAGTTGGTCCTAAATTTTAGAGACAAGAGTCCTTCTTTTACCATTTACATAAACATCTAGCTCATCCTTTCAGAAACTCTTCTTTTTATTCCTTGTTGTTTTCTAAATCTGCATGAAAGTGAAGCCTACTGGGATCCCAAGAACAATTCCAGAAGTATCTATTGGCATCCCTATGTAATGGCAATAGAAGTTAGGCACACTTTCAACTCACTCTAAATATGTATCTGTGGTATCTGGAATACATTTCTTCTTATTAATGTTTTATGTGTTTGAGAAATGTGCCATGCCCAAATCAGCCCGCTTCTCTACAAATGAGCCAATTTGAAGATATACATTGCATTCTACTTTGAATTTGAGGCTCAAAATCCAAAGCTTTGCTCTCTGAAAATCTCATGCTTCTCTTGAAAAAGCAAATAGCAAATCAGCTAATAGAATTTAGGGTACTTCCCAAAGAACTATCCATGTTAGAATTTGTAATTAAATCATGCAAATCACTTTAGACTTTGGAATCTGGGTACTATTCCCAGAGTCAACACTGACATTAGTTAATGGGCAAGTTCTCATTCTCAATTAAGCAATCTGTTTTGGTTGCACTGTTGCCACTTGCAAATGCTCACATACTTGTTGGCATATATTTGTGATGAATTATGTCCAGAAATAATTTTTTCATACACACATGCACATACATGAAATACTATCTTTTCATGAATAAACAGGATGATATATTTTAATATATCAGTATTACCTGCCCTTGCAAACTGTCCTCCTTTGTGGATCTAGGGTATAAACTTCTTAGAAAGCAAACTGAGCCAAGTCTAAAGCAGTGACCTGAAACAAAACAAATTGGCTTTTTTTCTCCAGGTTTGTGACTTCATTTATGACTTAGTGACTCAGGTCATATGCACATTGTATCTTGGCACCTGCTTTTTCCCTGTGTGTTTCTCAACAAAGATTTGCCCCCACTCCACACTCCCCCGCTACCTTCTATAGAATAATGCTATATCAGAAATAATTTCTATGACTCAGTTCTAATCACATCTATCTAAAACTTTCTCTCCCTATGTTCACACTGTTTTGTAAGCTTTCTGAATCCATTTTAAAACACACACACACACACACACACAACACATACCAAAAAACCAAAAACGTTACAGACTCTACGGACTTTCTTTTTCACCATAATTTTGTCCTAAAACAAAATGTAGCTAAGTCCATGGCTTATCTGGATTTTCCAACTGTGACAGATCAGCCTCTACATAAGAGATGACTCCAGACTACTCGATTCCTCTCTTGCCCACCTCTTCCTGTTTGCTGTA
The DNA here is from genome assembly GCA_008086735.1 of Cheirogaleus medius. NCBI lineage: Eukaryota > Metazoa > Chordata > Mammalia > Primates > Cheirogaleidae > Cheirogaleus > Cheirogaleus medius. The sequence continues at coordinate 50,829,522 of VBSM01003204.1, read as the reverse complement.
AGGTACCCTTTGGGTGAGCAAGGGGCTGGTGCCGCTGATGGTACAGAAGGAGCCGTGGGAGAGAGGAAGCAATGGGCTAAATGAGGAACCTGCACAGGAGCACAGGAAAGATAGTCAAAGGGACAGGGAAACCCTGGCTTGAATGCACTCTCTTCTTATTATTATTATTTTCTTTCTCTTTTTTTTTTTTTAAGAGACAGTTTTGGGCCACTACATTCTTCCAGTAATTTTTCCAGTACCCAGCAATAGGTTTGCATGATCCCACCATACCCTTGAAGATTCTCCTCCCAAGCAAGGGCATGCAAGCTTGACAAAGCAGTGAATGGAATTTAAGGCCCAGGAATTCAATTCCACCCCATTCTACCAATGTTCTCATGGACTAAAAGGGCCAGATGAACTTAGTGTCAGACTCAAGCTTTACAACTTATTACTTATGTAGCCTTTTGGAAGACAATCTCTAAGACATTGTTTCCTCACTTCTAAAAGGAAAACAATCAGAGATAATATGTATAAAGCATCTGGCTTACATAAGATGCCCAAAACACTGTAGCTGCTGCCGCCCAACCCAGTTGTATTGCCTGCTGCACAGAGAAGAGCCAAGGTACTGAGACAGTTGGGGTTGCAATGGAGAAAGAGCTTTATTCTGCAGAGTACTAAGTGGGGAGATGGGAGAAAGTTTCTCAAATCTGCCTCCCTGAGAATTTGGGAGACAGGGTTTTTAAGGATAGTTTGATAGGCAAGGAATCAGGCAATTAGAAATCATCTTCTTGTGTTGCTTCAGTCCCTGGGGCCACAATTCCATTGAGCCAGTTTCTTGGTCTGGGCTGCTAGTCTGGGTGGGTCAACCAATCCGCTGGAATGCCGGGCCTGGAAGATACCCACCAGCTGTGTGGTTCTGGAGTGGCAATTATAGAGAAGCAAACAGGGGGACAGTGGCTAATTATTATTATTATTTTTAGCTAGGCCCTTACCACAGTTCTTGCCTTGTACTCTTTGTATTAATTTGTAAGTGCAGTCTCATAGCTACTATCATCATCACCACCACCACCAACCACCACCACCACCACCATTATTAAACATCTGAACTAATGCAGACTCCTTTTTGGTCTCATCCCTTCCCTCTTATTGCCCTGCATCTGTTCCTTATATGGTAGTCAGACCCCTAATTTAAAAACAAAAACCAAATCAACTCCCACATTATTTAAAAGACTTCTGTGGCTCCCCACTGCCTTTGAATAAAATCCCAGCTCCTTCCTCTGGCCTCCAGGGCCCAGCCCAATCCAGCTCTGACCCCTTCAGTCTCCAACTCCATTCTATTGTGCTCTGCCCATTGCCCACTCTGCTCCAGCCACGCTGGTCCTCTCCATTCCTGTCCATCTCAGGGCCTTTGCCCCTGGGTTTTTCTCTGCCCAGAAGGTACTTGCTGTCCCTTCCCTTCTGTATGTTCTTCGTACGCTTTGGGTACAGCCTAAATATCACCTTCTCTGACTAGTATAACTCTACTTTATCATCTTCACCGGCCTAATTTTTATTTATCACTGCTTATTAGTAATATATGTCTGTCTCCCCAGTGGAGAGTAAATTCCAGGAGGGCAGGACAGTTTGCTTTTGTATGGGTGAGAGGAAACTTGCCCCTTTCCCCAAAAGTTCACTGAAAGATCAACTCACAATTAAGGCAGATTAATAGGAGAAATCTTTGTTTACTAATTCTGTGCACATGGGGAGAATCACATAGTGATTACCCAATATCCCAATGAAGTTCAGATATCTTTATACATGCCTTTTAGAGGGGAGGGGGGAAAATGAAGAGTATAGGCAATTCTGTTTAGGGGCCATAAACAGTTGCTAGGGAGGATGAATAGATAGGGGACACAGATTGACTTGTACATTTGTCTTTGGTCTTTTTTGATCTTTGATCGGGTCAAAGATCCTTTGATCTTTTGATCAGGTCAGTTTGGTTAATGGTTTATGCAGATAGAAGGAAAGCCTCTTCCAAGGGCCTGTTAATCTCTAAGATCCTTTAATTCAAAATATTCTTTATCCTAAGGAATCATATTTTGGAGTGAAATTTCCAGAGCTCCTTCACTTTGTTCACTACTGTTTCTCTAGCACCTAGCCCAATACTAGACAATGGATTTGTCTTATTATCATGATTTTTAGGCATCAGCATTTGTGACATCGAAACCTTAGGGAAGTTAGTATTTCCTTAAAATGATCACCAGTTGTGTTTCATTAAAAGGCATTTAACTACTTTCTAGGATATCAAAGTCCTTTCTGTATCACCTAAATTTTCCATAAGTATGGATTTTTAATAAAAATTTCTCATAAACTCTGAATTTTAACAAGACTCATCATAGGAAAGCAATCTGATTAAATTAATTTATTTTAAAAATAAAATTCACAATAACGAAAGAAAGGCCAACAGCCAACTTAACATTCTTAAGGGTATCCATATTTCAAAAGAAGGAAATTGCCTGACATATAAGAGAAGGTTAGTGATTCAATAAATGATTTTTCAGCTGATCAGATGTACATAATACAACAGAGTGAAATGAAAATTTCCATGTAGTGTCCCATGGGTTAATGCTGATGAAACCCATAGTCCCCAGCATGTAAGGGGCACTCAGTATTTGTTGAATGTCAGCTTCTGGAAGACTTCTCCAGCTAAAGAGGGAACCACACACAGTTGCAACTTTGAAAAAGACTAGACCTCATATATTTTTTGTTGTTGTTGCTGCACAGAGGTGAATAACCAACTAGTAAATTTCTACTTAAGATATTATTTCTTGGCAGATTAAAAGCTTCCTTCAGGTTTTTTCCTTAATTTAAATGTATGTCATTTCCTCTGGAATGTTCCCCACCCACACACATGCACACACTCCCTACCCTCTTCCTCCTTCTCCTTCAAAAGCTCCTTCTACGCTGGGTGCAGTGGCTCATGCCTGTAATCCTAGCACTCTGGGAGGCTGAGGCAGGAAGACTGCTTGAGGTCAGGAGTTCAAGACCAGCCTGAGCAAGAGTGAGACCCCCATCTCCCCTAAAAATAGAAAAAATAGTCAGGTGTGGTGGCGCATGTCTGTAGTCCCAGCTACTCAGGACGCTGAGGCAGGATCACTAGAGCCCAGGAGTTGGAGGTTGCTGTGAGCTAGGCTGATGCCACAGCACTCTAGCTCGGGTGACTTAGTCTCAAAAAAAAAAAAAAAAAAAAAGGAAGGAAAGAAAGTATGACTTTTGGCTGGGTGTGGTGTCTCATGCCTATAATCCTAACACTTTGGGAGGCTATGGCAGGAGGATCGCTTGAGCCCAGGAGTCTGAGGTGCAGTAAGCTATGAACCCACTGCACTCTAGCCTGGGTAACAGAGCGAGACTATGTCTCCAATAAATAAATAAATAAATAAAATAATTAAAATAAAATAAATAAATGACTTTCCCTTGGTGATGCCACTATTCTCAAAACCCAATCCTTGTCCTTGTGTGCACATTTCCCAGGGCCAGTAGAGAAAGCAGCACATTTCTCATTTTCCACAGTCCTTTCTGACTCCAACATCAGGCCCAATTACTTATGCTAATCTCTTTCCTTTCTGGTCACAAGGGACCCTGAGCTCTTTTTCTCTTCACTGTAGCCTTTGCTGTTGTCACCCTTGGTAACTTGAGTGCGTCGATGACTCTTTAACACTCTCTGACAGCTCACCCACAAAACCTCATCCTGACCACCATTAATAACAGAAGATCTCTATCTCTGAGATAGGGAATATTGTAATTCTCCTATTTACAAACAAACTCTCATGTTCCTCCTTCTTCCACTCCCACTTTTTAAATTCTTCTTTAAATCATTTTTTAAAATTGTGGTAAAATATATGCAACATAAAATTTACCATTTTTACCATTTTAACCATTGTTAAGTGTACATTTCAGTGGCATTCAGTACATTCCCACTGTTGTGCAACCATTACTCTCCATCTCCAGAACTTTTTTTCATCTTCCAAAACTGAAACTCTATACCTACTGAACAATAATTCACCATTCCTTAGTTAATTCTGTTTTATATTCTCCATGGAGCTGTTTCAGACTTCTCCCACTTTTTCTCAAAAATTCAAACCATGCTTATTCCTCTTAATCTCTGTAACTTTTTCATAACCTACATTACTAGGAAGATTGAGGCCATTCTACAAGACCCTCAAGTTCATGTCCCCAGACCTTAAAACTTCACATCTTTTCTCTGATTCTCTCACTGTCCCTCCTCTCCTCTCCTGCAGGAAGAAGTGTACCTCCTCCTTTAAAAGTTGGCCCTTCCACTGGTGTTCTTCCCTCTCTTCTCTGATTGCCCTGGGACTATTTTGTGGGTGTCCCTCTTTTCATTGGCAACTTTCTTTCTGCATTGAAACACACCTAAGAGTCCCACATCCCAATAAAAACATCAATAATAATAACAACAATAATAAACATGTATTGAGTTTCCATTATGTGCCAGCTACTGTGCTAAGTGCTTAAAATATACCTAACCATTGAATTCTCACAACTCAATGAGTTCAAACTATTATGAGGAAAATTACTATGAAATTATTATGAATAATATATCAATATTTTGAAGATTATTGTTATTATTATGAAGAAATTGAGACTTTATAAACATCAGGTAATTTCCCCAAGATCTTCTAGCTAGTAACCAACCAACTCCACACTACTCTGTCAAGATACCATTCTCTTTCTTTGTTTCCTTTCATTACTGTACTGTACTTCTGGAAAAGGTCTCACTTTCTCCTTCTCCACTCTTGTGCAGTCCACTGCAGTTGTTTTGAGATTCCCACTATACTTAAATGACTCTCTCCAAGGTTTCTAATCTCCAGCTGGGTCTCTACAGTCTTTGTTAGTGGCATTTTTGGGCCATACGTAAGTTTCCAAATATTATGTGGTAAAATTTAATCATTTTTCTTAGAACTTCTGGTTTTGTGTCCTGCTTTACAGAATAATTTACAGATGTGAAAACACACATCTTTTTTTAAAAAGATGCTCAAGCTCACTAAATAAAGGGAAAAAATTCAAAACTAAGAGATATAATCTCTTTAGAAAGGCAAACATTTTACAGGTGATGACACCTATTGCTGCTATGGGGATGGAGAGGAGGGCACTCAACTGTGTTGTTGACAAATTATAAATCAATACAAACTTTTGGAAGTCAATTGGGTAATAATTGTCAAACTATAAGACACATGTACTCTCTGATCCAGCAATTCCACTACTGAATTTACGCTACCAATGAACTTACAAAGGTTTTCTAAGAATCACAATACACACACACACACACACACACACACAGAGCTGTGAAGAAAAAAAGAAAAGAAAACCCTGGAAACAGCCAAAGTGTTAATCAATAAAAGATTGGTTATATTTATATATATGTGATATTATATAATATTTTATATTTATATATTATACATTTTATGTTTATACATTTTGCATTATATAATGTTATATATTATATATAATAAAAGATTGGTTAAGATTGGTTATATTGGCCAGGCGTGGTGGCTCACACCTGTAATCCTAGCACTCTGGGAGGCTGAGGTGGGAAGATCGCTCAAGGTCAGGAGTTCAAAACCAGTCTGAGCAAGAGCGAGACCCCATCTCTACTATAAATAGAAAGAAATTAATTGGCCAACTAAAAATATATAGAAAAAATGAGCTGGGCATGGTGGCACATGCCTGTAGTCCCAGCTACTTGGGAGGCTGAGGTAGAAGGATTGCTTGAGCCCAGAAGTTTGAGGTTGCTGTGAGCTAGGCTGACACCACAGCACTCTACCCTGGGCAAAGAGTGAGAGTCTGTCTCAAAATAAATAAATAAATAAATAAATAAAAAGATTGGTTATATTTATATGATTGAATGCTATTTATAATGCTACTTGTAAAAGAATGTTTCTAACAGGTGAAAATGTTTCTGATATAATGTTAATTCGAAACTGGAAAAAGCAGCTTACAAAATATTTGTAGTATGATTTTATTTTTTAAATAAAATAGATGTAATATTTTTACCTAGGAAAAAGAATGTCAGGATGTACAGCATACATGCTTTCCTGTCATTTACATATTTTCTAAGTACACATACATCATTTTTATAATCAGAAAAAAGTTATTAACACTTAAAAAGTTTTCAACTTTCTGTAGGAAAGAGAAAGGGACTTAAGCAATCTTTGTTCTTGTGCATTTTATATTATGCAATAAATACTACCTAGAGTCCATATCCTAGAGGTTTTATAAAAATTAATGATTAACTAAGCATAACCCTTTGAAAGTACTTCAACTAAAATAATCTGAAAGCTCTGTTTAGGATTGGTTGTAGGAAAAAGATATGCTCCCACACAGTCTAATGCATTCAACTAGCTCTATTTGCATTGCCTCATACATCAAATGCTGCCACGCAATGTTGCTTAATCAGTGTGCATGTATATGTATAAGTAGAATTGGAATGTAACTGTGTTAACTGCTATCAATCGCCAACTACAGTAAACCACATCATCTGAGACCAGCCCTTCCCATTTACAATTTAGGTGAGTATCATTACTGGTGTGCAAGAATATCTGCTGTATGTCACTGGAAAAAGCAGCAAAAAAGAACCAGTGATGTTTATATACCATCATATGTCTGAAATATTTCTGATATAAAAGTAGGAGAGTAAAGAGTTAATCTTGGTCTACAACAATGGTGAGGAGTAATAAATACTTATCAAGGTTAAAGATTAGTAGATTGATGAAAATGCTTTGTTTTTCAGAATAGGATTTGAAAATATTTCCTTATGCTTTTGACTTATGTGATTCTAAAAAGGGTACTGACTTTCTCTGTGTCAACAATTCCATTGTAAATGTGGTATTTTCAGCTTCTTATCTCTCTTGCTTGACTGTGCAAGCTAAAGTTGGTTTAGAGCAGAGTTATTTGAAGTGTGTTCTCTCAAACTAGTCCAGGGGGTGAGTGTAGGGGAGAAAAAGATTATGAGATCAAATAATTACTGGAAACAATTAAACAAAGTTACTCATGATCCTCCAGTGAAGGACTATCAACATCTTTACTCTGCTAATGTGAGCTCTGACTCTCCCAGAGATAGACTGTAGATTGGGACATTTCCCAGATTTATTTGAAAATGTAACTTGTTTTTAATGACTAGGAATTTTTTTTTTCTGGACATAAGTATCATTGCATAAAAGAGAAAACAAACAAAAATCACAGCAATGCAGTTGTAATGTTAGTAAACTGTTACTTCAATACCTGCTATTTGAACTATTTTCTGTACAATTTAAAATTTAACTACAATTGGATTTACCTAACTGCACTATTCAACATGTATGATACAAATTAGCTACCATATTTAGAAATATATTATTACAAAGAAACTGGATAACTGCTTAGTATAGAAGAAAAGCAGAGTGTTTGAAGTTAAATTCCTGTTTCTGATTATTTTCTTCCTACATTTTGAGGAGGCAGGGGAGACAGGATGGAGAGAGACAACATGAAGGGAGGATAGGAAAGTACTGGCATCAAGATGGAAGTTATTAACTAAAACAAAAATTAATTAACCAGGTTTATATTTTGGAAAAAGGAGAGCTTTATTTCTCCCAAAGGGTAGCAATCTGCTGGGCAGCCATTCCAACAGGTAGGGAGCACAGCCCCAGCCAGAAGCCAGGCTCATGTGCTTCAAAGAAAAGACAAAAGTGGGGCAGGGGAAAAGGGGAGGAGTCAAATTCTACCTACTGGGTACAATGAACACTATTTGGATAATGAGCACACTAAATGCCCCAACTTAAGTATTATAAAAGGTATCCATGTAACAAAAACATTTGTACCCCCTTAATATTTTGAAATTTAAAAAAAGGCAATAGAATTTAGGGTGGTCAAAGATACATATTTAATAAGCTGTAGGACGAGTCATGAATATTCATGAAGGGAAGTCATAAGCCTATAATTGTGCTTTATCTCTCCCATTCTGTCATGGCTGGGAACTCAGTTTTAAGGTGTTTCTGGGGTCCTCTTGGCTGAGAGGGGCCCATTGAGTTAGCAGAGAGTTTAGGATTTTATTTTTAGTTCACATTCAAGAGACTAGAATGATTCTGGTCCTGGTTCTAATTTTGTGATCCTGGGCAACGCACGTAATCTTTGGGAGTTTCAGTCTACTTATCTGTAGAGTTAGGGGCTCAGTAAAATGATGTGTAAGATTCTCTGCTTCTAAGTGTTCTCGATCAATAAAGGTGGAATAATCAGAGGAAGAGAGTCCTCAAACTGAATGAGGATAATACTCATTCACATGGCAAGACTGAGGGGCAGAATAGGTAGTCTTCAAGTGGCCTACCACTGAGCATTCTGCTCATGGGACTGGCTCTAAATAGGTAGCATTGATATAAGATTCTACCTATACCTAGTTAAGATATTTTGTAATTTCAGCCTCTGGAGTTTTGTCCAGGAACAAAAATAAAGGTGCATAAAGTTTATCTTCTAATGAGTCCTCTAACCTTGGAACTCAATGCTCCTCTCTTATCTACTAGAAGAGCTGATTCATATGAAGTACATAAGAAATTTAAATTGTAACCACTGCTGAGATGATTTGGGTTTTTGTTAATGTAGAGGCCAATTCTTTAAAGAAAAGGAAGCAATAATTATTGGTAAAATTTCAGGCAACGTCAGAGAGAGTTTAAGACTGGAGAAGTCCTGCTTCCTCCACAAACCACAGCAACAGTGATGTAATGATGAAGCTAGGTTGTAGTACCACACTGAAAGAATATGGAATTTTCAGCAATTTATGATAGAGAATTCCATATTTCTTCAGTATAATACTGTTACCCAGCGTGATCATCAAGCTATAGCGTCCACTGATGATCCTTGCCTGAATCAAGTATTAAATTGGAGGCTGCAATGGTGATGGTGATCTGATTCTATCATTCCCTCTATAATGAATAGATTCCTCCCTATTCATTCTTGAGAAATGCTATGGACTTGTGGGTTTCTTTTTTCATTAAATGCTTTATTGTCAATTATCATTGTTATTCTTTTTGATCTTTAAATTGTTCTAAATCTTGCCAGTGGGTGACCTTTCATGGTGGCTCGTGTATGCTTTTGACACAACCTCACTAGTTTTTATATGACTTCACAGCTTTCTGGCACAACAGGATGTTCCATGTTCACTACTATATTACCATCTCCAGATCTGGAGTTGTGGTTCCTTTTGGTGGAGAAAGCATTTAGAAACTAAGATATGGAACACTGATATTGCTGACTGAATTCTATACTCCAGGGGTTTTCTCTTGGCTTCTGTTATTTTATATTTGTATCTCCTTTCCCCTACAGTGAAAACTGTGTAACATCAATATACTCACCTATTTGCTCTATATACTACAGTGTAATAAAACAATCTCAGATTTCCAATATAAATTTTACTACTAACAATAAGCCCACCAAGTAAAGATTTCCTTACAGTTCTTTTTGTCCTATGACTATATACAGTCATGCACTGATTAACGACAAGGATATGTTCTGAGAAATGCATCATTAGGCGATTTCATCATTGGGCGGCAAACATCACAGAGTATACTTACACAAACCTAAATGGTATAGCCTACTACGTACGTAGGCTATATGGTATAGCCTGTTGCTCCTAGGCTATAAACCTGTATAGCATGTTACTGTACTGAATACTGTAGGCAACTATAACAACATGGTATTTATATATCTAAACATAGAAAAGGTACAGTAAAAATACCGTATAAGAGACAAAAAATGGTGCACTCCCATGAATGGAGCTTATAGGACTGGAAGTGGCTCTGGGGGAGTCAGTGAGTGACTGGTGAGTGAATGTGAAGGCCTACAACATTACTGTACACTACTGTAGACCTTATAAATGCTGTACACTTAGATTGCACTAAATATCTTTAAAAACTTTTCTTTTTTCAATAACACATTAACCTTACTTTGCTGTAACATTTTTACTTTATAAATTCTTTAATTTTTTAACATTGACTCTTTTGTAATAACACTTAGCTTAAAACACACATTGTACAGCAGTACAAAAATACTTATATCCTATCCTATGAGCTTTTTTCTAGTTCTCAAATTTTTTATTTTTTACTTTTTAAACTTTTTTGTTAAAAACTAAGATACAAACACACACACATTAGCTTAGGTCTATCTTGTCTCACTGGAAGTTCTTCAAGAGCAATAGCACACATGGAGCTGTCATATCCTATGATAACAATACCTTCTGGAATACCTCTTCATGGACGACCTGCCTGAGGTTGCTTTACAGTTAACATTTTTTTTATATAAGTAGAAGGTATACACTCTAAAATAACGATAAAAAGTATAGTATAGCAAATACTAAGCCAGTAATATGGTCATTTATTATTATTATCAAGTATTATGTAATGTACATAATTACATATGTTATACTTTTATACAGCAGGCAGCACAGAAGGTTTGTTTACACCAGTATTACCACAAACATGTGGTGATGAATTGTGCTACAATGTTACAATGGCTACAGACAGTCACTAGGCAATAGGAATTTTTCAGCTCAATTACAATCTTATGGGACCACCATCATATATGTGGTCTGTGGTTGACTGAAATGTCATTATGCAGTACATGACTATATTCTAGTATGAATGTATACTTAGAATACTATGTTCAAATTTTACTAAAATAATTATTTCTCTATGTGGTTATGTTATCAATTTTATATTGAGTTAGCCACAGTTGTTTCTGCTTGTTTTCAAGTTGAAACAATTGAACTAATACCATATTTTAATCCAACAGAAGCATGAAAAATGAAGCCTAAAATGAAGTATTCAACCAAGAAAATTTCCCTAGCAAAGCGGAACAGCACAGCAAACAAAGCCTTGGTAAAACCTTACAAGCTGATAAGTAAGCATTTTGGAATATTTCCTATACTATTTTTTATCTGTTTATCTGTTATCAAATCTTTATTATTCCAATGCTCATATAGGCTATCTTATCAAAAGCTACTAAGAATACAAGAACTGACTTCAAAAGAGATGTCTCATAAAGGTATGATACAGCCACAGCCTTTGGTTTTGAACAGACTATAGTTAGCCAACTTTTATTTATTTTATACATCACAGGACAAGACTAACTCAGATCATTTAACTCTGTGAATAGTGATAAACTTAATTATAGCCTTTTACCTCAACCATTTTTCTTCCCCCCACATCTCCTACCACCAAATCCCCCAAATCTTTTCCCTAATTAACTAACAAAATTTTAAACTGATCTACTCTCATTCAACAAATATTTATTAAAACCTTTGGTGTACCAAGCATGTGGTTGTGACTTATGACTATTGATAAAGGAGAGAATAATAAGTGAAGATATTTGAATAATCTAGGGCTCAAATAGAGCAGAACCCACAAATGATGCTCAAGTCTATCTAGTTGCAAATTAAGAGTTTGAAATAAGACGAAAGCTAAATAGGGTCAGGTAACAGCTATAGTTCCAATATAAAAGGGCTGTCTTCCTCTTTGACCCTTAAAATTATCTATCCTGGGAAGTAATCTTGAAAATTTATACCTCAAATTCATATGGGAGCAGTAGTACAAAAGAATTAACAGAGTCATGGTGCACTGGAGAGAAGATGTAGGAAAAGGAGTGATGGTGAGTACTGGCATATCCTTGTCTTTCATGTTCCTTTCCATTTCTCTGAACATCTTTAAAGCTAGAAGAGAAAGGAGTGTTAAAGAATAGCATTTCTATCCCATTCTGTCCTCCCTGAGGCTCTGGCACACCACATTGCTCTTTGGTAACCAGAGAAAATACTAATTTGACTGTGGTTTCTGAATGGCCAGGAAATCATAGTTAAATTAGTCCTTTTATTGGCAGCTGAGTCAAAATGTTCTCTTCAGAAACAATGACTCAGTGGAAGTGACCCCACATCCCCAAATTCCCTCCTAATATATGCATTTTCTTTGTACCCCAGGAAATGTGGGCTTTTTATAGATGCTGAAATGAGGGAGTAGCCCGGAGTTTATGCCAGAGTTGCTGGTGTTAAAGCATAAGTAATCCCTTCCTTAAGGGTGCAGTGGCCTAGACTACTTATCTACATCATTTAAGGGATAGTGATAATCTCCAAATAATTTATATGGTTTTAGAATCCATCACATTATTTTTATTATCCCTTAGCAGATCTTCCTTTCCAATAATATTGGCTCAGTTTAATACTAGTGGTCCCTGAAAGGGGCAGCCTTGCAAAAATAACAGGAGAATATCTAATCCCACAATTTCCCCAGTAACGGTTACAGATCAATTCTATGAGTTCTCTCCCTAACAGGCACTCTGCAGGAGTTCTGTTTTGCACAACTTCTGAAAAGAGCTGAGTGAACAGAAAAGAGATGTAAATCTCTCTCTTTCAAAATTGATTTTTGAGAATCTGCTTTTTATAGCCTAAAGAGATCCTGAGTGAACAGCAGGGTACAAGCTCCAAGCCTCAACCATATATGGAGCAGAGAGTCACATCCCCTATGATAATCTCTTCTCCAAGGAAAGACAGGAGGGTCAACTCTTGGACTTTGACATCCTTGCAGTTTTGTTATCCACCTGCCGCCACTAAGAAAGAATGGAGTGGATGCAGCAGTTTCTCAACTATACCCTGCCATTTTTACAACCCCCTTTAAAAAGCCCGGATAGCTGGGTTTGGGGGCCAGCACATTCTTCCTCTTTCTACCTCCATGCTGGTCCTTTTCCCCACCCTCACCAAGGAAAAGTAAATAAACCTTTTCTTTCTATCCTAATCAATCTTTGTCCAGAAAAATCTTTCTCAAAACCCGAGTGCACCAGCATCTTCACCCTAACATCTGGTGGCCTGCACTGAGACTTTTCTCTGCCTCCATATGGCAAGCAGTTACTTTTCTCTTCTGTGGGGGGACTATCTCATCCTTTCATTCTTCTATCTCTGGACACAGAGCTGCTTCAGTCTTGAAACTGCTTCCTTCTCTGCAATTCCTAGGACATTCCTCTCAGTGCCTTCAAACCGTTGAGAATTCGGTGAGTCTCCTGGTCTCTGGGAACTTTGGGAATGGTCATATACACAAAGTGGAGAGTGGTAGCTTTTCGGTTTGGTTTGGTTTGTCTTAGTCAAGAAAACAACCTGGCACTGGGTCTACTACTTGGGAGGGTGGCAAGGAGGGATGCTTCCTAACTACTCTTTCTCAAGAGGGACACTGCCCCCATCAGTCATCACCCAGACCCAGGGACGCCTGGCAATGGGGAAAACTTCAAGATCACAATCTGAGTCATAGGCTGGGAATACACATTCTGTGGCCCAGATCACTAGGTTTTTGGTCTGACTCAGATTTTTGGGGATGCCCTCTCAGACGTCTGGCAACATGTGACAATCCCTAAAACATCCTTTTCTTTCTCCTAGTTGTCATGAGCAACATCCAATCGGCTCCGCCTAAGGATTTCCCATTGGGTTGTCTTCTTAAGAATTTGAAAACTTTGGAACTCACTGACCTCCAACCTAAACACTTAGTCTTCTGTTGTAATACAGCCTGGCCACAATATAAGTTAGGTGACCAGAAGGTCTGGCCCAAGAATGGATCTCTAAATCATAACACCATCCTGCAACTTGATCCTATTATTGCCAACATGGCAAATGGTCTGAAGTTCCCTACATACAGGCCTTCTTTGAACTTGCTAAATATCCCATTCTCCATTCTACCTGTCACATGTTACTTCTACTTCCCTATCCTCTTCTTCTTCTGACTTAGATGACATTCCTCTCTCAGCTCCCCCTACTTTCCCTCCTTACCAGCATTCTCCTTTGGTGCCGCTGCCTCCCCTTTAACTCCACCACTTTCATTGCCCTGTACTTCTCCCCCTCCTTCTTCTTCTCCACTTCCACCCCTCTCACCTGGCAACACCTGCTCTGGTTGCCATTCCCAAATCCCTCCCCACCTGTGCTCCAGCTCCCTTTCCAGGCAGTTGCTGGTGCCAAAGGCATTCTCAGAGTCCATGTCCCTTTTTCTATGTCTGACCTGTCTCAAATACAGATCAAACTGGACAGCTTCTTGGCTGATCTCTCAAAGTTCTCTAAGGAATTTGAATACCTGACTCTTTCCTATGACCTGTCATGGAGAGATGTCCATGTAATTTGCTCCACTTGTACTACTACTGAGGAAAGAGCTCATATTTGGTCTAAGGCTAGGGAGTACACAGATTATCTTAATTGAAGGCAGCGTGAAGCTTATGTGGTCAGCTACACGGTGGTCCCAGAACAAGACCCACATTACCAACAGGAATCTCTTCATGGGGAGTAGTGAGACCATATGCTTTCCTGTCTCATAGAGATGAAGAGGGCCACTGCTAAACCTGTAAATTATGATAGAGTTAAAGAAATTACTCAGCACCAGGATGAAAACCTGGCTCTTTTCCTTTCACAACTACCCAAGGCATATTTCCTCTTTACTAATTTAGATCTTAATACCAGCGAGGGAGAAACTATCTTAGCCATGCACTTCATCTCCCAATCAGCCTCCGATATTCAGGGTAAACTCCAAAAGCTTGAGAAGAGACCTCATACCCCACAAGCGAAACTTTTAGACCTGGCCTTCAAGGTCTTTAATAACCGAGATGAGGAAAGGAGAGAAGAAAAAAGGCAAAGGGACCAGCAATGGGACCTAGAGCAGAAGGAAGCTTTCAAATGGTGGCTACCACTGTGGGAGAAATTTTTTGGAGTCAGAGCAGATACCCTGGAGGCTCAGGCAAGAAGACGCTAGGACGACAGCCTACTGTGGGAACTGCACCCTGATTTACCTGCAACCAGCTAGGGCATTGGAGAAAGGAGTGCCCCAGGAAGCGTGTTCTGCCAGGACCGTGCCCCAACTGTAAAAAGGGAGGGCACTGAAAGAGTGAGTGTCCCCCTTCTTAAGAGGGGAGATTACACTCGTCCTGCAGAGCCAGCGAACCCTCCTGTGCAGGCCCCCTCCATGCCCACAGACCTTCTGGGACTGCTTCAGTCCTACTAATGAGCCCCGGCTCTGGATTTGGCTCCACTTCACTATATCAAAATGGCCAGGCCTAGGGTAACTCTCTCTGTAGCAGGTAAGCAAATTAAATTTTTACTGGGCACAGGGGCCACTTACTCTGCTCTTCCTGAATTTCCAGGATCCCTATTTTCCTCTTCTATCTCCATTATCTTAGTGGAAGGTAAAATACAAACCCCCCCTGCATACTTCACTGCGCCATTGCTCACTGTGAGATCAAGTTTTACACACTCCTTTCTGGTGCTCCCCAATTGCCTCACCCCATTGTTAGGAAGCTCAGGAGAAAAACTGAAGATAGAGTTACAGTTTGTGGCAGTTTGGGGAGTCATCGGCCTCTAAAAAGGTGATTAAAGTCATTGGAACAAATAAGACTGCTCAGAAAGAAACTTTAGAGCAAGGGGAGAAGGCAAAAGACAAAACCTTGGAGAATACCAACAGTTTAGGAGCAGGCAGAGGAGGAGTAACTAATAGAGACTGAGGTAAACTGATCAAAGATAAACAGGAGAACCTAAGAAGATTGATGATATGACAATAAGGCAAGAGGGGTTCAAAGAAGGAAGAGGTTTCAAGAGTGAAATGACACAGATCAAGGGTAGTAAGCAGTGAAAAGAGACCTTGGCAAAATAGGTGTTTTTGGAAGAAATGAAAAGTGAAGTAATTTACTTCTGTAGTTTCTGTCAGCCATAGTCTGGTTCTTTGAGTGGCAGTATTAATGGAAGCTCAGCATTTGATCTCGAGGCCATATCAGAAGAAAGAGAACAAGTGGTTTGAGGAGAAGGAAAGAGAAGTTGTATTACTTTGCCTGCAAAGGAGGAAAAACCTTTAAGAAGATTGTTAGTCATGAGGGGTCCACCCTCATGAATGGATTCATGATTGTTATCATGGAAGGGGTTAGTTATCACAAGACTGGGTTTGCTTTAAAAGCAAGTTCACCCAATTTCTTTGCTGTGTCTTGTGGGCTTATTTCTGCCTTCTACCCTTCTGCTAAGGATGACCTTCACTAGATGCCAGCACTATGCTCTTGAATTTGCCAGCCTCCTGGACTATGAGAAATATGTTTCTTTTCTTTATAAATTACTCAGTCAGTGGTATTCTGTCATAGCAGCAGCAAACAGACTAAGACAACTGTTAACAAAGTATTGTATTAAATTAGTTGTCAGGAGAACAAGAGCAATGCTGACTTTGGTACTAGTTAGCTTTGTAACTTTGTAATTTAGCTTTGTAAATTGTGTTTGTAATTGTAAAGACAGTAGTATAGAAATGTGAGATACTGTAGTTGGTATCTCTGAATTATGAAGCAATGCTAGAGAGTTCCAGGGTAGATGTGAATATAATTAAGTGGTCTTCCCCTGTTCAGATAGTTGAAGATACTTAAAGGTAGCTGCCCATCTGGATTGGGGAGTAAGATACTGAGAACTCAAAACAGTAGCTAATAAAAGTTTATTCCATTTGACTTTGAAAAGCATTATTTTAGGAAAACAAATATTCTGGAGAATTAAAAGAAATCATAGACTAGAGTCAGAGAAAATTATTTTATTTTATGAATTACTGTGAATTAAAATTTGACTATATTGCATAAATTCTTTGATAATTCATTTAGTATAATGTTAAAAGTTGAGATTCTACAACTCATGTTACAATTTTCTTTTCTGACTCTGAAAGCCTTTTTAAAATATCAAAGTAGCAAATTTAATTTTTTACTTGAAACTCAAATTTTTCTTCGCTAAATGAAATAAGAATTACTGAATAATTAACTTTTTTACTTTAATTGATTTAATTTGAATTTGCATTTTGTTAGTCCCTCAAATTGCTGTGTAGCATATTTTTAGATGGAGGTAAGTGGATGGTAGTGGAAAGAAAAGCTTTTGGTATTAGACACACATTGGTCACAATTTCTCACCAGCCCTGTAACCTTGAGCAAATATCATGACTCCTGAGGGCCTCAGATAATCACCTGTTAAACAGAAATAATAATACCTACTTTGCAGGATTATTGTAAATGATTAAATGAAGAAGTATGTAAAATTATTAGCATAGTGCTTGGCCCACTGTAGACACTCAGTATATGTCAGTGTTAGGGTGGAGTGCTTGTGTAGAGCTGGTGTACATGGGTTTGAGAAAAATTTCTCCAAAGATTAGGATAGAAGGAAGAAGTTTATTTAACTTTCCCAAAGTGAGAAAGGACCAAACATGATAGAGGAAATGGAAAAGTATGTTGGCAGGGAGAATCAGGTATTTAGGCTTTTTATTTAGGAATTGTAAAAAGGGGGCGGGTGAAGAAGATTTATGGCTGTAGCAAATTAACAGGGAATTGTGAATGCTACATCTGCTCCCTTTCCTCTTGGCAGACAGATAACAACAGAAGTGGCTATCAGATGTCAAAGATCTTGTCTGCAATCTAGCCCTTAAGATATGATTTTCGGCAGGATCTGAGGCCTGGCATTGCGCCCCTGCTGTCTATCCAGGGGCTTCTCAGGAACACCTTTAAGCTATAGAAACAGATTCTAAAGGCAGTTTTAGTCAATAGGTCTAGCAACTGTAAAAAAGAAAAATTTTTGTTTCTTTTTTGTCTGCTGGGCTCCTTTTAGATACAGTGAAAAACCAGCTCTGCAGGGTGCCTGTTAGCTAGGAGGAGAGAAAGAGAGCTCATGGGATTGAGCTCTAGCTACCACTAGAAAATTATGGGATTAGATATTTTCCTGTTAATTCAGCAATGTCACCTTTACAGTCAGGTTTTTAAAAAATTTTAAAAAGATTTATTATTTTTAGAGATGGGATCTCGCTGTCTTGCCCAGGCTGAACTCAAACTCCTGGCCTTAAGTGATCCTCCCTCCTCAGCCTCCTGAGTCACTGGAATTACAGGCATGAGCCACCACTCCTGGCTTGGCAGTTATTTTAATGTCAATAATCTTTATAGACTATAGCTATCCTTTCAATATTATTAAAAAGTATATTCTAGATAAGTAGAAAAGATTGTAGATTTCATATGAATAAAAGTTCTCTCTCAGTTAGGCAAAGGTTTGTAACAGAAGGAACAGCCTGGGGAAAAAAGATTTTCTGTCTTTTTAAAACTTCCCCCACTCTTTTGGGACCTGCAGCCTGGCCTGCAACCCTGAAGCAGGTTAATAAGTCTTTTGTTAAAACTCCCAGGTGGTGCCAGCACTGTAGCCCCTTCCACCCACCACCACCCTGGCAGAGTTCACAGGCTTTGTTTTTGCCAGATATGGAACAATTAGAATAGTTAACTACAATAATTGCCTGACGCCAAAAACCCTGCCTTTAAAAGCTCTATATTTCTGCCTATGTTCAGGAAATTTGGAATTTTGAAACTGTTAAACGTCTACCACATTTCCTCCTTTGTCAGCAAAGTAAACTCTCTTTCCTCCCTCCTCAAACTGCTTGTCTTCGTTCTTCTGATTCAGCCTCATGGACAAGTGGCTGAGCTTTCAGTAACAGGTTAATATATGTTGGATGTAGGACCACACTCCCTTATATGGAATTCTGAAAACATTTTTTTCTAAAGACCTAAAGTTTTCATAATTCATTTGGCAGCAAAATATGACCTGAATTCATTTTGTCAGGTAAATACTGATCTGAACTTACATGAGGTCTTTATTGCATTTTGTGTAAATTTTCCTGTGTTTCACTATAAAATCAACTAACATTTTATTATGGAGTGCTGCCCCAGTCCCTCCTGGGGGCACACATATGCAGTATATGCTCTATATTACAATCCTAAAATCTAAAACTCTGAATTGTGAAACATAACTGGCCCCAAAAGTTTCTGATAAGATACTGTGAAGCTGAATTTGCTTTCTTGGCCTGCTATACTCAGGGTTTGTAAAAGAACAAAGGTGAATGGAATAAAACAGTCTCACCATTTGTTTAATTGTTTAGAATCCCAGCAGAAGACTGAAGAAGTTTGCCATTTGTACTCTATGGAGCTACGCTCTGGCCTTACCATAGAAAAGAGGGCCTGTTACTTTAGGAAAAAAACCACCCTAAGGCCTTCTTTAGGAAAGAACCCACCAAAAACAGGTAAGGGGAACTGTATACTCCCTGGCAATAGTGGTGAGTATCTATTTGCATTCACTTACCACATTTAAATATGTAAATTTTTTTGTCACCCAAATTTTCCTTCTGGGAAAAAATAAGGATGATGAACTGTTTTCTAGCCATTTAAAAAAGGGCATATACAGAGTTTTTAATAGCATGAGAGAAATGGTTATGTTATAATGTTAAGTGAAAACAGAGGATACAAAATTATATATATAAATATGTTTACAATATTTTAAGTGATTTTTTTATTTTATTTAAAGAAAGTAAACTAAAATGTTAATAGTGGTTGCCTTATGGGTGTTGAGATGAGTTGTCTTCCTCCTGCTCTCCAATGGGTGTGCTCAACTGGGGTGTAAGTGTGCCAGGAGGTCCCTTCAGACCATGGGGTGGCCAAAGCCCTGAAGTCAGTCACCACTGTCAGCAAGCAGCCTCCTCTGGGAATCCTCGCAGGGGCATTTGTGCAGGGTGGGGACTGACGGTCCACCTCTATCTCCACCCTGTCCTGCAGGTAGAAAAGAACCTCTGTCATTCACTGCCTATCGACAGCAGTCTTCTGTGGAGCATTTTGCCTTTGATATGCCTGAGATCCAGAGACATACTAGAAGATTTCATGTTCCAAGGACCACAGGTGTGACTGGTCACAGGGTGGTGTGGGGGTGAGGAGGGAGGTAAGACACAGGACCCTGGCAAGTGCTACTTCAGGTGGAAGCCCCAACTCTGTGTCTTCACTTGTGTTAGAAACTTCTGTCCATTTGCAGCTGATGTGCCCATTTAATGGTATCCAAACTAGGTGCATGGTAGCTGTTCTAGCAATGCATGTGCATTTTATAGTTAGCACTCCATCATTATTTTGAATGCTTGCTGTGGACTGGAATCCCATATACATTATTCTTGATGAAATTACATTGTCATTTGGACAAAAACACATTATCTGCCCAAATTTCAACATTTTGACCATGAAAGAAAAGAAAGAGCT
Source organism: Cheirogaleus medius (assembly GCA_008086735.1). Taxonomy (NCBI): domain Eukaryota; kingdom Metazoa; phylum Chordata; class Mammalia; order Primates; family Cheirogaleidae; genus Cheirogaleus; species Cheirogaleus medius. The sequence continues at coordinate 50,809,455 of VBSM01003204.1, read as the reverse complement.
ACTATATTCTCTGGATATAATTTCAACACTTTATGCATTTTATTTTTTTTTTATTTTTTATTTATTTATTTATTTTTTTGACTAGGCTGTATGGTTACAATATGCATTTTAAATAGTAGTTAAAATGGTTTTAAATTTTATCACCTACTTGTTCAAAGTTCCAAGTTGATGGTGACTATCAAGAAGTGAAGAGAGAATCACTAAGAAAACATGACCAGGAAATTGCATGTTGCCATTTCAAGCATTATTCCTGATATAAATTCCCAGAAGTAATACTGAAGTTCCTCATTAAGTATTTCTAAATCATTTACTTTGAATTCCATATAAAAATTCAATTTAACATTCTCCTTAATATTTTGTATATTATTTTTTCTTAGCATAATTCTATAATGTAAAGAAAATATGATTTTTTTCTAGGCCCCATATAGGTAGTCCTTAAATCTGCTCCAGATTACCTCATCAGACTGTAAAAATACTATCACTTTCTACACGTGCTGTGACATTTTAAGAAAAGTTGGGAGCAGTGCACTAAGTGTCCCTGTTATTTAGGCAGAGGATAGAATAAGGCTCCCACCGACATTCCTCAGGACTTTTGGAAATCTCTGAGTGATGTCACACCTTGTAGAAGGACATTTATTTATCCATGCCTATTGAAATACAGTCCCTTCTTTCCCACAGTCCCCAGACCACAGGGAGTCAGGAAGTGGAGGTTTCCTCAAGCAATGTCTATCACTTTCCATCTTCTTCCTTTCCACCAAACCCTCCCATAAGATACTACATGGCCTTCCAGGGTCTTTGTGCAGGACACTACTACCTTTAAACCCATTCAGGTGTGACACCTCAGCCTTTGAGCTATGTGAAGCTTGTGCCAAAGACTTTCATCTATACAACAGTGACAAAGTGCAGCTCAAATTGTTAAAAAAAAAAAAAAAATCCTTTGAGAATGCATTGTTTTTTTAAAGTTGCCAAAAAAACTGTTCCTGACAACAAGTTTTTTGAATTCTTAATGACAGGAATTTCACCTATTACAGAATCTTTTGCTTCCCTAAGCACATACAATGATCAATCCGTTAATTTTGTTTTGGAGGATGGAAGTTATGAGATCTATATTGAAGACTTGAAAAAAGATAAAGAGAAAGGTAGAATATTTCCTTTTGTCTATAATTATATAATGATGACTAATATTTTTACTTTAATTCTACCAAACCATAAACAATGTATTAACTTAGACATGGCAAACAGATGATGCTAACTCCAAGGTCTTGACAGTAGATGACTGAAAATCACTGTTGAGAAGGATTCAGAAGTGTAGTCAGAGTTCATCAGGGAAGAATGCTGATATTGAGAAGTGGTATCTATTGTGAGGGGTAGAAGGAGTGACCATATGTAAATTATCCATTATCTGTAAATTACCCACTGATCTTTCCAGCCTTATCAATATCACCAAAGTACAACTTTCGATAAAAGAATATGCCAATGCTATGAGCAATATTTTAAATATTTTAATAACTGTGTTAAAGAATTCACCAGAGTATATTCATACATTTGAGACCTTTCTCAAAACATAAAAATTTTGCTTTTATTGATATATAATAAATGAGGAGGATGTTTTCTAATGTTATATGTATGTTGGAACTGAAAACATTTGATATAATTGTATTTCACCAAAGGAATTTTATATATTATCTTTCAGATAAGGTGTTACTGCGTTACTACGAGTCTCAGTGCTCCTCAAGTGAATCAGGTAGTTTGGAGGGCTGGGTAGCTGTAGGGCTTGAATTCTTAAATTAGGGGTAAAGATAAATCCAAAATCCTCCACAGGAAAAGAAGACAGTCTCAGAAGGTTCTCTTTAATCCAAGCTCATGGTAAAATTGTAGATTCTTGGAGAGTTTACTCCATCCCATCCATCTTATAGTTTAATAGTTAAAATAAAGGTTTGGTTACCTTTAATAGAGATCCAAAATAATAGTAGCTTAAGCAAGATAAACTTTATTTCTGTCTTTGCCAGGGCTGAAATAACAGTTCTGCTTAATAGGTTGTCCAGGAACCTAGCTTCTATCTTGTGGCACTGCCAACATGCATGGTTCAAGATTACTTGCTACCATGATCATGTCCAATCAGCAAAAGAAAGATAGAAGCATGGATTCTCTTTCTCCTTAAGGGCACAACCTGGAAGCTGTACCTGACACTTTCTCTCACCTCCCATGGTCAGAACTTAGTCCTGTTACTATACTTAGCCATAAGAAGGCAGGCTGGGAAATGTTCTATTATACTACAAGAAGAATTGTTGGATATTGGGGGACAACTGTTAGTGGCTTTACATGTAGACAAGGATGCTGATGGCCAGAGAAGTGCCCATTAGAGTCACAGTTCTCCAATTAGAAAGCATATAAGAAAACTAACTTATCTCCAATTGAGAAGTACCCTCTACTTATCCAATGACTCTTTAGTTTCATTTGAGTACAAATATTTCCAAGATACCTTTTGGTGAATGAAATAGTTATTTTAGACTCTTTTCCTGGGTGTTAAATTCATTTTAATAAAGATGAGTTACAATTCTTACTTCTTTATCATTTGCAATTTCTTAATTGTAAGGTGACGATGTCGATGGTAAAATGCTAATGGTAAACCTGGGTCCTCCTACAAAAGACCACTGGCTGCATGCCAACAACAAGGAGCACTCTGTGGAGGTAACAGAAATATGATTCTATAACTGTCACGAATGATTCCACTCAATTGTGTAGATTTGGGTGTTGGGGTATTTTTCAGGACTTTGTGCTATTGTACATAAAACACAATCAGATACTACTAATGACTTGCTTCTGGAATAGGGAGGGAAATGGCATGTATGGCCGTGCTACTGAAAGTCTGGTCTCTACCAGCAGCACTACATCACCTGGGAGCTTGTTAGAAATGTAGAATTTCAGGCTCCTCCAGAACTTAATCAGAATCATCATTTTAACAAATATCCAGGAGATTCATACAAACATTAAAGTTTGAGAAGCACTGCTATATAGAATGATCTCAAATCCTTTTTATTTGGCTTTAGAAACTACTATGTTCTTCTGGGAAGTGTTTCTTTGTATAATATAGATTTCTTAAGCTAATGCAAAAATAATTTCACACTCTGAGCCTGCTTAAGGGAGGGTCATAAACATTTCCATGTGCCAAGATTTACAAATAGCCTAATAATCTACATTCCCATCATAGGATTTTGATCATGGCATATTCTTCTTTAGTTAGTAAATAGCATTATTATATTGGTCATAATGAGTAATTATAAATATCTTGAGGAACAAATAAGCCAAAGGTAGAGACAAGAAAGAAAACAGGAGAGTATAATATAGAACAGCGGTCCCCAACTTTTCTGGCACCAGGGACCAGTTTCATGAAGACAATTTTTCCACAGAGGGGGTGGGAGTCTGGGGGTGGGGTGGTGGCAGAGCTCAAGCAGTGATGCAAGCAATGGGGAAGGGAGTGGCTATAAATACAGATGAAGCCTATATGTCTGTAAGTACATTAGGGATTGACTGATCTAGAAAACTAGCTAGACTGAAAAACCAAGGCTGAGGCTTGAGAGGTAAAGCAACATGACCAAGATAGTACATGTCAAAAGAGGATACAAATCCAGAACTGCTGCATGCAGATCTGGTCATTCTAAGCCATACTGCCTCTCTAAGTGAATAAAATCAAATCCACCCCTCACCTCTTTGGCTCCCTATTCACTTCTTCCTCCCTCCCCTCCCCTACTCACTAAGCATGCTTGCTGGAGATAACAACTCAAAAATAATTATTTCCCTTTAGTTTCTAATACAGGGTGGTAAAGTTGACTCTGAACTTCCCATTCACCTACTGATTGTGTTCTTTCTTGTTTCCTCAGCTCCATAAGAGTGAAAAACCATTGCCGGAGCAGGCCTTCTTTGTCCTTCATAAGAAGCCCTTCAAAAGTGTTTCATCTGAATGTGTTTCATTTGAATGTAAGAACGATCCTGGAACATTTCTAGGTGTAAAGGATAATCAACTTGCTCTAATTAAAGTAGACTATTCTGAGAGTTTGAGCAGTGAGAATATCACGTTTAAACTCTCTAAAACTTAATGTGATGGAAAGCTGTGGGTCTTGGATTGGGTAGCCCAAATGCCACCCACTGGAGAAGGAATGAGAGAGAAAGAAAGAGATGGGCAACATGCAAGGGAAATGGAGAGTGCTTAGAATGCTATGGAATGTTTTCCTTCTTATGTAAAAATATTTTTTTCTTGTCTTTCAGTTCTGTTTTGTATTTCCCTCTGTATAACTGCATATTCAATACAAGCATCAGTGTATTAAATAGAGTATTGGTAAAGAAATTGCAAACATACTAAAGAGATACAAGCCTCACTTTTATTTTTTTCTATTGTCAGCCCAGAAAGAACTTCACATTTAGAGCTGAGACCTCTGGGGAGAGTAAGGGCAACAGATCAAGTCTCTCCTTAGACAGGGATCCATTTTAAAGAGCTACATAGAAAAATCATTTTCCCTGGTTCCAAACAATAGGCTCAAACAGACCTGCTAGTGAAAGGAAGACCAGATGCTACATAGATTGACCATTTCTCAACTGGAATAAAACACCAAGTTTGTTTGTAGATGCCCTAGCCAATACTCAGATCAGCTTTCTCTTACTGTAAGGGGTTATGGAACTTCGAGTGCCTACATGGCTAGCCAGGCAATATAAATGTGTGAAAAAGCAACTATAGAAAAATTAAGAAAAATAAATCTAGTATTTGTAAAGCAAATAATTTCACTACTAATTCTTTCATTTTTAAAATTCTGGTTTTTACATACTGAGTTTACTTTAAGCAAGGAATTCTTACATTAGGAAGTAATATAAATTTTAATTCAGATATAACATTTTATTTATTGAGAATATCTAACAAATTAAAACATTTTTTAAAGAGTACTGAGCTACAACATATTTTAGGGCACCCAAGTACCATGGAATCCAAGTACCACAGTGAGACCAGAAGTCCTCTAACCTACTAGAGCCTAGATGAGATACAGAACTAACATTAAAATTTCATCAACTGACTGTCCCTCATGTTTGTGGCATACTATCTCTTCTGACCCTCTATGTCTTTGATGTACTCATTGTCCCCTTGGACAAAGTTTCTTTTAATTCTTGCTTCCCATGTACACAAGTCTTTTCATTGTCCAGCTTCCTGAAGCCCCTGCTTACTATGGAATATTCATTTCACTTCTGTTTCTTCTCCATTTCTTTTGACTAATCATGTCCTTGACATAGGCTTTGCACCCCCTGAGCTTTACTCCTGTATCACCTGACCTTTGGATGCCAACACCTTTATTCTGCTTTGTCTATCTGATATTGTAAAATTTTAGATAAACCTATTAATGTGAATATTTTCTGTTGAATGTCTTTGTGTTTTACTGTTACTAAGGTGGCAAAATTTATACTCAACCATATAATAACATTTTTTAATTATTAAAGGAATAGTTTTTGCTTATTTTAAAGTCTTAACAATTTCTGCTACAGTTTTTCTTAACTTAACACTTACAATATCACGCCTGCAATCCTAGCACTTCTGGGAGGCCGAGGCGGGAGGTTGGCTCAAGGTCAGGAGTTCGAAACCAGCCTGAGCAAGAGTGAGACCCCGTCTCTGCTAAAAATAGAAAGAAATTAATTGGCTAAAATATAGAAAAAATTAGTCAGGCAAGGTGGCACATGCCTGTAGTCCCAGCTACTCGGGAGGCTGAGGCAGGAGGATCGCTTGAGCCCAGGAGTTTGGGGTTGCTGTGAGCTACACTGATGCCACGGCACTCTAGCCCAGGCAACAGAGTGGGGCTCTGTCTCAAAAAAAAAACCAAAAAACCAAAAAAACACTTACAATAAATGGTAAACATAATAACAGAATACTTATGAAATATGGCCTTTTCTGAAACTGTGGGCTTTTTAGTTTTTAATTTGTTGAGACCTACTGGATATACTTGCTGGTAGAATATAAGATAAAAGAGGCTAAGAATTACTGTACAAGGGTCTTACAATTGTAAAACAATGTATTTGTTTCATTACTTTTCCAATAGTTTTACCAAAGAGACAAAAATAAAAGCAGCATCTATATCACCCCCTCTGAAAAAAAACTAAATATTAACCATGTGCATCTGTATTATACTTAAAATTATTATTAGATAACCAAATATATCTATGCTGTTTATATTCTTGAATAAACTGTATTTTTTAAAAGTATGTGAGACCATAATGATTTTATCATAAAATGACTCAATTTTCTGAAATTCTTAAGTGAAAGTAAGCATACCCCAATCCACCAATGTTGGTGTCTGAAGTAGGGCATTTGTCTGATATTCTTGGTGATTCAAAACTAAGTAAGATTTTCAAGTGAAGGGATTGTGTCTTTTTCACCTCTGTACTCCCAGTGCTTATCATGGAGGCTGGCACGAAGGAAGTGTTCAGCGACTTTCACCCAAGATTAAACAGCCAACATGTAACTACACCAGAAATTCGACCTGAGACTTCTGACTCCTTATTTAGATACCTTTAAACTAGACTAACTTATTTTCTGTGTTTAATTTTCCTTTTTAAAAAAATACTTTCCACCATCATTACAGTCAATGTAATTTGATTAAAATATTCACATGTGTGATGGCATTTTGTCACTTACATGCATCTGTTTTGATGGTCTATAACATACATTACTAGAAGGAACTTGTTCATTTTATTGTATCAGAAATAATTGTATCAAAACTTACTTTTCCCTTGTTTTATTTATGTTCTTAGATTTTTATGTATTTATTGGATACCTGGAAATATTGTCAAGAAAATGTTATTTGAATGAGTAAAGTAACTTAGAATTAGGGAAAAACCTAAGTCAGAGTTGAGATTAAGGGGGGATTTGAAGAAAAAATTACAAATCTAATTAGAAAACAGCAGCTTGATTTAAGTCTAAAATGACTGGTTTATATGATTTATATAATCCCCACTTCTGCAGAACAAAATAAGCCAAAAATAACAATTTCAATCTTTGTGCTTCATGCTAAGAAATTTCATGAAACATAGAGAAATCTCCAGTGGGGATTGGAGTAGGCTTGTCCCACAACTCCTTCTCCCTTCATACTATTACTCTTACAGCTCAGAAATCTCATCTTCTGCTGCCAGGTTGTGGTGGTTCGTACCTGTACTCCCAGCACTTTGGGAGGCTGAGGCAGGAGGATCACTGAAGGCCAGGAGTTTGAGATCAGCCTGGGAAACATAGCAAGACCCTGTCTCTACAGAAAAAAATTAGTTAGGCATGGTGGCACATGCCTATAGTCCCAGCTACTCCTACTCCGGAAGCTGAGTTGGGAGGATCACTTGAGGCCAGGATTTTGAGGTTACAGTGAGCTATGATAGCACCACTGTACTCTAGCTTGGGCAACAGAGTGAGGACCTGTCTCAAAAAAAGAAAGAAAAGAGAAGAGAAGAGAAAAGAAAATAAAATCTCATCTTCTAGCAGTTATTCATTAAATATTGCCATATTATATATACTGAACTTTGCTAGGCATCATGAAAGCACAAAAGAAACCTTAGCTATGCTCCTTGACCACATGGAAATTAAAACGTGTACAATATGTATTAAAGCTCCAACTCCATAGTACACAGTTGTACATAGGTGAGATCAGTGTGGGTTTGTAATCAGAGAAAGAAATAGAACTGAACTCTCTTAATACCCACCCCTGATCTATTCTGTTTTTTTCTTTTTTTTTTTGCATTGTGTTTTTAAACTGGAAATGTTTTATCTATTCTTATATCCATTCTCAAGGTCATGTTAAAGCAGGTTCCTTCTGTAGGTCTCAGGCAAAAGGGATAAATCCAGTTGTTCCAACCCCCTTAGTAGTCAGTGTTGGACCTAGGACCTAGGCTAGAAATCTAAGGAACAGCTCAAGAGATGAAAATGAATACCAGTTGGTAGTGATAAAATCAATGAGCTATTTCCTACTGAGGTGCCAAGATGATGAAACGCTTGTCCAAGTCCAATTACAGTCTCTAGCCCAGAGGATACTCCCATAAAAAGAATGCATGAAACACTGTCCAGGATGTTAAGAATACAGGCTTGGTTTACTGCTTATTGGATGTGCAACTTCAGCAAACTATGCAACCCCTTTCAATCTCTGTTTCTCCTCTATAAAACAGGAAATACCAAATATTGCAGTTATCTATCTAAAATCCATCACCAACACCCCTATTTCTTCACCTATAGATCCTCATTCTTTACCAGGTAATAATGCACTCAACTAAAAATATACTCTTTCCCAGACTCCCATGCAGCTAGATGTGGTAACCATTTGACACAGTTTTAGACAAAAATTTTTAAACAGAATATGACTTAAGAAAAACTTATTTTAAGGAAATATATCATATCTGATAGCATGGCCTTTACCCCTTCTTCCTACCTGGGCCACAGACATGAGACTGAATATAGCCAGCTTCTAACTACAAGGTCATGAGCTTGGAGACAAAGACCTACACATTTAAAAATGGCAAGAGGGAAAGTTTAAAGAACCCTGGTATAGTGACCAAATATTTGTGCTATGCCCAAATCCCCTTGGATTCCTCTATACTGGATTCCTTGATACCATTTCCTTGTGTACCATATACCCATACTACCAGCATCTTCTGTGTGCTTTCAGTAACCAACACTTGCGGCTCTTCTTACAAGGATTGCCTTTACGGTACTGATGTTGCTTTGCCCTTTTGCACAGAGAGATGAATGTGTCTGTGAGTTTGAATTCCTCTCACCAGCCTCACAAGCCTTTTGAAAGCCTAGCTCCCTTGCCTTGAGTGGAAGAATTCTGTTTTAAATTTCACTCAAAAACTCTCTAATGGGGTTCATGCTGAAGTTATCCTCTGCTGGACTTTAGCATGTGATCACATTCTTACTTAGATTCCTTTCCCTGCCCTGCCCCACCCTGACTCCCTTATCAGTTTTTCTTGGAAACACTTCCTTAGTAAATTACATCCTCATAACCCTTAACTCAGTGTCTGCTCCTGGGGTACCTAATGTAAGATACCAGGTCACATGTGACATTGTAGAGCTGCCATACTAGTCGTGTAGTACTAACTGAAAACTTCATGTTGAGAGAGAAAAATAAACCTATGTCTGCTTAAGCTAGTCTTCGGTTTTCTGTTGAATGTGACTTGAAGCAAACTTCACCCATAGAAGAGATTATGGTAAAACCTACTTCTGAGGCGCTGATAAGAATTGCCTTGCACAGAGTAAGCAATTAGTGAAAATTAGCTGCATGGCAACTTCTGGTCCATAGGAAACAATCAGACATTATTATGAACCTTTTCAAATATATCACAAATTAGAGAAAATACTCTAATAATAAAATAATGAGGCCCTATAAAATAATTCCAATTATCAATATTCTTCTATTCTTGTTTTTTTTATTCCCCAACTCACTCTCACCAAATTATTTTTGGTGTTGTTGGAGTATTTAAAGGACACCATTTCTTCCACAAATTATTCATTCAGTATCTCATTTTCTTTGAACCCACAGTTACATGGCTTCATCTGTCATTCTCCCACCTGCTCCTTTCCCCACACATATCTAAACCCACACACAGTCATGCACACTCCATCCTTTTGGGGCACCACTCTCTTGTACTTTGGTTTCTATGATACAACTCTCCTGGTTCTCTTCCAATTTCTTTTACCATTCCTCTTGGCTGCCCATAAAGGTCCTCTTTTTCTCTCTGCCTTCTCAAATATGTGTATTCCCCGATACGTATATTTGGCCCACTTTCTAGGATCAGCAAGAACTTAGGGCTCCAGACTGAGGATGAGAATGCCACGTCTGTATCATTCAAGGAACACAAGGCGCTATCTTCTACATCTTTAGGCCCTGGGGTGGTAATCTGGTAGTTGAATTCAGAAAGAGAATTGTCCAAATTTATTGTTGATACAAAGGGATGTGTGTGTGTGTGTGTGTGTGAAAGAGAGAGAGAGACAGAGAGACAGACAGACAGACAGAGACACAGACACAGAGAGAGAGAGATCTGAATACCTAGGAGTGGGATGAAAAGCAAAAGATAATAAGAGGGCTCTAGTCAAAAGAAGATTCTTTAAAAGAAGGCTGCTGAAGTGGATTTTCAGTGTGTGCAGGTATATTGCAAAGTCTGAAATTCCATGTGCTACCTGGACATCTTTAAGCCTCAGTGGGCCCCAGAGCTCTACCAGGAGTTCCCATGCTCTCGATAGATATGCTCCCTACCCAGCTAGTTGCCCATCAGCTGGGCCAGCTATACCTGACCTGCTTCTCAACCTCATGGGTTTCATCTCCCTTTGAAATTATTCAGACAAACCACACCCTCCCACAGGAATCAAGGGTCACCCCCATTCTCTTGTCACTACAAAGCCTACCTCCCACAGCCTCTGCAGGTCCACTCTGCTCTCAAGTACAAATCTCATGCATGTGGTGTCCTCCTTCTCCCGGCCGTGAGTATACTGACTAATAAACTGCTGCCAATCTCATCTGACCTATGTTGGGTGTCTGGTATTCAGCCATCTCGTATTTAGGGCAGAACACCCCTTCACTGACAGGGTGAATAAGAAGAGTTCAGAACAGTCAGTAGCCTGCTGTTGGTTGGGGAATGAGTAGTTAACAGGATATCAAGGACTCTCAGACCCTTGACCCTCTTCATTCCTCACTCCACATTGTCACCTCCACACCCCTCTGCCCAAGACCATCAGCTCCCAGGGTTTTAGCTATCCACTTACAGACTGACAACTCTCCAAACCAGACATCTTTCCTCAGTTGCAAGCCAACTGTCCTTCCAATTGCCTATGGAACACCACCATTTAGATATGACTTATATTCTTCAAACTCAACACAACCCCAGTGAAATGTATTCTTTTCCTCTATTCCATCACCAGACACTCTATCTCCTCATCTCCATTTTACAAGCACCTAAGAGAGTGGCCTGGCACTTTTGATAATTTTTTATTAAATAATAAAGCAGTCAGTCAAGCCTTAGTGACACTGGTTTATTCCCTCCTACTTGCTGCTCTGTCACCCTAGTTCAGAGGTTCTCAAACATTAACATACATGAGAAACATCTGGAAAGCTTGTAAAAACACAATTTCCTGGGATCCAGCCACAGAGATTCTGATTCAGTAGGTCAAAGTGGAACCCACAAATTTGTATTTCTAACTTGTAACTAACAAGTTTAGAAGTGATGGCAACACTGCTGGTCAGAGGATTACACTGTAGAGAATCACTGTTCCAGCTTATACAAGTGCATGGTGACTGATTACCTGGACTTTAGGTTACTTCTTTGCATGATCATTTTCTCTAGTAGTGTGTCCTCTGGGGCTCTGATACCTGTTTTACCCTGAATTCTGGCACCTGTAGTTGTCTGCCTGCCTGCCAGCTTTCTTCTTTCTACTGGCCAATCAAGCTTTGCTATCAATCTTTGAACTCTCCCAGCACTTCCTCCTTGTCTAGACTAAAGGCCCTAATTTGCTTACTGTTCAGTCCTGACACTGAACCTGACATTGAACCCTATCATCCAAAGATATGTCAGTATAACAACAAATTTATCAAAGACAAAAATACTCAGGTTCTGCTTATCAAAGCTTCCCTAATAAAATGAAACTAAAGAGAAAAATGACATTTTATGGACTCAACTGCCAACCACATTTCAGTAGGACCATTCAGAAACCAGAAAACTAATCAAGAAAAGCAGTCATGGATTGTGGGTTACTTTTGTGTTGGACATCCATATTAATGGAACCATGATAAACAGCAAAGATCATGAACTTTGGTACTAGAGAGGTCTTGGTTCTAATATCAATTTTTCCAGCTATAGTACCTTCATACTGTTCTGAACTTCAGTCTTCTTGCCTATAAAATGGGGCTAATATATCACTTAGACAGGGCTCTTGAGAAGACAGAATAAGGAAATGGCTGTAATCACCTAGCTCGGTGCCTGGATTATATTGGACTCAACCAATGCTAATCCTATTTCTTCCCCTCCTTTAGCATTTATACTTTAGTGCCCAATGGGCCTTTTTTTTTTTTCCCTCCACTGAGGCCTACTTGTCAAAGAGTAATACTCAAGGAAAATAAACAAAAAGTGTTGCTTTAGTGTTGCTTAGGCTCAAAGAAACTGGCAGCTTCTCCCTAAGATCAGAACATTGCAGCTTAATGAGTCCTCAAACAGAAGTGTTTTGTAAAGTTAAACACAGGCAAGAGAACTAAATATGTTTCTACTTTTTGCTTCCAATAATATGATATTATGCAATACTGGCCTTTGCTTCTGCTGAAAGAAGGCTTTCTCTGCTACATTAAGCAAATACTTTGGAACTTTGGAATAAGCCTCAGCCAGGACATCACCAGTTTGACCTAAATAGTCTTTCCTTAATGAGCACAATGTCTTATGTAATCACAGTAAAGAATTTTAAAGAACAGTGTGAACTGATTTGATAATTCAGTTTTAGGAAACTACAACTTATTTAACAGGATTTTTCCTATTTTTCCCTGGAATTGTCAAAGGCCTCATTGCTGGAGACAAAAACAATGAAGTATCCAATATTTGATATTTGGCTATTTGACATAGCCATCTCTCCCCTGACATGTCCCTCCCCTTCAATGCAAAAGAGGACTAGTAGATGATAGAAAAGTTATCTTTTTGAGAAACACTAAGTTCATGAAGAGAAATAATCCCATCTCTTTATCTCATTGAGACCAAAAATGAACATTTCCCATAAAATCATAAAATCTGGCTAAATTTTGGGAGCCAACCAGAGAATAAGACTGATATTTGATTGCCTAGCTGGTGCCTGCTCTACTATAGGCCCTGCCCTGGTACTACTGAGCCAGGGAAGAGATATTTAGGAAAGAATGTGGAATTGTCAAACAAACATAGTTTGAGAATCTTTAAGACTGTTCTTTCGGTATTTGACAGAACAATTAGACACACACACAAAAAATCACTAAGGATATGGAAATCTTTGAAAACATTATCAATCAAATTGCCTAATGGACTTTTATTTATAGAACACTCCACCCAACAATAGCAGAGCATACATTATTTTCAAGGCACATAAAACATTCACCAAGAAAGAAATACAAAGGAATTAAAATCATACTAAGTATGTTCTCTGACCACATTGGAACTAAATGAGAAGTCAATAAGAGAAAGATATTTGGAAAATCCCTAAATACATGGAAATTAAACATAACACTTTCAATAATTATAGGCCAAAGAAGAAACCACAATGGAAATTAGAAAATATTTTATTTGAATGAAAATAAAGACATTATATCAAAATTAGTGGGACACAGCTACAGCAATGCTTAAAGGGAAATTTACAATATTAAATATCAAATCAATGCTCTAAACCAAGGGTACCCAACCTATGGTAAGTTGTATAATTATTTCATTATATATTATGATGTCATAATAATAGAAATAAAGTGCACAATAAATGTAATGTGCTTGAATGATCCCAAAACCATTCCCCCTCTGCCCAAGGTCCATGAAAAAATTGTCTACCATGAAAAACGGTCCCTGGTGCCAAAAAAGGTGAGGAACAGCTGCTCTAAACCTCCACCTTAAAAACTAGCAAAAGAAAAGCAAATTAAACTCAAAGCAAGAAGCAGAGAAGATATAATAAAGAGAAAACAAAACAATAGAGAAAATAAACTAAAAACTGGTTCTCCAAATAGCTCAGTAAAACTGATAAATCTGTCACAAGACTGATCAATAACAACAACCAAAAAAAGAAAATGCAAATTATTCATATTGAGAAAGAAAGGAAAACATTATAGATTCCATAGAATAACTAGAATATTCTGAACATCTTTTTGCCAATACATTTGATAGCTTAGATGAAATGAACAAATCCCTTGAAATCATTACCAAAGCTCACTCAAGAAGAAATAGATAACCTGAATAGCTGTATGTCTACTAAAGAAATTGAATTCATAGTTAAAACTTTGTCACAGAGAAAGCTCCAGGCCCAGATGGTTTCACTGATGAATTCTATCAAATAATTAAGGAAGAAATGATATCAATTTTATTTTTTCCAGAAAAATAGAAGGGGGGGCACACTTACCAATTCATTTTATGATGATAGCATTATCCCTAACAGCAAAACCAGATAAGATGTATCAAGAAAAGAAAACATATCAACCAATATCCTTCCTGAATCTGAACTCAAAAATCTTCAACAAAATATTTATAAATTGAAACTAGTAATATATAAAAAAGTAAAACATCATGAAGTGTGATTTATTCTAAGTATGCAAGGTTGGTTCCACATTTGAAAAACAATTATTGTAATTCTCCATATCAAGAGAATAAAAAGGAAAATCATATCATAATCTCAATAGATACAGAAAAGCATCTGTAAAATTCAACATCCATTCAGGATTAAAAACTCTCAGAAAACTAGAAATAGCAAGGAACTTCCTCAATCCGATTTTATAAAAAAGCATCTACATGAAACACAAATTTAACCTTATTTTAGTTTTGAAAGGCTGAATGCCTTCCTTCTATAACATCAGTAAGGATGTCTGTTCTCACTACATATATAATATTGTACTGGAGACCTAATCAGCGCAATTAGGCAAACGAAAGAAATAAAAGGTATATGGATTAGAAAGAAGTAAAACTATCTTTGTTTGCAGATAACATGATCCTATATATAGAAAATCCAAAGAATCATTCAAAAAAAAACCTATTAAAACCTAAAAGTAAGGTTACCAAGGTAACAAGATACAGGGCCAATATACAAAAAAATTGTTCTTATATATTAGCAAAAAATAATTATAAATTGAAATGAGAAAAAACAATGTCATATTTAATAGAATCAAAATGTAAAATACTTAGAAATACATTTAACAAAAAATTTCAAGACCTATACACTGAAAACTATAAAGTATTGCTGAGAAAAGTTTTTAAATACCTAAATAAATGAAGAGATATATCACGTATATGCACAGAAAGAATCAATGTTATTAAGATGTCAATTCTTACCAAACTTATCTATAGGTGTAATACTATCCCTCCACAAGTTTTTAAAAATAAAATTGATAAACTGATTCTAAAACTTATGTGGAAATTCCAAGGACTTATAAGAGCCAAAAATATGTTTAAAAGAGCATTGGAGGTCTTACACTACCTGATTTCAAGACTAGTTATAAAGCTATAGTAATCAAGACAATGTAATATTGACTTAAAGATAGACATATAAATCAGTGGAACAAAAGAGAATGTAGAAATAGCCCCAACCATATATGGTCAATTGCCTTTCAACAAACAAGTAAATCAATGGAGAAAGAATGGTTTATCAATGAATGGTGCTTGAACCATTGTACCTTTGCAAGAAAGAAAGCGAGGGAGAGAGAGAAATAAAAGAAGGGAGGGAGGGAAGAGAAGGAAGGAAAGAAATAAAGGGGAAAATATGAACCTTTGCCCTTCTCTCACATTTTATACAAAAATTAATTTGAAAAGACCATAGACTTATATGTAAGAACCAAAATTATAAAACCTCTTTAAGGAAACATAGGGGAAAAAATCTTTGTGATCTTGAGTTAGGCAAAGATTTCTTAGAACATAAAAAGGAAAAAACATAAAAGAAAAATTATTATAGTATATTAGAAAAGTTAAAAAGCCTCTGTTCTTTAAAGACACCAAGAAAATGAAAAGACAAGCCTCAGACTGGGAGAAAATATTTAGAAAACATCTGAAAAGGACTTGTATTCAGAATAATACATAAAGAACTCTTACAACACAACAATAAGACAAATAACCCAATGGGCAAAAGATTTGAACCCACACCAAAGAAAATATATTGATGCCAAACAAGCACATGAAAAAATGAATAATATCATTAATCACCATGGAAATGCAAATTAAAACCACACTAACATATCATTATACGATAACAATAACGGACAAAATTTAAAAGACCGGTAATATCAAGTGCTGGTAAGGATGAACAGCAACTAGAACAACACTGCTAAAAGAAATGAAAAATTGTTCAGCCACTTTAGAAAACAGTTGGGCAGTTTCTTATAAAATTAAATATACATTTATACAACTCAAAAACTCCCCTTCTAAGTATTTACCCAAGAAAAATGAAAACATATCCCCACATAAAGACTATATGCAAATGTTTATAGTAGCCTTATTCATAATAGCCCCCAAATGGAAACTAAAATGTTCATTAACTGGTGAATAAACAAAATATGATATATCCATACAACAGAATACTACTATGAAATTAAAAAGGAACAAAAATACTAATATATGCAACAACATAGATGAGTCTCAGCAACATATTAAGTAAAAGAAACCAAACATAGTAGAGCAAATATGGCCCTGCACCTATGCCCAGCTCTAACGCAGCTTGCTCTGGCTGGTTGGGATCTGAAGCTGCCCCAGCCTGCCCCACCCGAGGCAGACTGGCCAGCCTAGCGGCTGCAAGGTGGCCCTAGGCACTTCTCAGCACCCCTGCGAACCAGAGGCTATGTGGAGCTAGCAGGCATCGCCTGCAATTTACACGTAGACTAGGTAACTGGGGTGCCCTGCTGGTCCGGAAGCTAAGGGTAGGTGCTGCTGACACTGCTAACAGCCGAATTCTGTCCTTGTTGCATAAATTCACAGATAAACATGAATGGATAACAGAAAGTGGTATTAGAACAGTGGGAATCAGCAATTTTACACAGGAATCTTTAGAGGATGTTTACTGTAGTCTGCCTGAAGTTGGGACAAAATTGAAAAAACAAGACTAGCTTGGTGCTTTGGAAAGTGTGAAAGCTGCTAGTGAACTCTATTCTTCTCTACCAGAAGAGGTAACCAAAATTAATAAAGCTCTTACAGAAAATCCAGGACTTATCAACATATCTTGTTATGAAGATGATTGGTTGATTAGGATGACACTGAGTAACCCTTCAGAACTAGACGAACTAATGAGTGAAGAAGTGTATGAGAAACGTGTAAAACCTATTGAAAAGTGAGAATGGAGCCCCTAAATAAACTAGTACGAAACAAAATTCTTCAAAAAGAGTATATAATGCATTATTCTATTTATATAGCATTCTGAAAAGCCAAACACTATATAGGCATATCAGATTAGTGGCTGCCTAAGGCAGGGATGGATAACAAAAGGGAATCCAAAAGGGGAACCTGTTGCAGTGGTAATTATACATTTGTATACCTTGTCAAAACTCATCAAACTATACACTTTAAAAGGATGAGTTTTACAGTATGAAAATTCTCTCTCAATAAAGCTGACAAAAATGGCACTTGGGCCTGATGTCATGTAGTATGGAATTCATCTACTAGCCTGAGCGCGAAACCTTTTGGCATTTTTAGAGTGGACTAAAACTGCAATGAATTGGGAGCGGCGGTACTGTTTGATTTTTGTTTTTTTATTAAAAAAACAACTTGAAGTCTGGTATTCTATTATACAATGCTAAATTCTTCAGTGGGGTTGAAATTTGGTCTTCCCTAGAATAACAGGAAGATGAATTGCTTTCAGTGACAGGTACCGTGTTTCCCCGAAAATAAGACCTACCCATAAAATAAGCCCTAGCAGGATTTCTAAGCATTTGCGCAATATAAGCCCTACCCGGAAAATAAGACCTAGTGATGGGTGTGGCTACGCAGCATATCTGCACAACCCATGCATTTCGTCGCAGAGCAGTAAAGACCATGAGCAACCCTTCTCATCTGTTCCATCATGACAGCTACTATCCCAGAGGTGACCGGAAAGGTGCGGGCAGCCCCACCAATAAGGTCAGCTCCCCCTGTCAGGTCCCGGCCATCCTGTGCGTGATGCAAGCTGAGGCTTTGAGGAGAAAATAACACATCCCCTGAAAATAAGCCCTAGGGTGTCTTCTTGAGGAAAAATAAATATAAGACCCTGTCTTATTTTCGAGGAAACACGGTAGTAGAACATGATGCTTAAAAAGAAAACATGATTAAAATAAGATGCCACTACTTACCTATTAGAATGGCCAAAATCCAAAAGACTGACATCAATGAATGCTGGCAAGGATGTGTAGCAACAGGAACTCTCATTCATTGCTGGTAGGAGCAAAATGGTATAGCCACTTTGGAAGAGTTCAGCAGTTTCTTACAAAGCTAGACATAGTCTTACCATATGATCTGGCAATCTTGCTCCTAAGTATTTACTCAAATGAGTTAAAAACTTAAGTTCACACAAAAATCTGCACATGAATTATAGCAGCCTTATTCATAATTGTGTAAAATTGGAAGAAACCAAAATGTAAGTTTTTACCCTTCAACCTCTTCCATCCACTCCTCTCTTTGGATTCCAATGGCTTTCAGATCTCTGTGAATGTGTGTGCCCATCGTTTAGCTCCCAACTTAGAGAGTCCATGCGCTGTTTGTTTCTCCATTCCTGAGATACTTCACTTGGGAAAATGGTCTCCAGTCCATCCAAGTTGCTGCAAAAGACATCATTTCATTCCTTTTTATGGCTGAGTAGTACTCCATGGTGTATGTGTGTGTGTGTGTGTGTGTGTAAAACATTTTCTTAATCCACTCATGAATTGATGGGCACTTAGGTTGATTTCACATCTTTGCAATTGTGAATTGTGCTACAATAAACATTTGAGTGCAGGTGTCTTTTTGACAAAATGACTTCTTTTCCTTTGGGTAGATATCCAGTAGTGAGATTGCTGGATCGAATGGTAAGTCTACTTTTATTTATTTGAGGACTCTCCATACCGTTTTCCATAGAGGTTGTACTAACTTGCAGTCCCACCAACAGTATATAAGCGTTCCTTTCTCTCTGCATGCATGCCAGCATCTATTGTTCTTTGACTTTTAAATAATGGTCATTCTGATAGGGCAGTATCTCATTGTAGTTTTAATTTGCATTTCCCTGACGATTAGTGATGTCGGGCATTTTTTCATGTTTCTTGGCCATCTCTCTATCTTTTTTCGAAAAACTTCTGTTCAGATCCAAAAACTGGAGAAGATAGCTGACCAGAGACACCAGCTGCCAGATCACCTCAGAAACAAGGAAAAGTTTTAGATGAAAAAGAAAAAACAAACAAACAATCATAGATTGGGTTTAATTCCAAAGGAAAAGTGCGAGACCCTACAGAAGATTCCATGGGAAGAGGTTCCAGAGCAGAAAAATAAGAAGGAAGATATTGGCAGAGGTCCATCCCCAAGAGGCCTGGAGTCCAGTGAAAAGAGCAGGTGGAGCAGTTTCTTTTCGCTCCTTCACATCTCTGGCAGCCAGCAGAGATGTCTTTCTACCCTCAGGAGCCCAAAAGCTCCTGCTGCCAGTGAACTTGGAGATTCTTGATGACAAAGCACCAGGCTGCCAGCCCCCTTGGGCTATGACCACAGACCCAAGCTGAGACAGCAGGCACCATATTGTTTCTCCACCCACCGTGCACTTTTGTCCTCTCCATGGGGCTCCAGCCCCTCAGTTTTCATCTTGCTAATTTCCACACAAACATTTCCCAACTCCAGCTCAGACTGCAGGAGCCACAGGGTGCCAGTGAGTCCCAGGGCATCTGTATGACCCCATAGCCTGGACATTCTCAGAGGGCTGCCTTCTAGAGAAAGGGACAGAGATTGATCAGAGTGCCAGCTTTACTCCATTCATACTCTTTTCCTCTCCTTGCCCTCCCCCACTCATGACTGCTGAGAGAGACTCTTGAGCCCCCGCTCTCAGGAGCTGCTGCTTCCCCTCTGTTGGGGCTTCCACAGAGAGTGGGGCTCAAACTTTTCCTCTTAAAGACCTGCAGCACACTAAGGGGTGCTGGTACTGTGACCTCCCTGCTCACTGGCCCTCCCTGGTGCTGCTTGCCTAGCTGTTCCATCAGAGCAAGGCACACTCCAAAGTGGAGGCACATCAAACCTGCTTGAGCACCCCATAGGCAACTCGGAACCATCACCCTTCTACCTGGCATAGTCAAGGATTGATCTTCAGGGACACATGGACAGGTGCACAGGCCAGAACTAATACCCCCAGGACTCAATCGTGTTGCTCAGGGGCACAAAGGGGAGATTGGTGAACTAATCTTGGAAAGTGAGGGAGCCTGCATGGGCAGAACTGAAAGGAGAGCGCAGTGCGGGTCCCAGCCACAATGTACTTGTGGAGCACCCCCTCCCCCCACAGGAAAGCTATGCTGTCAGCCCAGGACAGGATCCTACACAGGGAAGCTCCCAGCCTTTAGCACCACTGCTGAGAGCTCAGCTAATTGAGCTCCTGCTGAATGGCAGACACTAAGGCTTGACTCATGAGAGGAAAGTCATGAGTATCTAGGCATTAATTCAGAAACCTAAACTCTCTTCATTAAAGATAGAACAAAACAAAGCCAGAACTCCCCAACAACCCAGGAATGGCATCTCTTATGGGCTAAAGATAGATGAGGCTAGCACAGGGTAGAGAGCTTGTTTGGTGGTTTGGTTAGATTAGCAATGTGGGGTCTAGAAATCAAGGTAAGACTCAGAGTGAGGACCTCAGTTTGTCTGATCAGATTGTCTTTCACCCATTATATCATGTAATATCATTCATTTTTTTAAAAAATCAGATTTTTTTCTCATTTTTAAGAATGAAACTGTTTCATGAAGTTTTACAGACTTAATATCAAATATTTACAAAACACATATAAAGAAGAAAGTAAACATCTCCAGAAATCTTACCACTGACCTAATGTTTGTGTAGCATATTATTTTATAGGACTCTGCCCTCTGGTTTTCATGTGTGATCTCTTAGTGATCTTTGAGGCAGTTTTATAATCCTCATTCTCCAGATGAGAAAACTGATTTCTGAGCCCTCTTCCTGCCACAGGTACTCCTGTGTGCAACAGCCCCTGCTGTTCTCTTAATCACCACATTGTCCTGTGACTTTGGTCTCTATGTCTGCTTCCCAATCAAAGCAGCATAGACTTTGAACAGAGGATATCCAGATCTCTCCATGTGGCCTTTTTATTTTTTGTAATTTAAAATTTTTTTTATTTTTAGTTTTTTTGTTTCAAGATAGTGTCTTTCTCTGTTGCCCAGGCTAGAGTACAATGGTGTCGTCATAGCTCATTGCAACCTCAAACTCCTGGGATCAAGCAGTCCTCCTGCCTTTGCCTCCAGAGTAGCTGCAACTACAGGCTCATGCCATCACACCTGGATAACTGCTCTTCCACCACCACCACCCCTGTAATTTTAACTGTTTGGTTTTGTTTGTTTATTTGTTTGTTTGTTGGTCTTAGTTTGACAATATGACAAACGGGGAAAAAAGAAGAGAAACTGCTAATAGCTATGTAAACAATTCATTATGATGTCCCTACAATTATAGAATCTAAGATGAGAAATTTTGAAAACAACTTTTCAGATAATTAGGTAGTAAGCAGATTCCAAAGTTTTATGAAAAGCCTCTATTATGCCAATTCATATTTTTACACAAAATTTCATTTTGGGTTAGTAAAATTTTATAGGAAAACAGAGTAATTAAGATAATCAATTTTATATTGGCTACCCTCCCAAAAAAGAGTGTCTGGTTAAAGAAAGGTCACAAGAGTCTTGATTGAAAGTCACTGACTAGATGGATACTTTCTCAGAACAAGCCATCACATTAAAGTTTATCAGAAAATCATTGAGCATCTTATCAGTAACATTAATTTCTTTGTAGAAAAAAAGCTATGAATTATATATCATGCAAACAGGTTCTGTCCCAGGTTTGTAACAATTTTTTTTAATTAATAGACTTCATTTTTTAGGACAGTGTTAGATTTACAGAAAATGGAGAAGATACTATAGAGAGTTCTCTATACCCGAGACCCAGTTCCTCTTATTATTTACATCTTTATATTAGTTTGTTATAATTAATGAACCATTATTGAAAAATTATTAATTAAAATCCATATTATTCAGATTTTACATAATGTCCTTTTAGTTTTCACCTAATATCCTTTTCTGTTCCAGGATCCTATCCAGGATACCATATCACATCTAGTTGTCAGGTCTCCTTAGGATTCTCTTGACTGTGATAGTTTCCCAGGCTTTCCTTGTTTTTGATGACTTTGATAATTTAAAAAAAATAAGTCATACATATTTTAGGATGTCCCTCTATTGGATTTTTTGTTTTGTTTTGTTTTTTGGAGACAGGGTCTTGGCTTTATCACCCAAGCTAGAGTGCAGTGGCATGACTATAGCTCATTGTAACCTCGAACTCCTGGGCTCAAGTGATGCTCTTGCCTCAGCCTCCTAAGTAGCTGATAGTACAGGCTGATGCTATCATGCCTGGATAATTTTTAAAATTTTTTGTAAATACAAGGTCTTGCTATATTGCTCAGGCTGGTCTCGAACTCCTGGCCTCAAGTGATCCTCCCGCCTCAGCCTCCCAAAATGTTGGGATTACAGGCATGAGCCACCATGTTTGGCTCTCTATTGGAATTTTCTGATGTTTTTCTCATAATTAAACTGGGATTATGGATTTTTGGAAAAAAAAGATCAAAAAGGTAAAATGTCATTTTCTTCATATCATATCAAGTGTAAATACTATCAGCATGACCCTGATTACCTGGCTGAAGTAGTGTTTGTCAGGTTCCTTCACTGTAAAGTTATCTTTTATTTTCTCCTTTTCCATAGTGTACTCTTTAGAAGGAGGGGCAACAGGTGCAGCCCACAATTAAGGAGTGGGGAGTTATGCTCCCCCCCTCCTGAAGGGTGGAATAGCTACACAATTTATTTGTAATTCTTCTACATAGGAGATTTGTCTATTCTTCCTCATTTACTAACTTATTCATTCATTTATTCATATATTAATAAGTATGGATTCATGTATATTTTATACTTTGGGTTATAATCCAATACTACTTTATTTGTTGCTTACCTTGTTCTAATTTTGCCTACTGGAAGCACTTTCTGTTGGCTCCTGTGTCTCTTTGACATACCTCCATCATTGCAGGGTTTTGTTTTTAGGGGATTTTTTGTTTTGTTTTTTGAATACTTCCTTACTTTCTGGCATGATAAGATGCTCTAGGCTCTTTATGTGTATTACTATCCCAGTCCTAGAATCAGCTATTTCTCCAGGAGCCCTGTTTGCTTTTTTTAGAGAGTAGTATTAGAAGTCAAGATCTGGGTTTGCTTATTGCTACTACAGTGTTATTTCTTCTAACCATTTCAATTTTTCACAAAGGGCCTTAAAGGTCATTTTCCAAAGAAATCTGGATATTAACATTCTCCCAACAGGATTCTACATCACCTAACCAAATTCACCTGCTTATGGACAGAATGGGTGAGTTTCAAGGAGACATAACTAGATTTGGCTGGAGAATATCAGATGACTGAATTTCCCCCCTGACATCTAATGCTTACCTTCATTAGCCCCACTATCATTCTGAACCTAAATGTTAACTTCTGATACATTTTTCTGAATGGAAATTCAAAATCAGCTAAAGTTTCTACTGCTATAAGTCATCTGCCGGCTTTCATGCTTCACAGTGCAAACCTGCTAAAAGTCTTACCAAATTCCTCAAGCAAATGATCCACTTTTCATGGGCTCTTTGAGTGTTTTTGATAGACTAAAAATAAATAAATCTACTCCTTGCCTTGAGTCACTTTCTCTCTGTGGGGCTTCTTCAGTAACACCAGATGCCACCATATCCTTAGGGACCTTTAACCTCAATGTGCACACAGATAAACTGGGGATTGATGTGTATCTGCACAGAGGAATAAGCATCAGGCTCAGTATACAGTTGATTTTGGTGCTGACTCTGCCTCTGTGAGACCTTAGGCAAGTTACTTCATTCATTCATCCAACAAATAATTAAAGAACATCAACAGCACGCCAAACACTGGCAAAATGGAAGAGTTAAACCAAAGAACTCTGAAAATTTTATGAGCCAAATTAAGTCCATGATCTGTAGATGGCCACTTCACAACTCTTACTCTTGGTACAAAAATTCTATTTGTCCTTCTCATGATTATGGCAGAATAAAATTAACCAAAGTTTATGAACTGTCATTTCTATCGTATCATTTTAAATTTAAAACAAATATTTATTTTCTAGAATATAACCCAATAAAACCTAGTGGTTTTGTTGCCCAGATCAAAACTATTTAAAATTTGTCCTCAACCAGTGAAAAGTTTCAGGGGAAAGGCACATGTATCACTATTCACTCTGAGTAATGGCAGAAGATTGAGGAAGTTGGAGGCATGCCATGGCAAGCTGACACAGACTGAAACTCATAGGGGTACTCATTATAATGACTGTCATTAGAAAGTCCTCTTCTCCAACCTTCATCATGTTCAAATTTACAAAGGAAATGGGCCCTGGGACCCTTGGACTTCTTAGTCAGATTAAGAATATAAAAATCAATTAATAATGAGATTTTTTGAGAAGAACTATTGCAAGCTATGACTATCCGCCCACTGCTACCTCCCACTGTCCTCACATAGTGAGCTTTTAAACGTGTTCCCCGAAGTCAGGAGACAGAGAGCAGAAATCCAAGTCAAGTTTAGAGTTTGGATATTCTAAACAGTGAATTAACACAGTATTTCTGACTAAAGGTCATTCCCTAATAACAAACTGGAAAGTTATGAAAGCAGCTGAAGTTTTTGTCCAGGGAAAAGAAGGAGCAACCTCACTAAGTTTAAAGAGATGGTGGGAGACAAAGTTGATTTTGACCACATTCCACAAGTGTTACTTGTTCAATACATTGGGTGCATTATGCAAGGCTCTAATAAGTAGCATCAGTCTCAGTAGGAAGGTACAATGTGAACGCTCTAGACCAGGGGTAGGGAACCTGCTGCCTTTAAGGCCACATGTGGCCTTCTTTTAGGTCCTTAAGTGCAGCCTTTTGACTGAATCCAAATTTTACAGAACAAATCCTTTTATTTTTAGTAATACATTTTTGTTCACCTTTTATATTTTTATTTTATTTTTTAAATGAATGTATTTAAAATACCAAGGAATAAAATAAGTTTCAACAAAATAATCCTCCCAGATTGACCAACACAATTAGAATATGAGTTCACCATAAAGACTACATAGATGCTGCCACATTCATGATTTAGTTCTAACTTCCACTGACTGGCGGCACTACCGCGCTAGACTAGTTGGTGAGAGTTTATAGGGTTGGAGTACACCAGTCTGTTATCAGCTTTTGACAACAGTGCACTGTTTTCAGTGGAATTTGTGAATAGTTGCACACCTCAACAGTACTTTTTAATTCTGTCTACTTAACAGCCCATCATGTCAAAGAAGACCAAAAGAACACTGAAGGAAGAAAACATTTTTAATGAGCATTGAGAATTACAAAATTATCTTGTTTGTGCTAAAGATAAGATGATTTTCTTGCTCTGTGATACTGCAATATCAACATTAAAGAAATTCAATGCTCTTCAGCATTATATTAATAACACTCATAAGGACCACAAATATTCTAAATGAGAGGAAGAGGCACAAAAGGTATTACAGAAATTAAAAGATAAAAAGCAAAGACAATTCTTTCAAGCAGCAAATAAGACCTAGAAATAATGCCACTGAAGCAACTAATAAAGTAGCTTATATACTCGGGGAAAAAAGCAAAGTCATTCAGTGATATAAAATTTGTGAAAGAATGCATTGACAAAGTTGTAGGACACTTTGACCCTCATAACATTTCAAAGTACAAACAAATGCCTCTTTCAAGGAGAACTGATGTACAGCATGAATTAGCCTTTAACTTAACAGAACAACTTCATGCTATACTTCAAAAGGAAAATATATATTCTTCAATTGCTTTGGACGAATCAACTATCAACTGATCCTACTGACTTGGCGCAGGTTTTATACTTCATTTGAGCCATAACAGAAGATTTTCTTTGCTATGAAGAGTTACTCACTTTGGGCACTCTTGTGAACAGAACATGGGGAACAGATATCTTCAACAACTTTCAAGTTAAATGTCATGAAGTTGGAATGGATTTGGTAAATTTGCTGAGTGTATGTACAGACAATGCACCTTCCATGACAGGAAAACATGAAAGGTTTATTGCACATATTTAAAAAAAGTATTAACAGATCCAGATGCTCTCATTTCTTTTCATTGTATCTTGCATCAGCAAAATCTTTATGCTAAAGCTACTATTTTAAGTGACACTTTGCAACAAGTTACAAGTTATAAGTATTATTAACTATATTCATGCAAATGCAATATGGCATCATCAGTTTTGTAACATGCTAAAGTTGAATGATGAGGTATTCAGTGTGGTATGAATTAGCCCTATCATTCTACAGCATATTGGCTATAGCAGGGATAGGTGTTAGCCAAAATTTTATGAAGAACAGAATCAGCAATGTGAATTACTGAAAGAAGATTTCCATAGGAATGTAGCATTTCTGTATGATATCATGTCAAATAGAAATGACTTGAATATTTCTTTGCAAGGTAAAACTAAGCCTAGTATATGATGTTAATATCTGGCAAAAAATCCGAGCATTTCGAAAAAAGCTATCTTTTTTCAAAAAAATTCTTCAAAAGGAAATTTTGGGTAAACATTTCCCCAGTTAGCAGAGGTCATTGATGAGTAGGTCATTGATGAGTATATGTGAATCATTTGAAGACTATGCAGCTGTTATAGACCTATTAATTGCAGAATACAATGAAAGGTTCACTGACTTTGAGAAGCATGACATCACACTCTAATTAGCATTTCAGCCTCACCTAGTTGATATCACCAAGATACATAAAGAACTACAGATGGACTTAATTGAGCTCTCAGTAGATGACATTTTAAAGTCATTGTTTGACTCTAAGAAACATCCAATTAAAATATGGAAAAAAGCAGAATACCCATGCCTTCTGCAACATGCCTGAAAAACGCTTTCTTGCTTTTCAACCACTTATTGCTGCAAATCTACTTTCTCCTATTTAACCCAAATCAAGATGCCCTTAAAGTCAGAAATGACTGATACCCATCTAGAGGATCAGCTGAAACTGCAGACCTCCATGCTACAACCAAATATTCGAATGCTTTCCAACAAAAAGCAGACACAACCAAGTCATTAAAAGGTTAGTTAACTTTAAAATTAATAAATAGTTTTCATTTTTTGAAATTATTAAGTACATAGTAGTTATATTTTTACAAAATAAAGTACATTTTTAAGTGTATCTAATTGAAGTTTCTTGAATGCAGCCTTATTTGATTATAGCTAAATTAATGTGGCCTTCCAACATCAAAATTTTTCCCACCCCTGGCTTAGTCATTATTGAGCCTCTCTTCCTGTATCGGACACCTGAAGCCCTAACTCACATTCTCTAGGCCTTAGCTCGATTCCAGCCATAGAATGTGGCAAAAAGGCTCCTGCAGGCTTTCATCCTCTTTGCACTGACAGCACCTCACTTCAAGATTATGCCTTGCTTCTCTGACTTCCTGCCTCAAGTCTTTTCTGATTCCTTCCTGTGAGTAGTACCTTTAGGTCCCTCATCAGCACTTAATACACACATAAACCAGACAGGATATTGCACCAAGTGATGGGGGGCAGGAGCAAATGAATAAATACTTCTCCCTCTTGTTCCTCATTTCTTCAGTGAACAATTTTGATTTGAGCCCATGACAGTAACTAACCCAGTAACACAAACTTGTATTAACTTCCCCTCATCTCATGTCCCACACTCTTCCTCCACAGGATTAATTCCCAAATAAATTTTCTACAACTAAGCTCTTATTTCAAGCTGTGATTTTAAGAGAACATAGGCAAAGACATTTTCTCATGAAACTGAGTAATACAAAAGATACCATGGGTCTTATCAACAGAAAAATAAATAGAGAACCTTCTCCAGGCTTTGATCCACATAGACCACCACTGAGATGTTTATTATCCAAGCCCTGTGGTGCCTTCTTCATGAGTATCCAATTATCCTTGCACTATAGTCCTCTAGTTTCCATCCTGATAGTTCTAAAATAAGCAAGTGATTTACTGAGCCATTGGCTTCACATTGAAATGAACATTTATGGAATTAAACTGCTTTTATAAATTTCTAACAAAATAATTTGTTTCAGATAAAAAACAATAATTATGGACTTCAGGATAGCTGAAGACAACGGTGGCCATATAGGTACCCATCTCATATTTTCTCCAAGCACAATAAAGAACAAAAAGGTAAAAATAAATCTATACAAAACCACACCACTGCATAAAATGAAGACAGAGAATGCCCGAACTTCAAAATAATCGGAAGTAAAAAAGAAAAATCATCAAATCCCATCATGTGTTTTCTCTGCCACCTTGCTGCAATGCTTTGTGATGAGCAAAGGCAGACCACAAAAAAACTATGGGAAAGACAGAAGGGAGAAACTAGAAAAGGGGGCCAAGGTCAATGTAAAACCATTGTCCTAAAGACTAAATCCATACTAAGTCTAAAATACTAAAAGAGATCCTGGTAGAGTACAGGGCAGAGAAATGAAAGTATATGCAGTTTGAAGGTATAATCTTTAAAATGCATTGCTTTTGGAAGGGAAAGAAGGGATAAAGGAAGGGAGAACTTCCCTTTGCAATTTGGTGGTGAAAGGGAAAATCAGAGTCCCTTAAGACAAAAGAACCACGAACGAGGACTCACCCCCTTTACCAACTCCAAAATACACAAGAGGAAAATCCACTTCTGTCCTATATTGACAGATTTAGATTAATAACCTTGTAAAACACCTCAATACCACAAAAATGAACATGAGGAAAATGAAAAAATCCATAACTTTTAATGCTAAAAGCCACAATTCATAACAATATAACATTTGTGAATATATATGCATCAGATAACACAGAAACCACCTTTACAAACGAAATCTACATGAGATGCAAGGAGACCCTAGAAACATGCTAATAATAATAGAATATTTTAATATACTAATTCTCAGCATAAGACAAGTAGACATAAAAAAGTAGATAACAGATCCAAACAACATAATAACATACACATTTTAGACTTATGTTGAACTACACCTGAAAACAGACTTTTCAATAACCTATATAACACAAACATTGATCATATATTAGATCACAAAGAAAATACCATTAATTTTCATAAAGTAGAAATATTATAAACACTCCCTGATTATGACAAAATAAAACTTAAAAATACTAACAAAAACAAAATCAGAGAGGCCTTTCTACCTGGAAATATTAAAACCTTCTATGATAAAGAACTCTGGAATGAAAGAAATACAACTGAAATTTTAGAAGATTCAAACAATGAAAACGACTACATATCAGAATCTATGGGATACATATTAACAGCAATCAGAGGAAAATTCATAGCAGTTGTTCAGAAAAAATCATTCATGACATTTGTAAAAACAGTAATGCAGAATTTACTGAGAACTATTGCAATAGGTACAGGAAATACTTATTACAATGGGATTTTGCAACAGGGGAGAGAGACTGGGCTCAGCTCTAAATACAACAAGGAAAACTGGGGATATGTAGTCAAGGAGCATGGCTGGGGGTCAGCAGAGCCCTGGGGATGGAAAATTACTAAGAGGGTAGGGTAAAACTTGCTAAACAGACCTAAAAAGGATTCTTACAAAACATAGGCCAGGGTAATCAGATATTACCTAGGGGATAGTGGGTTAATGAGGAACTTGATCAGATATTCAAGGGTGAGCAAATATACTCAGCAGAATTCTTGCTAAAACTGAGCTCTTGAGGACATGCTCAGGTATAGGGCATAGTTGAAATACAGCTGAGAGCCTGACTAGGATAGAATCTTTGTACAGTAAACACTTTTAGCAATAAAAATGAAAGACTGAAATCTAAAAATAAATGAATTAAATTTTCAGCTTGAAAAGTAAAGCAAAAACAGAATAAACCAAAGAAAATAAAAGGAAGGAAGTGATAAAAATAAAAGCAGAAATTAATGAGGTATTGAATAGAAAAACCCAAGATCTAATTAATCAATTAAAATACTAGGTTTTTGAAAGAATTAAGAAAATATACAGACCACTAGTTAATTTGATCAAGCAAAAAGAGAAATCACAAATATATAAAATAAGAAATGATAAAGGGAAATAACTATAAAAAAAGAAATTTTAAAAATCATAAGATACTACTTTGTTGAATACTTCTATACAAATAAATTTTGAAAATCTAGATGAAATGGATAATTTCTTAGAGAAATACAGATGAACAAATTAGAATTAAACAAAACAATTTGTGTAGGAAAAAAATAGAGAAAGTCAGTAAGAATTACCCCAAACCATCAAGCCCAGATAGTTTTCCAGAAAAGGCTCAGTAAGCCTTTAAAGAGCAGATAGTCCCAATGCTCTATAAATTGTTCCAGATCATTAAAAAAGAAGGAAAACATCCTAATTTCCTTTATAAAGCAAATGTAACATTGGTACCTAAACCTGATATATATCATATCTATCTATCCCAGAA
>VBSM01003204.1:50732248-50770290 GCA_008086735.1 Cheirogaleus medius | reverse complement strand
AAAAAAAAAAAAAGAGTTATTTTGAATCTTCCTGTTAGATGGTATGGCAGACTCTGTTTGTGAACTATATAACAGCTGGGATAGTCATACTATTCTTCCTCCAGTGAGGCTTATAGCTGTCAATAGACCTTTGAGTTGTTTTCCATTTTTTGCTATTACAAACTACACTACTATGAACATTCCTACACTTCTTTCACATGTCTCCCATGCAAATGTTCAAGTGTTTCTCTAAGAGTGGGACTGCTGAATCGTGAAGGATAAGCATTTAGAAACAGAGTCTCATTCTATTGCCCAGGCTAGAGTGCAGTGGCAAAATCATAGCTCACTGCTACCTCCAACTCTTGGGCTCAAGCAATCCTCCTACTTCAATCTCCCGAGTAGCTGGGACTATAGGCACATACCACCATGCCTAGCTAATTTTTTATTTTTAGTAGAGACAGGGTCTTGCTATTCTAAACAAGCTGGTCTTGAATTTCTATCCTCAAGAAATCCTCCCACCTTGGCCTCCCAAAGTGCTGGGATTACAGGTATGAGCCACTAGGCTCAGCCAAGGATAAGCATTTTTATGCCACATTGTTTTCCAAAGTGATTATGCCAATTTACACTCCTATGTGTTCCTCTTGTTTCATATGTTCACCAACAATATTATTAGACTTTTTAATTTTTGGCAATCTCATGGGTGGGGTGACATGGTATTACGCAGTAGTTTTACTTTGCGTTCCCTTAATTACTAATGAAGTAGAATATTTTTAAATAAGTTAATTGGCTATTCCATTTTTCTCTGCTATGAAATGCTTGTTCAAGATTTTGCCCATTTTTCTACTGAATTTTTTTCCAACTGATACAAAGAATTTGTACATATATCCTGGGTACTGACCATTTTTTGCCAGCTACATTGATTGCAACTGTCTTCTCCCAATTTGTGCCTTGTATTTTCATTCTCTACGCTGTCTTTTGGTAAATAAAAATTCTTGATAGAGCTGAACTTATAAATCTTTTCCTTTATGGTATGCCCTTTTTATACTTTATTTAAGAAATCTGAGAGGAGCCAAGATGGCCAACTAGAGACATCACTTTTTGGATGGTCCCAGCTGGAAGATAGAATATTGACTGAGGAAAGCAGAGAGCAGTTGCAGTTCAGGTATGGATCACAGGAAGAGACAACAAAGACATCTGGAGACCCAACCGAGAAAAACTGCAAAGCTGAGAAAGAAGATAGAGAAAACAAGACGGCGGTGTGGTCCAAACCCAAGGAGGCTCAGAGCCCAGTAAAAGGGTAAGGGGGACTTCCCCTCCCCCACATAGGTACCTTCAGTGAGCATCAGGACATAAAACATTTTGAAGATGCTTCTATCCTTCATGAGCTCAGGCACCACAGCTAAATAGAAATAACGTGGTGAAACAGTGATCCACAGGAGTTTGTGTGTTCAAAAGGGACACTTTTCAGGAAGAGTGCCACAAGAGATTGAGTGCTGGCTATCTTACACCTAGACACTTCCTTCTCTGCACCCCCTCTAATCTTGGCATTAGAGAGAGTAATTTTAGTTTTCAGGTCGGCTGGTAGCCACAGCCCCTCCACCCCATTGCAACCACAAGAATACTCTGAACTGAGTAGCACACAAATGGCTATGTCCCCATGGCAGGTATGCATCCCTGGCCAAGCCTGTCACTGAGAGTGCAGCTGCTGCAATTTGCAAGCTTCCTGCTAACAGGCATGTCACAGGATCCCGTGCTAGCAGTTTAGACAGGTGAGTGGGAACTGGTGGCCCGTGGGGAGAGACCACAGTCCGAGATCCGGGTGGTGAGGAAGCCCCTGCAGACATATCCAATAGAAGAGTGTGAAGTGGCGCTGAGGAATGGGGATCTGTGAGCATGCCCATCCCCCAACCTGCTGAAGAATCACCACCATATTGGATAGGGGTGCAGGACTCAGGGTGAATTAGCATGGCCCCTGTTTCCCATGATAACTGAATGCCTCAGGCATGCCTGCTGAACAGGAGCAGCGGCCCCTCTCCCCACTCATTACAATAAGGAGTGCAGCCTGAGTCAAGAAACTTGTGAATGGATGCTTCTCCAAGGCAAGAATATGCCCCTGGCAGAGGCCCCTGCGGACAGACAGGCCTACTTCTCTCCCCTTGGGGTCTTGTGGTGGAATAGGCATGCACAATTGGGGATCCTCCCACCTGCTAGTGTCCTGTGAAGATGCACATTAGTAGGTCAGACAGACCAAGGGGTAGTTCAAGAGCCGTTGTCAGGCAGTAAGGGAACTCACGTGAATTGATCTGATGGGAGAATGCTGTGGAGTTACAGGGAGTAAACAGGGAGGGTGCTCACCCCAACCCACCCTACCCCACCGAGAAACTGCACTAGTGGACAAGAGCAGAAAGAGCCTGGCCTGAAGCCTTAGCTCTCAAGCCATTAGGCCCCTCCCTTGGGAATAGCCTACCTGGCTTGGAGAGATTGCCCTGAGCTTCATACCAACAGCTCCCCTAGTGGCTGGATAAGCAACCTCTAAGACCAGCCAAGGCCTTGCAAAGCCTCTCTGGCTTTCACAATCCAGCCATGATTTGTCTTGCTTTTCCTCCCACCCCAGGGGGAGTGGAGATTAAGCAAACACCTAGCAGCTACAGGGTCCTTTCTAAAGGGGCAATGCCGCTTTCTGGGGCATTTGTATGCCCCACCTGGGGAACTAGAGCTTATCACAGGCACAAAAGACCTTCTCGGCAGCTGGCTCTTACACGCAAACATCAAACAGTGACAGGGAGAACAAACCTATAGGTAAACATGGTGCCTTCCAACTCAAGCAAACAGGCTGATTCGTACTCACAAGTACCACTCACCATCTAAGAGATTAAGCTGGGGTACCTAACTCACTACACACTATTGGAAATAGGAGAAGTCAGCAGGTCACAGGTAACAAAAGAGGTACAGCTAACCTGCTAGAACACCCTCATAGGCAACTCAGGACCAGCACTCCTCTGCCTAGCACATTCAGGGATTGATCTTTGGCGACCTGGAGATAGGCCTGTAAGACAGGCTTAGCATCCCCAGGTCTCAATTGAGAGGCCAGATGAGAAGGAATCAGTGAAAGAATTCTGGAAACATAAAAAATCAGAGCAAAGGACACCCCTAAAAGAAAACAATAACTCCTTACCAATAGATACCAATCAAAATGAAAAGACTGAAATGACAGAAGAAGAATTTCAAATATGGATTAGAAGGAAGCTCAATGAAATACAAGAGAAAATAGAAACCCAACACAAAGAAACCCACAAAAACAATGCAGGAAATGAATGAAAAATTTACTAATGAAATCAAATTATTAAAATAAAATAAAACAGAACCCTGGAAATGAACAATTCATTCAAGAAAATACAAAATACAGTGGAAAGCCTTAAGAATAGGCTAGATCAGGCATAAGAAAGAATCTCAGAGCTTGAAGACAACATTTCGGAGACAAACAAGTCAGTCAAAGAGAAAGAACTGAGAAATACGAGGAACAAACAAAACTTAAAAGAAATATGAGATTATGTAAAGAGGCCAAACATAATAATCATAAGCATCCCTGAGGGCAAAGAAGAAAACATTAATACACAAGGGTTGGAAAACCTATTTGAGGGAGCAATGGAGGAAAATTTCCCTGGCCTTGCTAGAAATCTAGATATCCAGGCACAAGAAGCTCAAAGGATCCCTGGGAGATTCATTGCGAAGAGACAATCACCATAACACACAGTCATCAGGCTGACCAAAGTAAACATGAAAGTGATACTCCTACAAGTCATAAGGCAAAAGCATCAGGTAACAAACACAGGAAAACCCATCAGACTAACTGCAGACTTCTCAGCTGAGACCTAACAAGCCAGAAGGAATTGGGGCCCCATTCTCAGTCTTCTCAAACAGAATAATGGCCATCCTAGAATTTTGTATCCTGCAACACTAAGTTTCTTATATGGGGAAGAGATAAAGACTTTCTCAGACAATCAAATGCTGAAGGAATTTGTCAAGACCAGACCTGCCCTGCAGGAAATATTCAGAACTGCATTACACACAGATCAGAACAGTAGACACCCACCAGTGTTAAAATTACCAAAAACCTAAAGGTAAGAGCCCAGATACCTCAATGTCTCAAGAGGTAAAAGAGCAATAAAGTTCTACTCAACAGGATGATCAGAAATCCATCTCAACTATCAATTCTTTTAATAAATATGAATGGCTTGAACTCACCACTCAAGAGATATAGGCTGGCTGAAGATATAAAAAAATACAATTCAAGTATCTGCTGTCTCCAGGGAACACATCTAACCCACAGGGACTCATTCAGATTCAAGGTGAGGGAATGGGAAACAATATTCCATGCAAATGGAAATGAAAAGAAAGCTGGTGTAGTCATTCTCATATCAAATACCATAGACTTCAAACCAGCAAAAGTAAAGAAAGACAAAAATGGTCACGATATAATGGTGATGGGAATAATTCAACAAGACAACACAACAATCCTAAATATTTATGTACTTAACACAGGTGCACCTGGATTCATAAAGCAAATCCTACTTGATCTAAATGAAATGATAGACAGCAGCACTGTAATGGCCGGGGACTTCAACACCCAACTGATAGAACAGGACAGATCCTCTAAGCAGAAAATAAGCAAAGAAATGAACTTAATCAGAACTCTAACACAAATGGGCCTAACAGACATTTACAGGACATTCTACCCCAAAACCACTGAATATACATTCCTCTCATCAGCTCATGGAACATTCTCTAAGACTGATAACATCCTAGGCCACAAAACATGTCTCAACAAATTTTAAAAAACAGAAATTATACCATGTATCTTCTCCTACTACAGTGAAATAAAATTAGAAATCAACTCCAACAAAAACACTCAACTCTATACAAAGTCATGGAAATTAAACAAACTACTGCTGAATGATTATTGGGTCAAGGAGGAAATTAAGATGGAAATGAAAAGAGTCTTCAAACTAAATGACAAAGGGGACACAAGTTATCAAAATCTGTGGGATTCAGCAAAAGCAATCATAAGGGGAAAATTTATAGCCTTAAAATGCCTACATCTAAAAGACAGAAAGATCACAAATCAACAGTCTAATGAATTGCCTCAAGGAATTGGAAAAGGAAAAGCAAACCAATCCCAAACCCAGTAGAAGAAAAGAAATAACTAAGGTCAGAGCACGACTAAATGAAATCAATAACAAAAGAATTATACAGAAGATTAATGAAATAAAAAATTGGTTCTTTGAAAAGCTAAACAAAATCAACAGGCCTCTTGCTAGGTTAACCAGAAACAGAAAAGAAAGGACTCTAATAAGCTAAATCAGAAATGAAAAAGGAGATATCACAACTGATATCATGGAAATATAAAATATCATCTCTGAATACTATAAAAATCTCTATGCACATAAGCTTGAAAATGTTGAGGAAATGGAAAAATTTTTGGAAACACACAGAGTCCCTAGGTTCAATCAGTAAGAAATAGAACTCCTGAACATATGAATATCAAGTAACAAAACTGAAGCAGCAATTAAAAAAAAAAAAAATCTCCCAACAACAATAACAAAAAGTCCCGGACCAGATGGTTTCACAGCTGAATTTTACCAGACCTACAAAGAAGAACTGGTACCTATACCATAGAAATTATTTCATAACCACAGAGAAGGAAAGTATCCTCTCCATCTTGTTCTACAAAGCCAATGTCACCTTGATACCAAAACCAGGAAAGGACACAAGAAAAAAAGAAAACTAGAGACCAATATCCCTTATGAATATAGATGCAAAAATTCTCAATAAAATCCTAGCAAACCAAATTCAGCTGCACACCAAAGAAATAATCCTCCATGATCAAGTGGGCTTCATCCCAATGATGCAAGGATGCTTCAACATATGCAAATCTATAAATGTGATTCACCACATAAATAGAAGCAAAAACAAAGACCATATGATCCTCTCAATAGATGCAGAAAAAATATTTGACAAAATTCAGTACACTTTTACGATAAGAACTCTTAACAAAATACACATAGATGGAATATACCTCAATATTATAAAAGCCACATATAACAAACCTACAGCTGGCATCATACTGAATGGGGAAAAATTGAATGCATTCCCACTTTGAACTTGAACCAGACAAGGTTGCTCACTGTTACCACTTCTGTTCAACATAGTCCTGGAAGTCCTAGCCAGAGCAATCAGGTAAGAGAAGGAAATCAAGGGTATCCAAATCAGTAAAGAAGAGGTGAAACTATCGCTTTTTGCTGATGATATGATCTCATGTCTGGAAAATCCCAAAGATTCTGCCAAGATATTCCTGTAATTGATAAATAAATTCAGCAAAGTGTCAGGTTATAAAATCAATGTACACAAATCAACAGCATTTCTATAAACCAACAACAGTCAAGCTGAGAACCAAATGAAAGACTCAATACCTTTTACAATAGCAACAAAGAAAATAAAATACCTAGGAATATATTTAACTAAGGAGGTGAAAGACCTCTCATAGGGAGAACTATATAACTCTGAAGAAGGAAATCTCAGAGGATATAAAAAAATGGAAAAACATATCATGCTCATGGATTGGCACAATCAACATTGTTAATATGTCTATACTACCCAAAGTGATTTATAGATTCCATGCAATTCCTATTAAAATACCAACATTATTTTTTTCAGATCTAGAAAAAATTATTCTATACCTTATATGGAACCAGAAAAGACCCTAAATAGCCAAGCAACCTTAAGCAAAAAAAATAAATTAGGAGGCATCTTCTTCCTTACCAGACTTCAAGCTATACTACAAGGCTGTAGTAACCAAAACAGCATGTTACTGGCACAGAGACATAGACCAATGGATCAGAACAGAGAACCCAGATATAAAACCATCCTCATATTGCCATCTGATCTTTGACAAAGCATAAAAAAACATACAATGGGGAAAAGAATCCCTATTCAATAAATGGTGCTAGGAAAATTTGATAGCCACATGTAGAAGACTAAAACAGGATCTGCACCTCTCACCAGTTATAAAAATTAATTCACAATGGATAACAGACTTAAACCTAAGGCATGAAACTATAAAAATTCTGGAAGAAGAGATTGGAAAAACTTTATAGTTGTTGGCCTAGGCAAAGAATTCATAAAGAAGACCCAAAAGGCAATCATAGCAACCACAAAAATAAATAAATGGGACCTGATTAAATTTAAAAGCTTCTGCACAGCAAATCAGTCAATAGAACAGATAGACTACCTACAGAATGGGAGAAAATATTTGCATGCTATACATCCAATAAGAGGCTAATAACTAGAATCTATAAAGAACTCAAGCAAATCAGCAAGAACACATCGAACAACCCCATTTAAAAAGTGGGCAAAGACATGAACAGAAGCTTTTCAAAAGAAAATAGACTAATGGCCAATAAAGATGGAAAAAATGCTCAACATCTGTAATAATCAGGAAAATGCAAATCAAAACCACAATGAGATATCATCTAACTCCTATGAGAATGGCTTTTATTGAAAAGTTACAAAACAACAAATTGTTGAGGCCAAAGATTCTGGTTGTTTGTGCCCTTTCCGGTGGTGGGAAACTTAAATTGTTGTAAGAAAGCAAAGCAATCAACTTGTAACTGAATGCATGTCGTAAAATTTCACTGTACCCCAGGCTAACTGATGCTATCTGCGCAGGGGCTCAAGGCCGGACCAGGGCTCCTGCCATCTGAAAGGAACATGATAAAATGTAGAAAACAATACCCTCACTTATGTGCCTCTAGTCATGTAAACCCCCAACTCACTTATGTGCCTCTAGTCATGTAGCTCCCAACCCAAAATAGTATAAAAGCTTTCTGCCATCATGGCTCGGGACTGTTCCCTGTGCTTGCGTCTTGCAGAACAGGAACAGTCCTGGCCAGCTAATAAAAGCTCGTAAATTCGATTCAATTCAGACTCGGTGGTCTTTTCTCGCACTCTGCACCATAACACAGATGCTGGTGCAGATGTGGAGAGAAAGGACCACTTCTACCCTGTTGGTGGGAGTGCAAACTAGTACAACCTCTACGGAAAGCAGTATGGAGATACCTCAAACAACTAAAAGTGCACCTACCATTTGATCCAGCAATCCCACTACTGGGTATTTATCCAAAGGAAAAAAATACATTTTATAAAAAAGACATTTGTGTACCAATGTTTATAGCAACATAATTCACAATTGCAAAGATGTGGAAACAGCCCGAACGCCCATCAATACATGAGCGGATTAATAAAATGTGGTATATGTATACCATTGAGTATTACTCATCCATAAAAATTATGGTGAACTAATACCTTCTGTAACAACCTGGATGGAACTGGAGATCATCCTCCTAAGTGAAATAGCGCAAGAATGGAAAAACAAACAACACATGTACTCACTATTAAATTGGAACGAACTGATCAACATTCATGTGCACATATGGTAGTAAAATTCAATGGAATTCAAGCAGGTGGGGAGGAGGAGGGCATGGGTAAATTTACTGTTAATGAGTATAGTGCACACTATCTGGGTGATGGGCACACTTATAACTTTGACTCAAACTGTACAAAAGCAATTCATGTAACATTTGTACCACTGTAATATTCTGAAAAAAATAATTTTTGTTAAAAATAAAGAAATCTCCTTTCTTCAAGTCACTAAGATATTTTTCTATCTTCTGACAACTTCATAATTTTGCCTTTTACATTTAAATCTTAATGCACCTAGAATTTATTTTTATCACATCTGGATAATCAATTTCTCCAGAATCATTTATTCAAACTCCATTCTTTCTCCACTGATTTGTTTTAAGTTTCCACATATGCATGGATCTATTTCTTATCTCTCTATTCTGTTTCACTAGTCTATTTGACTCTCTTTGAACTAGTAACTTTATAAATCTTAATATCTAGTATTCCCGCAAAGCAAGTCTCCCAATCTTGTACTCCTTCAGGAATGCCTTGTCCATTCTTGATCCTTTGCATTTGCACCTGAATTTTAAACTTGGCTCATTGGGTTTAAATATACAGTTGGGATTTTGATCAGAATTGCACTGAATTTCATGCTCCTGTGACACTGAGCATTCATCCTTTCACCTGTTCTACAATTAAGACTCCTAACTATTCATTCATTCAACCAACAAATACTGAACAAGAGCCTAGAATGTGGCAAAAGTTATGGCGAGCACTGAGCATACAATGGTGTAGAAAACATAATTAGTCCCTGCATTTGTCAAGGCTTCAGGGAGGAAGTTGCGGAAGAGGAATGGAGGAAAGAATAGTAGTGTTCTAATTGTCTTTCAATTTGCTTTAATTCACTTTTTCATTTGCAAGCTAGGTTAATCATTCTGAAATCTCCTATCGTACCTAGCCTTTTACTTCTTGTTAGTCAAGGTTCTCCAGAAAAACATCCAACAGGGTGTGTACACATATGTAGAGAGAGGGGAGTTTATTTTAAGGAACTGGGACTCAACAGGATGTGTACACATATAAAGAGAGACAGAGGTTTATTTTAAGGAATTGGCTCATGTGATTGTGGAGGCCTGGCAAGTCTAAAATCTGATGGGATAGACCAGCAGGCTGGAGACTCAGGGAAGAGTTGCAGTTTGAATCCAAAGGCAATATACTGGCAGAATTCCCTCTTGCTCCAGGAGGACCAGTCTTTGTTCCATGAAGGCTTTCAGTTGATTAGATGAGGCCCACCCACATCATGGAGAGCAATCTGCTTTACTCAAAGTCCACCAATTTAAATGTGAATCTCATCCAAAAACACCCTCACAGAAACATTCAAACAATGTTTGACCAAATATCTGGGCATTATGTCCCAGGCAAATTGACACATAAAATTAATCATCACACTTCTTATCCTTTCCTTTCTTTCCTATATCCTTGAATCCATTTTATTATTATTATTATTATTTACAAAAAGACAGCTGAGTAGGAGGAGGGAAAGAGAGATACAAGGAATACATGTTAAGGGTAGTCATCTCATTTTCTTTTTCTTCCAGCTTACACTGTGAGGAAGGGCTCAACTCTTCAGCCTGTCTGATCCTGAAACCCCAACAAACAGCACTGTGTTCATGCTCACCTCCCTCAAAAGCTACATGCATAGATCAGGGTGCCAACCTTGCTGAAAGAAAAAAAGAAAAATCTTATAAAGCAGAATGTTTTTTAGGAGATGATAAATTTAAAGTTGCTTGGAGTTTCTGTTTGTTTATTTCAAATCTGAAAGGGCCCACACATAGACTGTTATGCTAAAAGAATTTAGTTTTCAATCTGAAATAACAGAAAATGATTCTTTAAAGTCCTATAAGATAGGGTTCTGGAAAATAAAAATACATTGCATACAAAACAAGAGGGCTTTTTGGGGGATACTGGGAGCAAATATGTGTGTGTGTTTCTAAATCTCTCTTCCACACAAATGAAAGAAGATATACCAAATAACAAAATGTATCCTGCTTGTAAAATCATATAAAATAGTTTCTTCAGGATAGGCATAAAGCTCAGCTTATCCGCAAAGACCAATCTGTAAAGTATAAGATAAGGATGCAAATATACAAATCTGATTTCACCTCAGCTCAATTGAATAGTCTGCCATCAGAAGAGTTTACACTACCATCTAGTGGTTAATTTAGTGAAAAGACATTTGTACCCAAAAATGCTCCAACTAGATAGGTAATCTAGTAGACATACATAGACCGCTTTGTCCTGTGAGAAAACAGGCTAAGATCAATAAAACAAGCACTTAGATATGCAGTAGGCCATTGTGGACGGACTGTTGGATTAAAAGTCTGAGATTTTAGCTCTAGCTTTGAGATCTAGTTCTTATACCTATATGATTTTAAACAAGTCATTTTATCTCTCTAAACTTGTTTCACATTTGCAAAACAAAGTGACCGCACTAGATTAGTATTTCTGAAGTAGTAAGTTATAACATACTAATCATACAATCAATACAATGGGTCATGATCAGATTTTTAAAATTTAAATATAACAAAAAATTAGAGTGTTTTGTTACTATGGATCACAGCTTTAAAAGTTGGAAAACCACTAAGACTCCTATCAGCTCTAAAATTCCATGTTCCTATGAATTGTAGCCAACAGTCCTGCCTCAGAGTGCTCATACAGAGTTTGTACCTGCCTAATTTACAGTTAGATGTCTGACAGAACTGCCTGCTCACTGGGGAGATGTCTTTTATTTCTCTCTTCTACAATAATAACTCAAAAAGACTCCAATAAAAATAGATGAAAATATTTGGTTTTATTTATATGTTTTGTTTTGTTTTCTTTTCTTCCTCCAGAGACTACTACCAGACTTTCTAATACAATGTTGCTCAAAACATGGTCCAGGGACCAACTACCTCAGATTCACCTAGGATAATTTGATGGATGTGACAGTGTATTTTAAAGGGGCACTGTCACATCCATCAAATCAGAATCTCTGGACATAGAACCCAGGGATCTGCACTGTCTTCAAGTACCCTAGGTGATTCTTATATACTCTAAAGTTTGAGAAATACTAGTATAATGTTCAATGACATGTTTGAGGAGAGAGGTCTTAGCAAGTAATATTGTTAATGCACCTCTATCCTAAAATCCTTTGTGCTATCTCTGTCCTTTCCTTCCTTTACTCCTGAAAGGAGAATATTCTTGTCCATTCCTATCACAGAAGGACAGATCTTTAATATCGAGGGGAGGGGGAGTGAAAAAAAAAGATCTTTAATATCTAGAGAGAATTAGTCAATGGAAGTTCCAGTAATTTCCAAGTCTAAGATCTATAATCTCAAATATACTACCTGAAACAAAATATGATTCTTAACATATCAAGCTATACTGATTAGACAGCCACTGTTCCTTTGCACATAATCATGCTTAATATTTGTAAACAAAGCTTAAATCCTTTCTCTCCAAAATTTCTAATTAAACACTTCTGAGTATTAGTGGTCTACACCCTTGCTACTCAAAATGCAGTCCCTATACCAGCAACATCAGCATTGTCTGAAAGACAGAAATAGACTCTCAAACCTTACCCCAGAATCGAAATCATCTACATTTTAACAAAATTCTCTCAGGTGAATTGTATGTATTTTAAAGTTTAAGAAGCACTGATCTATAAATAGTGGACAAGAAATAGTCAATCAGTAAATGCACAAGTGGCTACAACCAGGATTTCTGATGAAGCTCACAGGAAAAAAAGAAAGGTAATGGCTTTCACACAATGTTATAGACTGAATGTCTATGTCTCCCCAAAATCTGTAAACTGAAGGCCTAACCCACAGTTTTATGGTATTTGGAGGTAGGGCCTTTGGGAGGTAAACAGGTTTAAGTACACCTTGATCTTGGACTTCTCAGCCTCCAGAATTATGAGAAATAAATATCTGTTTGAGCCACCCAATATATGGTATTTTGTTATAGCAGCCTGAGCTAAGCCAATGCACTAAGTATCTTTTTAAACCTCAAATATGTTCTCTTTCTTTTAAAAAAGGTGAGGACCCTAATACCCCTCCTGCCTATGCAGGAAAGCTCAGAGCAATGCACAGGATGGGAGGGAAGAGAGGACAGGGAGAGGGATGAGAAGTGGGAGGGAGAGGACCACAAATCTCCCTGTAGTTACTGAAGGTTCTGAACTAAACAAAGCGATTGCAGGTGGAAAAACTAAGAAATAGCTGATATTAGTATGAAGTCCCTGATATAAGGAAATAAGCCAGTCAACTCTAAGAGAAACAGACACTGACTACAACTTAAACTCAGTAGGATGCCAGAATAAGACTACAGAAGCATTTTTCTAATTGGCAGTTACAACAGAGATTCCATTACCTACAGTCAACAAAACAGGTATTGTTGTCCAGATGTCCACATGTAACATAAATCCCATCATTGATGTCACAGTATTTCAGGTAAGCTGAGCATGTGTGGAAGACATGAAACTGCCTAGGAAGGAACAATTTGGAGACTTAAGGCCTACGGGAGATTTATATTTTTGGTACTAATGGAAATTGATAATAAAACCATAATTGTAATATCCTTGATATTGCAGGGCACTTCTTTCTTAAGAAGTGAGGATGAAATAAGCCATAGAGGAACCAAATACCAATAAATGCCCAGTCAGATCACATATTACCTCTGTCTTTTGGAGCAAGAGAATCTCCTTCCTGTTATTAGGTGGTGTCTTTCCTATACTGACATCTCCTGCCCTGCTCAAACTAGCCCCCAGGTCTGCATCCACTTTTTTTTTTTTTTAATCAACCTCCACTTCTGAGTATAAAGAATGCATCCACTTTTAACTTTCTGTCTGGTTTGATTTTGTTTCCCTAACTTTAAATTAACCTCTATCTCCTTGCTAGTCTAAATTTCCATTTAACACATTCATACGTATCCAGTATTGTATCAATTATATCCTCTTAAAGAAAGCTTTTCCAGAGTCTTCTGAAATTCTCCGTTCTGGACTAGCTGCCCTCAATGCCTTAGTGCATCTTTATTCTACCTTCGATTTGGCTGGGTACAAACTTCCAGGTTAAAATTTGAAGGCATGGGACTGCAAACTAGTTCAACCTTTGTGGAAAGCAATATGGAGCGATACAAGTGGATCTACCATTTGATCCAGCAATCCCATTACTGGGCATCTACCCAAAAGAACAAAAGACACTCTATAAAAAAGACACCTGCACTTGAATGTTTATAGCAGCACAATTCACAATTGCCAAGGTGAGGAAACAACCGAAGTGCCCATCAATACATGAGTGGATTAATAAAATGTGGTATATGTATACCATGGAGTACTAGTCAGCTATAAGAAACAACGGTGATATAGCACTTCTTGTATTTTCCTGGCTAGAGCTGGAACCCATTCTACTAAGTGAAGTATCCCAAGTATGGAAAAATAAGCACCACATGTAATCACCAGCAAATTGGTATTAACTGATCAACACCTAAGTGGATATATATATAGGAATAACATTTATCGGGTGTCAGGCAGGTGGGAGGATGGGTATACACATACACAATGAGTGTGATGCGCACAATCTGGGGGATGAACACACTTGAAGCTCTGATTCAAGGGAGTAGGGTGGGCAAGGGCAATATACGTAACCTTAACATTTGTACCCCCATAATATGCTGAAAAAAATTTTAAAAATTTCGAAGGCATTGCTCCATTGCCTCCTAGATTTCAGTTTTGCTTTTGAAAAATCTGAGGCCATTCTGATTCCTAGTCTGGGGCACATGACTTTTTTTTTCTTTACTATCCACCTCCCTAGGAATTTATGGAATCTTCTCTTTGTCTTCTGAG
The DNA here is from genome assembly GCA_008086735.1 of Cheirogaleus medius. Classification (NCBI taxonomy): domain Eukaryota; kingdom Metazoa; phylum Chordata; class Mammalia; order Primates; family Cheirogaleidae; genus Cheirogaleus; species Cheirogaleus medius. The sequence continues at coordinate 50,755,976 of VBSM01003204.1, read as the reverse complement.
TTCTAGAATTTCACAATGATGTACCTTATGAAATTAGATTGAAACTGATTCCTTTATTTCTAGGTAATTTTTTTGAATTATTTCATTGGCAAATTCCTCCACTCTTATTTTCTCAGTTCTTTTTATTTTTTTGGAACCTCTTAAATTTAAGTGTTAGATCTAGAATGACATTTTAATGTTCTTTTCCTTTCCTTCCTTCTTGTCCTTTTCATTTCCTTTATTTTTTGCTCTATATTCAGAGATGTCTTCAACTTTATTACCTAACCTTTCTATTGAGTTTATCACTTTTGTGATATATTTAGTTTCTAAGAACTTTTTTTATTCCTTAAATATTCCTTTTATTGTATTCTTTCTCTCCATGATTATATCTTCCCTCATGTCTCTGAGAATATTAATGATAATTTAAAAAAATTTTTCTTCTCCCTACATTGTCTCTGTCTTTTCCAAATTACTTTTCATGGTTTTATCTTTCTTTCGTGCATGTGGCTTTCCTCAAATGTCTGAAAATCGTGGGTTTCCTTCTCATGTTAATATTTATTGTGAGAGACTAAAAAGCTAATTGGAAGCTCCGAGTATTTGGGTGGCACTTGCCCACTGTGAGCTCCATCATTAAATATTCTAGAGGGCCTTTCCAGTTGGGAACCTCCAATATCAGTTTTATATGCCAAAATCTGTTGGTAGCTAACCTGTCAGCCATTCTTCCCTCCATCTTTGCTAACACAGCACTGATTTTTTTAGGGTGGTAATTTGCCCGATCCAAGGTATGAAACAGTCCTATGGAAGCAGCTGGACTATAATACAGTATCAAACGGGCACAGAAAAACTTGGCCATGGGTTGGGGAAGCATCAATACCAAAGGAATGCAATTCAGGGGTAGGTAGCAGAACTGAGGTGGCAGGTGTAATCACATAGGTAGTTATATCATGATCCCAAGCTATAATAAATATATATGTTCATTTGCAACAATATTACAAAAAATGACTGGGAAAGAGAGGAATCAAAGGAAGTAGGATGCATCAAAAGGTACCAGATACTGATGCTGGGGAGGGAACCTGAGGCAAAGGCCACCCTATACAGAAAGCCAAGACTGAGGGATGGAATAGAAATTACAACTCAGGGATTACCTGTGCGTCCTGGGCTCTTGTTGGAAAGCAAGCACCAGGTTGTTGATGTTATTGATCAGACTGCCACCAGAGGCACTGATGAAGGCTTGAGTCCATAGATGGGGTCCATTATCTGTAGAAAGTTGAGAAAGACATTGAGTAGAGGAAACAAGACAGTGACAGGCAACATAGGTTAAAGAAACATCTAGAGCATCCTAGAAAGGGAAAATAATCCACACAAGGACAGCACAGTTGGAGTAAAAGGGAAAAGGCTCAGGGCTGACAATTAGTTATATGTACCACTATGGCCATTCCTAGTATAAAATATGAAAATACATCCATACTAGTTGCCAAACAGCAGCTGCACTGAGCTCTCAAACTGTCCTTCTCTCTCTCTCCACGCTCTTGACAACTCCTACTCCCTCCCTGAATGGCCTTTTATATACTGTATAACCCAGCATATAAAGGGATAGTAGCACATGGCCCAGCAGAAGGTCTCCTGGACCCTGTTTCAGCCACTGTTCATTCTGACTGTCACAGCCCATGCATCATCAGTTACTAAATATTTTGCTATTAATATATTCTTGAGAAGCCTAATCTGCATTGTGGATATAACATATGTAGGCCTCTCTGATTCATGAAATTGCATGCAAATGAACAAATTTGACAAATGCTTTTGCATGAGCAACCCAACTGTTTAATACCTTTAGGAATGTGAGCACAGAGATACTCTAAGAGGTCATAAAAAGAATTTTTGTCAATAGAAGTAGCCTTCTCATACTGGAGACTAACTTGGAGGCTCTCTGGTCTACACAGCTATTCTTCATATCCCTCCCAGGTCTATGAGACACTGTAGTATTTACCAACCTAATAAGGCCCAGTAAAACAGTTTCAACTCAGGACTTCCTAGTAAAAATGAAAGGTTGAGCACAAGGACTTAGCTCCACATCCTCCAGTAAGCTCATCAAAATGACCTTATATAATTTTAAGGTATAACCTATAAGGACAAAGAGATTAGGAGAAGAAAATATCCACCACAAAAATTAGAAAGCTAGAAAGTAGACAGAAGAGTGGTAACTTACTTGGAAGACCTAAGACATTTCAATCCTAAGCTAGTAGTGGAGAAAATCAAGAACCAAAGCAAATTAAACTGCATAATCACCAAAAAGCTCAAGAATTAGCAGCAGTAGGTGTTTTCTAGAAGTCGGGCAGAGGAAAGTGGTCGTGTGAAAGGACTAAAACCTGGTTGAAAATTTGGTTAATTATTATAGTTAGATACCACTACAACTCTTCCCTCACTCTAGTCAGGTAAGCACAGCAAAGACCACTGTAAAATATTGTGTTTATTCTCCAGAGAGGGTAACAGAGGATTTACGGATTGAAGGGTACCAGGCACAAAGGATACCAGGGGTTTCATATTAAAACAGGGAGATAATTTTAACAAAGCCACAGATAGCCAATGAAATTTTTTTATTTTTAAATTCAACTAGTAACCAAAGAAATATAAATTAAAACAGTAATCTTTTTTCCTATTAAACTGGCAAAAACTAATGATAATATACCTAGTATTAATGAGAACACAGGAAAACAAGCTCTTTCACATTCTGCTGGTGGAAGGTAATTGTTAAAATATTTCTGGAGGTTATATATATATATCAAAACTCTTAAAAGTAGAGCCCAGTCACTTCTAAGAATGTATCATATGGAAATTTGAATAGACATGCAAAGACTTAAATGAAAGAATGTTTGTAATGAGCAAAAAAAATCTGGAAGCAACCTAAATGCCTAAGAATAGATGATTAAACAATTATATATTTATACAATGAAATATCATTGAGCTGGATATTTAGATTGCTTATGCAACTTCAACATGTACCCTTCTCTACTTTGTCCACTCTTTTCCACCCTACTCCATGCCCTAGAAGGCTCATTTTTATATAATTCATCAAACAGGTTCCCTTTACCCTCTAGCTTCAGGTTGGGTTTGGCAGATGGGAAACATCTAAAAGAGATGGATGATCTTGATAAAAGGGCAGAAAGAGAGAGGTCAGGGTATTTATTCCTCTTACTCCCTTTCTATTGGGCTATAGTTTACCAGTGGCTATGTGTCTCTACTGAAGACTTCAGCTCTCAAGGAGTTTCTGTAACCATTCCCTCTTGCACCCATTCAGGCCTAGCGATGTTGCTAGCCCTGGCTGCCACCTCATTCTCTAACCCTTTGTAAACTTTCTTCAATTATTCATTTTAAGTAAATCCTCTATTTCCAGCTAGAATCCTTACCATGTTGCTAATGCAAATCAGACTTCATTGTTATATTATAAAACATTGTATGGGTTTACCATAAATTTATTTAACCAATATCCTACTGAAGAACATTTAAATTATTTCAAATTTTAGTGAGGAGTCTGACTTCTGGCCAAAAACATGTGTCTGATCCTTGAGGCCCAGCCACAATTACAAAGGCTTTGCCTGGCAGGCCTTATGGAGAAAGCTGACCTCCCCACACCAGACTTGATGCGTAGTGGATGCACTGCAGTCTTGGAAGGGAGTTGTGGTCAAGGATTCAGAACCTTCTGGCCAGCTATGCTATTATACATATCTGCATTCCTAGTCCAAACACTTCCATTTGGAGGCCTCTTTATCAGGGGCCCTCAGTGGCTGAGGCCTTTCCCAGATACTTGCACTGAGACTCCCTTACAAGAGAGAGGGAGGGAGCCTTGAAAACACTTTTCTCCACTCTGACTCAGTACTCAAAGTTTTTCTACTCCTAGCCCTTTCCCTTGTCCCTCCTGCAGCCCATAAGATGGTAGAAATCTTTTGTTCAGGGCTCCTTTGGCAGTGAGAAAACCCCACATCTGCACTGATCCACCTGGCCCTCACCTGATGCTGTTCAATGGGGAAGAGAGAACACTGGGGTACCTGCACTTTCTCTTCGTTAGCCTCTTATTTATACTATAGCAATGAGTAATTAAAGGCTTGACTGTTACTTTCATTGTTACTTTAGCCATTACTCCAGCTCAATTCAGATCTTGACACTTTCCTATTATAAACATTGTTACAATAAATAACCCTGTATATGCATAGTATCTCACATGTGAGAGTATATGGTAAGACAAATTCCCAGAATTACAATTACTGGTCAAAGAGTAAATGCATAATTTTTTTGTTTTGTTTTTTTGAGACAGAGTCTCACTTTGTTGCCCAGGCTACAGTGAGTGCCGTGGTGTCAGCCTAGCTCACAGCAACCTCAAACTCCTGGGCTCAAGCAATCCTCCTGCCTCAGCCTCCCGAGTAGCTGGGACTACAGGCATGCACCACTATGCCTGGCTATTTTATTTTTCTATATATTTTTAGTTAGCCAATTAATTTCTTTCTATTTTAGTAGAGACAGGGTCTCGCTCTTGCTCAGGCTGGTTTCAAACTCCTGACTTGAGCGATCACCCACCTCAGCCTCCCAGAGTGCTAGGATTATAGGCATGAGCCACTGCGCCCAGCCGTAAATGCATACTTTTGATAGCTATTGCCTAATTTCTCTCCACAGAAATTATAGCGGTTTACTCTCCCCCATTGTATAAGAGTGCTTTGGATAATTTATTTAAAATCTCTATGCAATAGTCTCCTCCTCTGTAAAATGGGTATAAATATAAAACACACTTCATAGGGCTACTGTGAGGATTAAATGACTTATTAAAAGTTAACTATCTAGAATAGTGCCTGGCTGCTATTGTTATTATTTCCTTATACATCTGACAATACAGAATGTCATTTTATTTTTGCCAATCAGATAAAAAATGGTCTGTCAGTATAAGCTGTAATCTGTATTTCCCTTAGTATGAGTAAGGTAAGCATTTTATCATATGTTAAAGAACAAGGAAGCTCTTTACTGATAGGGAACAATCTCTAAGAAACCTTATTAAAAAGGGGCAAAATATACTAACATTTTTGCATAAGGAGAAAAAAAACCATGCACATATATATATTTTTATATCCACAGAATATCTCTAGAAGAACACACTGGAAATTGGTGACTCTGGATCCTTGGGGCCCTGAAGAAGGGATAGGAAAGATTTTTCAGAGGGAGAGAGAGAAGGAGGAGGGAGGAGGGAAGAGAAGAGAAGAGAAGAAAAGAGAAGAGAAGAGAAGAATTTGTAAAATAAAACTCTTCTAAAAATACTTTTATTTATTTATTTATTTATTTATTTATTTATTTTTTGAGACAGAGTCTCACTCTCTTGCCTGGGCTAGAGTGTCATGGCGTCAGCCTAGCTCACAGCAACCTCAAACTCCTGGGCTCAAGTGATCCTCCTGCCTCAGGCTCCCAGGTAGCTGGGACTACAGGCACAAGCCACCATGCCCAGCTAATTTTTTCTATTTTTAGTTGTTTGGCTAATTTCTTTCTATTTATAGTAGAGACGGGGTCTCGCTCTTGCTCAGGCTGGTCTCGAACTCCTGAGCTCAAGCAATCCTCCCGCCTCGGCCTCCCAGAGTGCTAGGATTACAGGTATAAGCCACCGCACCCAGCCAAAAAATACTTTTAAATCATTGCAAAAGAATGCATGTTTAATGACATGGAAAATGTTCATGATAAACTGCTGAGAGAAAATAACAGTCTATAAAACAAATACATATAATCCAAATCTAGTAATCATATATGCATAGAAAAAAAAAGACTGGCAAGGTATAATAAAAAGTTTTAATAATAATTATCTCTGGGCTGTGGATTTACCAGTCATTTTTCTTTCTGTGCTTTTTCTTATTTTCCAAACTTTCTGCATTAAAAATGTATTACTTTTGTAGCTAAGAGGAAATGTTAGCTTTAAAAGATTACACATAGCAATAAAAAAGATATAACACAGACAGGGCACAGTGGCTCACGCCTGTAATCCTACCACTCTGGGAGGCCAAGGCAGGAGGATTGCTTGAGCTCAGGAGTTTGAGACCAGCGTGAGCAAGAGCAAGACCTCGTCTCTACTAAAAATAGAAAGAAACTAGCCAAACAACTAAAAAAAAAAAAAAAATAGAAAAATTAGCCAGCCATGGTGGCTTGTGCCTATAGTCCCAGCTACCTGGGAGGCTGAGGCATGAGGATCGCTTGAACCCAGGAGTTTGGAGGTTGCTGTGAGCTAGGCTGATGCCACGGCACTCTATCCCAGGCAAGAGAGTGAGACTCTGTCTCAAAAAATTAAAAAATTTTAAAAAAAGATATAACAAAATAAACACACATTATAAATAAATCTCAGATATAATTTTAAATAATAGAAGCCACACAAAACAGAGTACTTACTGTATAATTTCATTTATAGGATTTGAAGAAGAAGCAAAATTTATCTGTGTTGAGAGGGGCCAGAAAAACAACTACCTAGGTGAGGTGAATGGTTATGATTGGAAAGGGGTTTGAGATAGTCTTCTGGAGCAATACAAATACTTCAGGTCTTGATGTTGGGGGGGGGGTATCTGAGTGTATGCATAGGTACAAATTCCTTGAGTTATACACTCAAGATTTGAGGACTTTATATATATATCTCAACTTAAAAAATTAAGTCTAGAGGTGTATATTCCCATGTACATATACAAAAAGATGTGAGAGTTATATATGTCATCTCAAGAGAAAAAGAGCATAAGGGGGACATTCCAGGGGACATGCAATGGTCCTTACTGCAGAGAATGGATCCTGGCATCAGATAGTCCTACGTTTGAATCTGGCTGAGTTACTTAATCTGTCTCAGATTCCTCATCTGTAAAAATGGGAACAATAATAGTGCCTACTTCAAAGGATTACTGTAAGAATCAAATGAGATAATGTATTGTGAAGTGCTTAAAAGAGTATGTGGGACATAATAAGTATTCAATAAAAGATTTTTCTTCTGCCAAAGGAAAACATAGAAGTTCTCTTTGTTGATTCAATATATGAGCATGCCTGTGCCTGGCACCCACTTGTACGTACATAAATACAGAATCTCTGCAAATGTCTCTATTCTACTGGCCAAAATTACCAAGAAACAAATTTTATAAAGGGGGCACTTATAGCCAGGGTGATATCATTTTCATGAAAAAAAAATAAAGCAAGCTCTAGACCAAAATATTTTAAAATATGTACACATGTATTCAGGTTTGCATAAAACATTTTGCAAAGTTTCTAATGAAATTTTCAGAAATCCCAACAGCAACAGAATATATTTTCATATTCAGGATCAGTATTCAAAATGATCACTTATAATTGCAAATAGAAAGCTGGAAAATGCATCTGAAAACTGACATACAGATTTGCAAATGCAATTTTCTTCCCTTTATGGAGGTGTGAAGATCAACCATTAAATATGCAGTGAACAATGTTAAATTTTCATTTGTAATACTAATAAATGCTGAAACACACCCTGGGAATCTACTGCTTGAGCCAAAGGAAAGAAAACAGTAGTAATTCTTTTTCATAGATTATTAATCAGAACTGCACTCCTGGCCTGGGGAACCAGAAATGTATCAGTGATAAATGGCTAAAAGAGCCGGCACTCTGAAGAGAATTTGCAAATTATAAGTGAATACAAAGTTTAATACCTGAATTATACAAACATAATAATATTGAAAATACCCAAAGTAGTATCCTGCAAAAGAATTCCCATTGGCAGAGGATGCAAATTTTAAGGGAAACTACAGTATTTTAGAGGTAATTCAAAATTTCAAGAAACAAGAAGACAAAGATCTTGCTTTCCATATTCAAAGTTTAAAACCCAAATTGTTTGTAATATAATTTGTCATCACTAAACACCAACAGTTTAATTTTCTGAGGTAAAGAGAACCAGGGAGATATTTATAACAGACAAACACAAATCTCATATTAATTATTAACCTTAAAAATAGTCAAAACATATCCTACTTCCTATTTGCTAAGCACTGTTCTAAATGCTTTTCATATATTTAATAATTTAATGAGATATATACTATTATTACCCCTACTTTACAGGTGAGGAGACTAAAGAATAAAGAGATTAAGTATTAATAACTTTCCCAAGTCACACAGCTGCGATCTAAATTCAGTCTTCTGGCTCTAACATCTATGTTCTCATCACCCATGAATTTAACTTAAGATATTAGAAAGTATGTAAATTCAGTGCTGAGTCATGTTGATAGCATGTGACCTTGATATAATGTGTTGAGAATGGCACTCCACCTCTGTGGTTGTCCTTACCACCCATAACCCCTGCCTAACCATGGAAAAAACATCAGACCACCTCAAACTGATAAACATAATACAAAATACTTGACCAGCACTCCTCAAAATTGCCAAAGTCATCGAAAACAAGGGAAGTCTGGAAAACTGTCACAGAGTAGAGGATGCTAAGGAAATATTAGGATGAAATGCAATGTGGCACCATAGATACAGTCCTGGAATAGAAAAAGGACATTAGAGAATAACTAGTGAAATCCAAATTGTGGGATTTAGTTAATAGTTATATACCAATGCTGGTTCCTTAGATGTAACAAATGTACCATGGTAATGTTAAGATGCTAGTAAGAGAGCAAACTAAGTGAGAGGATATAGAGACTCTCTGTACTATCCTGGCAACTTTTACGTAAATCTAAAATTATTCTAAAATGAAGATTTTTTCAAACATATATATCGTTTGAAAATAATAATTTGATTTTTACTTCTCATCTCCACCCATCTTTTAAGGTATTTCTTGGTGAGATGTTCAATAGATAAGTAGCTAGTATGAGATAAACACAGAAGGAAACAAAATGTGAGATTTTCTTTCCCATGCCAGGTAACTATCTCCAGGCAAAGAGGGTGGGTTTTATCTTGTAACATAGTGCAACTATGGGGTTTTATTCCGTAACATTTGATACTTTGGAAAGCTAACTCTAACCCCTGAGATGACAGCAGGGGGCCCCCTCTGTTAGCTCAAGAAAAAGCACCAAACTAGAATGTCATGAAGGAAGTCTTCCCTAACTGGAGAAAACTGAAAGGTGGACAAGAGACAGATAAGAAATGAGCATTTGGAGAGGAGAGAGCAGTATGCGCAAAGGTCTAGAGGCAATCAAGCATGGTGAACTTGCAGTTTTCAGAACTATAAGTAATTTAGTATGCTGGAAGTGTAATGTGTTATGATGTGAGATGGTGAGAAATGAGGCTATAGAAGTAATTTCTCAAATATGTTTCAGGATGTATTTTAAGATGAGAAGTCTATTGTAAACAAATATGAAGTCACTTATGCAAGAAACATTAAGTACATGTGCAGGAATAGACTTCAGACAGGCCTGAAGTCTGAGGTGATAAACCAGAGAAACTGACTTTCAAGTCAGTGTTTCAGCATACAATTTCCACTGATGATAGAATGTATAAGTATGTTGTAGTATATGCATACCATGGAATTAAAATAAACTATAGCAACACCATCAACATGGGTAAATCTTAAAAACAATGGGTAAGCCACAAAAGAATACATAAGGTATGATTCCATTTATATAAGGCTGAAAAACAGACAAAACTAATAAACTGTTTTTTGATACATACACAGGTGGTAAAATCCCATAAAGAAAAAAAAAAAAAAAGAAATAACCCAAAATTTGGAGTAGAGGTTAACTGTGGAAAAGCAAATAGAAAAAGAAGGACATGTAGAATGCTTCAAGAACATTGGAAATGTACCATTTCTTAGTTTACTTAATTATTCATTTATAACTTTCCCCAAAGGTACATAAATACACCTTTGTATGCATGATATATTTCAGTTTTTAAGAAAGAAAGTTTTTAAAAATTAGTCATGTTGGCCGGGCCTGGTGGCTCACGCCTGTAATCCTAGCACTCTGGGAGGCCAAGGCAGGAGGATTGCTTGAGTTCATGAGTTTCAGACCAGCCTGAGCAAGAGTGAGACCCTGTCTCTACTAAAAATAGGAAAATTAGCCAGGTATCCTGGTGCGTGCCTGTAGTCCCAGCTACTCGGGAGGCTGAGGCAAGAGGATCGCTTGAGCTCAGGAGTTTAAGGTTGCAGTGAGCTATGATGACACCACTGTACTTTATCCAGGGTGACAGAGTGAGATTCTGTCCTAAAAAAAAAAAAAAGAGTTTTGTTTTTGTAAAAAAACCTAAGCAGCCCTAGGTTTGGAGATTAATATTCCAAGTTTGCCACTTAATAACTGTGTAACTTCAGACAACTATACTCTATGCATCTCGGTTTCCTGACCTGCAAAAATAGAAAAACTGAGTCTCACAGAGTTAACAGTATTTCTAACACCTACCTCTCAAGAATATTATCAGGATTAAACAACATGTGTAAAAGCACATAGAACAATTCCTGGCACATAATAGTTAATAAACATTAGATGTCTTTTTTTTAATAGCTGAGGGACACTACTGCAAAGACATGTCCTTTTTGATATTTTGAAGTTCATCCAAGTATGAGACAAATATAGATATGACAAAGATGAAAATTTTTTTGTTTAAGTGGGTACATCTGTTATGCAAGCACATACAAGAGTAGTTATACAGTATAATTTCCAAAATCTTCAATAGTATATACAGATTCTTAATTGAAAGTGTATTATTTCTAAAAGACAAACAGCATGACTTGTCTTATTTTATTCTCTTGCTCCATCTTTCAATGTTGGAAATAAAATTGGATATCATCATTTTCTCACCTACTTAAGAATATGGTTTGGGGATCATGTGGTCAATAGGAAGGCAACCTTCTAGGTTAGGTTAACCTAACCTAGAATTTACTTTTCAACATCTCTAGGAAGTCTGCTGACGTTCTCAGGATGAGAAATTTATAATTAATTAGCATTGGTTATGGCACTTTTTTTCATAAAACTTAATATACTGCTATTGTCTAAATTTTGGTGTCCTCCCCAAAATTCCTAAATTGAAACATAATCAGTTAATAAGTTGACACAATTATTAAATTAAGCCTTAATTAAACATAATTTATAAGTTTTTATAAACTTATTAAGTTGAAACTTTATTTTTATTATTATAGCAGATATATATGCTAATTTCCCTTCTGTCTTCTCTCTCAGAAAGGGAGGAGGAACCAATGCAAATGAAGGACAATTTTAAATTCCAGTGGAAGAATCAAGCGAAGCCATTAGTATTTGTAGCTTGCTGCATTGCTATTGTATTTCTTCAATTTTAAGATGCACATTTTGCAGGATTTTGATGTTTTTAAAATTCGGCCAGCATGGTGGCTCACACCTGTAATCCCAGTACTTCGAGAGGACAAGGTAAGAGTATCGCTTGAGGCCACTCTGGTTAACATAGCAAGACCCTCATATCTCTACCCAAAAAAAGAAAAATTAGCCAGGCATGGTGGTATGTGCACTTGTGGTCCCAGCTACTTGGGAGGCTGAAGCAGGAGGATTGCTTAAGTCCAGGAATGTGAGGTTACAGTGAGCTGTGATTGTGCACTCCAGCCTGAGTGACAGAGTAAGATCCTGTTTCAAAAAATAATAATATTTCTAAAATTGGGATTGCATCTTCAAATTAATGTACAATTTAGTTTTCTTTCTAAAAACCTTTTATTAAAACAAAAATGTGTCTTATAATTGGTTTTGTCTCAGAATCAAAGAAATAATTATTATGCTGTTGCCATAGCATACATAACAGTTTTAAGACAAGAATAGCTAAGCTCCTAGGGAATTGAGTCTAGGCCGCAGGTTTTTTGTGTTGCAGTGAATCCATAATGGTCATAACCTTTAAAAAGATAGTGAATTTTCTATTAATAACCTGATTATCCTCAGGCCTCTTCAGCCTGTTGATACAAGTGAGTCAAATTGCTCTGGCCCCCACATTTTACTGGTTCTAAAGCCTCAGTGCCAAGCTTCAGAACTTCAGTACCTCCCTCCCCTCCAAATTTCCCTAGTTACTTCTAGAAGTTCTTTATGCTCAGGACTAGCTCTTCCATATGCTTCTGCTCTGTCCTGTGCCAGCCACTTTAGGGAAGTACTTCCTGCTGCCACTCCTAACTCTGCCCTGTGAGAACCCTGCCTCCGAGTACATGAGGTATATCTACCAGTATTCAAAATCTGTACATAATCCAAATAAATTTCCTGCTAATTTTTCCTGTTTAGTTGGTCATATATACAGAAAGCTACCATTAGTTACTTCAAGTAATCTGGGTCCCCTGACTTTTTAGCAGCACAATTATCTTAGTCTGTTTTGTACTATTACAAGAGTATCACAAACTGGGTAATTTACAAACAATAGAAATTTATTTCTCAGGGTTGTAGAGGCTGGAAAGTCCATTATCAAGGTGACAGCATCTGGTGAGGTCCTTCTTGCTGTATCATTCCATGGCAGAAGACAGAAGGCCAAAGAGTGAGTGAGAGAGAAGGGAAAAAGGGCCAAAGTCATCCTTTTATCAGGAACCCACTTTTAAGATAACTAACCCACCATGGTGACAACAACAGTAACCTTAACTACCTCTTAAAGGTCCCACCCTTCTCAACACTATTGCATTGGGGATTAAGTTTCCAACACATAAACTTTGGGGACACATTCAAACCATAGCAACCTATGCCTTTGTTGGAACTGCATGTAGTTCAGGAAGAGTGCTGGTTTGGAGCTGGGGTAAAGGGTAGTGAGAAGCAAGTGGCAATCTCATTTTTGTACAATCCCCTGCTCTCTTTTAAGACATCCTCTGAATTCCTAGATCATCACTAGAGAAACATGAAAGCCCTTGGTTCCTCAGTAAAGAACAGACAACCTACATCTACCAGCATGTAACTGACCAAGTCTTTTCTGGCTAACGTGTCAGTTTTGTACCCTTCTCTTGGATGACTCCCCACTGTTTGCCCCTAGGATTTATCTTCCAGGATGCTATCCTTCTCTAACATGCAAAAAGAAAACAAAGGTCAAAATTTCTGGAAAGTAAGGATCTGCTTCGCCCACATTCCTCATGCAAATGTAAAAAGGAAATGAGAACTCCTTCCATTGCAAATTTCCCTCTAATGTCTGCCCATATTCAAAAGCCAGAGTTTGTGGGTTTCTTTCTCCTTCATCCTCTAGTTTAAAGTCTGGGAGAATTTCTGGAACCACTAATGTTCCTGCAAGCACTAGAGGAAAAGTCCATTCTCTGAAACAAAATACAGTGTTTAGGGAATCCTTGTTATTCTATGTAGGCCTTTATATACACAGCCCTCATGTTTCCTCCATTACATATCAACTCATACAAATGAGCACTTCAGGGGAGATGGATATGGCTCTTCAGACAAAACCAGACCCTGAATCTTAATTTGAGTATTCCAGGACCCCTGCCACAATTATATACCACCTAAGAGAGTGAATAACAGTAATAAGCTCTAATGTCAATTTAAAGCACTGATAGTATGTTTTTGCTTCAGAAAGGAAAATTCTATCCTCTAGTATTCCTAAGTATTTTTTAAAAGCTAATTAGTCCAAGTAGGAGAGCTGCTGAAAGGAAATGTCATTCTGGTCCTAAATGAAGATCAACTTAACCACTGAAATATGAACTTATAGCAGTAATGCTTGCTGCTGTAAACTGCAGCCAACATTCCTGTTCATGCTAGAGAATATCTATGAAGAGGTGACTCACTACATATATTATTGATGGAGCTGGGTTATGATGTAATATAGTAGTGAAAATAACTTGCAAACTGGAATCAAATATACTATTCTGGCTTTCCACAAGACAAGCCCAACTACTGATTTTCTCCTACTATTGGAACATTCTGACTGGAATAGGGTTTCAAATATACACTTTATTTTCAGGCTCAATTAAATATTTAAACATTTAAATGGTGTTCAGCTAAATATCATGGTAGTTGAATATTAGGGAAAATGCTTAAATATTAGAAATAAAGCCCTAAAGAATTTACTAGGTTAAATCTAGCAGTGCAAATAACTAGACTTCAGGGTGAACTGTCAGTTCTTTAGAAGCAATCTGAATCATCAATGTGGATTTTTTACAAGTCAGTATAATCAGAAAGTTCTATACTGATCATTCATAATAAAAGAAGTCAAATGGTTAAATCTGCTGGCACTGATACAAGTCCCTAATCATTTCCAGACTTGTGTATAGGTCACTAAAATTTAACTTTGTCCATTCTCAAACAACCCAGACCTAGTGAAGGGTGTAGCTTTGTTTTTATATTCAAGTTTCAAGAATTTATTTATAAAATACATATAGGCTTCTAAACGTCAAGAGAAAAAAATCATTTGATTATACTATTTATCTTGGATTGGTATAAATTCATCTCCCTTATTAGAGAAATAATTCATAGTTCATTCTTTACTAAAAATGGGTCAATCATATCTTCCTTAGAAACAAAGAATGGCAAGCCATTATAGGATTACAAATATTCTCAAGCTCTTTCTTCATAGGTTCCTGAATCAAATATTTTGGCTGCTTTTAGTGCCTAAATAAACAGCATCAAAAAGCTTTCAGATTCAGGTGGACAGTTTTGTGAGCCATTCTATGTAATATAGATTATGTCACTGTCTAATCTAGAGATGTGAAATTCTAAAACTATGGGGTGATAAATTTGGTATTTTACCTTAAAAAGATAGCTTATACAAACAATTACTTAGAATCACTATAAACTAAATGAAATTTCATTTGATAGATCTATGTTTTCAAAATATACATGTTGTTTTATATGTGGTTATACATGAGCCTAATAAAATGGATTGTTCCCTTGTGCTACTTATTTGTCTAGATTTACTCAGGAGGTCAGAACATTGCCACCTAGGAGCCCCCACCCAAAGGCCATGTCTTGATTTGGGATCTGGAAACCAATTCTCTGAAAAGATCAGCTCAGTTTTGCTATGAGGTAAAACCATTACTCTATAAAAAGGAATCAAAGCTTAATAAAAGATTTCATATTTTGAAGTGAAAGATGAGAAACCATATAAATAAGAAAATAGGTAGTGAGGTCAGTGGCTGAAATAATGCAGAGAAGGAAAATCAAGTGCAAGCTCAAATCTGGCGATTTGGAATCTTAACTTTGAACTAATAAAGTTCCAAATTCAGAGATGGAGTCTCCTTATGTTGCCCAGGCTGGTCTCAAGTGATCTTCCTGCCTCAGCCTCTCCAGTAGCTAGAACTACAGCCACAAGCCACCATACCTAACTCAGGGATTTCTTTATCCTTCAGTCTCAGTTTTCAACAAGAAATTCTGGTTCAGAGTCTGGGAGAGTTCCCCAAATCACCAGTGTTTCTACAGGCAATGGAAGAAAACTCTACCCTCTGGAACAAACAGTTTTCAGTGAGCCCTTGCCGCCCTTTTCAGGCCTTTAAACACATAGCCAAATCCCCCATCAGTGTTCATGTTCCCAAAAAAACAATCCTAACACCACTCAGGACAAGACAATAATAAACACCACTGAGTTATGTGAAAGGATTATTGGATATAAATCCAAAGGAGGGCTGAAGTTGATTTGGATGCACAGCTGGATGCTTCACAGTAGCCACACAGGCATAGGTATGGCAAATTGCTGAAATTTGTTGAGGATCATATTATGTTCCACAAGATCATGTTTGCAAGAACTACTAGACTGTCCAACAAAATCACTATAATTTAAGACTTGCTCAATGATATTCCCTGGGAATAGGTAGCCATATAATGAGCTAAGTGAAACCTGACCACATGTCCTCACTGGATTGACATCCTGATTGTTCCACTGTATAAATTACAAGCTTTGGGTAGAATAGAGGGGTGTGGTGGGTTGTACTCTGACAGACCATTCTTCTTTACTATGCAGACCCTCTCCCACAACTGGTAACCCTAAATGTGGGCAGATATGCTTTCATAAATGTGAATGGATGCAGGGGGCGGGCAAAGGGGTCAGAAAATGCACCTGCAAAATTGAAAACCCATGCTGTCCATTTGTGTACATCTTATCACTTCTCCCCTAAATTTTCAAAGTTCAACAGTCTTTGCTTTTATTAATGTTAAATTTGAAAAACTATTATAGATTTACTTATTCTCCTCCCCTCCCTCCCCCAAAATAACAGAGAACTGTGACTGGTTAGACTCACTTTCCAAGTTCTGCTACCGTGTTTCCCCCCAAATAAGGCAGGGTCTTATATTTATTTTTCCTCAAGAAGAAACCCTAGGGCTTATTTTCAGAGGATGTGTTATTTTCCCCTCAAAGCCTCAGCTTGCATCACGCACAGGATGGCCTGGACCTGACAGGGGGAGCCAACCTTGGTGGGGCTGCCCACACCTTTCTGGTCACCTCTGGGATAGTAGCTGTCATGATGGGGAAGATGAGAAGGGCTGCTCCTCTTCTTTACAGCTCTGCAGCGAAATTCATGGGTTGTGCAGATAGCTGCGTAGCCACGCCCATCACTAGGTCTTATTTTCTGGGTAGAGCTTATATTGCACAAAAGCTTAGAAATCCTGCTAGGGCTTATTTTATGGGTAGGTCTTATTTTTGGGGAAACAGTATTTCAGATCTCCAGCACTTCACTGGGATCGTGTCAGTCACTACTGCACTCAGCGTTCTGTGGCGCCTTCAAATCCGCATTACAAGTGGCGCTAGGAGTTTCTCGGGGCCCCTTTAGGTAGAAAAGATGAGGAAAGGGACAAGCCCAGGAATTCTGAACTCCCTGCCCCACTCTGGGGTAGTTATTCATTTTATGTACTGGGCTTTTTCATAAATTTCTGTTAGCAAAAGGGTTCAATTGATTTTCAAGAGTTTGAAAACCGCTGAGGTAGTTAAAACAGGTACCAGAAAACGGTTTGAAGGCCAGGACTTGTCACTTACTGTGGCAAGAGAAACTCGACAATAATCTCAGCACTGCCTACCTCACAAGGTTCCGGTGAAGACAAACACCACCACGAGAGCAGGTGGCACCTCAGCGGAGCAGGTGTTCCGGGACATCCCTGCGCTCTGGCCGGAAGTCCCGCCTCCGTGACCCTGTACACCCCCCACCCGGAAGTGGACAACCACGGGCCAAGGCATCCACTCCACAGGCCAGGACGTCGACTCCCCTGCCTAGGCTGCTGTTCTACTGGCCAAGATATGGATCTATCCCGCCTAGAGTCTGGACCCACCAGTCAAGAGTCTGAGCCTGCAAGCCTAAATTTCGACTCTGCTAGCCAAGATTATTTCTCCCCTGGCCAAGAATTCGATTCTCCCTACCAAGAATTGGACTTGGACTCTCTTAATGAAGATCTTTATTCCCAGTCCATGCCAGATGCCATGACAAAGACCTCTGTGGGTACATATGAGTCCCAGCTGACTTCTGAACCGGTGGATCTGACAGAGGCCGAGCAATTGGAGCTCAAATCTGAGCTCACTAAATTGGAGGCAGAAATCGTAACCCTACGCCAAGCACTGGCAGCCAAAGAGAGGCGCTGTGGGGAGCTCAAGAGGAAGTTGGGCCTCACCACCTTGGAGGGGCTGAGACAGAATCTGTCCAAGAGCTGGTATGATGTCCAGGTCTCCAACGCCTATGTGAAACAGAAGACGTCAGTTGCCCTGTCCACCATGGGTTCTGCCATCTGCAGGAAGTTTGGAGACATGAAGAAGTCGGCCACATTCAGATCTTTTGAAGGTCTGATGGGTACGATCAAATCCAGAGTCACAGGGGGCAGAGAACTTGAAAGCGATTGTCTTCCTTCCTCAGCAAGGAGTGGGGATGATTCGCTCCCGGTTTTGGGGATTGGGGATGACCCACTCCTGGTTCCAGAAGGTGGGAATGATCCACAACCAGTTCTGAGGAGTGGGGATGACTTGCTCCCATTTCTGGAGCCAGAATGAGCTCCTTGGTAATCTTGCCTGGCTGCCAAACCAGTGCAGGAACCCTCTTCCCTCATCACATTTGCAACTCTGGCAACAAAAGCAATGAAACCACAATGGTAAAGTTAATTCAAGAAATGGACAGAGAGTCCAGTTTTGAGAAAAGTAATGCCCATTTGTACATAGATATTTGCTGCTGTTGAATGAGAGAGAACCCGAAATTTTATACCTGGTTATTTTACACTAAAAAAATTATCATACTTTGAGTTGCTGTTTTATATTTTATGCTAAATTTTGTAGATGAAACATGTCAGTATTCTAGCTTTCCTGAGATTGCATTTAATGGACAAGACAATGGCTCCAGAGGGTTCTTAGGCCAAAACCCAAACTCTTTTTTGGAAAAGCAGTCTATTAGAAAGCCAAAGTAGATTTCTGTTTAGGACTTGGAAAAGTTATGAAATAATCTATAGTTTTATCCCTTCCCCATTTCCTTCCTTCCCTAAGTCTAAGATGAACATAGTTACCTTCAAAGCTCCATCTGGCCTATAACTTATATTTTTCAAAGATGTTCAAGAAGATGGTTCATCTTCTCTGAGACCTCCAGATAGGGATAAAATATGTTAGTGGACTGATTGTTACACTAATAATATATCTTTTGTGAAATTTGATTTTTTTGTTTGTTTTCAAAGCTCCCAAATAAGCATAGCAATCTTAGCTTTAATTTAGGAGATTGTTACTACTTTGGACACAACCTGAAATTGCAACTTTACTTTACCCTGTGCTTTGTAATCTCTTTATATATCAAAATGAGGGCTGTAAAAGTTTAGCCCTTGTGGCAGCATGTCTCTGCCATAAGAGCATGCCACCTAAAAGGAAGAAAATTGCTTTCCTGTCCTACAGCAATTCCTAGATAGTTACCACCTCCAGCTGAGGAGCTGGAGGAAAACAGTATAGGCAAATTCAAGAAACATAACCCCCTGTCTCAAGCAACATTTTAAAAAAGACTGTCCATCCCCTGTGATGCTGGTGATTATACATTTGAATGGATTTAACTGATTATACATCACTGCTCTGTTTGACAGGAAGTCTGTCCTTGTTTCTAGCTAACCCTGAGAAGAAAGCAGAATCCAACCCTCTGGAGATATCAAGACTGTAGCAACCCGGTTAGGGTTTGTTCAAACTTTCTGATATCTAGTTTTCATAGGAGCTATGATTCTTGGGTGGTTATTTTTGGTTTTGTTTTTTTCTTTTGCATTTTCAAAATGCCAAGATCTGGTAGCCTCTTTTATTTCTCTAATCACACTGCCTGAGGTTGAAGCTTGTGTCTTATTGGCTATAGGCAGAGAGACTAGGACATTTATTTACTTGGGTACATTTCAGTAACTTCTCACTACCTAAAGGTATCCCTCCAGCCTAAAAAGGTGATCCTGTTTTGTTGATTCTTTAAAATTTTCCCTCTACATTCCTTTGGTTTTCCTACAAGCAAAACCAAATACCACTATAAATGCAAAAGCACTTGGCAAACTGTAAAGTCAGTGGTTTATCCCAGCCTTCCACAGATGTCTGAAGACAATATTTTGCTTGGATTGAAACAAGGTGTTTAACTATTTTACACATTTGTTTTTTAATTTGTTATGTTTATCAACCAAAGTGGCTTTGTATGCTGACAAACAGGTGAAACTGCAGCACATAAGAAGTGAAAGTAGTTCAACAGACAAAGGCTTTAACCTTAAATTTCAGAAAGGCTTGTGTCAGGGACAAACTCTGACATCATGTGCCAAATTCAAAATATGTTCTATTTTATTTAATAATTCATACAAATGCAGTAACAGTTTTCCCAATAAATTCTCAACTCCATGAGAGCAGTAAAGCACTTATCTATTTTTGTTGATCATTGTATTCCCATGCCTGACTGAGGACAGATGTTCAATAAATACTTGTTAAATCAATGAAGGAATTAATATCACATAGACACAAAATGTTGGATCCAAGAGATTATCAATTTGAACTAGTTGATAAGTTCCTCTTGCTTTAAACAAAAATGTTTTGTTTATTCAAAGCATTTTGAATATTCAAAGACAATTCAAGACCCTACTATGTGTCAGGAACTATGCCAGGCCCTAAAGGCACAGAAGTTAATTAGACGTGGTGTGTGCTCTCTAGAAACACTCAGATCTTGGCCAGGTGCCATGCCTGTAACCCTAGCAGTCTGGGAGGCCAAGGCTGGAGGATCCCTTGAGCTCAGGAGTTCCAGACCAGCCTGAGCAAGAGGGAGACCTGTCTATACTAAAAATAGAAAAAAATTAGCTAGGCATAGTGGCACATGCCTGTAGTCCCAGCTACTTGGAAGGCTGAGGCAGAAAGATCACTTGAGCCCAGGAGTTTGGGGTTGCTGTGAGCTAGGCTGATGTCACGGCACTGTAGTCCAGGCAACAGAGCGAGATTCTGTCTCAAAAAAAAAGAAAAAGAAAACACTCAGATTTTAAAATCATCACAATTCACTACAGTAGGTGTTAAAATAGAGCTATGTGCCAGAGACAAAGGAAGTCCTGAGAAGGGGCGTTAACTCTGGTTTGGTAGGTCAGTAAAGACTTCAGAGAGGCAGAAAGTCTTAGAGGACTAGGAGAAGTTTCCTAGACAGACAAGAGTACATTCCAGACAGTATCCAGAGGAACTGAGTCATGAAGGAATGTATAAGAATGGCATGTTCCAGGAAATACCAGTAAGTCATTGTAGCTAGAGAGGGAAGGGAAGTGTTGATAGATGAATATGGTAAAATAAGCAGGGGCAAAATCATAAATAGTCTTATATGCTACCTCAGACATTAGTATTTAATCCTGTAGGAAACAGGGAGACATTGAATCATCGAAGTAAATGTTTCTATCAAATCTGTGTTTTACATATGGAAATAACATTCATGAGAAATCAAGTAGTTGAGGGGGAGGGGGAGATGGGTAAATTCACACCTAACATGTACAATGCACACTATCTGGGGGGTGAGCACACTTATAACTTCAACTCAAACCGTATGAAAGCAATTTATATAACCAAAATGTTTGTACCCCCATAATATTGTGAAAAAAAAGTGAGACCAGAAAAAAATAATAAATGAAAGATAATGAATTATGACAACAATGATAGTTATCTCTTACATTTTTGTCATATTAAGAACTTGAAAGCAAGGTTTGATTTGGTTTAATTTTAAAAATTATTATTTCTATTAAAATGAGATATTATAAAATAAAGATGTTAACCATTTCAACCAAAAAAAAATTTTTTGTGTTTTAGATAGATTACTCTGGTCACCAGAGAAATAGATTGAAAAGTATTTTAGAGGTAGAATCTCCCAGACTTAGGAATCAACTGCATGGGAGAGAGAGATGGATACATTTGTAAGACAATAAGGACATAGAATTGAAAAGGCTTGCTATTAATGAATCTGGAGCCACACATTCATTTTGCTTTGGCCATTTTATTGGGTCGGTATATACCTGTATCAGTGGCCATGAGCACCAAATAAAATGCCTCCACAAACATGTGAGCTCTGGCTCGAAAGTTTCCTCCAGATTTTCTTTTTCCACCTGCTTTTACCCTTCCTATGAGTTGGTTCTCTTTATTCTCTACCCTATCTACCTTCATAATTTGATCACCTCTGCTTATCTGGGCCTCTTTGGATCTTGTAGCCTAGCTTCAGTCTATTTAACTCAGCCATTTCAGGATATAATTTCTGATAGTTCTTGAAACATATGTACACCCAAAGATGCCCATCCCTAGGTCTGGCTCAACCCAGAACCATTGGATGGTTGGAATAAAATTCCCTGAGGCTCTCAGTTTTCTAGGGCTTCCATTGCCCATATGAATGAAAGGGTCCAGATGGAAGACAGAGACAAGATGCTATGGCCTAAATGTTTATATCCTCCCCGAATTCATATGTTAAAATCCTAACCCCCACAGCGATGACACTGGGAGGTGAGGCGTTTGGGAAAGTGATTAGCCCTCATGAATAGGATTCACTTATAAATAAGCCCAAAGGAACTTCTTTGCCCTTTTTACCATGGGAGGACACAGTGAGAATGCACCATCTATCAACTAGGAAATGGGCCCTCACCAGACACTGAAACTACAGATGCCTTGATCTTGGATCTCTTGATTCCAGAACAAGAGAAATAAAGTTCTGTTGTTTATAAGCTACCCAGTTTATAGTATTTTGTTAGAGCAGCCTGAATGAACACAAGGGTTGAAAATTCTATCTCCCACAGATGACATTCCGCATGTTACTGGCAAGGATGGGGATAAAGTACCAATTTCTGTGTTCATTAGCATCATACATGCATCATAATACTAGCACCACTCCCAAAGAGATTCACCAGCAACTTTTGGAGGCTATTATGCTTTCTAATCAAAATACTAAGTTCCAGATCTAAGAGAAACTATATTTATCAGATATCCCACTCTTGACTTGCAGGCCTACAGAGAGGTGAGCAGTGACTATTGACCCAGAAATGTGCAAGTCTCCCTTGACAGTGCTAGGCTTAATGGCCCTACTCATCAAGGGGACATGATGGCATGTATTGATTCTGCTAAGGAATGGGGTCAGTTGCATCTGGGCCATGAAATTTTGGTTTCTTGCCTATGAACTCTGTGAAGAAAAAAGGATAATCTCCACTCTATCAAAATGACTGCAGAGAGAAGATTCTGGGAAAATGATGGAGTAGGAAGCACAAGAAATCTCCCTACGTAGAAAATAATTACATTGCAGCAAAATCAGTCTAACTATTTTTAAACTCTAGAATCCTCTGAAGGCTTGAAACTTCCAGGGGAAGGTTTGAACAATAAATTGTGTTTACTTTTGGTCAATTTTAACTCCTAGCACAGTAGCAGCCACCCTTCTCCAAACCCAGCCCTGTGACAGGCAAATGTCCATATGTTCCCAGAACAACCTGCACAGAGCTTATGAGAACCAGGGATGGCAAAAAGGACCCAGTCCTCCAAATATTAGAGATCTGTGTTCTGACCATTGATTGCTGCTTTTGATCACAGGTACATTACAAAGAGGTAGGTGGCCATTTTTGTTGCACCTCCCCCCATTGTTGCAAGCCCCTCCCCCACTGGCTGAAATGACTTCCAAGGGAGTTAAAGGTCTAGTGTCCTTTTTTCACCCTCATCCCTTCAAGTTTTCTCTTTTTCCCCTTTTGGGAACCACACATTAAAGACTAGGACATTCAAAAACAACTGCATATATAGAGAAAATTAGAAAGTGACTGTGCATGCCCAAGGAAAAACAAAGAAAAGACCTGAGAAGACCTTAAAGTTGACTTTAGGCTAATCCTCAGCACAGAGATAGCATATAACACTCAATAAAAATAATCATAAAAAAATCAAACTCTGGAGAAGAGGGAGAACGAAATTTCCAGAGTTACCACATTATTATATTCAAATATCCAGTTTTCAACAAAAATATCACAAGGCATACAAAGAAACAGGAAAGTCTGGCCCATTCAAAGTATGAAAATAAACCAACAGAAACTGGCCCTGAAAAAGAAATTATGGATGATATGCTAGACAAAGATCTTAAAACTATCTTAAATATGCTCAAAGAACTAAAAGGAGATGCAGAGAGAAAGAAAATGGTGCATGAACAAACTGGAAGTATCAAAAAAGATATAGAAAACCTAAAAAGAAATTCTGGAGCTGAAAAGTATAATAACTGAAAGGAAAAGTTCAATAGAGAAATGCAAAGGCATATTTAAGAAGGCAGAATAAGGCTGGGCGCAGTGGCTCACACCTGTAATCCTAGAACTCTGGGAAGCTGAGGCAGGAAGATTGCTTGAGCTTAGGAGTTTGAGACCAGCCTGAGCAAGAGTGAGACCCTGTTGCTACTAAAAATAGAAAGAAATTAGCCAAACAACTAAAAATAGAAAAAATTAGC